>OY041600.1:1257500-1882500 GCA_955876795.1 Eupithecia tripunctaria
TTTTTTAACGCACTCACTGCCCATCAGTCCCAAGGGATTAGACAAATACATTCCCTTGGTATAAAATTTTTAAAGGACCACTTCGGGATCATTTTCTAAACAATATTTTCAAAATCGGTCTACAAATGCGAAATAGTCCTAGCCTAGTGCGGGGATCATAGGAAATACTCTCACATTAAACCATAAAAATGTAACAACTACTCATAGGTAACAATCTTGTAATCCAAACGTCAAATAATTAATTTGATTTCATTTTAATTTTTATTTTAAATTGACGAACATACAAAAAAACCTACATGCAGCCGATCATAGAACCTCCTCGTTTTTTCGAAGTCGAAAAATAACTAAAGAAAAGCCAGTTCACGTTGTCTTGACTGTTATACTCTTAGCATCCCGCAAAATAACTTAATACTTTTAGGAGCCAGAAGCATGTGTCGGCTATTGCTCAAATATTTAGTAAGTTTGCATGCACATCCCAGCAGACAACTTATGTACCGTGTATGGAATATTGTATTGTTCTTTACGGTATTTCTTTATGGCACCAATTTGAAGAGCACCACATTTAGGGCACCTCACCCAAACATTTAAATGGTTAGATATGCAATGTAACGAACATACATACCCAATGCACCCCAAGCTGTTTATACGGTAAAAAAAATACTTGTCTAAGTGCTTATTTTGTAATTCTAAAGAAATAAACAATTTGACTCGGACTCTGACCCAAATTTTCGCATTTATGATATTAGTGTAAAGTACCTGCATCAAATTGATTGTCTTCTGTAAGTTACGAATTCTGAACAGATAATGCGCACACAAATTTAAAAAGAATAAAACTTTTAAAATAATGAAATTCATACCTAATTAATCTTCCTTGGTTTACTGACCAATCCAGTCCACTGAAAGCCTTGTCTCGCCACCACGCTGCATTTTACACTGCCCTAATTATTTATTATTAACGCGTGAAATGTTTACTACCCCTGGTGCTGCGGTTGCCAAACTGTTCTGTAGAAAACAAGTTAGCATTCTTTACATAATTCCGTGACAATTATAGTGCTATGCAAATAAAACTCGTTTGTTACCGAACAAAGAATAGTACGTTTTTGTCGCAAACTGGGTTACTGGTTTATTTAAGTACGCGCCGATTGGGAAGTTTTTGCGAGGGAACATCGCTACTTCGCGGCTTTTGTCTTAAATTTCACTTCGGCCGACTTGCACAAGAATATTTATATATCTAATTTTGATTAACTTTGACGTATTTGGTTACACAAGTCACTAATCATAATTTAACCAGTTAATTATTATTGTGCAAGCGGGATGGCGCCCTAACCTATTTTATCTTGTTATTACGTTAAACACAGGAAGTTTTAAAAATCCATCGTAATGTTTGTGGTGTCTATTATAAGTTATCTATTAATGGCTCTGTAATAGTTTCATTTTGTAAAGCTTAGGCAGAGATACGAAGTTGCGCTTTTTTGCCACCAAACTCTATTTTCGCATCTCTTCCTAAACTATAAAAGATAAAACTATCACAGAGGTATTAAAAATAGCCTGTAAAAGATACCACAAACGAAGGATTTTTAAAATTTCCTATGTTAAACGTAATCATCATCATCATCATCAGCCTATATTAGTCCACTGCTGGACATAGGCCTCCCCTAATGAGCGCCATAGCGCCCTGTCTTCAGCTTAACGCATCCAGCATCTGCCTGCAGCCTTTCGCAGATCGTCATCCCACCTGGCCGGAGGGCGCCCTACACTACGTTTGCCGAGTCGCGGTCTCCACTCAAGAACTCGTTTACCCCATCGGTTGTCAGTTCTTCGCGAAATATGGCCGGCCCACTGCCACTTCAGCTTGCTAATTCTCTGAGCTATGTCGATAACTTTGGTTTAAACGTAATAACTGTCGGGTACGCGCCTTAAAATGAAGGGATCTCCACAGAGTTATCAGTTTATTTCTCTTTTGTAAGCAAAAGGCAGACTTTTGGTCTTAGTAGATAGATAGATAGATAATACTTAATTGCACACTTAAATCTAACAGAAACTATTTACAACAGGAAAAGTTAAAACTAAGCGACAATTGGCGGTCTTATCGCTCAAGAGCGATTTTTACCTGACAACCATGATATTCAGTAGGTATTCTACCAAGCAAGCAGACTTTTTCAAAATTATATTTCAACACCTCTCGCTAAAAAGTATTAAACTGGTATAATTCTGTGATGCGTTCATTTTAAGAATGGTTTTATCTCTACCTACTAGCTTTTGGATTTGTAAAAGAAATTTCTTAGAGTAGGAACAATACCTCAACAGCCTGTAGGTATAGGTCCACTGCTGGACGCAGGCCTCCCCCTGATAAGCGTTATTGGCGTATATTAATGAAGGGTAATGCCCATAATCCCCTCGTGCGGTGGTAGAATTGTTTTGCAGGAGGGGCTACTGCTCGCCCCCGGTAGATATCCCTTAGTCGGCTCTCCACACCCGCGGGAAGAGTTGGGGTGATGAAATTCTACTTAAACTATATATTTTAATATTATAAAGAGGAAACATTTGATTGTTTGTTTGTTTGTTTTAAATATGCTCCGAAACTACTGGACCGATATAAAAAAATATTTCGTCATTAAAAAGCCTACTTTTGAGGGGGTGACATTGACTTTTTTTATCCCGGAATTCCCACGGGAACGGGAACTACGCTGGTGAAACCTCAATGCGCTACTAGCACACTATAATTCATTGAATTTCACAGTACCGTGTTTTTACTCTATGCTTCGACTTTAAACAATCTTCATTCGAAATACAATGACGCAAATGAAACCTTTAGGCATAAAACAATAGAAAAGATGGCCATAAAGCCAGTATTCCGGAGTACACTCGTAACTTATAATTTGTATGGAGATGCCCTCCGTCCCAGTCCCGGTCAACCGTGGAGCCACGCAATGAGCCGTGCTTCCCGCCCACGGAGTACCCACACCATGTCAACTATATTGATAGATATTGGTAGAGAGAGAACACTTACAAATACACACGCACACACGCATGCACACAAATACACACGAGAGCGTGCGCGCTCCCCTTTCTTTTCTTTTTCCTTTGCATGTTTATCAAAATTGTTTTGTATAAATTAATAATCATCACTTGATAAATAAAAAATAGTAATAATTTATAATAACATATAATGATTTTAATAGTAATCTCAAATAATTTCAGTCAATATTAAGTTAGACTTACGTACACATAAACTTTGATTAAAAAAATACATAATTATAATCTTTTTTGTATAAAATTAGTGTCACTGTAATGAGGGATAGCGTAGACATCTAAAGCTAACCAATGCAATCAACGCATACATAATGTAGATTAATTAAACTATAATCTAAGCCTAATTTAAAAATGATTGTTATTTGGATTTGTTTTTGTCTATGTTACTGTACAAATAAATAAATTTCATTTCATCTCAATTTCATTTCAAGATAGTATATTAGTATATTGGTATAAACTCCTACCTAACGTAATTACTTTATTGACAGAGAATATCACAATCAAATTCAATTATTGTAGCTCAAACTAGAGTCTGTTCTAAAAGAGAAGCGTCGTGGTGTTGGTGAACTAACACTTCAGTACCTAACGTAAATACGTTATTGATAAAGAAAACTACAATCAAATAGTATAAATAAATTACATCTTTCGGTTGTTGTAGCTCAAACTAGAGTCTGTTCAATAGCGTCGTGGCGTTACGGTGAAGCAACACTTTTAGTCGTACTGCAATAACAGAGCAGTGTTGTCTTCATCATCATCATCAGCCCATTGACACCCACTGCTGGGTATAGGCCTCCTCTTTTACACGCCAGCTAACACGGTCCTGTGCGAGCCTCATCCACAGTCTTCCGGCTACCCCTTATTATTTTATTTATTATTTATTATCAGGGACAGGCCTGCGAGTACAGACCAATACAGACTGTTGAGGTAACCTAAACCAAAAGAGCATGATTTAGGTTAGAGTCTCTGACATAAACCATTCAGAATGCAAAGGCTGACGTTCTCCCAATCTCTATTCTAATCTAAGGTGGTAATGTAGCGGGAACCTAAGTAGAATAAAATATGCAGCGAATCAATTCACAGCCGAGCGGGCGCGCGCGGCCGACCGTGAAGATACCAGCTCACTTCATAACATTGTAATGGACGTTTTCAAACTACATTCTGTCTTCAGTGTGTTTGTAGAAAGTCTTGGGAGGCGTTGGGAGAATTCTTGTTTGCTCGGACGATGAAAAATAACCTCAACCTCAACTTCAACAGCCTGTATTGGTCCACTGCTGGACGCAGGCATCCCCCTGATAAGCGCCTTATTGGCGTTTATCTCATGGAGGGTAATGCCCATAAAAAATCCTCTAAGATGAACCATGAATCATAAAACAATGTAAGTGTAACAGCCAAAAACGTCTGTACTACGGAATCCAGATATTTTGATTATGAACTGAATACTGAAAGCACATGAGGCCACTCAACAGAATACCGAAAGCACCATACCAAAAAACAGAACAAAATGTCTAAATTGTCCGCACAATGTTGTAGTAAACTAAGGTAAGCTGTATTTTCAGCATCTTTTTGTACAAAATTTTCAGCATTTTTTGCGCATTGTGAATGGAGAGGCGTTGAAAACTTTGATCGATTTTAAATTAAATTATGTAGGTTAGTAGATAATAGTATAAATTAGTTTTAAGTAGTAGGTAAGTAGTTAGTTTGTTAAATTACGGGACTGACATATAAATTATAGTCAAAGTCCATCACCTCAACAGCCTATATTGGTCCACTGCTGGACACAGGCCTCCCCCTGATAAGCATTATTGTCTGTATTCTCATGAGGGTAGTGCCCAAAACCTTTACGCCGGGCATGCGTGTCGGGGATCGCAGTTTGGTGGTAGAACTGTTCTGCAGGGGCGCTGCTGCCTGCCCCGAGTAGATATCCCTTAGTCGCCTCTTACGACACCCGCGAAGCCGCGGGAAAAGTTAAAGTGGTGCTAATTCTAAACCGGCAACATACGGAAAGTCCTTAATAAACAAGAATAAAAAATACTAATAATAGCACGTTCGAAGCCGCGGGCCAAAACATCGTATAAAATACTACTTACTACATAGGTAGCTATGGTTTATCCATTTTGAATGAAGCATGTTAGCAAACAAAGTACGACACAAATAACAAAATCTCACTTGCTTGGCGTCGCGTTTCAGATATAATTGTAAGCAATTTTTATTGAAGGGTGGATCTAAAATCGACAAGTGATGTAAATTACGTATAAAAGGACGCGCCAACAAAGTGAATTTTAGGTTAAGTATGGGCGGTTTGTTTACGTTTATGCTCCATTCAAAATGGATACGATATAGGTGAAGTCATCGCTCTTCACCTCGCCCCCAAATAGAGTGCACATATTGCCGGGAAATATAAATACCATCAAACTTCTCTGATGAAAGGTGCAATTATAGTTTGTATCCATAAACTTTACGGCTGTGTCTAGTCGGATCTTTATGGCGTCTGAATTGAGGAAACAGATTAAATTTGAACCTTACATGTCAAATCATACAGTAGCAATTTGATTTATCAGTTTATTACATCCGCTGGATGAGTTTTGAACCGTAAGTTATTGATATTGTTATCATTTTTGCTTGGCTATTTATACAACACATTACTGTGGTGCTGGCTTAGAATTTGCACCACCTCTTCCCGCGGGTGTAATAAGAAGCGACTCAGGGCGATTTCCACCAGGGGCGTGCAATAACGCTTCCTACAAAACAATTTTACCACCGAACTGCGATCCCCAACCTGATGGTGTCTATTCAGATGATTTTTGAAAGACCAGCCACCTTAAGTGACCAGGTTCTTAGCATCATCAGCAACAACGTGTGATCTACGCCTTTTGATAATTAGCTACTTTTTCATACATATATAAATATTTAATTGAAACCAAAGTGGATCGTCATTGTCTATTTGCCTCTGTCAAAAGCACATTGATGCCTTTGACAGTAAATCGCATAGCTACTGCTTAGAGCATGGTAGGTTTGTGTTATATTTTGTTAAATTTGAAACACAGTTCAGATAGGAACCTATTCCCTTCATTTTCTATCACCGTCTCCGACGTTTAATTTTTTTGGAGTGAAAACTTCTTCAGCGGAGTTGTGCACTGTTTTTGGCATTGGTTATAAAATGTAAACTCGCGTGAGTTGCTGATCTAACATGTTAGATCAGCGGTGACGTAACACACTTGCATTACTGTAATTTTCTATTGGTTCTACATTGTAAGCTACCTGTGTAAATAGTTCACTAAGTTGAAAGAAGATGTCGCTAGTTTCGGGAACAACACAGAACCCACAGCGTCAGTTGAGATAACCTTACATCTGTTAGCCTGCGGCGACACTTCTCTGCAGCAGCAGAGAAGTGTCGCCGCAGGCTAACTGAGATGGCGTTATCGCAAAGAACAAAATTGCCAATTGTGGTGTTAGTTTTCTGCCGGCACTTCTGCCGGCACTCCCAGAGTACAAGCCATTGTTTTGTTCTTATTCTGAATCTCTCGGTTCCAGGCGATGCTGTTCTACGCTCCCCGCTGGCTATGGAAGTCCTGGGAGGGTGGCAAGATCCGCGCGCTCATGATGGACCTGGACGTAGGGGTCTGCACGGAGATAGAGAAGAAGACCAAGAAGAAGCTCATCCTCGACTACCTGTGGGAGAACCTGCGGTACCACAACTGGTGGGCGTACCGCTATTATCTGTGCGAGGGGCTCGCTCTTATCAATGTTATAGGTGAGTTCTTTTCTAGTTTAAAAAAACTAGCGTAACTCATTATGAATGTAAGCGGTTAACGAACCTTGTTTGTGTTGGAAGAACACCGTTTCATCACGAGGGACAATCTAACCCCCTTACATTCATAATGGATTCGTCAAACTACGAAGTTTCTACCTATAGTAAAACTAGCGTAATTGAAATTCAACGAATTCCCTTTATTTAATACAAATAACATTACAAATTCAATGCATCATTTTAGGAAAATTTTAGTAGATACATAAACTAAGTTCTTCCAACTACACGCAAACCGCTCACATTTACAATCCCAATCTTGAAACAAACACGAGAGCATGCTATAGTATTTTTGTCAATATATCAATAAAAAGAATCAAACGTAATTTTCTAGAAGCTAATGGGTACCTTATCCCCTCTATTTTACTAAGATTACACTTCTCGTGAGAAAATAAATGCTAAATGTCGGCGTCCTCCAGTTTCCTAGTTAAAATTCACACGGAATCCTTGCATAAGATCTTCATAGATACACAAACAGTTTTATTTACTTACGTGAAATTCAAAGCAAATTTAATGCTTCTGTTTCTTTTGATAGTGTCAGGTTATCTGTTAAAGCTAATTAGGAAGTGTTGCCCTGTTTATAAAAACAATGACTTACTTACTTAAAGGTACAAGGACACATTTACTTAACTAAGACCATAAAAAATAATTTTGGTAGTACCTTACTACAATTTGACGACCTCTGTGGCGCAGTGGGCGAAGGTCTGCCTGCGACGCAGGAGGTTGCGGGTTCGATTCCCGTCTCGGGACAAATATGTGTACGATCTGCAGACATTTTTTCAGGGCGTTCTGGATGTTTATTAGTATAATAAAAAAATATATATCTATCTATGTAGTGTATTGTATTATGTAGGTATATCAGTTATCTAGTACCCATAACACAAGCTCTGCTTAGCTTGGGGCTAGATAATGCTGTGTGAATTGTCCAGCATTATTTATTTATTAATAATTATGTTTTACTATTGTGTTTTACTATGTATTTAATATCACCAATTTTGTCAGATGTTCAATATATAGGTAGGCATGTAAGATAAAAATATACTTATCCAATAATAGCGAATTAATACAACGTTTTTCTTATTTGGAAATGAACCGTCTTCATTATTTCTTCGTGATATATATAAATATATTGGACAATTTCATAAATATGTGGTTCTACGGACGTGGGTCAACACACCTTAGCTCGAGATATAAAACCATATTGTGTTGTAAAATATTTACGATCATGTCTCTTCCCAGACGGAAGCCATATTTTATTGCACGAGAAAATGATTGAAATGTCGACGCCATTTTATTTTGCGGTGTTGAATATACTCAAATTTTAATACCTATTTATTTTAATAGAGTCAATATGACTGTGGATTATAGTTAGGAGAAATTCAAAAATTAAATATTAATAGCTACGAATGACATTAATTTAATCACCTACAGAAAACCACAAACAGCGGGTAAACATTATAAATGACGAAATGAAAATTCATGAAAGTGTTAATTCAAAATGGCGCTTGAATAACCTCAAAAATTTGTCGAACAAAATACAGCATTCGCTTTTCGAAATTGTTTATCTCAGGGTTGCCATCTCAGAAAACTTTCCGAATTGTCGGCTAAAAGCCTAAGCCGCCTCCATCAATAAAACAATCTATGAAAGGTCCGTAAACAATAACTGCAGACTTGTTATTCCACGAGGACACGCTGTTCTACGGGTTTTCAATAAAGAAAAACAAAAAGACGGCGCGAAGGAAAGCTTGCGACGCAGCTTTTACGCGCGTTTGGCTATGAAACTAGCGGGAAGCCGACTGGGAATGAAGCATAAAAATAACTTGCTAAGTTCATTAATTTCCTCATTCATTTTCTGATCTTAGTTTACTTACACATAAATAAATCACAAGTTTTGTTTCATGTAAGTAGATAGAAAATACACCGCACATTTTAAACCCACATTATGTATACCTTACACGCATGTGGGCTTAAAATGTATATATTTTATACGTATTTGGGCTTAAAATGTATGAAAATTATTTTTTACATTAAAAGCTATATATATTTAAAAATGCAACTATGGATTTAATCTCGTATCACTTCGATGAATTTTATATTGACAGCGTTAGATGACAGACAACTCGCTGACTACTCGTTTGATGGTTGTGGAAAGCCATTTTATCCCTGTAAAATATACACAACAGAGGCGTTACTTTGCGGAAATCCATTGTAATTCGGCATCCTTAAAGATGAAAATACTGTAAAATGTATCTAAAGATATCGACTTTATGCCCATTTTTGGACGCACGTTTTTGTGCTGTGTGGTAGTGGTATTTGATTAATGAACAGTGCTCTAAAGTGAAATAATTGATTGCCACAAGTGTCAAGCGAGTAGACCTTTGCGCTGTCTGCTGTTTTGTTCTGTCACTGTAATATGTTTAGAATTTAGGCCCATAGTTGAATGCACGTTTTTATGCGTGCAAAAGCGGAAAAGTCCAGCGCCTACTCCTACTCAGAAAAGAAAAATCAAAGTTTCGTGTAGGTTTTCGTGCAAAACCAACTCTTATATCGCTTGTATAAGATTATCGTTTGCACGATTAGGTTTTTAAGACTACGGGGCCTCATAGTCATCTGACGACCTTATACCCTCTTGTTGTATAGCCCGCCTCAGCAGTATGTCCTAGCTGATATATCAGGGCCACATGCGGCGGTGCGGACCTGAATGCAAACTAGCGCGGCTCCAGACCTCGCCTGTAAATCAAACCAACCTAAATAATACCAACAACATTAAACTTTGTGCAGAAGCACTGCCTAGAATACTTACTGCCTTTCAAAATAAAAGTTTTAACTAGGCATAAAGATAATGGTTTATAGAAAAAGTTTATAGGAGGTACCCAAATGTAGGACCAACCTACTTAAGTTTGCCCCCATGTCACTCGCTATATATCTAGTCAAAGTATTGTCTGCGAACAACGTAGATATTTTATTCAATAACCTGCCGAAACTCCTACAAATTGCACAGGTAGTTATTGAAACCAAGTGTTTAGATTAGACCTACTTATCATTTTGTACAATCCATTTAGTATATCATCGCCTTAGGGTTAAAAAAACCTGTTATGATGTTATATTGTCTATAAATAAATAAATAAAAAATTTAAATCGTTAGATATGACCTTTCCATAGTGAGACCGCCGCCATTTTGGTTGCTAAGCTAAGTTGTGTCGTGTGTTTAAAATACGTAATTCAAGATAAAATATCGAAGTAACATTTCCCCAAATATGAAGGTGGTAGCTTTCACAGATTCTGAGATAGATAACGATTTTGAAGAACAGTTTTGAAGTAAATTGGTTATGGCACACTCTTAAGCAATACAGAGAAACTTCACCACAACTACATAAATTACTGATGGTTTAGAGTGGAACAGAACTAAAGTATTGATGGATTAAGTGGAACCGATGGTGCAACCTAATATGTTTTCTCTTGGATCTATTTTGGTCCGTTTATTTATTGCAGGCGTGGATATTGTAAAAGCAGTAATATGAGATTTAACAGGAGAATTCTAATTACTCGGAATTTTAGCATCATGTCGCCTATATTCTTTATTTATCTATACTTCTATACTAATATTATAGAGGGAAAAGATTTGTTTGTTTGTATGGAATAGACTCCGAAACGACTGGACCGATTTAAGAAAATATTTCATCATTAAAAAGCTTATTTTTCAGGAAGTGACATAGGCTATATGTCATCCATAAATTACGTCACACGAATTTCATGATTTTTTGCCCCTCCCCCCGTCCTTGTCACAGCTAGTCACATTTGTAAGACTCCCCCCTCCCTAGTGTGACGTCACATATTTTGTGAATTTACATTTAGAAATTATTGAATGAAAACAGCAGCGGTTCCGCGAACAGTTTTATTTCCATTTTTTTTTTAATAAAAATAACATCAAATCAATATGATGCAAAAGAAAGACCACAAATGCCACATGATCGCTTAAACAAGTATGCTTCGACACTAAAGGACTAGCTATCATACAGAACTTGCTTCAAATGTGATGTGATGATAACGCTCGGAGATTGAAGCTTACTGAAGTAATATTGAAGCGAATTAAGTATCGGGGTCATCTTTTTTGTGGCTATGTACCCGCAATGTGCAGTGTGTCAAGTAAATTACCTTGGCAACTGATTTCAGATTGGACCGGCTGATGTTTTGTGAGACAGATAGATTTTCGTAGTTTTCGTGTAAAAAATCTTACCTTGCGTTGTGTGTATAAGTTTAACATGGTGTTCCAGGGCAAATGTTCCTGATGAACCGGTTCTTCGACGGAGAGTTCATGACCTTCGGGCTGGATGTGATTGCCTACATGGAGTCCGACCAGGAAGACAGGATAGACCCTATGATCTACATATTTCCAAGGTAAACTGGTTTCTTATTTCATCATCATCATCATCATCAGCCTATATTAGTCCACTGCTGGACATAGGCCTCCCCTAATGAGCGCCATAGCGCCCTGTCTTCAGCTTGACGCATCCAGCATCTGCCTGCAGTCTTTCGCAGATCGTCATCCCACCTGGCCGGAGGGCGTCCTACACAACGTTTGCCAAGTCGCGGTCTCCACTCAAGAACTCGTTTACCCCAGCGGTTATCGGTTCTTCGCGAGATATGGCCGGCCCACCGGGGAGTTTCTTATTTACCAATTAAGAAAATACTAAATACTGACTGTATAACTGGCTGTGTGGTGCTAGCTTAGAATTTGTACCCCCCAGCACTTCCCACGGGTGTCGTAAGAGGCGACCGAGGGATATCCACGGGAGGCGGGCAGCAGCGCCTCCTGCAGAACAATTCTTCCACCGATCTGAGGCCTGAGTCCAGCAATGGACCAATATAGGCTGTTGAGGTCGAGGACGTATTGTTTGATTCGTGTCAACATGCCGGTGTTTATAGGCTCGCTGATATTGGCAAAATCGGGGTGTAACGAGATATCGGGTCTAAGTTGTTCGTTGTAAACTGTTGATAGGTACTGATAATAACTACATTACTGAAAAAGAGGCAAGTAAAATAAAGTTACAAACTACAACCCGACTACGTAAAACTTGTAAATAAGCTTTCAATGATGTTCTAAATAAATATTACCGACTAAAAATAAATAATTTTTAGTCGGTAGTATTTATTTAGAACATCATTGAAAGCTATTATTTATCGATCATTGAATTTTTATACTCGAGTAGTCCAAGGTAATTGTAAGTACATACATACATAATTCATTAGCGTGGGGCCTCCGACTACCTGAATATAAAAATTTCAATGATGAATATTTTTCAGTCGGTAATTTATTTAAAACATCATTAAACGCTTGTTTACAACTTAGTCGGGTTGTAGTTTTAAACTATATTTTACGGTTATTTAGGTTAGTTAAGTTTATAACGTAATAAATAAATATAAATACAAAAACAAATAACCATTTTGACACGAGCACAGTTATGGGAACATGGTCAAGCGTTTATCTACTAACGTCCCTCCACTTACAAGTTATTATTTTCCTGAATAATAACACAATACAAATACTCTTTTTTGCACACCAAGATACAGAAACACAGAAATAAAAACACAAACACAAAAACAGTTGCACAATGGGCGGTCTTATTGCTAAGAGCGGTCTCTTCCAGGGAACCTTTTACTCTTTACTCCATTTCTTTCTCGTTACTGTATTCTAACAACGTCAATGTTTAAACGGACTTAAAACATTTATGGTTCACCTTTTTTCTAAATTTATTAAAGCTTTTTTTATTTTTCCAGGATGGTGAAGTGCACACTATTCAACAAGTTCGGGTCATCCGGCGAGGTGGAGCGGCACGACGCGCTGTGCATCTTACCACTCAACGTCGTCAACGAGAAGATATACATCTTCCTCTGGTTCTGGTTCGTCATCCTCGGTATTCTCACCCTCATCACCCTTATCTACCGCATCGTCATCATCTTCTCTCCACGAATGCGCGTCTACATGATGAGAATGCGCTTCCGACTCGTGAGGAGAGACAACGTCGACACAATCGTCAGACGAAGCAAGATGGGCGACTGGTATCTGCTCTACATACTTGGGGAGAACCTAGATTCCGTGATATTCAGGGATATAATGCACGAGTTCGCGAACAAACTGAACCACAACTACCAGCATCATATCCACGGAGTGCCGGACGCGTGACCTCCGATCCCCGGGTGGGTGTTCACCACCTGACTGACGTCACTGCAGCGCGACATGGACCCGCCCGTTTGAACCACACGCTGCGTGTAGAGTTCCTCTGTGTATGAACGGAGTAGGCGCGGGCCCAGTGCGCTGCCTTGCGGGACCCCCCGGAAACACGGCAGTCCCGCATACCAGGACAATACTACGAAGTGTATCAAAGACTTGAATTAACTATTAATCGTAACAGTGCAATTCTAAACAAGCAATAATAGTGGTACTTAATAATAAGAACGTGATCTCAGGATGAATCCTATTCGAAGGCCTTTTACGAGTCAAGTTTCGGCGATCCTAGAACTAGTATAACTTTTAGATCCTTTTATTGATAGTTTTGCTGCTAGGAGTGATCTGTATTCGCTTTGTTTTCTAGATTGTAATCACGACAAGCACTCGAGAGCACACGTCTATCCTTTTACACGATTCCTCACTCGCCAAGGATTTGAGACCAATAATGAAAAGCAATAAATTAATCCAATAAGTAATAGGTATAAGTAGAGGTAGTTGAAATTAAATAGTTGAATCAATAACTGTAAGGGAAACGTATTGTATTTCTTTTCTGAGGGTATGATTTACCTGATTTATTGGACAATAAACTTTATCAAGTCAAAAGACATAGAGACTTGGCAAGCTATAATCGTTATTATTATATGTAAATCTATGTTCTTTCCTTCTTTTGAGTCCTGCTTGAGGAAATGTACTTTTCTTGGGACTAAATCATCACTGCCAATTCAAGATGATGTTTGTGAAGCTAATGATTCTACTGAATGAGTTGATTTTCTATCAGTTTTGTCATTTAGATTGTTACAAGGTTTAGTGGTGCCTATTACGTATGTTACAAGTGCTACTGTTAAGTTTTTTCAGTTAGTACGTTGTATTTTTAACTAATAATATTATCTCGAATTATTAGAGAATCTTCTAAAAATAAGAAAAAATATTTGAATTTAATTACTGTTACGAAAAATTAAATTATAATTGTAAATATTTCAACTCAAACACTTAAATATAACATCTAACAAGCAATTAATTAATTTCAAAACTACATAGAAGGTCAAACTTAGAAGCGCCCTTGGAAGAACAAGACGTTAAAATTATTAAAAACGCAAATAAGTTTGGCTTGATATGTATAAATAAACATTTCAGTATTATACTTAGAAAATATGCCAAATATTGTGCCAAAATAATCAATTTAGCGAATGGAAGCAAAGAAGTCATCATGGACGATATCAAATAAAATAAAATGGAGCAAGCATGGTGTTTATTTGAATATCCCACAAGTTCATTGCGATTTTTTGTTACTGCTACATCCTCATCAGTCGAAGTAAAGCGTCATTGAAAACTACGACAGTAGTATTAAAAAATCATTAGGTACATTCTCAACGGCGGGCGTCAAGCTTCATAGAAATGTCACTTGATCTCAGAACAAGTTTCATAAAGTGCGAAAATACAAATTACCTGCATAATTTATGTTAATTCTGTAATTTATTTGTTTTAGCACTTCGTATTGGCGCCACCAGTCTTTGTATTATTATCTTGTTATCATGTTATTTTAGGATTCCTAATTCTTAGGCAGTTAGAGATATATGTATAAAATAGCCAACGTGAAGACAGAGCTGTCATCTGTAAAAGTGGTTCCGTTGCAGCCACTTTTGCAGTTCTCATCTCTTCTCAATCTTTACAGGGGACAAAATATTGTCTTCTCTATTTATCAATTTATTAAGTAGAAAAAATCATTATTAAATAAGACTTGTTTGCAAACACAAATGACTACCTATAGCTTAGATCTTATTAGCTCAGAGAAAATACATTCACCCTATTAGAGCGCCGTAATTTGTTCAAAAATAAAATTATGATAATACCGAACAAAAAATTCAATCTTTCAAATCCATATAAATTGGAGATACGCAATATTATAATTATGACCATTGCTATTTTTTAACACGGAGAGAATACATAAAAATATTTAATTCAATCCAAGTTGTCGTACCAAACCGATTCCACTGCCTACTAATGTGCAGCAAAAACCTTTCAGGCAACCTCAGGCATTTAGTAGGCCCCTGCACATTTTTCACATAACCCAAGTTGTCTACTGTAATGTTTTCTAGTCATGTAAACCACACCCGTGGTTTCCTTGGCAAGGATACTGGTAGGCGCTGAATAATAAAGTCCAATTTACTAGTTTATTTTCCTCAATTATGGCTTTTCTTTATTCGTTTTGTAAATGTTAACGGGTTAAGAGTTTTAGTAGCATCTAGATACGTTATTAGTAGTAACCTGTCCTACTTATTCTACAAACAGCGCCTAGGAAACTTGACACTTGATGAAAAGAGGTCAAAAAGGGTCGGGGGTTTTTTTTACAAGAGGGGCTACCTAACCGAGCGCATATCAGCGCAATATCTATATAAGAACCCGCGGACAGAAGCTAGTATTACCTAGTATAATTGGCAAACATACGAAACCTTCGGCACGCAAGTTACACTCGCAATTGACGGATCCTGTTTCTATTAAAAAAGCTGATATGAACTTGTATATCTCAGCGCCTAATAAAATAGACAGAATCAGCTTCCTTTTTTAAAATAACAACACAATAGGATATAAGTATGCATGGTCTTTTTTTTAATTGATTATTTATTTACATAAACGAAAAAAAATATAACAGCCAAAATATTTTAAATGATTGAGGTAAAAAACAAAAAGTAAAACTACACTCATGCTCACTCTGCCATGTTAGCTCTTGCAATTTGTGACGTCACGGTTCATCGGATTCCTTATGTCTACTCACAGTCATAACTTCATGCCCATACAAAATGTTCAAGTATGACGTCACGATTCGGGTGCCAATAATGTTGCGTTTAGGAATTTTGCGGTTGAGATTTAAAATATCTACTTTTTAATTAAATTTCATAATAAAAACATCATAAAATCCAAAAATAAATATACAGATACATTTTTATATCAAAAGAGAAGACGTAAAATTAGCTATTTTGAAGTCACATGCACATACCCTATTATTACAAAATAACCTACAAATATCAACAATAGGTAGGCACGCCTCTATAGGTCAGAGGAACAATACAAAACTAGTCTGAAAACACTTAGTATGCAGATTGTATCCATTCCATTGCAAAATGTTAGGAAGGTGTCTCGTGATATGTGTGCTTTGTGGAACTTTCAATGCCGAAATAAGTATCAGCAAATTGAAGGAGAAACCTGAAAAATTCAGTAAGTACTGTCCACGTTCAGTATTCAGTAGATACTTATTGCATTCATGCAAACATTAGTCGGTATTTTTAATTAAAAAAAACTAATGAGGCGCGGCGGGCGATGGTCCGCCTGCGACGCAGGAGGTTGCAGGTTTGATGACCGTTTTGAGACAAATGTTTGTACGATCTGCTTATATTCGTTTCGGGTGATCTGGATGTTCTACGTATAATAAGATTGTCCAGGGGCCTAATTCCACTATTTTTTAAACAAAATGCCATAAGGCGCCATACGATTAAGATAGAGATTTAGTCGTTAATTTATTTGGTAATCCAATAGCATATGATTACAATCTCTATGACTTATAATATCGTGTCAATAATGTGGTGGGGCATATAATCATAATCAGATATGGCATAAACATAAAAAGATCGTGTTAGTAGAATACCAAAAGGTGTCTATGGCGGTGATTGTAACGCGATAATGAAGCGATAATATTGTCATAGTGAGGCGATTGTGTTAGTGGAATCAGGCCCCAGAGCTGTTGGAGCTGATAGGTTTACGCGCGAACATTCTCACTTGGCAAGCCTCATCTCACCAGTGGCTCACGCTGAGCCACTGGTGAGGACGAACTATAGGCAGAACTCGTTCATCTAAAGGGCATGTAAATCCTTTAATGTTTTGCTAGCAAATACTGTGTGTGGTGGGAACAATGAAGTGGTAAATATAGATTTGTTTAATACCTCAACCAAGCGTCTTAAACGTTTGTTGAGTAGTTTGTATTTTGATTAAGTAGGTATTAAGTCTAACGTAGTTTTCAATTTAATTTTTCCTGAACCAAATGTGCTGTCCATTTCTATCTTTAACTTCACTTACTTTTTTTCCAAAAATTGAAAAATAAAATAAAATAAAAAAAAAAATATATTATAATGTAATGTAATGTACCTATATCATTAGAGGGCGTAGCCAATCGGCATTCGCTATAAAGAGAATCGAAGACAACTGAAAGATTCGTAGGCAAATATTCGAAACAGATCACGTGACATTTCTAAGGCATAATGTCAAACCCATACATTTTTGGACATTTCTTCTATCGCTTTCGACATCGATTGTTACATTGTCTCGACCCTCAGAACCGTTAACCTAAGCTCTGCTTACCTTGGGGCTAGACGATGTGGATGACTGTGTGGATTTCCCAGCATAATTATTTATTGTAAATACCTTGCAGAGGATGTTGAAGGCTGCTACATAGAAGAACTGGACGCGGTAGTGCCTTTTGAGGAGTCCCGACCTTCCAGCTCGGAGTGTCTGGAGTACCGCTGCGAGAGGAACTGGCTCTACCATGCCTCGTAAGTCATCATCCACCTCTGTTCGTCCACTGCTAGACAAAGACCTGCCTTAAAGCCCATACACTAATGAAAGAGGCGCCCCAAACTATTTTATTTTATTATCACGTTATACACAGGCAGTTGTAAAAATTCATCGTAATGTTTATGGTATCTATTATAAGTTATTTATTAATGCCTCTGTAATAGTTTCATTTTGTAAAGCTTAGGCAGAAATTGCTATTTTCGCATCTCTTACTTAAACTATATAAGATAAAACTGTTGCAGAGGTATTAAAAAATAGCTTATAATAGATAGCACAAACTGTACGATGAATTTTTAAGATTTCCTATGTTAAACGTAATAATATGCTTAAATATGTGGCGCTGTCATATTGGCTCGGGTATAGCGGCATGTCAGCTCACCGCATCCAGCATCCGTCTGGACTGTCTTTCGTAGATCGTCATACCACCTGGTCGGAGAGCGTCCTATACTACGTTTGCCTCGTTAGTACACAAATGTCTGTTAAAGAGGAGTGCCTATTTCAGAATTCGGGGATATAGATTGCAAAATGCAAATGTTTATTGATTGTTTTTTAAGTAGGTGGTCATCTCATACACTTAATTTCATCCAGCTTCGATGAGTCGGTCAATCCAAAATGTTTAGTGGTCAACTCATCCATTTGGCTTTGCTTTGGGAACAGATTTATGGGATAAAAAGTAGAATGTGGAATTGAAATTCCAGGCCCACAACTGCCTGATCCGTTCATTAGTTTTTGCGTGAAAGAGTAACAAACATACATACAGACATGTTTGCAAACTTTCGAGTTTATAATATTAGTAGGATAGAATTCGGATTGCGGATGATGATGATGAATATTATGATGTTCATTTACATCTAGTTATTTTCAGATGCGGCCTGGCTGTAGCGATGCCTCCGGTGGAGTTGGTGGAAGACTTGGAGAAGCCGTACCCTGACTGCTGCCCGCGACTCAAGGACTCTCCGCTGACTGACCAATAAACCAAACTTAACAAACCTTATGTTGTATTTTATCTACGTCCTACTTATTATATTACTTATAGTATATACGCCGTGTGGTGCCGGCGGCATAGAATTTGAACCACCCCTACTCTTCCAGCGGGTGTCGTAAGAGGCGACCGAACAATTCTGGCATCTGCGATCCCCAACCCGCATGCCCAGCGTGGAGGTTATGGCGTTGCCTCCCATGAGATAACAGCCAATAAAGACGCTTATCAGGGGGAGGCCTGCGTCCAGCAGTGGACCAAATTGAAGAAGTATAAACGTGAAAGTTTGTATGGATGTTTCTAACTTTATCACGCATAAACTACAATCAAATCATATCAAATTCATTTATTTTGCGAAGCATGGGTTACAGGGATGTTAGATAGAGTAGAATGAACACAACCATGATCAGCTTTAAAGCATGCAATGCCACAGTAAATGTATGCAATACCATGTTCTAATAAATAAGTTAAAAGTTCAAAGTAATACAATGTCAATATCTAAATTAGTTATTAATAAAGAATTGTCCTATTTAAGAATTTATCCATAAGATATTCATAAATATTTTAATAAAGATAAAGATAAAGATATTTATTTGCAAAAACATGTGTACAAAACGGTGACAGATAGTAAGATGATAAGTTTAGGTAATTTAATTTGTTAAATATCTTAAGAGCGAGACTAACAACACTTTTCTGCATTAATGCTGTTTTAACAGGATGTGTTTGTAACCTAGTGTTATCCCGCCTGTTTCAACTTACAACATCAGATAACCGGGGAAACAAATGGGGATTATTTTTATAAAAACAGCGATTTCCATTATGTAGAGGGACGGAAGTGTTAGAATTTCGTGTTTCAAGGAAAAAAATCATAGAGTAGAGTCACGAATACCAAAAACCGATCATAATTATTTCTGTGGATTACGGGATGGCATTCGACGAGTTCTGGGCCGTAAAACAAGCCCTCGCATATGGCCGTGTGTTCGGTATTTCACATCTGTCAATGTCAATGTCATAAAGACCGGTCGAAGGATTCAACATGTCGACGTACAGGTACAACCCTAACACCCCACCCCCTTATCCGCTCCCCTTTCCTTTCATTCATTCACTCTCACCCACTTCACAAAACTTTTCGGCCTCAAAATTTATCATCAACTTTCATCAAAAATCCAAAATCCAATAATTAGTGTGTGACACAGTATCCCGCTTCCAGCCAATATCCTGTAAGTACTTGTGCTGTTACATTTTTGGTCCTTCGAGCCGGATAAGACAGAAACAGATTTTGTTGTATTTCACGTAAAATCGTCACCGCCATTGTTGCCGTGTGAAAGTTTTTGATCGATAGCTTGCAAAGAAATCGATATCCATCATGTCAAAAAATCAAGTATTGTCGTTGAAATACGATTTCTTATGCGAAAAGGTAAATACTTTGTACAATACTGCCCAAAATTTGAACTTTTCTAAAGAAGAAGATGTGTGCAAATTCAAAATTCGTTGTTCGCAAATTGACTCCATTCGAAATGAAATTTTGGAATGTTATCTTATTATAAAATCAGGTAATAGAGATGAAGATCAGTTAGAATCGATTGAACAAAAGCTCAAAATGTCTGTGGAACAGTGCATACATATAAAATACGTACTTTCTACCATGACGTCATCAAAAGTAGACTTCACGGAATCTATTTATAGAAACTTGCCGGACCATTGTTCCTCAAACAATAAATCGAAAGAAACGCATTATAAATTACCCGATATTAGTTTGCCTCGATTCACGGGTAATTATCAGGATTTTCCTAGCTTTCTGAGTATGTTCGACGAATTAGTTCACAAAAACGATCGATTGAGTTTGGTGCAGAAAAAGCATTATTTGACGAGTTGTTTGTCGGGTGAGCCTGCTAATTTAATAAAACACCTTACGAGCATTCCGGACAATTATGAGGTGGCCCGCCGTTTACTTCTCGATAGGTACGACGACAAACGCATGATCGCGGACGCGCATATAGGAGTTATTCTCGCGCTACCTACAGTTTCCGTCAAAAATGCGTCGCAATTACGGAGTTTTGTGAATGTTTTACAAGAAAACACAAGCGGGCTAGCTAGTCTAGGATTCCCGGTAAAAGAGTGGTCATTACTTTTGCTTCACATCTTCACGAGAAAACTTGATAACGAGTTACGAGCTAGGTTTGAATTAGCCTACCAACAAGACAAAATACCTACGTTCGATAACTTATTGGCGTTCTTAGGCAGTTATTGTAAGACATTAGAGACAACTGGCGTAGTAAATACACCGAGTAGCGGTAAGTCGCAGACTGCTACGAATCCTAGAAATAGTAAACAATCGTACGCGTCCAGTGTAGAATCGGCCGACTTAAAGAAGGGTTCCGAAGAGCAGAAGCAGATCGCATGTCCCGCATGTGGAGGAACACATCTCATGATGAAATGTGAAAGTTCGTCGCGATGAGCGTGCCGTCGCGACAAGAATTAGTGAGAGCCAAACACCTCTGCTTCAACTGTTTTCGCCCGCATAGGGTAGCGTTTTGTCATTCGCGATTTAGGTGTCAAAATTGCTCACGCAAACACAACACATTGCTGTGTTCGAACGAACAAGTAGAATCAAAACAAAGTAGCTGCAATGAACAAAATCCTTCCAATGATAAACAAGCTCATTGCGCGACCGCTGCGAGTGAATATTGTGTGTCTCTTTCCCACTCGCAAGGTCCGCGTTCAAGTGATCCGGTAATCACGCGTCATGCATTGCTCGCAACAGCAATCGTTTCGGTATCGTGTTCTAGAGGTGGTGATTACTATCCTATTCGAGCTTTACTAGATCCTGGGAGTATGGCAAATTTCATAACTTCATCGACATTACAGCGGCTAGGGTTTCGCTACGGTAAGACGAACGTAACTATTTCCGGCGTTGGCGAATCGAACAAAGTGCATCCGAAAGGTGAGCTACACATGTACAAAATAAATCAAGCGATCCTCTATGCGTAGAAATGTTAGTTTTACCGAAAATCACGGCGCCGCTACCTTCGTCAAACCTTGACCCCTCGATTTTGGACAAAGTCGGTCGCCTTCAGTTGGCTGATCCGCGATTCTACGAATCGGCTAAGATAGACATGCTCCTCGGTGCGGGATCGTGTGCAAAGATTTTTAGCGGACAAAAGATAGAAGTAGGTGACGGCTTACCGGTTGCGTTCGAAACGATTTTCGGTTGGGTTCTGATGGGGGATGTCACGGAACGTCAACTTAGTATTCAATCATTTCATTGCGTGACTTCTATTGATGAGACTTTGAAAAGGTTTTGGGAAGTTGAAGAGGTTAGTAGAGAAAAGCAGCCCGATCCGGGTGACGTCATGTGTGAGGATCAATTCAAAGAGACGCATACGCGTACTCAAACCGGACGTTTCATTGTGCGTTTGCCCTTTCGCCAGGGTGACCATAATATTGGGAGGAATTTAGGGGATACTTTACACATAGCCATCCGTCGGCTATTATCGTTAGAAAACAAGTTTAAAAGAGATAAGGTTTTGGAAGCGCGGTATAAAGAATTCATGCGAGAGTATATTGAACTGGGTCACATGCAGCCAATCGAACCTTCGATTGCACAACGTTTTCCACAATATTTCATACCCCACCACGGGGTATACAAGAAGGGTACGGATAAAATTAGGTGCGTTTTCAACGCTTCATCCAAAGGCCCGGGTGGAAGGTCGTTAAATGATGAGTTATTAGCTGGACCCAAACTGCAGAAGGATATAGTAGATATTATTCTCCACTTTAGATTGCACGAAGTTGTCTTTTCCGCCGACATACGTCAGATGTACCGTCAGGTATTAGTTCATCCTCTCGATCGTCAATATCAGCTGATCGTGTGGCGCGATCACATTAGGCAGGAGACTGACGATCAAGTTCAGCCTGAAATTCAGCAATTTCAGCTGAACACGTTAAGTTACGGAGTTACTACAGCGGCGTTTCTCGCAATGCGTTGTTTACACGAGCTGGCATACCAAGGCAAAGACACGCATCCGCGCGCTTCGCAAATTTTGCTTAGCGACATATTTGTAGACGACATCGTCACGGGTTGTTCGTCCATTGACGAAGCTCAAAGCACAAAGAGTGAACTTATAGGTCTGTTAAACAAAGGAGAATTCGAGCTTCGTAAATGGATGAGCAACGACCCTAGGTTGCTCACGGATCTGCCAACGGAGCATTGCGAACTTAAATTTAGCGAAGACACAGATATGTCACTCAAAATATTAGGTTTTAAATATAGACCAGACACTGATACATTCTCTTATCAGGTGTCACTGATCCGGTATCTTGGCCGCCGCCATGCAAACAGCTCGAGCGTAAAGAAATTCCTGGCTTTAAGAAACCCACGCCTATAGTAGCTGCGGCCACTGATGATGATGATGTAGGTGCTCATGTGATTGACAAATTCAGTTCGTTTACCAAGTTAGTGCGCACTGTTTCATGGTGTTTTCGTTTCGTGCACAATGCTTTAAGGTCTAGATTAATAAAAGGAAATCAAAATAAAATTAACGGAACATTAACGAGTGAAGAGCTACAGCGTACTCTTAACGCACTTATTAAAAGCGTCCAATCCCAATCATTTAAAAATGACTTGCTTAAATTAGAGAAAAATAAACCTTGCAGTACTGGGATGATACGATTAAAACCATTTTTAGATGAAAACGGCCTTATCCGTGTGGGAGGCAGGTTAGTGCATTCATCGCTTAGCTACTCGGCTAAGCATCCTTTGGTGCTGCCTCACTCACACCACTTTACGAATCTTGTAGTAGATTATTATCACGCAAAATATTTGCACGCGGGTCCGAACGCGTTAATGTCTCTCCTGCGTGAGCATTTTTGGATATTGTCCGCGCGTCGTGTTATTCGCAGTAGGGTTTTCAAATGTATTCGCTGTTTTCGGTTAAAGTGTCAACCACCGCAAATCCTTATGGGTGATTTGCCTGCTGGTCGAGTCACGGCGAAGATACAGAAACCGTTTGTTTCAATATCAATTGATTACGGCGGCCCCTTTCACTCGAAATCTAGCACCTTAAGGAATGCGAAAATACTTAAGTCGTACTTGTGCGTCATCGTTTGCTTTACGACTAAGGCTGTCCACCTAGAGGTCGCTAGTGACCAGACCACCGAAAGGAGCTTGCAATTTATTAAAAGGTTTTCAGAAGGACCCTAAAGTAAATAATTTTTTCGCGGAAAATTTCATAAAATGGCGCTTCTCGCCACCTCTCAGTCCGTCTTTCAACGGCTTGGCGGAGGCTGCTGTTAAATCTAGTAAATCACATTTGAAACGTGTCGTAGGAGATAGACCTTTGACATTCGAGGAACTTACAACCATTTTTGCACAAATAGAGGCAGTTCTTAATTCGAGGCCTCTGTGCCCTTTATCTAATGATCCTAACGACTTATCAGTTCTAACTCCGGGCCACTTTCTAATTGGTTCGCCCTTAGTATCTTTGCCTGAACCGTTACCAATAAAAACCAAACATGTAAATCAGCTTGCTCGATGGCAGCTTGTTCGACAAATGACTGCTGATGTGTGGAGGCGCTGGAGTCATGACTATCTTCACACATTGCAACAACGGGCCAAATGGCACCTTACTCAGTATAACGTCAAGTTAGGAGATTTAGTTTTAATCAAGGAAGACAGCCTTCCTTCGCTTCATTGGGCTCGAGGTAGAGTTATCAAACTTTTCCCCGGACCAGACTCAATTGTTCGTGTAGTTAAACTAAAAACTGCTAAAGGAAACTTTGTAAGATCTTTAGCTAAGCTTGTTCCTCTACCTAGTAATCAAGATTAAGTTTTATTAAAGTAATGTTTAGGTAGGTGGTTAAGTAATATTATTTTGTCAGGTTTCAAATTATTATACAGTCCATAAATTAAAGCGTAATATCTGAGCATTGAATGTAAGGCAGTAATGTACAAATTATTTATTGTCTTAAATTGTAGCAAATCAACTAGGTCAAATCAAGTAGGTATTATTTCAAAAAAGGGGAACCCTTTTTGTGGGGGGCCATGTTCGGTATTTCACATCTGTCAATGTCAATGTCATAAAGACCGGTCGAAGGATTCAACATGTCGACGTACAGGTACAACCCTAACACCCCACCCCCTTATCCGCTCCCCTTTCCTTTCATTCATTCACTCTCACCCACTTCACAAAACTTTTCGGCCTCAAAATTTATCATCAACTTTCATCAAAAATCCAAAATCCAATAATTAGTGTGTGACACAGTATCCCGCTTCCAGCCAATATCCTGTAAGTACTTGTGCTGTTACACCGTGTATGTAGATAAACGCTACAATCACACTAATAGTATAAATCCGAAAGTTTGTATGGATGTATGGATGGATGTATGTTTGTTACCTCTTCACGCCAAAAGTACTGAACGGATCTGGCTGAATTTTTGTACACAGGTTATTCTAATCTACTTTTTATCCCATAAATCAGTTTCCGTGTGATAAAAATCATTTTTAAACGTTTCCATAGGAACAACGCGTGCGAAGCCGCGGGGCGCAGCTAGTGCAATGATAAAGCACTTGCAAAGACACGCTACAGCTTGCGTTAATCTACACGAGAAAACTGATAAATGCTCTCTGGAGCGAGGAGTTTGTCAAGGTAACATGGTCTCTCCAAAGCTTTTTATAGTCGCATTAAGAACATATTTAGCAAAATTAAGTGAGAGGAGATAGGCAATAACATCGATGGAGAACGATTAACGAACCTAAAGTTTGCCGATGATCTGGCAATATGTTCGAACAAAATTGAAGATAATGATCGATGATCTGAAGCTAGAATCAGCAATTATTACCGATTCACACATTTATTCAGTAATAGCAATAGTTATTCCGATTTTATTTTTTAATTATATTTGTTTGATATTATTTTCATACTACACAGAAGCATTATACCTTTATACCAAATTAATTAAAGTTTTTTAAACTTACGCGATCAGAACACATAACACGTGGAATCCAGTAGTAGCTAAGTGTACTCGTAGACCGGTTTCTCAGTGCATCGCGGACACGGTTAGTGTAGTGTGTCGTCCGAGTGTACAGATGGACATCCCTATTTTAGAAGATCAAGTGAGGGTAGTTGCAAAATATGCAGCCCCCGCTTCGCAAAGGCGGTAGCTCCAGTACTCCAGTCATCCCGTGACCACGACAGAGTGTAAACCTGTTGAAACGTCGGGAAAAATAGGTAAATAAACGCGATAAATACCCGTGAATATTTATAATAATACCAAATTAATTATTTGATGTCCGAAATAAAATATTTATATGAATTAGAAGGAACCAAATAAATTTGAATATGACAAGTAAACCTTAAGTAAAGTATTCAGAATCCAAGATAGTTTATGTCACGAAAGAGAGGTCAATTAAATGATGAATGAAAACTTACAAATCCAAAAATTGTTTCAAGCTTCTGTGTTTAGCTTCGATAATAGCAATGTCGTTAAATATTTTCCAACAGTAGTATCCCTTGGGTTTTGTAGACTATTTTGCATCGAAGTATAGGTAACGGTTATGATTTACAAATTGTCCATAATAAAACAGCATTTATTATATTCAGGTTCACTTACAAAATAAAATAAAATCAATTCGACTCCACTAATCGCTTTGTTCCGTATGCACAAAACTTGTCAGGCTCTGCGCAAACCGTCTGCGTCAAAACAAGTCGTAGACAATTTTGAGTGTCATTTTTGTAAGGTTCTAGGTATTTACGGGGGAGGCCGCGAAATGCTGTTGAGGTTGAGGTAGGTAGGTAATAAATTGATTAGTACCCACTTGTCTCATCACCTTCATCAGCCTATATATCAGTCCACTGCTGGATATAGGCGTCCCCAACTCTTCCCGTGGGTGACGTAAGAGGCGACTAAGGGAAATACACCAGGGTTGGAAAAAACTGTTTTTTTTCAATATTTTATAAAACAATTCAAAATGTTCAAAACAATTTTTTTTTTGTTTTAACCTTTAGGAATCAATTTCACATCGATTATGTACAGCGAATAATAAAATATTTAATCCATTTCTACACTATTTCCTAATTCACATTAGTAAAAATTAACAAAAAGATAAATATTTACTTTTTGTTTCGTATCTCAGTACCTATAATCTAACTATCATAATATATTATAATTATTAATCAATAGAAAACACTACAAACGCCTTGTATGTAGTGTAGTGCAGGTAGGTAGGTAGAGAACTAGTCAGAGAACAGGGAATACCCACTAATACAGTGAATTACTTTCTTTCGACGGCCGACATAGGGACTTTCCCTGCGGGACTTTTTTGGCGGGGGGTTACTACTACGCATGCAGTGTACAGTGTATAAAACGGCCAACATAGAGACTTTTCACTTGTAAACTTATTTTAAGCTATTTAGAATTCTAAATATTTATTCGTTTGGATTCATTTACATTCATTTGCAATAAAAGGTAGTTTTAAACCCTGTTTTTTTCATCATGTTTTAAACATTGCTTAAAACGCGTTTTAAACTTTGTTTTTAAACACTTAATAAAAAACATAGTTTTATTTCAAACTGTTTTATACACTGTTTAAAACACGTGTTTTAAAACAACTTGTTTTAATCATGCTAACCCTGCCAGGGGGTGTCCGATTCCGACACTTACTTGGACCCCGCTATCTCGCTTGACCCCCAATTTGATCTAACCTATAGCTACCGTGAGATATCTGTAACTATTGACAAATTGCAGCGCTTCGTAGAATTCGGCTACATACATAGGGTGATAACCTCATAACCCTCCTCGTTGGAAGTCGGTTAAAACGCAAAGATAATGCACGCCAGCTTTGAATAACCGGACAGATTTCTGGAAGAATAAAATGTTTACAATATAATATTGAGTCGGATCCCGTGTGTCTAATATGAGTTTTCCTATACTCGGTAGCGACTGTAGTTAAAAAATGTTTGAAATAGCGCATCTAGCGGATAGTTAGGAACTAAATGCACAGTATGACTCGCGTTAAGCGTATTTACTTTTACTATTGTAGTAAAGTCAGGCCATCTAACAGTGACAACTCAAGGTAGACGCACTGATCTAGCCCAAGCTATTTTAGATGACCCAAGGCTTTTCTATATAGTTCACAAAATTATTTTGTTTGAATAGTTCAATAGTATTCT
Source organism: Eupithecia tripunctaria (assembly GCA_955876795.1). Lineage (NCBI taxonomy): Eukaryota > Metazoa > Arthropoda > Insecta > Lepidoptera > Geometridae > Eupithecia > Eupithecia tripunctaria. Next base: position 1,285,280 of record OY041600.1, read on the forward strand.
ATGATTATGATAAGTATGATAAGTATATAATATAATATAAGTATATAATCTATATTATGATAAGTACACGTAGCGTGTCATCTCGAAGCGAATCTTATTCCATACAAATTTTTAAGCGAATCATTCCAGTCACGTAGCGATCTGCTTAAGTACAGTCACCGTGAAAACGAAATCCTGCAATCTTTATACACTAAACACTAACCTCCATGGCCCAAGACGCAGGTGCCTGTGTCCATCTTCGTGTAGCTGCGGCGGCGGCGCGCCCCTGCGGGTCGCACCGCAGAGCTGGGCAGTGAATACGTTATACACTAAACACTAAACATTATACACTAAACACTAAACATTATACATTATACACTAAGTATGATACTGTGCGTAGGTACCTAAGGAGTTTTTTTTTAAATCCAGTTGTTATGTATTATCTGTCCATTTGCTAGCTCAAGGAAATTATTAAGCACATAAATGTCATATATAATTTAAATGGAAACACCACGAATTCTACTTAGGTACAATAACAATACAAAGAAATATTTATTGTACTCTAGGCCATAAAAATAACATAACGTACATAGATACATTCCCTACATACAACAAGTACAATAGGCGGCCTTTTCGCTTAGAAGCGATATCTTCCAAGCAACTTCCTTTGGATGGATATAAATACTTACATCGATGGCAAAAATTGCTGAACCCGGTTGGAAATCATACAAATTTCAGATATGTATTACCCTTGAGAACTCAAATCTATAATATACCCAGTTTTTAATGACTTTTAGGCATTGATTTATTAAAAACGAAGATGAGGCACCGGTTGCTCGAAAGTGGCAACCTCAAATTGTGTAAAATTGTGTTCTCCCACATCAATCACCGTCTGACTGGCGGCGGCACGGGCGGTCGTGATTCGCGTGAAATATTGTTGTCTCAGTCTCACTTCGGTCCTAGATACGTCTTTCCGTCTTTGTTCTTCTTTGTGTTGCACAGGACTGGAAATATAACTGTGAGCGTATGTGTTTGCGTGTAGTTGTAACACATGCCAATTTTTAAGTAAGCGCTGGGAGAACGTTACCTATCTTCCCTTTTTAAATCAATGCTTTTAGGTATCTTCTATTCTGTTTTTTAAACAATATCAGGGTGACCTGTTCACACAACAACGACAACATTAACGATAAGTGGTAATCGGAGAGATGACATCAGTGTAGCCGGCAATTTCGCGCAAATAAACAATGTTAATAAGCATAGGTATCGGAAACTAACACACCTTATAGTAATAATTATAAATTCGTAAGTTTGGACGAAACGGCGGCTTTTACCTTCACGCTAAAACTACCGAACTAGGATAGTTTGGACGGATAGACGTTACCTTCACGCCAAAACACCTCAACAGAAAATAATAGTCCACTGCTGGAGGCAGGCCTTCCCCTGATAAGCGCTTTATTGGCTTTTGTCTCATGCTATTAGTTCCCTAAAATCCCCACGCTGGCCATACGAGTTGAGAATCTCAATTCGGTGGTAGAATTGTTCTTCAGGAGACGCACGACCCCAGCGGATATCCCTTAGTCGTATCTTACGGGTTGGGGTGGTGCAAATTCTAAGCTTACAGCACACAGCAATAATAAATTAATAAAAGAAGCTCCAAACCTGGGAATACCTTAGACTACTTTTTATCCCCGAAAAATGTGTGCTAAGCTGAGGACAAACGCTAGTAACAACATTTTACTATCTCAAAAACAACCAAACAATACCTTCCCTAGACAAAATGACGCTCAGAGCTTTATCTACTGTTACTTAACCTTTACATCATAACATAATAGATTATAAGGTTTATATAAATTGGAACTCGTTAAAAAATCGTCATAAGTGTTCAGGATGTGGAAGGGAGCGGTTGTCTTAATCAGTGTGCTGGCAGTCTGTGCGGCCTTCCAGGCCATCGCGCCTCAGGAGGCAAAGCCGGAGAAATTCAGTAAGTACCGGGTACCCGGGCCAAAAATTATTTGGCCTCTTTTTAACTGTAACTCGAAAATCTAAAAAGAAACCAATTGCGGGGTGGAATAGGTATGTTAGTGATGCACATAGGGAGGCCAGGTCGAAGTTTCAGATCTGGCTGAACTCTGGGAAACCTGTTTCAGGCCGTGTGCATACCGATATGAAAGAAAGCAGAAAAATCTTTAAAGCGAAGTTAAGGTGGTGTCAAACTAATAGCGAACAAATTAAAATGGATCATATTACTGCACAACACTTAAAACAGGATTTTCGTAGTTTTTGGAAGTCTACAAATAAACTGAACAGTAAACCGAGTCTTCCTGTGAGCGTTGCTGGTCTCACAGACAATAATGCCATAGCAGAAATGTTGAGGGATCACTTTACCGTGCACTCGCCCTTGGGACCATCACAGTCGGTAATCGATGTAGGAGCCAATGGCCAGGAATTACAAACTAGGTTCACAGCCATTGATGTACACAAAGTTATAAAAGGTATGTTACGTGGTAAATCTCCTGGCCATGATGGTCTCAGCATAGAACACCTACAGAACGCGGGTCCTCATCTGCCCAAAGTGCTTGCTATGTTCTTTACCTTATGTATGGGACACTCATACTTACCCGATGAAATGATGAAAACTGTGGTGGTACCTATCGTTAAAAATAAGACTGGTGACACTAGTGATAAGAATAACTATAGACCGATTTCGTTAGCCACCATTGTAGCCAAGGTACTGGACAGTCTGCTTGATGCTCAACTTAGTCGTTATCTAACACTTAAGGATAGTCAATTTGGCTTTAGACCAGGTTTATCAACAGATACGGCTATTTTGAGCCTGAAGCAGACTGTTAAGTACTACACCGATCGCAAGACTCCCATTCATGCCTGTTTCCTCGACCTATCCAAAGCTTTCGACCTGGTTAGTTATGACTTACTGTGGAAAAAGCTAAATGAACTAGAAATGCCACCAGAGCTTAGTAACATTTTTAAGTTCTGGTATCAAAACCAGGTCAATATGGTGCGATGGTCAGGCGCTTACTCGGATACATACAGGCTGGAGTGCGGTGTGAGACAGGGCGGGCTGACGTCTCCAAAGCTCTTCAACCTGTATGTGGACGCACTGATGGTTGAGCTCGGCAGTAGCCGTGTCGGCTGTCACATTGACGGTGTCTGCATCAACAACATAAGCTATGCAGACGACATGGTGCTGTTGAGCGCATCCACGTGTGGTCTCGGTAAACTACTAAAGATTTGCGAGAGGTACGCTACTGAACATGGACTAAAATATAATGTGCAAAAGAGTGAATGCATGGTTTTCCAGGCCAGAGGAAGCTGTCCCGTAAATAACATACCGCCCATAAAGTTATATGGAACTCCATTAAAGCAAGTTAGAGAATTTAAGTACTTGGGACATCTCTTAACCTCTGACCTGAAAGACGATGCAGACATTGAGAGAGAACGGAGGGCGCTGTCTGTAAGAGCGAACATGATATCCCGCAGGTTCGCTCGCTGCTCTAGAGAGGTAAAAACAACGTTTTTTAAAGCATATTGTTCTAGTTTTTACACATGCAGCCTGTGGGTGAATCATACGCAAAAACAGTACAGCGCCCTACGTGTGCAGTATAATAACGCATTCAGGGTGCTGATGGGGCTGCCCCGGTTCTGCAGCGCGTCAGGGATGTTCGCCGAAGCGCGCGTGGACTGTTTCTACACCACCATGCGTAAGCGGGGAGCATCTCTGGTGCGCAGGGTCCGGGCCAGCTCCAACAGCATTCTGAGCGTGTTCGCTAGTAGGTTTGACTGCATTTATATGTTTCACTCTTCAAGGATGCACGCCTATACTAATAATAATAATATAATGTACAACATTGCCAAATAATTATTGTTTTTTCTTGTTTTGATTGTTGTGTTGCTGTGTTCCGATTTGACTCTGTTAATTAAGCTGACTATTTGATTATATATATTATGTACCTACCAATTTAGTGTAATCTATGGACCTATGTATGAAGTCTGAAATAAAGATTTATTATTATATTATTATTATTTAACCGACTTCAAAAAAGGAGGAGGTTCTCAATTCGTCTGTATTTTTTTTTTATGTTTGTTACCTCAGAACTTTTGACTGGGTGGTCCGATTTGCATGATTCTTTTTTTATATGAAAGCTGGTGCTTCCCGTGTGGTCCCATTTTAATTTTGTTCAGTTCTGACACTGGGATCCATGAAAATTCATGAAAAAACTGTAAAAAATGAAGTTGGCTTAAAGTTTTTTAAAACAAATTTAATTATTTACTTAAAAAATGACATAAATTTTTATTACATAAGAAAGCTAATTATAATTAATTTTTTGAAAAATTGGGCCAAAAATGTTTTGGCCTATTTTTACATAAAAAAAAGTTATCAATTTTTAATACGTATGGAAGGCTAATTATAATTAATTTTTTAATAAATTTCAGTGACTCACTGAAATTCAGTTGTCAATGTAATAAAAACATGGAAATTCCACAATATTAACTATAACTATTTAGTAAATTGAAAGAAAAACATTAAAATTGCAATCTGACGGAGAAAATTGCGAGCATTATATGTACGTAAGAAGCAACATACCTACTCCTACGCCAAACACAGACCCTCTTTTTGTCGAGGTCATCGGTTACAAAATATGTAAAAATCCTAAACGACAGAGTATCCCACTATACACAACACATACCTAAATAAGAACAGAAAACATTTACCTTGCTTGGGGCTAGACGATGATGTGTAGATTGTCCAGTAATATTTTTTTATTTATCTTGCACAGAAAATGTAGAGGGATGCTACATGGCTGAGTTTGACAGGGTCTTGCCCCTTGGTAGCGTGACACCGAGCATCAAGAGCTGCGTGGAATACCAGTGTGGTCAGCAAAACATCTTCATCACTGGGTGAGTTCTTTACTTGATAATGCTGTCTGCAGTATAAAGGTCCTGCGGGGCATTTTTGGCCATTTTTACATTTTTAACTGAAGGGCAAATATTTTTAGTTTCGTGTCTTTTAAATACCTCGCTCCTCAGTAACCTACTTTATAGCACTAAGTGTAATAATATTATTTTCACCTCTCTTGCTCGAAAACAGTGACTTTGCTGCTCAAAAACAGTGAATTTTGCTCACAAAATAATAATTTGTTCAACAAGTGAGCAAAATGGTTCTTTGTTGCACGTGCCGATTTAAAATCCCGAGCTAGCGAAGCAGTCTAGAGTAGAGTCACGAGCGTAGCGAGTGGCCTGCTAAGCTAGTGAGGGATTTAAAAGGCACGAAACAAAAAAAATTTGCTCTCGAGTTAAACATACAACTTTTCACCTCGATCAGCGAGAAAATTATTAGGTCCGTGTCACTTTTTAGTTGCACGGTGCGTTCAAATACTTGATAGATAGATTAGGTGCTACCAAAAAGTATTTTTATGAGTGTAAAAGAGATATTTTCTGTAGTAATTATATTTGAAATACAAATTTAACGAATTTACAAAAACATTAGTTTTTTTATAATCTTCTTTTCTATTAATTAAACAGCAAAGTCACTGTTTTCGAGCGAGAGAGATTTGAAAAGTATGTTTGAATAATAGCCCTTATTTTCCAGTTGCGGAGCTGTGATTGCGACTCCTCCTCTGAGGGTAGTTGAGGATAAGAGCAAACCCTTCCCGCATTGCTGCCCGAAAATAGTTGGACCAGAGAAGCAATAGAACCAAATAAAAGCCACCTGTTTATAAATATTTCAAAATAAAAGAGTTGATGATTATTTGGATATTACGAATTAGTATGGTTTTTTTTTATAGTTTAGCATAGGTATCTCTGTCATCAGGGTCAGGTAACAGGATCATGTAACACGGTAGAGGTTCCAATGAACCTCTACCGTGTCTATACCGTGTCCATTTTGAATGAAGCATGTTAGTAAACAAACTACGACACAAATAACAAAATCTCACCTGCTTGGTGTCGAGTTTTAGATATAATTATAAGCAATTTTTATTGAAGGGAGGATATAAAAACAGACAAATAATGTAAATTACGTATACGTTTGTTTACTAACATGCTTTATTCCAAATGGACACGGTATAGGTTGATAAGTAGGTTCCAACCCCCAACTGTTTGTCCGAACACGATAAACTTAAAAACTGTAACGGTCTACCAATAACACCTACCTTACAATAAGTATTAATGTAAGGTAGACGGTAGAGAAGTACCGTGTAGATAATAGATAAAAGTAGATCTACACATTATCCAGGGACATGGCGGTTGGAGGAGGATCCCCGAGGGCCGAGGTTGTTTTTAATGAATATGAAGGTACGAAGCTTAGTACCTACCTACTTGTCTCATCAATATATCAGCCTAATTAAGCCCGCTGCTGGACATAGGCCTCCCCCACTCTTCCCGTGGGCGTCGAAATCTCGTGTACAGATTCAAAGATTTTATAGAATCTTTTGTCGTCGGGGTTTTTTGATTGAAGTCGTACTTCCCCCAAAATAGGCAAAAAAGAGGGTTTTTTAATATCTTCGCTTTAGACATCTGATTTCGATGATTATATTTGTATTTGAAAAGTAAAAAAAAACATAATTCTCATAAAAAAATGGTAATGGATCAGAGTTTTTGGCATGACGAGCATAATAGCTTCATAGAACCAAGATGGAACAGCGCCATCTGTTAGATAATATTTGTAAACTTCGAGGTCGAGTAGTACACCTACTTACTACCTATGTCATCATCCACAGATTTCAGAAAATAAGGAGATATGAAATGGGGGCGGGGCCGGTGTCGCAGCAATATGCCCAAAACGTGAACACATTGCTCGCGGCAGTAATAGGTAGTTTCATTTAGTTGAAGTTCGCTACGACGGATCTTCATATTGGAGGAAAATGCCGAATTGTTCAATAGTAATTTGCAAAGGTCCTTACATATGAAATTGGCGTTTTGTATGGGAGGAACAAAAAGTCGAATATTTTTTAATATAATATATTTAATTAATCAAAGTATGAACCATTATTTTCTATGCACTTTTGCCATCTTATAGGTAGTTCATTGATCCCTTTACTAAAAAAACCAGTCGGACGGGAATCAATAAAATCTTTGAAGGCGATTTGGACTGCCCCATCGGAGTTGAATTTTTTCCCTTGCAAGAAGTTATCCAAATTTCGAAAAAAATGGTAATCTGTTGGAGCAAGGTCCGGGGAGTACGGAGGATGTCTTAGACTTTCCAATTGAAGCTCTTCTAATTTAGTAGCCGTCTGTTGCGCAGTGTGTGGTCTAGCGTTGTCGTGAAGCAGCAGTGGCGTGGAGCGATTGACCAGCCTAGGTTGTTTAGCCGCTAGCTTTTCCATCATGGTTTGCAATTGCTGACAATAGACATCAGCCGTAATAGTCTGGCCAGATTTGAGAAAACTGTAATGAACAATACCGGCACTAGTCCACCAAACGCTTACAAGTAACTTTTTTGGGGTTAATTTTCGCTTGGGGCAGGATTTGGCTGGCTGGCCAGGATCCAACCATTGCGCTGAGCGCTTCCGATTATCGTAAAGAACCCATTGTTCATCACAGGTAATGATTCGGTTTAAAATACCTTCATTATTGTGCCGGTTTAGCCGCTAGCTTTTCCATCATGGTTTGCAATTGCTGACAATAGACATCAGCCGTAATAGTCTGGCCAGATTTGAGAAAACTGTAATGAACAATACCGGCACTAGTCCACCAAACGCTTACAAGTAACTTTTTTGGGGTTAATTTTCGCTTGGGGCAGGATTTGGCTGGCTGGCCAGGATCCAACCATTGCGCTGAGCGCTTCCGATTATCGTAAAGAACCCATTGTTCATCACAGGTAATGATTCGGTTTAAAATACCTTCATTACTGTTGGAGCAAGGTCCGGGGAGTACGGAGGATGTCTTAGACTTTCCAATTGAAGCTCTTCTAATTTAGTAGCCGTCTGTTGCGCAGTGTGTGGTCTAGCGTTGTCGTGAAGCAGCAGTGGCGTGGAGCGATTGACCAGCCTAGGTTGTTTAGCCGCTAGCTTTTCCATCATGGTTTGCAATTGCTGACAATAGACATCAGCCGTAATAGTCTGGCCAGATTTGAGAAAACTGTAATGAACAATACCGGCACTAGTCCACCAAACGCTTACAAGTAACTTTTTTGGGGTTAATTTTCGCTTGGGGCAGGATTTGGCTGGCTGGCCAGGATCCAACCATTGCGCTGAGCGCTTCCGATTATCGTAAAGAACCCATTGTTCATCACAGGTAATGATTCGGTTTAAAATACCTTCATTATTGTGCCGGTTTAGTAATGTAACGCAGCAGTCGACGCGCGTTTGCCGGTTTGCTTCAGTCAATTCGTGAGGTACCCACCTTTCAAGCTTTTTAATCTTCCCAATTTGCTTCAAGTGAATTAAAACAGTTTTATCACTAACATCGCAGCCTGCAGCTAACTCGGACGTGGTTTGCGATGGATCCGCTTCCACAAAACGCCTTCAACTCTTCATTATCAACTTGAGTCTCAGGCCGTCCACGGGGCTTGTTCTGCAGGTCGAAATTTCCAGAACGAAAACGTTGGAACCAAAAACGAACTGTGTTTTCTTTTGCAACACGACCGCCATACACATCATTCACCCTTCGAGTTGTTTCCGCAGCACTAGTGCCACGGCGGAACTCGTACTCGTAAATAATGCGATATTTTAAGTTTTCCATTTTGTAAAATGAGTGACGCAAACAGAAAAAAACAGAAGAAAAAAAACAAATGAATGACGATCATCGAAGCACAAATACATGAGTCTATAGCTGTACAAATTTGAATTTGGAATTCCTTACCAAAGAGGAGAAATTTGTGATTAAAGTGGCCAGTACGAAAAACGCCAATTTCATATGTAAGGACCTAATATTATGAACTTTGAGTCTAATGGAATCACATACGATCGATAAGTACTGAAAATAATGTGTTTTCCAAACTATAAAAATAATTATAAGTTGATTGATGTCTTGATTTCGCAACGTCTTTATGTGTCTTATAGCCAGTTGCGATTTTGTTGTATTTTGTTTACAATGCTTGCTTTGTATTAATGACTATTCGAACGTTGAGTTCTAATACCGCGATGGATAATTAACATATTGAAGCTAAAAGAATACATTCAACCGCGTGGTACGGCCACTGCTCGTAGTCGTGAGTTAGTGATGTGCCTCGAGTGTGTTCTTTTTCATAATAAAGACGTTGCTAAATCAAGACATCAATCCACCTAAAATTATTCTTAAAGTTTTAGAATGAAAAACATATTATTTTCAGTACTTATCGATGGTAAGTGATTCCATTTGACTTAAAGTTCATAATTTCACTTCTACTTTTGCAAATTACTATTGAACAATTCGGCATTTTCTTCCAACATGAAGATCCGTTGGTCGTAGCCAACGTTCGAACTTCAACTAAATGAAACTATTACTGCCGCGAGCAATGTGTTCACGTTTTGGGCATATTGCTGCGACACCGGCCCCGCCCCCATTTCATATCTCCTTATTTTCTGTTATCTGTGTTTACAACCTATTGGAGCATCTACGTAACATTTCGAGAGTTCCATGAGAGCGAAGTTTATTCAAACTTACATTTTATAAATGAATTAGGTAACAAACTTTTTTAAAACATTGTTTTGTTAAACAAACGATTTTTGCTATTTACAAGCGACTCTTTTCATTTACTTGGTTTTATCGTGGAATAGGTAGATGAATCAACGCACTATTATTAGATTTATGCTTAGGTAGGTAGGTAGGTTTTTCAGAATTTAATTGACCTTTGACTTTGACTTTGACTTTGACCATTGACCTTAGTGAGTAGGTAGGTAAAATATCTGGAGCTGAGCGTTGTGTTCACAGAAAAATATATCTACCTACAAAGATGAAATCTTTACCTAACTAGGTAGGTAGGTATTCTAACTAACCGAGCTGTGTTTAGCACCATTTCGGTAAAAAATATCTTTCACAATCGTACTTACCTCAAGCGATGCGAACTGTAGGTACCTACCTACCTACAACCTACCGCACCACAATCCTTTCCGCGGATCCTACTATAAGAGTGTATGCTGCCTGCTACTGTCTGTAGGAAACGGCGGAAGATCAGCAGCGTGTGTGATCGGGTTACCAGCAGTCCAGCACACGCAGCATTCAGTATTCAGTATTTATTGCATTCATACAATCAGATCTTAGTGATAAGGTGAGTTTAAGTTAATATCACAGTATGTACCCATTGTGGGTGTTGCAATGGAGAACAGGCAGGTATCGCGCAGTATCTTAAAATTAATAATAATGAACTTAATAATATACTAATTTATAATTTAATTTGCGAGTCGCTCAAAATATCATTGAAGAAATCGTCAAGTTTGTAGTTTGTAATAACATTTTTTTATAAGCATCTTTCTTTCGAAAGTGTTATTTTTTTCATGCCGAGCCGTTTCCTAATTCATAACTACAATTAGTTATAAGTGCTACTTACTACCTACTATTATTCTATTTGATTGTAGTTATAAATAAAATCATTTTCTTTCTTCTTCTTTCTTTCTTTACAAAAAACACGGTAGGAGGTAAAACAACTACCTACTTAAAAATCCCGTTTTAATAACTTCAGTATTAACTAATATGTAAACTAAACTTAAGTAGGAATAGGATCATTTTTTGTGTGCATACGTGTTACTAGGGGCTCATATACACGGACTGCATGTGTCAAATACTTCAAGGCAACTACACTCAGGAAGTGCAGTCGACTGCCTTCACCTGCAGTCGAGACGTACACACACACAGTCCGCGTATAAAAGAGCCTTATGAAGTCGTGTGTAGTGTTTAATAAAATATTTATCTCATTTCTTAGTTGTTAAAATAAGGTTAATGTTCATGAGGTCTACTATTCGGAGAACTACTAGTTTATTTATTCATCTACAAATCAATTAACAATCAATTAAAATGAACATAAAGAAAATCAATAGGATATTGTTATTTGTTATAGATTGAAATCCAATAGTGTGAGTATAGAAAAAATAACGTTGCATGCAAAATATAACTTTTTTAAGGTGAGGTGAAAAAACTAACACCCTAGTTGGGTTCTCGTTTTTTTTTAACTCTCAATAACCGACTGTAATTACTTTTTTCTTTGGATACTTTGGTAGTCAGATGCCTTTTTGGTCCTACTTTTACCCTACAAGGTGTAAAGGTGTACGACCTAGTCGGACGCAACAGGAAATATCAAATAAAAACGATGACCAAGGACAATCGGCGAACATTTGCTTCAAACTTTTACGTATTTGGGTTTTTCCTTAGATGCAGATGCAGCTAATAATAATATGTCTGTGGCTTTTTCCACATTTTTGCTAATTTCTTGTGAAAAGTAAACTTAACGATAGGAAACAGTTTTGGTTGTTTCACAAGACGATTTTTAGCTTAACGCCAAAATTTCAGCTCACTTCAACAGCCAAAATTGCTCCACTGCTGGACGCAGGCAGCCCCTAATAAGGGCTTCATTGGCTTTTATCATGCGGGAAGGGATCGCAGTTCGATGGTAGAGTTGTTCTGCAGGAGACACGGTTGCACGATCCCAGCGGATATCCCTTAGTCGCATTTTACCAAACCCGCCGAAAGAGTTGCGGTGGTGAAAATTCTAAGTTTGCAGCGCACAGCATTAATAAATGCATATAAGAAATTCTAAGCCTGGAATAGCTTAGGCTTTTTATCCCAGACAAAAGCATGCTTAGCCGAGGGGTGACGTAACAACATTATAGTATCTCAAAAACCAACAAACAATTGAGTCCGTAGACAAAACGGCGCTTACTGATTTATCTACATATACCTACTTATCCTAATAACAAATTAATAGATACTCGTTTATAAAAGATTTATATAAATAGGAGCTCGTCAACAAATCGTCATAAGTGTTCAAGATGTGGAAGGGAGCGGTTGTCTTAATCAGTGTGCTGGCAGTCTGTGCGGCCTTCCAGGCCATCGCGCCTCAGGAGGCAAAGCCGGAGAAATTCAGTAAGTACCGGGTACCCGGGCCAAAAATTATTTAGCCTCTTTTTTACATATAAAAATGACATTTATTTTTTATTATGTATTTTTTGATAGATTTGAGTGGCTTACTGAAATTCTATAGGTTAATTCATACTGAAGGAAATATAATTTACATGAAAATAAAAAATGTGAATAAATTTAGTCAATTGAAATGAAACGCACTCCATTTGGGTAATTATTTAATTTGAGTGGCGTATTTCCTACCGTAGGAAGTACACTACTGAAATGTATCAAATAATAAATTATAATTAATTAGCCTTCACACGTAGGTATAATAATATATAGTTTTTTTTTATAATTCAGAGATAATACTTACTTTTGCGTAGAACGGAACGTTTTAGAGATGGCCTAAATGAAAATAATAAGGAAAATCGAATATCAGTGTATAATCAATTACCAAAGTAGGAACGGAACCAGGGAGGTGGTAAGTACTTACGTACGAATGGTCTACTTTAGTTAAACGGATGGTTATCTACCTGAAAGCTTATTTTAGGGAGATATCCATCTAGCTGCTAATTGTTGATTGTTGAAAAAGTAAAAATCTGATAAATATATTTTTATTTATTTACAATATTTAGTAGTAGTCTTATACGCTTCTGGTACATTCCAACAAAGTATTTATTTCATGTAAAATGCATTCGTCAATGTAATAAAGACATAAAAATTCTACAATTTTTACTATCACAGTGATAGATTAAATACAAAGACAAACATTAAAAACGCAATTTGACGGAGAAAATTGCCAGCATTATAATTATGTAATTAAAAAGCAACATACCTACTCGTACGCCGAACATAAACCCTCAAAACACGTGTGTTTGTGTTTACAAAATATGTAAAAATCTTAAAAAGATAGAGTATCCCAAAAAACTTAATTAAAAAAAGAAAACATTTACCTAGCTTGGGGCTAGACGATGCTGTGTAGATTGTCCAGTAATATTCATATATTTATCTTACTTAGAAAATGAAGCGGGATGCTACATGGCTGAGTTTGGCAGGGTCCTGCCCCTTGGTAGCGTTACACCGAGCATCAAGAGCTGCGTGGAATACCGGTGTGGTCAGCAGAATGTCGTCATCTCTGGGTGAGTTTTCATAATACTTGGTAATGGTGTCTGCAGTCTAAAGGTCCTCTCATCAGCCGTACGCCAATACGCAAAAACCCACCCATCCTGAGTTTTGAAAGCACTATAAATAGTCTTCGTAATTTACGATTGTATCGCGAGGGCCATTGAAATGGCTTACAAGGTCAATCAAAGAAAAAAGAAAGGAAATATTTATATACATACCCAAATAATACAAATATAACTGGGCCTGTTATTTTAAATTTAAAGGTCTATCACTATTTCGCTAAATGTACCGTAGCGGTTAAGAAGTAGGCAGTGACAAACTTACCCTAAAAATATTAAAATTATTTGAACGATGACAAGGTTACACCAGATTTTTACGATGACAATTTTACCCAGTGACATTTTTACCCTATCCCATTTATTTCATCGGGCTTTCCATATAATATGTATGTCATATAGGATAGGTTTCTAGGTAATAGGGTATATGCAATGCATGTGACTTCAAAGAAGCTAATATTTTTTTTACGTATCTATTGATATAGAAATATAAATCTGTATATTTATTTTTGTATTTAATGATGTTTTTATTGTGAAATTTAATCATGTCTCAACAGCAAAATTTCTAAACGCAGCGTTATTGGCACCTGAAGCGTGACGTCATACTTGAACATTTATGTATGGGCATGAAGTTGTGACTTTGAGTTGACATAGGGGATGCATTTTGTGACGTCACAAAATGCAAGGGCTAACATGGCAGCGTTTTTATCACAAGAAACTAAGTGTAGTTTTACTTTTTGTTTTTTAGCTCAATAATGATTTTGTTTTGCTGTTATATTATATTTCTTTTATGTATTAACCTAAATAATCGATTTATAAAAAAAACCCATGCACAACCCTTACCCACAGCTGGACTGCACCCCTGCCGCACAGCACAAAAATGTATATAAATACGGGCTTCAATTCGTAACATTTGAATACATCTTACAGTGGTGGCATCTAATTAGTATGACACACTGTTAGCGGACCACTTCCCTGAATCAATTATGTCACTGTATTATTTTATTGTATTGAAAAAACGAAATACCGACAAATCCCTTAATTTTACACTTATTATATCTTTAAATTTTGCGAAACATTTTCTCTTTTCCCATGATTAAAATTTTACGGTGGTTGTTTTTAACAAACTATTAACCGACTTCAATTTAATGGTTTTCTCATGGAAGCCCTCATGTCAGAACTGTACCAATTTTAATTGGTCTAATTTATGTTTGTTACCTCAGAACTTTTGACTGGGTGGACCGATTTTCATGACTTCTTTTATATGAAAGCTGATGCTGTGTAGTCCCATTTTAATTTGGTTCAGTTCTGGCAATGGGATCCATGAAAATTCATTATAGTTTTTATTATATTTAAGTCGGTTTATAGTTTTTTAAAACAAAATTAATTATTCTTGTTTTAAGGAAACCCAATTATTGTACAGCAAAGACGCCGTTTCCGAGCGAGACTGAAGAAAAAGATATTGTTTAAACAATGGACCTTATTTTTCAGTTGCGGAGCTGTGGCTGCTGATCCTCCTTTGAGGGTAGTTGAGGATAAGATCAAACCCCACCCGCATTGCTGCCCGAAAATAGTTGGACCAGAGAAGCAATAGAACTAAATGAAAGCCAACTGTTTATAAATATGTATTTCGAAAATATACATAGATCTGGTTATTAATGATTTATTTTGTTTCTTTTATAGAAATACAGAAATACAATTTATTGGTAAAATCAATTTACATGTCAGGTTTGCTTAAATAGTTGTAATAAACACATTGTAAATACCTACATAGTGATATGATACCTACACTTTGTATACTTAGGTATACAACTCATATAAAGTGGTCAAAATTAACACATAATCAGCATTTAAAAAAACAAAAAGTTATAAATTTACTTTTCAAGTAGTTCATTCACCGAATAGAAGTTCTGCTCGACAAGCCAGCGTTTCAACTTGGTCTTAAAACAACGTAGACTGCCATCAGCTGTGACAGAGTCTGGTAATTTATTGTACACTGCCGTACCCGTAACATGCGTCAACTTTGAGGACTTCGTGAGGGAGCGGGCGATGGTAACAAGCCTGCCTGCGTTTCGCGTCTCGTATGAGTGGGTGTCGCCGTTCTTCGTGTACTCGTCTAGGTTCAACCGAACATACACCGCCACTTGCATTATCACAATGCAGGGCAGTGTAAGTATACCTAGTTCCTTGAAATATGGTCTAGCGGAGACGTCACGTCGGATATTAACTAAGGTCCCAATGGCTCGCTTCTGCATACGGAAGGCGCGCTCCCAGTCGGCAGCTCGCCCTCACAGCTCAGTACCATACTGTAAACACCGAGTGGAGTGTTGCAAAGTAGCAGCTTCGTGCAACCTCCGCCGGAACCACGCGAGCCACCCGTCGGAGCGCGAAGCATAGTGGGGATTTTGGGCCACACCCCCATTAGTTAAACGCAAACAAGGCGCTTATCAGGGAGGCCTGCGTCCAGCAGTGGACCAATATAGGCTGTTGAGGTTGAGGTAGGTAGGTACTTAATTGATTAGTACCCACTTGTCTCATCACCATCATCAGTCTATATCAGTCCACTGTTGGATATAGGCGCTCCCAACTCTTCCCTTGAGTGTTGTAAGAGGCGACTAAGTTAGTCGCCACTACTGGGAAGCCAATTCTGTGAATTACTTAGCAAAGCCTTGCGTAGTCTAAAATAGCTTAGTCTATATTCGATTAGTGTGTCCACCACAGATCACAGAAGTGGTGTCCACCATGAGTCACAATTAAGCCCTCCGCAGACAGCCGCTAATTAGTTAGCGCGTCTTGCCGTCCCACCGTCCCGCCAACCTCAATTCTCAGACTCAATATTATATTGTTAACATTTTATTCTTCCAGAAATAAGCGATTTAATTTGAATCTGTCCGGTTATTTAAAGCTGGCGTGCATTATCTTTGCGTTTTACCCGACTTCCAACGAGGAGGGTTATGAGGTTATCATCTTATGTAGCCGAATTCTACGAATCTCTGTAAGTTCCCAATAGTTAGGTATATATCTCTCACGGTAGCTATAGGTTAGATGAAATTGGGGTCTAGCTAGATCTGTGGTATAGCGGGATCCAAGTCAGTCTCGGAATCGGTCTACAGGGGGTGCTGCTGCACCCCCCCTGGTGCATACACCAGGCGCTTATCAGGGGGAGGCCTGCGTCCAGCTGTGGCAGCAACCAATATAGGCTGTTGAGGTTGAGGTTTCACTCTTCCCGTGAGTGTTTTAAGAGGCGACTAACTTAGTCTTAGTCTTAAAACACTCACGGGAAGAGTTGGGGACGCCTATATCCAACAGTGGACTGATATAGGCTGATGATGGTGTTGAGACAAGTGGGTACTAATCAATTAAGTACCTACCTACCTCAGCTTTCAGCACAGAGCAATAATAAATACATATAAGAAACTCCTGGTATTCCCGGAGCTTCTTATATAGCTTAGATTACTTTTTTTCCCGAAAAATGTGTGCTAAGCTGAGGACAGACGCTAGTAACAACATTGCTAGCCTAGATAAAATGGCGCTCAGACTTTTATCTATATTTACTTAAACTTTGCATCATAACATAAAAGAAGAAGAAGGATATAAATTGGAACTCATCAACAAATCGTCATAAGTGTTCAAGATGTGGAAGAGAGCGGGTATCTTACTCAGTGTGCTGGCAGTCTGTGCGGCCTTCCAGGACATCTTGCTTCAGGAGCCAAAGCCGGAGAAATTCAGTAAGTACCGGGTACCCGGGCCAAAATTATTTAGCCTCATTTTTACATAAAAAAATATTGTCAATTTTTATTACGAACTAGCTTTTGCCCGCGGCTTCGCACTCGCACGCTCTATTCAAGTAGCCTATGTTCGTTCCCAGGATACCGTTTACCTCCCTACCAAATTTCATCAAGTTTCGTTCAGCCGGGAACGAAATAAAAACTATCTTATGTCCGTCTCCTATAGTTCTAAGCTACCTCCCCACCAATTTTCAGCCAAATCGGTTCAGCCGTTCTCAAGTTATAAATAGTGTAACATAATGTTTAATTTGAGTGGAGGATTTCCTACCGTAGGAAGTACGCTACTCAAATATATCAAATAATAAATTAATTATAATTTATAATTAGCCTTACAAATCAGTGTATAATTAATTACTAAACTAGCAACGAAGCCAGGGAGGTGGTAAGTAATACGTACGAATGGTTTACTTTAGTTTAAGCTTTTAGGTAGATAACTACCTAGCTGCTACGAGTAGTTGTTCATTGTTGAAAATCAAAAATCTATTAAATAAACCAAAATATTTTTAATAGTAAGGTCTTGTACATTTTTGGTACATTCCAACAAATTATTTCTCTCATATAAAATGCATTCGTTAATGTAACAAATACATTAAAATTCCACAATATTTACCATCACTGTTTATAAATTCAAACAACAGTACATTGTTACCCAAGGGAAGAAAGAAACCTAATCAGTCCCCAAACTCGAAACATCAAATGAAGATAGGATTGCCCGATAGTTTTCCCGCTTTCTTTAAGGCATAAACAATCTTCTTTATGGATGGCATAATAGCCATAGTAGCTCTCGCTATTCTACCATGGTACAATAAACATGGAAGAATACCGAGATCTATTCTACCATTAGTTTATATTATATCATTTCAAAAATGGTAAATATTTTGCCGAAATCTATGTTATTTTAAAGAGATAGTTGAAAGTAAATTATAATTATGGCAGTAAATTACATTTTACCTTTAATTTATTGAAATTTTACATCATGCTGTAATTTAAGGGCTGTATGAATTGCGTCAAACCAGACGCAAAAGCCAATCACAAGAAGTTGAAGTTAAGTGGATGTATAGAAAGGTAGAATGCATGGTTCAAGATAAAAATGAGGTGACAGCTGTCATTTGTTTTGTACTTGTCATTTCGGCGGTCATTGTCGGCACTTTTCGTCCCTAGGGACGAAAAGTATAACTTTCATCCCGCTGCGCAAGCAACTTCTGACCTACTTTCAGAGTATGAGTAATGAAAAAATATTAATATCTCAAGCGAGCATTGTACATAAAAAGCAACATAACTACGCCAAACATAGAACCTCTTTCTGTCGAGGTCCTCTTTCTATTACAAAATATGTATAAATCCTAAAAAGATGAGAAGAGAAAAGAGAAGAGTATCCCACATACCTAAATAAGAGCAGAAAACATCTGCTTGGCTTCGGTTTTAGCCGATGCTGTGTAGATTGTCCAGTATTTTTTTTTTTTTATCTTACACAGAAAATGAAGTGGGATGCTACATGGCTGAGTTTGACAGAGTCCTGCCCCTTTGTAGCGTTACAAATAGCATCAATAATTGCTGGTCATACCAGTGCAATCTGGTCAGAGTCTACGTCATTGGGTGAGTTCTTTACTTTGTTAATGGTGTCTGCAGTATAAAGGTCCTCTCATCAGCCGTGGAATTACGCAAAAACCCACCCATCCTGACATTTGAAAGCACTTTGAATAGTCTTCGTAATATACGATTGTACGGCGAAGGCCATTGAAATGGCTTACGAGGTCAATCAAAGAAAAATAGAGAGAAAATATTTATTTACATTTACCCAAATAACACAACTTAAATAACTGGGCATGTTAGTTTGTATTTAAAAGGTCATCACTATTTTGCTACTGTACGTAGCGGTTAAAAAGTAGGCAGTAGCAAATTTACCCTAAAAATATTTAAGAAGTTTGAGCGATGACAAAGATACAAATCGATTTTTACGATGTCAGTTTTACCTACATTTTTACCCTAACCTATTTGTTTCATCAAAGGGCTTTCAAATGTCAATATAGGATAGTTTTCTACGTAATTCCACAGCTGTGGCTGTTTTGCGAGACAAATGCTAATCCCCGAGAATAAAATTTTACGGTGGTTGTTTTTAAAAAACTATAAACCGACTTCAATTTTATGGTTTTCTCGTGGAAGTCATTGTCAGAACTGGACCAATTTTAATTGGTCTAAATCGGTCTAATATAAACTAAAAATAGGCAAGGACCGAGGATAGACCCCTGCGGTACACCCATTGTAACTACAGACTCCGAAGGCCGTTTCCTATTTATGTCAACTCTTTGTATCCTATCACTCAAATAAGATGTAAGAAGATCCAAGGAGGTGTTCCTTATTCCATAGTGATGTAGTTTCCTGATTAATGTTTCATGATGTACCTACTAACCTAAACCTAAGCATAAAGTACTAACACATAACTTGTACATAATCATAGGAGTTGGAATAAATGGCTTTATTATTATTATTAAAGACGCCGTTTTCGAGCGAGACTGGTGAAAAAGATATTGTTTAAACAATAGATCTTATTTTTCAGTTGCAGACCTGTGGCTGCTTCCCCTCCTCTGTGGGTAGTTGAGGATAAGAGCAAACTCTACCCGTTTTGCTGTCCGAAAATAGCTGGACCAGAGAATTGGAAATATTGCACCGACCCATAGCCAACTGATTATAAATATATCGAAAATATAGATATGGTTATTACTGATTTTTTTAGATATTTTGTTTCTTTTATATTTTAGCAGGAAGGGATCTATCCCACTGTTCAAAAAGAGAATAATCGTGGTAAGTGAGGGCGCTCGTGTGCCAGTTTAAAGATAAAGATAAAGATAAAGATACATTTATTTGGCCAAAACAGGTGACTACATAGGTACAATAGCTATAATTACGGTAGGCTATACCACAGATAATATAATACTATACTAGCAA
Organism: Eupithecia tripunctaria; assembly: GCA_955876795.1. Lineage (NCBI taxonomy): Eukaryota > Metazoa > Arthropoda > Insecta > Lepidoptera > Geometridae > Eupithecia > Eupithecia tripunctaria. The sequence goes on from OY041600.1 coordinate 1,305,168, forward strand.
TACATAGATAGGTGCATACAGATGTTAATTTGGCGACTGTGCTGCCCCTGTTGGCCAAAAAGGGTCAAACTCAGCTCTGTGCTGAACCACTCGTGTGCGCGGATCAGCGCTGGTTTTCAGTTTGATCCTGAAATTAGTGATATCACGAACACGAAAAAGAGAGCATTTCAAAACAAAAACAAAATAGATCAGTAGGTGTCCAAGGATAATAATAACTATAGGAACATAATAATACAATGCAGTAAAATAAAGCTAGTTTAAGTACTATGTACGTGCTACGTAATACTAATATTCAGTATTATTACACAAGGTAATACAAGTTGAGGTCTTCATTGCAGATTGAGTTAATAAAAAAAAATAGGAATTTAGAAAAAAGTTAAATTAATAGAAAGGTGATACTGAATTATTACATTGGTATCTGTCAGTGTCATGAGATTGTGCTGTCATCTGTCACACGCACGCGGCCGACCCCACAGAAAGAAGCGTGGAGTGGAAGCATACAAGGTTATAAAATACCTGTGTTTTTCTTTTTTTTTGGGGGATTCGGATACAGAAACCAAAAATGAAACTGTAGGAATCAGAGAAGATCACATTTGCAGGAGAAAAACTATTGAAAATAGTGTCGGAACACCAGTGTTAGTGCTACAATGCGGAAGTTGTGAGAATGCTTGGTAAGTTCGGGTCTGGGCTGTTTATGGGATTGTTTGTCATATTATTACTCATACTCTGAAAGTAGGTCGGAAGTTGCCTGCGCAGCGAGTTAATGACAAGTAGTGACAGCTGTCACCTCACTTTTCTATTGAACCATGCATGCTACCTTTCTATACAACCACTCAACTTCAACTTCTTGTGAGATGGCTTTTGCGTCTGTTTGACGCAATTCATACGGCCATTCAATTACAGCGTTATGTAAACTACCATAATTTATTTCCATAAAATAACATATACATATAACATATAACATAGGTATGATAAAAATTCATGGTAGAATAGTTCTCGGTATTATATCATGTCTATTCAAGCATGGTAGAATAGCGAGAGCTACCATGGCTATATTCTGAAAAAAAAGCGGAAATACGTCAATCCTAATCCTATGATTTTTCAAGTTGTAAAGTTTTGTGTGATTATAACAATAAGTTCAGACATTGATATAGACGCGAATTGATGCATTTAATAAAAGAAGAGCCACGCCCACGCCCACGCCCACGCCCACGCCCACGCCCACGCCCACGCCCACGCCCACGCCCACGCCCACGCCCACGCCCACGCCCACGCCCACTCCCACGTGTATTTTACCAAAGTGTTAGTTAGGGCCGTATTATGAAAGCTTACTCAGTCATCGTTCTATTCGTCTAGTCAACAAGTTCAAAAACGTGAAAAATAGAGATAAAGGTTCTAAAAATATGAGCGATGGCTCATTCGATTCGGAATCACCTCTAGAAAAATGTTTTTGAAGGATTTTGGTGCAGGTTAAAAATTGCAATTGTTATTAACAAAATAAGATGAAAAAAAAATGATATTTTGTTTTTTGTTAAAAACTCGAAAAATATTTACATTTAGGCAATTTTGAAAAAAGCTCGTTAAAGAAGAGGAAATTTCCAATAAAAAAGTCCTGACTTCCGGAATTCTATCAAAAAAAAATATTTTTATTGCTGAACTCTCTTTAACGGCGGCGCGCGCATGCCGTAACTGCCGCGCGGAGCCCTATTTTCAACGTCTAATTAAAATTATAAATAATGGAGATAGAATTCCGGGAGTCAGGACTTTTTTATTGGAAATTTCCTCCTCTTTAACGAGCTTTTTTCAAAATTGCTTAAATGTTAATATTTTTCGAGTTATTAACAAAAAACGAAATATCATTTTTTTTTCATCTTATTTTGTTAATAACAATTGCAATTTTTAACTTGCACCAAAATCCTTTAAAACCATTTTTCTAGAGGTGATTCCGAATCGAATGAGCCATCGCTCATATTTTTAGGACCTTTATCTCTATTTTTCACGTTTTTGAACTTGTTGACTAGACTTTAAGCTTGAGCAACGCTGTTCTATGGCATAAACGTCACTCAAGCATAGCTCTATGATTGAGCAAGCTTTTATAATACGGGCCTTAATCTTACGACGACAGCTTAAGCAAAAAGTACCAGCAAAGACAGCGAGCGCGCTGCTTTTATAGAAATGTTGCTATCATGAATTTCAAAATAATGTTTCCCGCTGATTATATATATACGCATACTATACTTATATTATAATATTTATGATAGTAGAAAGTGCTCTTTGACTTTGACTTTGATTGTTGGTTTTAAATACGTTAAGCGACGGACTGGCTCGGATTTCATGGAGGATAGAGTTCCACAATCTGACTGCTTGCGCGGCGGAAGAACCCTGGAAAGACGGAGTGACATTGCCGTCCTACAAGGCACACCGCGGGGAACCAGGAATAGGGTATATGCATGGATGTTTTCTTTTATCGATTATTTAGGTTAATACATAAATGAAAAAATATATAACAGCCAAAAAAATTAAATGATTGAGGTAAAAACATCGAGTTAGAATCCAACCCGATGGGTAAAAAACAAAAAGTAAAACTACACTCAGTTTCGAGTGATAAAAAGTAAAAACGCTACGATGTTAGCCCTTGCATTTTGTGACGTTACGGTTCATCGGATCCCCTATGTCAACTCAAAGTCAATACTTCATGCCCATACAAAAATGTTCAAGTAGGACGGTTTGGGTGCCCATAGCGTTTTGCGGTTTACATTTAAAAAATCTACTTTTAAATGATTAAATTTTACAATAAAAACATCATAAAATACAAAAATAAATATACAGATATATTTCTATATCAATAGAGAATACGTTAAAAAAATATTAGCTTTTGAAGTACCATGCATATACCCTATTGAAATCGTTCGCGGAAGTATGTCGGAGCAATGGGGCTATAGATAATGAAGTAGAGGTAGAACAAAATGTGGAGATCTCGCCGCCGGCGTATAGGTAAGTAGAGGTAGCCACTTAAGTTTGGCTCTATAAGTAGAGACATGGTTGAATTTCCGCAATCCGTATATGAAACGGATGCACCAATAGGGTATATGCATGGTTTTTTTTATCGATTATTTAGGTTAATAAATAACCGAAAAAAATATAACACCAAAAAAAAAATTAGGGAGGTAAAAAACTAAAAGTCAAACTACACTCAGTTTCGGGTGATAAAAACGCTGCCATGTTAGCCATTGCATTTTATGACGTCACGGATCATCGAGTCCCCATGTAAACTCAAAGTCAAAACTTCATGCCAATACAAAAATGTTCAAGTATGACGTCACGCTTCACGTGCCAATAGCGTTGCGTTTAGACATTTTGCTGTTGAGACTTGAAATATCTACTTTTCAATGATTAAATTTCACAATAAAAACATTATAAAATACAAAAATAAATGTACATTATATATTTCTATATCAATAGAATAGAATACGTTAAAAAAATATTAGCTTTTTTGAAGTCACATGCATATACCCTGTTCTGAGTAATATTATATAATATTAAGTTGCGAGTTATTGTGAAATCTTCCAGTATACATTTTCTGCATACTGTCATACAGATTGCAATTATCTACTGAATATTTATTGACTATTCGTGATTGACGTTCAAAAAACCTACCTACCACATAATGTCCGCAGTTATGTACAAACCTCAAGGATAACCACATCCTGACCACATCACTTACTTTACCTAGGTATATGATTATTTGATCATTTGTTTACACATAGAGGCACTAAGGTTTTAACAGGTGATTTATTTTAAAGTTCAGATAGCTTGATATAAGTAGGTATTAGTGTGTACTAGCATGGGACTAGATGATGCTACGTGGACTGTCCTTAACCTCAACCCTAAACAGTCTGTATCGGTCCACGGCTGGATGCAGGCCTCCCCCTGATAAACTCTTTACTGGCGTTTAATTAATGGGGGTATGCCTATAATCCACATGCTGGGCATGCGAGTGGGGACCGTAGTTTTGTGGAAGATTCGTTCTGCAGGGGGCGCTGCTGCCCGTTCCCCGGTGTATATCCCTTACTCGCCTCTTATGACACCCACGGGAAGAATTGGGGTGGTGCAAATTCTAAGCCAGCACCACATAGCTAGTGGATTGTCCAGCATTATTGTTATTATTTAATCGTCGAAGATGTTATCACAAAACGCAAGTCGATATTTACCTAAAGGCATAGATTTAAATCGATTTAAATCGATTTAAATCTATGCCTAAACATAGGTATACAGGTGGCACTTTTAGATCGGTCAGTGTGAGAAAGTTTGAAACTATGTATGTAGTTAGATGACATACGACGATCTGTTTCTAGGAACCAACTCATCGATTTCAGTAAAAACAAGAACTGCATTCATACATTTAAAAAAACTTGTACTCAGCTCGGGAATCGAACCCGGACGTTTCAAATAAAACTAACACTTTTTATTTTTATTTAACGATTGTGTAGGTCTTAAGCATGTTACCATGAAACATGATGTCTAAAAAGAATAAAATCAATTTTTATCATATCTTGAAATTAGTTTTACTAAGTTTTTGAAATTACCAAGCATTCTTTGCATTTTTTGCATTCTTCTGATGTCTCATATGTTTTTCTGCGTAATTTGTGGTATATTGTATATAATAGTTTTCGTAACTTTATTACTCATTTTACTTCGGATTCTTCAATAATAACGTAAACAGAGACGACGATGTTACTAATCTGTCTAACTATCTTCTCTTATAAAGTTATTTTGACTGCCGCGTTGGTCTAGCGGTCAGTATGTCCAACCGCTGATTTATGAGGTCCTAGATTCAAATCCCGAGTCGAGCCAATAGTTGTTCTTGGGGTTTTTCTAGCAGGTAAAAATCACAGTAGCAGTCCGGAGTCAGGAAGTTGGCGGTGTTACACCCCCGTGCCTGGGAAAGCACGTTAAGCTGTTGGTCCTGCGTCTAACCTCTCCCCGATCCAGCCGGTCTGCTGTCCCATCGGATTATGAGAGTGCATTTGTGTTTGCGCGCACACTTGTGCACTATAATATGTCCTGCGCACCTGGCTAGTCTTCGTTGAGACTGGCCTCCTTGGCCGATATTCGGCTAGGGCATTATTATCATTATGTTATTTTGCTTTTTTCAGTACTGAAGTGAACGTGACATCTCTGGACCAGGGTAGACTTGCCTCTAGACTTGAAACGACATTAAACGCTCACGATATTGTAAGTTATTATAGTTATTAATGAAACAAGTACTTCATCATATAAATCATAATTTTATTAATAAAAACATAGAATATCAAGATTTGTCTTTAACTACCTGACTTGCATTTGACTCAAAATTAAATTCAACAAACTTCAAAATAGATGCTTTGCAAGTCGGGCTTTATTGCTTAAAATAAATACTTATTTCTATCGCCAATAGGGTTTTTCATTCCATTCATTTATAAAGCATTATATAAAACTTTAAACAAAACACCCTATTTAATTAAATTTCGACTTTAAATTCACCAATATCTGTCAATCATTTACAAACTTAAATTTACTTAAAATCTAAAATAAATGCAATGTCACTAACGCTAAAAAATTATATATTTTGTAAATCCATTTTTTTATAACCTTATGTCTGATTTCCTATTCTAGCTTTAGGAACTATTGTTGTCGTATAAAGGTCGGCGTCCACTGTACCAGCACGACAAAACCTCGTATTTTGAAGTATGTGTGTAATCTCTTTAGTACAACTGGTACCACACATGTATCTACATGTCACAATATTATTATATTGCCGAGAATTTTATTCACACAAATTATGTTCTAGCAAAAACAAACGAAATTTAATTAACAAACAATTATTTCATTCGTTACAAGTAAAATTGTGTTGTTTAGATTTGAATCATGGACTTATTTATTTTTAGTTTTTAGACTAAGCAACAAAAAAGCGAATGTATGGTTAAAGATAAACATACATATAAATCATACAACCATGCAAACTATTACAAGTTGTATATAATAAGTATCAATTTCATATAGTATAAATTGAAATCTAAAGCTTATCACACGCTTGGAAAATACCACAATAATTTGCATTCCAATATGGGCTACTTATTTTTCTATAAATCTTATTATTTAGATGATATTGATGATGACCGACAGCTAGTTTGCGTTTCCTGCTCGCGTTCAGCACTTTAAAATTAATTTAAAGATAATAAGTTTAACGCCCATAATTGAATGTATGTTTTGAGCTGTGTGGTATGGATAAATGAGCGCAGACCTTAAAACATTGCAATCATCTTCTCAAAACAGTATCTATATAAAAGTAACAATTCGATTAAGAGTTTGAAATGGATGTGAGCATAAGTCCAGTTAGTCAATATTGCTTTGATTCAAGATTTATAATCATTACATACGCCCTTACACCAGAAAATGTGGAACCATTATCTATGAATGCGTTAAGAAAATGCCGACGCACGCTATGAGTAATTAAAAATAGTATTATTGCCAATAAACCTAACTGTTAATATTACTATTTTGCAATCGTATTGCTCGAACTTTTTTTATAAACACACCCAATAACACTCAAAGAACTGATTCCAAATTAGCCATCTCATTTCTCTTGGCCGCGGTAGGTATCACTATGGAAAGGGCCTATTATAACGATTTACATATTTGGCTTGAATTCCATAAATTTCTTTATATTTCAATATCAAGCTTTAACGCAATCATTCGTTTTTATTGGTATCAATAGTCTAATTTAAGCAAGTATCAAAAAGCATACATCTACACCTAAAGGTCGTATAATATCAAAACCGCTCCAAAAACGGAGCAAAGTATAAAGTTACTCAAAATGAACACTGAGTCACAACTCTTAATCACAAAATGTGACAAGGAGGTACAAACGTCACGTATTTCATCAGTTTAGTACCTTGTCACACTAAAGAGCGCTTTGCCCTATCAGTCCTATTGAAAACAAAGCATCCAGGCATCAGTGTATTTGTGTGATTCGCAGCGAGCGCGATTTTTATTACATTTTATTTATTATTTGCAAGTAAATAATGCGTTTCATAAGAAAACCTCTAAAAACCCATTTTTTTAGAGTTATTACTGTTTATTTTTATACGGGCGATATGTTACACCGTGTGCTAAAATCCGCTCGCGAGCGCCTTATTATTTCTGTTGTGGATCAATCTTTATGCATAATATAATGCAAGATATATCATCAAACTACACATACACAATATAACGTTTATGTCCCATTCAATACAGACATGCAATCATGGAAAATAAGGCGATTCAGTCCTTCTGGTTATTTATTTCCTAAATATAACCTAACATTATAGAAAATGGCAGAGTTTATAGCTGTGGCCATTATAGTCTGAAATATATATATTAGTTGTAATAAACTAGCCAAATCATGTGGAATGTTTGTAAACAAACACGACACAACCACTTAAAGTCACTTGCTAGGCGTCGAGTATTGGATCGGATTGTAAGCAATATTTATTGAAGGAAGGCTAACAAATTGACAATTAATTGAAATCACGAGGCAACACCACGAATTTTAGGATAAGTATGGGCGGTTTGTTTACTATAATTCTACATCGAGTTTAGTAAGCGTGTATATATCTTTACTCAAGCTATGCTCAACAAATAATGTTTGTAAGTAACTCATAACAGGAATCTAGAAAACGCAAAATACAACTGTGAGCACCAATCATAGTGGAAAGAGCTCAAACCGACAAGCAGTGCAAGTTCTAACAAATATACAACTACAACAAAGTGTTTTTAGGTTCAAATGGCGTCAATGTTTACAAACACTGCATCTTCCGTTTGGCTAGAGTATACAAATTTAAAGATACATTATCTCGGTAAGTTCAATTATCATGTATCTTCATTTAACGTGGAGCTCACTTTTCTGATATTCATATTGACACGATATTACCTCTAATGCTTTTCAGGTCTCATATCTTTATACAAATTTTGAGTTATTTCATTGATATTCCAATATTATATGCCATATTTATACAAGTTTATTCAGATGGTAGACCCATAGCGAGAAAACATATTCAACTACAGACCCACTACCATAGAGGTTTATATCGAGACGATGACGTTACAAAAAAAAAATAAAGACTGCGTTAGAAATTAATTTGCACCCCTGTGGTTCCTGTCGCAGAGGCTGGCAGTAAACATGTTAATATAGTGTACAATACAAACATGCTCATAGAGTTGATTATAGAAAAAAATCCAACAGTGATTGGTGGTAAAACACCACCAACCAACAAAAACAATATTGTAAGGAACAAAATATTAGGTATGCGAATATCAAAAAAATACACTTATTTACTAACACACTATACAAAATTAACTATTTAATGATATGCTTTCCTAAAATAAAATGTCTTTTAATATTTCAATTACTTCTTGGGATGAAGTTACCTATTTACTTCATTACAAATAAATGGCAGTATTTAGAAGTTAGGATTAACGTCATTTGTTAAAATATTGTTTGCTTAAATAAAAGTTAGAAAATCACTATACGTTCCTCAATTAAAACCGTAGGTAATTTGCTATAATTGCGACACTATTTTAAAAGAAGGTAATACCTTTTTAAAATATTCATGCGTTATATTAACATATTTTAATTTTATTGTGATTTTATTTGCAATGAACATTCCCATTACATTCATAATAATTAATTAATTTAAATAGAATCATCACTTCTGAACATTTATTTATGGAAATTGTTTATTGCTTTATCATATAAGATATTAGATCCATGGAAATATTTAATTTAATTACCAGATTATGTTCTTGCGTTATGTGAATCCAATTTCCCGACTATGCTACAGCCTTGAGATATGCTGCTAAGAAGATTAATCTCTCTTCAATATAAATGTTCCATATCTGGAAAATTCATGAGGATTCATAATATAACGGAACATCCGTAATGAATTCGTTAAACGACGATAGTTTTTATATCACTGGAAAATTCAAATATACATAAATTATTATACTGCAGTCTCGTATAGCTTCAACAATGTTTGTAGTTTGTATGATAGGCTATTTGAAACACATTTATGACATCTTAGTTAACATGCCCCAAATAATATATACTTCTTAATAAGTATATATTATTTCTTTCTTGCTAGTTCAAACCATTATTTATATAATACCTCGAGTTTTTCACAATAAGAAAGCGGACCTAGTTACCTACAGCTTCCCAGATGTCTTCTATTTATCAAAAGATATGGCTACAGCAATATACGAATCAATGTCAACATTTATAAAATCTCGTTTTATGGCCACCAGACACTAACGATGGCAAAAATTTTCCGTAGAAATTTTCTGATCATATGTATTCTACAATATACGGATGTCAGGATAATAACATGCTTATATTATTATCAAGGTGTGTTCATTAATGGTAATGTTCCTTCTATAGAAATGTTCAAATTGTAATCTATACCGCTATTCTAGAATATTTTACTACTGTTCAATGTGTACTGTGAAATGTTCAGTTTGTTAACTATGGATACCTACCTCTATTCTAGAATGTTATTCAGGCTCCGGTGATATCTAAACGTTCCTCCAATAGAAATGTTCAGATCGTTATCTATTTATACTTCTATTCGAGAATGTTTGTTAGGCTACAACGATGACAAAATGTTCCTTCTATAGAAATATGTTCCTCCAATAGAAATGTTCAGATCGTTATTTATGTTTACATCTATTTTAGAATGTTCGTTATGCTCCGACGATGATGGTTAAATGTTCCTTCTATAGAATAATGTTCCATCAATAGAGATGTTCAGATCGTAATGTATGTATACTTCTATTCTAGAATGCTCGTCAGGCTCCGACGAAGGCTATGGAAGGTCCCGGCGGCGCGGGGGGCGGACGTCACGCATGCGAACTCGGCTTCTCGCCCATACGTTTCGCTAATTCTGAGATTAGCTCTCTGGAAATAATGGACATAATGCTTTAAAAATATTTGACACCGTTTGCGTTTACCTATGATAGTAGAGTTAATTTTAATAAAAAACTAAAGCAAAATGTAAGAGATAATGTCGTTCCAAGCCCATTATGTGATCAACGGAAGAACAATTAGAGCCTATTACGAAAACGTTTAGATATAATTACTACCAAGTTTAAAAAAAAATGGTAAATGATTCTACAGTCTTTGATCCGTCCCACGAATAGAGCTGGAACTGCATCATCCAGAGTTTGGATAATAATTCATGTCTTGATTCCAGACTACAGCTTCATTCCTGAGTTACATGATTGGAATTTGGGCGCCAACACAAAGTGTACGGACTGCTGAAATGGGTATATGTCCCATACTGCTCCAAATTATACCTACCAGGTATATAAAGAAGGCTGGCTGACTTTAAACCTTATCCTTATCCCTTTAGGCCATATTCCTCGCCAGCATAGACAGGAGCCACCACTCTCGTCTGCGATGCGAGACCCTGGCTCCATGGCAACAGGCACTAAGAGCAACTCGGCAAGATGTGAAGAGTACCTGTATATAAGTGGATCCATATTCCTGGTCAGCATATAGAGAAGCCACCAGTCTTCGACATACGTGCGGTGAGAGACCCTGGCCACTGTCTTCATGGCAACAGGCACTAGGAAATCTCGGCAAGATGTGAAGAGTACCTGTATATAAGCGGGTCCATATTTCTGGCCAGCATGTAGAGAAGCCACCAGTCTCCGACGTCCGTGCGGTGAGAGACCCTGGCCGCTGTCTCCATGGCGAGGGTTCTGGAGCGCGCGTGGAGCAGCCGCGGTCGGATGGATGGAACCAGGATTATTACTAACCTGGAAATAAACGATCATTTCATTAGGATTTGTCAATGACAGTACTACAATCTCAGATCTTTTCGATTCAGGGAACTAGGATTTTACAATTTGCTTATAATTTTCTTCGAGTCTCTCTGAAGGATAGGATTCGTAACGAATACATCCGACAGAGAACCAAAGTTATCCACAAGCTCGAAGGATTATAGTAAGCTGAAGTGGTAGTGGGCCGGCCATATCTCGCGAAGAACCGAAAACCGATAGGGTAAACGAGTTTTTGAGTGGAGACCACAACTCGACAAACGTAGGGATGCCCTTCGATAAGAAAGTAATGACGATGATGGCAGATGCTGGATGCGGCAGTTGGGGACATGGTGCTATGGCGCTCATTATGTCCAGCGGTGGACTTATATATACTGATGATGATGATGATGAGATGATCATGACGATCATAATTTTTAGTTTACCAATACGCAAGTCCTAGAAGAGTTTGTGCAGAAGTGAGACATAATAGCTCAGCTAAAACTTATTACCTATAACTACAGCGCCAATAATCGCTTCGATTTTACACTACACTACACAAATACTTACGCCATACACACCTAACTACACTACACTACACAAATACTTACGCCATACACACCTAACTAAACTCAACATTCGCGCCGTCTCTCTGTTGCCCAGACTCTTTTGAGATTGGTGTGGTGACCTCAGGAGACCAAACACACTCTTACACACATACACTGCTTCACAATCAAACGCACATACATGCATATGTAGGTATAGTCTTTTTCCGCTGAAACTCTTCTCATATTCATGATATTAAAAAATAATATATTTGCATAGTTGTATCATACTTAGGTTTAATTAGCGCTAATAATGTAATAAAATTTATAAGTTGTAAAAAAGCCGAAGCTGGGATCCCACGTATCTTTTTTTTTTTTTTTTTTTTTCGAATGGACTATGATGCTGTTGACCGCAGATGGCCATGACAGCGTTACCGGACTTTTGGCGGGCGCAGATGGCGCCTCGCCGGTAAATTTTAGGTTGGGGCGACACGCACAAGGGCCACTTAGGTGCGAGCCTCGGCTTGGGCTGTCGCCAGATGCTACGAGAGGGCATGGAGGTTACGCCTTAGGTGCACGAATGCACCTGCGGGCGGAAGGAGGGAATTCTTCGACCCCGCTTCCGGCGGGGTCGGTTTTTGGTCGGCTGTGTAGTGTGCGGTAACGAATCGGTTGACGTCACCTCCGGGTTAGCGGCGGTGAGTGGGTCAACGGGGTCACCGAGAACGTGTCTCGGTCTACGGAGGAGAGAACTCGTGGGAGGATTGTCAATGGGATAGTCGGGTATTGTGGAGATCAAGGGATTGTAATGATCCGGGGCCGATTCATAATGCCGCTGGGAGGCGGTCTTTATGAAATGGGCGATGGACTCGAGATTAAAGTCGCGATGGAGATCGTTATTGCGCATGTACCACGGACAGCCCGAGGCTTTGCGCAGGAATCTATTTTGGACAACCTGAAGGGCGTAAGTATTGGCTGAGTGGCCGAATACTACAGAGGAGTACGTCATGACTGGGCGTATGACCGATTTGTACAGTGTCACCTTATTTCTAAGGGACATTTTACTCTTCGCTCTAAGGAGGCTATTCAATCGGCCAAGTATGAACTTAGCGCGATTGGCTACAGCGTGGAGATGGGGTTCAAAATTAAGGCGGCGGTCTAAGATCACCCCTAAGTATTTGGCTGATTTAACCCAGGGAATGGGTTTGCCAAATAGGGAGAGGGTCCTGGGCTTAGGGTAATTCCGCGAAAAGTACACTGCTGCACTCTTCGTCGGATTTACTTCTATGCGCCATTTTCTGAACCAGGCACCTAGTTTGTCTAGTGCGGCTTGCAGCCTCATACTCACCCGACTCGAATTCGAGTCGGATGCGTATAGTGCTGTGTCGTCCGCGAAGAGGGCGAGCTCCACTTTATGGTGGCGGGGGATATCGCTGGTAAACAGCGTAAAGAGGAGTGGGGCTAAAACGGATCCCTGGGGAACTCCGGCTCGGACGGGTCTAGGGTCAGAGAAAGTGCCCTCCACGCGGTAACGAAAGCTTCGATTCGACAAGTAGTCTCGCAGGATGAGTACGAGTCTGTCGGGCACACCAAGAGTGGAAAGCTTGTAAATTAAGCCATTGTGCCAGACTTTGTCGAAGGCTTTCGCTACGTCGAGGAAGACAGCTCCCGTATCGGCTGGCCATGTGTGATGCCACATGGAATGGATGTGCTCCGTGATGCGGAGCACCTGTTGGGGACAAGAATGATGAGCTCGGAAGATCCCTCGTATCTTCACACAAGATTTTCTTATTTAGAGCGAGGATTCAAACTTACAGGATCATTATAATTAGTCTATATTTTAATCATTTAAATAGGTTAGGTTAGTATTAGTAGGTACATAATAAATGTAAGTCTATTTTGATGTCACATTTTCTAAAAATAAATACTTTTGTTTGTTTGTTTGTTTTGCAGTTTCTTAGGTATATTCACGGCAACATTTAAGGTTCATCATATACACGGACTGCAAGGCTCAACTGCGAGGACGGTACTCGTCGATCGCCGTCGTCTGCAGTCGGCTGCAGACCGACTGCATTCAAGGTCAACTGCGGCGACGGCAGCCGTCAGCCTTGCAGTCGACAACTGGCCGTCCGTGTATTTGAGTCTTGTCATTTACATAATATCATAAATAATATCTTGCACCTTGCCTTTGACGACCTCTGTGGCGTGGTGGGCGAAGGTCCGCCTGCGACGCAGGAGGTTGCGGGTTCGATTCCCGCCTCGGGACAAATATTTGTACGATCTGCAGGTATTTGTTCAGGGCGTTCTGGATGTTTTCTATATATAATAAAAAAAAAATATCTATCTATGTAGTGTATTGTATTATGTATATCAGTTATCTAGTACCCATAACACAAGCTCTGCTTAGCTTGGGGCTAGATAATGCTGTGTGAATAGTCCAGCATTATTTATTTATTTATTTACCTACATCTTCACTGCTCAGCAAAATCTTCTCCGAACATTAGGAATCATTATCATTAGCCATTACTTACCTAATGTTGAATACCTACTTAAATTTGAGACTTTGTGATCCACGCCAAAAAGTCTGTTCAGGTGGAGATAAGACAGTTATTCGGTACATTAACCTCAATTAAAGAAAGGTCTATCTCATTTTAGCATTTATCAAGGAGCCTATTTGTCTGCTTTGAATACCTATTCCTGACTCAGGAATGTCCTTACAGATGTACAAATAGCTCCTTATTCGAGCTATCTTAACGGCAGGTCACGTTGTCGGTTATCGGTGGACATGTACAACTGACAGACAATAATTAGTCTTCAATACTATCTTTACGGCTTAAATTAGATAATTTTGTGATCTAATTGCATATTAGATTAATTTGCTTATATTATTTGTTATTTATGTGTATACCTAAGCATCCATACAATTTTCTTAAGGTAACTTAATAACCGAACCATATTTTAAGAGTGATCCTGTGCAAAGAGCCTAGCTAATATAAAACTAGGTGCATCATTCCGGGGTTTTCTGCTAAACTGATAAAATAAATACAGAAGGAGAAACGCATTTCAACACTTTGAAACCATTCATCTATGCATCCAAATAGCGCCCCGCACGCATTATCTAAAGTTTTTTCTTTTAAGGACTACGTGACGATTCTACGACCGATACCATTAACATAGTAAATCGATTGATTAGCAAAATTGGCCCTCTGAGTGGCTATGGTGGTTCTCCCATAAACATTTTGACTGATTTTGCGAACAAATTAAGAATTTACGACCTATGTAAGAGTATTTTTATTTATTATTTTTTTCAAAAAAAAAAATTACCCGTATATCTCAAAGGCGCCTATAATCCCAACGCTGGGAAAGCGGGTTGTAGATCGCAGGTCAATGGTTGAATAGGGTATATGCATGTGATTTCAAAATGGCTAAAAAAATATATACGTATTCTCTATTGATATAGAAACATATCTAGGTACATATTTATTTTTGCATTTTGAGATGTTTTTATTGAAAAATTAACCATTGAAAAATTGATATTTTAAATCTCAATCGCAAAATTTCAAAACGCTACGCCATTGACTAGAGTGAACGTGACATCACTGTACACATTTCTTCTTTTTTTATTCTGCTTGCTGCACCATGATTTGACACTATTCTGCCCACTTGGCATTTCGTATTGTCGATTATTTTCAGTTTTTTCGGAAAACCTCTTTCCTGAGATGATCACTACCGAGGTCGTCACAAAAAGCTTTTATTCAAGTGTAAACGTCGACGTTAAATAAACATGGCGCCAATATGGCAGCGTTTTTATTACCTGAAAATGATTGTAGTTTTGATTTGTTTTTTTTACCTTGTTATTGCGAAATTCAGTGAGCGTCTTATCATTCCTCGGTTAAATAATGACCTAAAGAATCGATTAAAACAATAAAAAAAATCGATGCATATACCCTATTGTTCTGCAAGCAACGCTGCAACCTGCCTCCCGGTAGACATCCCTTAGTCGTCTCTTACGACACCTACGGGAAGAGTTGGTGTGGTGCAAATTCTAAGCCGGCACCACAAAGCTATAAACTCTCACCTATAAACAATCAGCAGCGACAGTATAACTGCGAGGATTATGTACCAGAACCAGAGGAATATGTACGTCTTCTCGTTGACGATGTTCAGTGGAAGGATGCACAGGCTGTCGTGGGTTTGAATACTGCCCGACGCGCCGTATTTGTGGAATGTGCATTTTGTGACGCGGGGGAATATGTAGATCATTGGATCGAACCTGAAAATTAAAAGATATATACATGTAAATATAAGACTAAAATATTTAGTAAACAACAACGGCAACGCCAAACAACTCTGCCGTTGTTGTTTGGCGCTCTCAGTGTCAAGATCGAGTGGTGTTGTGTCCTGATGATGTCTCGTGGAGAGACGAAACTAGTTGACTAACTTTAATAAATGCTCTTTCATTTTGTATCAATGTATAATTTGCTAGATTTTATCGCAGAATTTTTCGCGGAATTGTTACTAAATATTTTCATTCTTTTATTGACAATGGATTTCCGCAAAGTAATCCCTGAATCTATTATGTATCTTAGATATACATGGGTGAATCTACTGTTAAGTCGCATTATATTTAGACTTAGATATGCAAAAATTGTATTAGTTGATAAGCGATAAACTTGCTAGTGGTTTCTTTTTCACTTCTTCCGCTAGTGAACAACAAATTGAAGTGAATTAGAGTCAATTGCACCTTATTTCTTATTTGATATTAATTACTATTTATCAAGCTGTTTATATAGTAAAAAAAATGACTTGTCTAAGTGCTTATTTTGTAAGTGTAAAGTCAAGTCTAAAGAAATAAACGACGACTCTGATATAGCAAGATTAACCAGCACCTAAAGAACAGTTTCATAATCAAAGATGGAAAAGAAACGCAAACTAGCTAGACTGTTGAACTACAGAACTAGAGCGGGGCTCAGTTAACCCGCTCGCATTCAATTCTAGGAAAGTTTTAAAAAGGTACATTTAAGTAAAAAACTTTATTTATCTATTTTGTTTGAAAATTTTGACGAAAACTCACTAAAATGTTCAAGCTGAATAAAGTGGTTGGTTCTAGAACAGAATAAGGTAGGTCATAAGGGACCCCTAAGGACCCCCGTTGAAGAAGCCATCCATCATTCAGAGCTGAGAGATGATGTTTTTATATAAAAAAGAGTTCAAAATAGTTTATATAGGCCTTTTGCGGTACCGTACTGCCGAAATGTTGCCCACGCGCAATTTACTATTCTACGTGCACGCACTCTCATCACTTATTGCCATCCTGGATGTAAATTCTAGGGGCCTAATACAAACATTCTATTAACCATCCAAGTTCCAGGCAATTCAGTTTACGGCCTAATACTGCGTTGTTCTTTTTCGTAATATAAGGTACCTAACTCTGTGCGGATTATGTCTGTCTTGCTATGGATACGTTGTCTATCACCAGTTTTAAGTTTCGTCCGCAACGTTCAGAAACGACGTTGCTCGATGCTGTTACAAAAAGCTCAATTGTGGCAGCGTAAACAGACATAATAAAAATAATAATAATAATAATAAAATTGTTTATTGTGGAACCAAAACAACGGTAACATGGTTAAAAATGAAAACGATGTCATCTGCAGAAGTTTAAAAACTGTGTCGCAGATGACAACGCCCTCCTCCGAAAGTATGTAAATACAGTTTCAAGACAATTTTTTTTTATCTACTTCTAAGTAAGATTACAATTTTGTTTCAAGACAAGTTGAAAGTTAAACGTAAAAAATAAAATTTCAAACCTAAAAAGTAATATAAGAAACAAAAATAAAATTATTTAATTAAAGATTAGCCAGTCTCTGTTGGGGAAGGTGTGTTTGTTTGTTTGTGTGTGTGTGTATGTGTATGAGTGATAGTGTGTGTTATGAGCATGATACTCTTGAGGACACCGATCTCTTGAGAGTTCGGGCAACAGGAGCAACCAGCCAGGGAGGTTTAAGTATCGGCAAGGGTGAGTGAGCGTGAAAGTAGGTGTGTATCTGTGCTCAGGAGCAACTGTGAATGAGTGTGTGTGTGTGTGTGTGTGTGTGTGTGTGTGTGTGAGAGAGAGAGAGTGTGGGTGTGTGATTAGTATGAGTATTTATTTGGACAAATTCCAGCAATTTCTCTGTACTATCGTAAGACAATGACATGGATAGAAATGTCAAATAGCCACTCGTAGTACGGTATATCCAGCCAGGTTTCGTTCAGAAGTCGGTCAACTGTCACGTGACCGCTGACTGGCCTGTATTAGCAGTTCATATTACAAAAGTGCCGGGCAGCTGAGTTTACGGCGTATATTGCCTGGAAATAAGGGTTCGTAGTATGACCCCTGAATGCGATCTATTTGCAGATGCATGGAATAAACTGACATTAGATTACCTGACTTTTCGCGAGTTAAGTACCAGAACTATTTATTTTATTTGATTATATACATACTAAATTAAATCTATATTTTATTTAATATTAAGTGCTTATCCGGTTTTCCAAATTTTTCTTATTGGTTTATTTTTTGTTACCATTGATTATTATTTTATTAGATTTAATAAAAACTGGATGGTCAATGAAGTCAATAAATAAATAAATAAACTACCCGCTGAAGGAGCTGTCCATAATCCAAAGCTAGAAGATGATGTATTATACTAATTTTAATTTTTTTATATCCTATAGAGTTGTAATTCCCACCTCTCGTCCTGCGGTATATCGCTGTACCCCAGCACCCTGGTCCCGTAGGACAGGAACTCCCCGTTGAAGAAGCTGTCCATCATCCACAGTTGCAGGATGATGTTGGCGAGGCACAGCAGCTCGCAGCCCCAGTATCTGAACGCGTACATCTTGTGCCTCTGGAAAGAAAACTACGAATAAGGATCTCTGTGAAGAAATATTCTGAGTGTATTTTCGGGAGCGGCTTTCGTGGAAGATTTTGCCTTTGGGTCGGTTCACATTTGACGGAAGATGCGTCGCGTATTATTAGCACGTCGCTCACATCTCACCCTATCTCCGTTGCGTGATGTCCCCACTTTGCGAGGCACAGCTCACATTTCCGATTCGATCTTTCTTCACTTCTTCGCATACAAATAAGATACATCTCCGCTCGGTGATCCTTACTGAAGCTGGGAATAGATGAGTTATGTCATATAACTGCGTTCTAATGATCGTTTAAAACGCATGTCATATTTTCTCCACTCGTCTCGTTTCCGCTTTGGTGGAGTCTGACCCTTAATTAGTGTATTTTTTTATATTATTTAACCTTTCCTAAGTGTGGATTTATTGTATATAAGGAAATAAAGCATTTTTTAGTTTGAGTCTAAACCGTATATTATAGTATGTAAATGAAACACAGCGTAAACCAAAAGACGGCCTGATTAGTCGATGTATTGTTGTATTGTTGTACATTTGCCACAAATTAAATTCGTCACATTGTTGTCACATGCGCTAAAAATACCTGCACCTAGGATCCAAACTCTCATTTTACATATTGTTTGCATAAACTAGGGTTAAAAAGATAATGGTGTTTAGCGCTCTTAAAAGCAAACCATAAATTATACAACGTCGAATACCTGCCGGCTATCCATCTCCTCTTGACCTTAAGATTTTATTATATAACCTTCGCCCGACATGAACGGACATTAGCATGTCACTCATTAGCAACAAACACGCCAGTTGTAATATCCAAATAAGAACTTGAGGCCGGCAGTAAACAATTAGCTCACGCGGTGTCACACGCCCGCAATCACTCTGCCAGCTGACACCGAATACGAGACGAACTGTGTCTGCTGTAGGTCTAACATGTTTATTGGTGAACCGAAGACATTTAAGCCTCTTTGAACTTTCTAGCTTCCTGGTTTAGTCAACTAAAGCTTATGTCTAGTTCATTGATCTAAAAAGGGAAGATAGGTTACTTCTCCCAGCGCTTACTCAAAAATTGGCATGTGTTACAACTACACGCAAACACATACGCTCACAGTTATATTTCCAGTCCTGTGCAATACAAAGAAGAACAAAGACGGAAAGACGTATCTAGGACCGAAGTGAGACTGAGACAACAATATTTAACGCAAATCACGACCGCCCGTGCCGCCGGTCAGACGGTGACTGATGTGGGAGAACACAATTTTACACAATTTGAGGTTGCCACTTTTGAGCAACCAGTACCTTTCTTCGTTTTTAATAAATCAATGGTACGTTTTTTAGGTGTCCGCCTATAGAAATAGTAATCAGTAATCACTACGTCACTCGTGTTTTTTAGTTTTAAGGTTTTACCCACCCATGTTACCTGTATTCCAGGCTGTTTGTGTCCCATAGCAAAAAAAAAATTATAAGCTCTGATTATACTACAATCGGAAGTGTCTATATTAGCCATTATCCATCGATCGTCGAGAGATTGTGACCAAAGTAAGGTTCGTCTAAGATCAAAGGTTGTCAATAAATACTAGTTCTATTTTTTTTTATTTGTTTGTAATTTCCCTTTTCAATAACCTTCCTTTTTCAATAGGTGGCTCTCATATTCATTCGATTTTTATACAAAAATAGAAAATTTCGCAAGGATTTTTTATTGACAGTGTGGCAATTGACACGAGATTTGTCACTCAAGGCGCATCTGGCCAATCTGACAGCAATTCCTATTTTATCATATTTTTACGTTTATAATAGGAATTTTAAAAAATCCTACGTTCAGTTTGTGGTATCTATAATAAGCTATTTTTTAATACCTCTTTTATAATTTTATCTCATATATTATAGTTTAGGAGATGCAAAAATAGAGTTTGGTGGCCAAAAAGCGCAACTTCGTATCTCTTCCTAAGCTTTACAAAATGAAACTATTACAGAGCCATTAATAAATAGCTTTTAATAGATACCACAAACTGAACGTAGGATTTTTAAAAATTCCTGCGTTCAACGTAATAATAAGATATAATAGTTGGGGGCGCCACTTTCGCTGGTGTATGGGCCTTAATGTTGTTTTTTTCTCTCATTCAATACTCACCAGTATTGAATGAGAGAAAAAAACAACCTCTTTTCTCCTAATCAAAGTACGTTTGAGATAACACAGATTCCTTTTCAAGAAACCTCACGAGACGAGCTTTCTTAAACGACATTAACTCGGCTGGCGTCACCGTGGTCCCAATTTGATGGTGCATTCCTCCGATAGATGCACGAACACATTACTGGAGTTGGTGTCAACGCACTAAACAAAATATGTCGAATTCTCTTGGAAATATCTACTTTCAGTTAGGTTGGTACAGTTCTCAAAAGTTATAGGAATCAGAATATCGTTGTTGTACTTATATTTCATAAAGCTTACAAGTAAAGGCATAGTAAAGGTGTTTATTTTTCCTTATTTTATTGATTACACTTTATTTTTCTGTTCACCGGCGAAGACGTAATTTCGAATAATAATTCAAACACAAGTCGGTGATTGATTACTTACGACCCGACGAGGTCATCGCTTGTTCACTTTTTTCGCAAAATGAGATAGCAAAGACCTTTGAAAATAAGGATAAGTACCGGAATTTAGACGAATTTTTTGATACCTTATTTACCAAAATAGCCTTAGCCGTTTCAATAGGTATTACAAAATGTCCGCCATCCTCATAGTAACACTACAAAAATCCTTCGATAAATTATTGTTTTTTGATTTTTTTATTTTTTTTAGATAACCAACAAAAAACTGCACAAATCTACAAAACAGAATAAAAGGAAACAGTGCTAAAATAACTCAAAACTGCGGTATAATT
The DNA here is from genome assembly GCA_955876795.1 of Eupithecia tripunctaria. Classification (NCBI taxonomy): domain Eukaryota; kingdom Metazoa; phylum Arthropoda; class Insecta; order Lepidoptera; family Geometridae; genus Eupithecia; species Eupithecia tripunctaria. Next base: position 1,326,328 of record OY041600.1, read on the forward strand.
GAGTTTACAATAAATAAACGAACACATACAGGTAAAGGAAAACACGAATATTTTGCGTATCTCAAGAATTTCAACGTCAAAGAAGCGTTTAAGTCCCGGGTGGCCAGTTATGTCATTAAGTCGTTATCTCACATATGTAGCTCGTACGGTGTTACTCCACAATGGAGGATTGTATGTAATTCTATCACCAATATCCACTCTCAATGCACAGTTGATAGTGGATATTGGTGATATAAGGTGGATAACTGAGGATGGTGAGATATTTGGTCTGGTCTCGTTCTTGAGTATTTATGACCAAATATCTAACCATTCACCTCACCTCACCTCTTAAAAGGTGAATTTATCTTCATAGATATGATTATCTTTTATTTTTACATATAGCGAGTGCATTTTTGACCCGCACGCAAAGATTACAAAGTTGGATGCCAACGAAATGAATTATTAAATAAAAATAAATGAAAAAACCAACTTTGTTCACAATTTTAAATGCCAATAATTAAAAGATCATGCGCGGTGATTTATTAGTTATTACCAATCAATGAATGATTACCATTAATTAATTTCCGTGTATAAATAAATCTGTGTGGGTACCGGTATGTACCTACCTACTAAAAGTGAATAACGTTTATACAGGGTGTTTGGTGGAACGATGTAGGGATTGAAGGAGCCGATCAAGGGATCCCATGTGATCATTTTAAACCACATATGCTTTAGTGAAAAGTGTCATGGTTTTTATGAACCAATGTAGTTTTTAAAGTTATCTGAGCGGCATTAGCAGCTCTAGTTCTTTTTTAATGACCGGTAGAGTTTACATCACTTCATGAGATTTTTTTTTTTTTCAAGTTTAAGTCATTTTTTCTTTAAAATTTCCTGCGCAATGATTGGTTTAGCTTATTGTGATGAAAGACTGTATTGTTGTGATTAATTAGAAGCCATAACAAAAGTGATTATTGCACTATTTGGTATTTTACTATCCTTTAAAAGAAAAAAAATCCTACCGAAATTTTTGATAATAACTTAAAAACCATGAGACTTTTTATAATAGCATATGTGGTTTAAAAGGATCACATGGGATCCCTTGATCGGCTCCTTCAATCCCTACATCGTTCCACCAAACACCCTGTATGTATAGGAGATAGGAATCACACTTATATTAAAAATGCGAAAGTTTGTATGGATGTATAGATGTATGGATGAATAGATGGATGGATGTTTGTTACCTCTTTACGCCAAAACTACGGAACGGATCGGGCTGATTTTGCATGCAGGTAATCCTGCAATTAAAAATAGGATTTTTATCCTATAAATCAGTTCCCGTGGGATAAAAACGTTTCCATAGGAACAACCATGGGTCTAGACAATGCTGTGTTAATTTACCAGCATTATTAATATTTTTTTAATAATTTTAAATTCGTCAGAATTTTGTATGTATGTTTGTTGCTTTCACGCAAAACCTACTGAGCGGATCGGGCTAAAATTTTGCATACAGGTAGCTCTAGGCCTGGAATAACACATTTATCCCATAAGTCAGTACCCGTGGGATAAGCGTGCAAAGCCGCGGGCACAGCTATTTTTATAATTCTCAGCCCAAATCCTACAAATAACCTTCCAAACTAGATCAAGTTTGAACAAAATAGGATCCGTTGCACAATCAGTACGCAACCCACAAAATGCGAAATTTGCGTTACAATGACGTCTACTAGGGGACGGACACAAAGGGGTTCAACTATAGAAGAGCTGAACATCTGCCGGGATGTGCTCTCTCATTCACACCTGGCCAATTTTTTGTTGAATAATAGGGATTGGCTAGTTGAACACCTGCCTTGGGTAAACTTTAAAGAATAACCAGAATATAATTTAATAGCGTGTTTCCTAAACGTTTATTAGTCAACCAAATTGCTCTTGGCTTAGAATAATTAATTTTGTTTTTTAAAAACTATAAACCGACTTCAATCATATTGATTTTTCATGGATCATATGAGCAGAGCTGGACCGAATGAGAAATGGGATCATACGGGAAGCACCAGCTTTTAAATAAAAAAAGAATAATGCAAAACGGACCACCCAGTCAAAAGTTCTGAGGTAAAAAATTTGAAATAAAATAAATACAGTCGAATTGAGAACCTCCAACTTCTTTTTAAGTAGGTTAAAAAATATTTATTATCAATAAATATTACACTCAAATAATAGAAACAAGTTATCATAATCAAATACCTCATAATACAATTAATAATTATGAAACATTATTATGATCAAATATCTCACAACACAATCAAATAGCAATATCAATGATTTACAGACTGATCACCATCGCTGATCACCTAATCTTTGTTTAAAGTAAACCAACCTTTGACTAGACGTTTGACAAATGCCGTAGTTTGATTTGAGTTCGATAAATCGGCGGTTAGTTACCTACTCAAATTGCAAGCGGTAGATTTTTACTTTACACCTCAGTTTAAAGAGTCGTTCGGTTGAAAGTAACTCGTTAAAAACGTATTAGGTTCTACGAATGAACGTCACTTTTTCTTATTTATTTGCAAGTGACGTAATAATTATATAAATAACTAGCTGCGCCCCGCAGCGTCGCACGCGTTGTTCCTATGGAAACGTTTAATGGTGATTTTTATCCCACGGGAACTGATTTATGGGAAAAAAGCCTATGTTTGATTCCGGGATTAGAATTACCTGTATGCAAAATTTCAGACCGATCCGTTAAGTAGTTTTGGCGTGAATAGGTAACAAACATCCATCCATCCATCCATCCAACCATACATCCATACAAACTTTCGCATTTATAATATTAGTGTGATGTGATGTCTAGCAACGTTGCTAGACATAATCACTTGCATGTTATGTTGATGTTAAACATTTTATTAGTCGTCCTATTTACATTTACATTTACATTTACATTTTATTAGTCGTCCTATTTACATTTATAATTATTTATTGATCATGTGTATTTATGATATTGTCTTTTTTCTTTCTCTATACCTCGGTACACTCTATTAATTTTTTAAGCACGACAAAAATATAGTCTGTTGATAGTGCTCAAAAAACCAAACAAAGTGTGTGGTGAGTGCGGGTGCTCGGAGGGATGCAGTTCGCGCGCGTCTAGAACCGCACTAACCCTGAAGATGTCCCTCGTTAAGGGATGAAACGTTGTTGGTGTTCTTCCAACACAAACAAGATTCGCTTACAATCATAATTAAATTCAAAATTCAAAATTTCAGCCCGATCCGTTCAGTAGTTTCTGCGTGAAGAGGTAACCAACATTCATCCATACAAACTTTCGCATTTATAATATTAGTGTGATTCGTCAAACGACGAAAGTTTTTACTGCCTGAAATTTTTTGAACGTCTTAACAGAAAGAAGTAGATGGCAACGGCTAGTTACACCATAAAATAGCCGCTTTCGACACGATTCACACAATTGTCTCGACTATAATAGCATGCAAGCATGTCGTGTGCATCATAACATCACATTACCATGCGGGCACCAGTAGGTACTACCATTGTGGAGGCACGGGTCCAAGTCGACAATCACGAGGATGTCATTATGACGTGGTTCGGTGATGGTAAACTGTTAATGGTAGGTCTGAGAGTACCTTGGGTCAAGGAGGAATAAAACGATAGCAAACAACTTCATGAACTATGACTGAGACTGCTAAATACTGTTAATAGATTCTCTATAGACTATACAATACTACTCCTTCCTTACGTCGTCTCCGGTCGTCGTCGTCGCAAAAGTGCAAAATAAGGCTAATCCTTGTTTTAGTTAAATATAATATAATTATATTGTTGTAGTAAAATGCGGTAAAATGCTGGATTTTGTGCGGTTATTTTATTTTATTTTTTTTATTTTATTTATTTATTTAGTAACTAACACGATTTTTATAAAACCAATTACATCAGTCACTTAAGATTAATCTTAATTTAAAAATTCGAATTAAATTATCCATTAAATAAATTTTTTACACAATATATGATATGAATTAAAATAGAATTTTAAAAATTAAACATATTTAGATATAAGGCAAATAAATTCATTAACATAATAAATCAAATTGACATATTAATTAAAATAATATTCACTAAACAAACAAACATCCTTTCATTCATCACTCTCGCAAAACCTCAGGCATACCAACATTAAACACTTCCATTCATCTGTGAAGATATCACAGTCTGGATTGTGGTCTAGACTCTAGAAGTCTATTAAGGGCGGCGAGGGTGCGAGGCAGTGGAGAGTTGGCACGAGCAACGGTTCGACTGAAGGGCACGGAGAAAAGTCTGTGGCGCCTGTTGCGAATATAATTATTAGGGAGGTAGAGCCGAAACAGAAGGTTGTGCAGATCAGGAACGTCGATCATACCACGAAGCACTTTGCACATTGTTGCTGTTTGATCGTACGCTCTTCTGGTCTGTAGGGAATTGTACCCAAGATACCCTTGGAGAAACCTAGTTGGGTACATATATGGGTAATTATTTTCGTTATGAAAATGCATAAACTACTATCAGCTCAATTTTGCTTACCTACCTAGAATAATACACAGGCTACTTTTATGGGTTATTGCAGTTTGCCTCCCTGAAATTCCGCATAAGGGGTTGTTCCCGTCTTCCCCCTTGAGGATTTTTTGTGGGAGGGCAAAATTATGCCAAAAAAGCGTACGAAACAAAGATAGATGATCGATAATCGATGCTATAAAGCCGTTTTCTAATAAGTTTTATATTTTAGGTAACTTTCAAAGGAATATCGCAAACAGCGGGTTTACGACCTTTTGCTAACTTATGTGTAAGATAAAAGTTCTTTTTTTATGAGCTTAATTTGTATTATCAAATGTTTTTAAATTGTGTTGTATGGTCGACGCGCGACGTGAAACGTTGGCACCATTTAAAGTTAGTAGTTTAAAAACCAACTTTATAAGTACATAATATACTTATAAAGTTGGTTCCAAAGGTTCCAACAAAGTTGTTCCTACACTTTGTATCTCAAAGTGTAGGAACAACTCACTATAAATTATTTTCACCCTTATCCTTAGGGTTCCTCACAGAAGGAGAAAAGTTCAAATTCTGGGCCCGCTGCTTACCGAAAATGCGTAGGTACACGGTGTTTTTTTATATATTCAAGTCTACAAGAAAACACTGTGTCGAAAAGCAGATCTAAATGAGTCTTTGTCTTGTCCATGCTAATCTTCCTGGCAACTTAGGTACAAACATACTTCGTCAAGAACATTGCCAAGGAGATGTAGATAATCTCCAAGCTAAAAAGAGGTCATTGACCGAACTGGTTATTCGATACCTATTCATTATCGATCGTAAAGCCATGTAAAAAGATATGCGTCTGTCTACCATTGCTATATGCGTACCTAGTGTAATTATAAAAGATTTGATTGATGAGAACCGAGTAGATCCAATTTATCTACCTAACTAGACTAGGAAGATATCTACCTAGTCTAGCTAGGTTGATAAATTGAACCAACATCTGCATAAGGGAATTCACACATGAGCCAAAATTGAGTACAAGGTACATGCAATTGGATATAATGTACACAGAAAAATAGCAAATTGCGCCCGTTATCAATCAGCATTGTAAATTTTAGTGAGGTAATTTTTTAAATAATTAACTTATATCAAGCACTTAGTACGAACGACTTTTTAATTACAACTCCATAAAATTACAGAAATAAAAAAGTGTAGTAAGGTTTTTGCAATATTTAGTACATTTAAGGTTTTTGCAATATTTCTTATTGCAAATAAACCTTAAATTTTAATATGCGTTGTGCTGTGGTCAGTTTTTACCATAAAAACTATAATGTTTTCCTCCGAATCGAAATTGAAATTTGTAAACCAGTATAATTTGAACGAGATTGTATCCATACTTGTACCTACAAATTAGACACAACATTTTCTACACAGCTTTGACACATTATTATAACACTGCATTATTTTGAATCGAAACGAATATGGTGCTGTAAAAATATTTATTTACAGCACCATATTTGAATTATTTGGATCATCGATTCACGTGTTTCCATCATCTCATACAAAGAAGTCCAAAACTAATTACAAATCCACATGTGGATGGCCAGATGTGACGCCTCCAGCGAAGTTTTTGCCAAAAAATAACAAATATTTCATCAGCTAGACTCTAGTACTCTAGTATAGGCAAGTTTTGGTGGTAAATATGTACCTACTATAAAAATGAGAATAATTTTAAGATCAATGTCTAAACCTAAAACTAGAATAACTTGAGTTCACCTTTTGAAACCGTCATTGCAGTTATAATAACGTTAAAAATTGAGATAGGCGAAAAACACACAGTTTCTCTTGAAGCCTTCTTGGTATGTATAGTTTCTAATTTTGTTTAAAGTTATGTTTCATTGAATATGTTACAGAAATTATGCAAGAAGTTTCTGAAGATTTCCACGAAGTTTTCCTTTTAAATTCTTTAAATTCACTCAGTATTCCGCTACGAATTTCTTCTTGTAGACATTTGTTTAAATTTTAATAGCCGAAGTGAAAACTTAGATCATAATAAATGCCCGCAAGTTCTTAGACTTACTTCAGATGTTGGTCAGTCTTACGTTGTAATTTTTCGCATAACAATCTCAATAATCTTCGCAGATTTCTCTGTGGCTCGAAGCATTTCCAAGAATCGTGAAGTTCTACAATACAGAATTCATACCAAACAGAATTAATTTGGTAGTTTCCGTGAATCAAGCAACTCTGGACGGATACACTACTCATTTGTAATGTGTCCTATATTAATCAAATGAATAGAGGAAGGTAATCTTACAAACGGTCCGGTAGTTTTAAATTTTTTATATGTTGTCTAGGGTGTTAAGTTTTGTTTTCAAAGTTCTTTATTCAACATGTTTTAGGTATTCTAGTCTTCTATCTAGGATGGATAGTAAGTGTTTAAAATTCAAAATGCACAATTAACCCATTCAGCGTTCGCCGCCATACAAAAAAACTGGCACTTTTTTCAGAAGTTCGCTTTTATCTTTGTATAGGTATATTTTAGCAAAAAAAAGTGTTCCACTTTGTTGAAGAAAACTAAATTTCCTATAATTCACGTTTTAAATTTTGTTTCTAGAACTGATAGTTGCAGAGATTTGCGTTTTTTTTAATGAATATATCGCATTGTCCTAGAAAATACATATATTAAGAAATTTGAACTAAAGTACCGTCAGGACCGTTTATAAGGTAGCCGTCTTTTGGTCTCTATTCACTGGGTTATACAAGGAAGATTTCAGAAACTTAACGCTGAGTAAGTATCAATTGCATCAGCACTTAGTAAGTTAATTACTTCAATCCTGTTAACAAGCTTTTAGCATCAGCTTTATTTGGAAACTTAATATCTACTTCGTCGAAAATAAGGCATCGTTTATGGATAATAATTTTAATCTTTTCAGGATTATCCTCATAAGTACCATAGAGGGAAATTAAGGCTTATTTTTAAGTTTAAGCTGGATTAAATAAATGCGGTTTAAAAATTATTTAAACTGTCATTCGAAAATATCAAACAATTCATATATTTATTTTGTGTTGGTAAACATGGATTAGGGATACCTTAATAAGAATAATGAAATCTGCTTTGAAGACAGTGGCGCGGTGGCGAAGGTCCGCCTGCGACGCAGGAGGTAGCAGATGCGATTCCCGCTTTACGATCTGTACATATTTGTTCCGGATGTTCCGGGTATTTCTTATTGTTAATTGTTTCTTAGCTTTAAGTGTGCAATAAAAGTATTTTCTATCTATCTATTTTCTATGCATAGTTATTATCTCTATTTATGTTTTCTATTGTACCTATTATGTTTAACAGTCATTTAATACACATAATGACATAACAGAAGCCCTGCTTAGCTTGGGGCTAGATGCTATGGTATGTATTGTCTAGTATTATTTATAACATTATTTTATTTTAATACTCATTTTGCAGTTTACATGCCCACCCATAAAGGAATGACGAAGTTATAAGATGATTTTGTTCAACCTTCTCAATCGTTTATTTATTAAAATCTCTGATCTTGTTATTCGTAAAATTAATTTGTTTAGCTGTCTGGCTGCGAAAGTGAAACATTAGATTAGATACTATCAATACGAAACTACGTATTGATAGTATCTAATCTAATAAAAAATCTAATAAAAATTGTTAAAACCTCAACCTCAATAGCCAATAAAATTTTAAACTGAAACCGAACTTAATCTGATAGGTTTTCTTATAAAATAGGGATAGGTACATGACTCAACCTCAACCTCAACATCAACAGCCTGTATTGGTCCACTGGACGCAGGCCTCCCCCTAATAAGCGCGTTGGCGTTTATCTCATGGGGGTAGTGCCCATAATCCCCACACTGGGGATGCGGGATGGGGATTGCAGTTTGGTGGTAGAATAGTTCTGCAGGGGGCGCTGCTGCCCGCCCTCCGGTGGATATCGCCACCGGAGTCGCGAGAGTCGCCTCTTACGAGACCCACGGGAAGAGATGGGGCAAATTCTAAGCCAGCACCACACAGCTATATGCAGCTAGGTAAGTTATGTTAAGTTTAGTTGATAAATAAAGTGATATCACAAAACAAATAGAATCAACCTATACATTAAGGTAGCCAGTTTGCTTCCTTTGTGGAATAGTGTGAGAAAACCATCAAATATTGAATTAAGTAAGGTTTTTTTAGTCACGAGGTGATTCATTTTCATTTCCAATTTCATTTCCAAGATATTGTGATTAAATTATGCAAATGGGTACCTAGGTACCTACTAGTAATTGGACTTATAATACCTTTGGCTGGTCACATAAAACTTGAAATTAGATTGTTAGGTAGTTAGTTCTACTGGTCGATAAGCTGATCAAGGAAGGGATCTACCAAGACCATTGATACCAAGACCATCGTCTTTGAACGTTTTCTATCTACGTAGAGTAAAGCGGGCATTCCAAAATACAGGGTGATCTTCATCTACAAAAGCGCACTCTACACTCCACTGTTCCATGACTCCAATACAAAATACGCAACCGCTTTCAACGCCCCTAGGGAGATAGATTGCTGCGTTTAGAAACCTCGTGCTCTTTAACATTGATTTATTAAAAACGAAGATGAGGTACTGGTTGCTCGAAAGTGGCAACCTCAAATTGTGTAAAATTGTGTTCTCCCACATCAGTCACCGTCTGACCGGCGGCACGGGCGGTGATTCGCGTGAAATATTGTTGTCTCAGTCTCACTTCGGTCCTAGATACGTCTTTCCGTCTTTGTTCTTCTTTGTATTGCACAGGACTAGAAATATAACTGTGATCGTATGTGTTTGCGTGTAGTAGAAACACGTGCCACTTTTTGAGTAAGCGCTGGGAGAACGTAACCTATCTTCCCTTTTTAAATCAATGCTCTTTAAGCTTCTAATTTGCCACTGTCCAGACAACCTGTATAACCAATTGTATCGTCAAAATGTCTTTAACCAGCATCCATGAAATTCATTACGGATGTAAGCGGGTTAACTACTAACCTTATTTGTGTTGGAAGAACACCAACATTTCATCCCTTACGAGGGACATCTTCAGGGCGACTTCTTGCGGTTCTAGACGCGCGCGTTCCGTATCCCTTCGAGCACTGACCCCCGCTTACATCCGTAATGAATTCGTCAAACTATTAAAATCCATGAAATTGTTTTCAAAAACTATGAATAAAAAAATACATTAGGTTAGGTTTTTTAACTATAAAAACTTTCGTAGTTTGACGAATAACAGTTTTGTGTGATTTCGTCAACGACAAACAAAGTTGACTAAATAATTCACACGTCACATCAATACGGAACTAGTATGTTCTGTATGATTCAGTGTATTTCCAAGATAAGTATTCACGTATCCTTCGGATCCTGGTGACTCATAATATTGCAGCATTTGTAGTAAGTACCGTATAATGTGCATAGGATATTATATATGTAGGTACCTGCTAAGCATGGTGTAACGTCGGCGACGAGTTTAGTCATTGATAACTGTTCTACCGAGGTACTTAAGGATACCTTAGCCCCCATACAAACGTACTTTCCTCTTCATTTGGAAACTACGTTTCCGATCGTATTGAAATTTTCCAAACATAATCGGATGACAAATAGACATATTTGTAGTGTTTTAGTTTTTTAAAAAACGTTATGATCTTTGAATGAGAGTGAAACTAAATTGCCATATTTTGACCACCAAATCGAGTCATTTTCAAGCTATTTTTTATGTATGTTAGACACCTTTATTCGAAAATCTGTCACACTGCAAACATCCTAAATATATTCACCTTTAGAAATAAACAAAAATATTTCTGAAATCAGTCGTTTATTCAAAATGAATCGTAAAGTACGAAAAAATATAAAAATTGAGAAATTCCTTCAAATTTCTGCAACCGCTCGCTCAAACGTGGGGGGGCGATGCGACATAGGGAGCAATTCCAAAATAAGGTGAACGCCGCGGAATGGCCAACATGATGCGATTCTAAGTTAAACAACAACAAATTCTCTCGGGCCGGTCGCTGAGATTTGGGAGAGGTTCGTAGCCTTCTTAAGTTAGAGTTAGAAGTTGAAGTTGAACCATAATCAATGGTTCTACTTCAACTTAATGGGAAATAAATTCATTCGTGATTACAGGCTGAGCAGAAAATAACCACTCTAAGCCACTTGTATTTCTACAAAATGTATACTAAAGAAAGTAAGCGAATAATAAAACATTTATGTTTATGATCTTTCCTTTGTAGCCGGCTATAACACCAAGAATAGACAACCATTAAAGATAACACAATACAAGCACGTCGCCAGTTGCAACCTGACCGAGCAACTGCAATGCACCTGTCGAGGATGACATCCGTCCATCCGCCAGATGACGGAAGTTGGTAAACACCAAGGAGTCTCGCACGTATTATACCTACCTCCTTACGGAAGATTCAATAAACACCAATGAGTATGGTAGCCATTTGACGGAAATTGGTCAACACCAAGGAGTCTCGCACGTTATGTACCTCCTTACGGAAGGTTCAGTAAACACCAAAGAGTCTGGCAACCTCCGCAAACACACGCACCGCATTAGGAATGGACACCGCTACTTTTGGTTTCCGCCTACTGACTTTACCTGCGGTCATTGTCTTTACAAAATTTTATTAAGATGCCTCACTTCTTTTCATCCTTTATTAATATAGCACTTTGGGTAAACAATTTCTTTGATTTCTAGGCATTTACTATTTTTATCTTATTCTAAATAAAGAACTATTAAAGCCTTATGAGATTCTTTGTGTGTTTAAAGAGTTTATTTGTTTTTTTTTCTATGTTAGGCTTTATGAGCTTTTTAGCTTCATTTGCTTTTTTTGCTTTTCTTTTATTATGGTTTTTTTTATACACGAGCAGATTTAAGAATAACCACTATTATCGAAGTATGTATAGAAAAATCACCGTGGAATTTAAAGGAATAGGAGCATGAAAACATGAAAACGAACAAATTATACGTAGGAAACGCTTGGATAAGTTTTAGTCACAAGTATCTAAGTTATTACGCTAGAGAGCTCTTATTTGTTCAATTTATTCGACATAGAAAATGTAGCAAGTTTGTTTTCTATTCCGTTTTCTTTTGAAAACTGACAAAAATTCCAGTCCACCAAAATTCTTGCCTCTGCGCCGCCATCCCATCAAATATTGTATAAGCTGTGAAGATGATATTATAATCATGTAATTTTTATCCCCATGAGATAAAAGCCAATGAGGCGCTTATCAGGGGGAGGCCTGAATCCAGCAGTGGACCATTATATACGTAGGTACTTATTATTTGTTAAAAATAAGTTTTTTGTCTTTTTTTTTTCATTTTATTTTAGGAAAACTTACACTATAATAATTAATTAAAAGTTTCAAGTGATTGTCTCGATAATGCGATCAAATATCCTCAATGGCATTTTTTTTCTTCATGACTTATACCCTATTTTTATCCAATGATGCGATGAGCCTTCGGGAAATGGATAAAACCCTGTGACGAAACCTCAGTAGGTACCAGTAGTAAGGCATTCGTAAACGGTTGCGCAAGCACTGGGCAATGACCTTCTACAAAAGCTGCTCGGTTGTCGCAATGTTTCATCAGATCACGACTGTTTTTTTTTTATTTAGGGTCCACTAGAGGCATTGAACTTATCTACTTAAGTTGATCTAGGCAGAATAATTGAAATCTTACTAATATTATAAACGCGAAAGGTTGTATGTTTGTTACATACCTCTTCACAGCAAAACTACTGAACTGTTCGGGCTGAAATTTTGCACTTTGTGGTGCCTTCCTTCGGTATATATATATTATTATACTTAATAAGCCTTTTATATCTAGTCTTTAAAATATTTTGGGATTAGATAAGAATTATACATTATATTTGTGAATGAATAGAGAGTATTAGTATGTCATTTGTTCTTGCATAATTTGTAATTTACGTAAGTATATAATAATAGTTTTCATAAAAATAAACACTTTCACTTAACATGTCGTCCCATTCCCAGGAAATGGATAGAGGAACAGGCCTTCACCCGAAGGCCAGTTCCTCCATCCATCTCCACAGTTATTATAATATTCTTAATGACAATTATATCACGAATGCGAAAGTTTGGATGTATGAATGGATGGATTTTGTTACCTGTTCACGTCAAAACTATTAAACGGATCGGGAAATTTTGTATATACGTACATACTTTTGATTCCATTCCATACATCAGTATAAATAAAAATAAAAAAATTTATTATAATAAATAGCAATATTACTTCTGGACAACTCATTACTATATTAAACACATGGAAGAAGCAAAACCACGTCTCTAAATAATCTATTTCATGATAGCTAAAAAAAGTACCTACCTATGTTTTTTACTCTAAATTATAATGCGTTTGGAGTCTATCAGTTAAATTAGATTATAATATTATAAACTTCCGTACACGTACTAGCTATTATAAAAAAACTCGCGGACAAAAAACACTCTTCGTGTTAGGTAGAAAAGACACAGCTGTGTGATATTTTTTGTTGCAATACAGAGACCGGAATGTTAGCAGAACATCGACCTGAGAAGTGATCGTGCTCGTTTGGAATCCAATCACGACACGGGGACTGATTCCCATTCCCTCGTGGTTGGTGGGGAATACTAATGGAGGACGAAGAAATGGGTGAATATGAAAGATGAGGAAAGAAAATTGTCGTTTGCTGACCACAATACCACACTAATACTTTTTATAAATGTAAAAGTTGGAATGTTTGTTACCTCTTCACGCTAAAAATTAAATTTAGTATAAATGTAGTTTTAGGCCTGGGATTCCTACTTTTTTGTTCCAGGGCAAAATGTACAAAACCGCGGGTAAAAGTTAATATGTAAGATATTTTTTTGTATTATCATCATGCTCTAAAAATCCTTGTAAAATACGTTGGGATTTATCTCCAATCCGTCAAACAGACCTAAGCCCCGTTCAACAAGATAAAATGTGGTACCTTACCTATGTACTTGCTAGTCGCTTTAATCCATTAAATGTTATTTAATATGCGGGAAAAATACCAAAGTGTTTGAGACGACAAATACAACGAGCCCAAACTTGACGGGGTTACGCCGTTTCGTTTTGGAGTTCCTAATTCCACCTTCTGTCTCATACTACCTCAATAGTACCATAAAAAAGCAGTATCACCGAACTAACATAAGTATCCCAAGTTTCAGCTCAATCGGTTAATGTTATCTGTGCTAAAATTCAGTTGCAAATTTTGACTCACTTGTACTAACCGGGCAAGTTAAATAAGCGCTTCTAAACAGACAAGACCTTTGTTCAGCTGTGGGATCCATCAAGATGAAGACTTACCCTCTCGTACCTGAGCAGGTACCCGATGATGGCTTCTATCTTCTTCTCCTTCTCCTCAGGGTGGCACATGCCGATGTTCAGCCCCATCACGACAGTCTTCATGAGGTCCCCTTCACACGCGTCCCACAGCATCTTGGGGGTGTAGCACATCATGGCCTAAGGATACAAATAGGTACAATAAATACAAATACATTAAAGTTTATTACCAAAAGCTTATAACAACACCTTATAAATTAACAAGTTGTAGATTTACCAATTATTCATGATGGTCTGCTAACATAAAACGGCTGCTAAGTAGTGTTATTTCTCAGTCTGACATGAGTCAATAGAAGAAGACAGCGAGATTTAGCAGTGGAATAAATCTCGCTCTTTCTTCTTCTAGCAGACCGTTATGAATAAGGATTATATAATTTAATTTTTCACTGACTTACAAAAAGGAGGAGGTTCTCAATTCGACTTTTTTTATATTTGTTACCTCAGAACTTTTGACTGGGTGTTCCGATGTTCATTATTCTTTTTTTATATAAAAGCTGGTACTTCCCATGTGGTCTGATTTTAATTTGGTTCAATGAAATCTATGAAAATCCTTGAAAAACTATAAAAATTGAAGTCGGTTTATAGTTTTTTAAAACAAAATTATTATCCTAGTTTAGGTGGGTGCACAGAGCTATAGGTGGGTGGGTAATGTGGGTAATCCCCGCATTATTTCCCTGTTTTGCGGGGAATCGAATACAAAGTTTGTTTGCCATGCTATACGGGAAAAGGTTGTTTTTAAGTATATTTAATAGATTTTTTTTATAGAATCCTATAAGCTAAATACTGACTTGTGGAAGACTACCAACGTCTCAATCTGGATGAGATCAAGGTACACTTGTCCATTCTAGGTCCTACCATGGTCAAAGTCACCAGCTGTTTCGTTTTAGCAAGAGCTACCTTAATCATCTAATTTTATCATTATCAGCCTATCTTGCCCTTTTGTATACGACGACTATTGAATGCATTCAAATTTGTGTATTAGCCTTTCTGCTTATTTTTATCACGCACGCATACTTTGGAATACAGTTTAAGAGTGTGGAATAACGCCACTACGAGATGGATTTCGAGCGAGATGACAAGATATGGTTTTCTCGCGAGTGAGAAGTACAGAGCAGAGACGAGCACCGAATTTTCTATGCGCCAAAATTGTTTTTACCTAATTACAAGTTAATAAATAAATAAATAAATAATGCTGGACAATTCACACATCATTATCTAGCCCCAAGCTAAGCAGAGCTTGTTTTATGGGTACTAGATAACTGATATACATAATACAATACACTACATAGATAGATATTTTTTATTATACAAAGAAAAACATCCAGAACGCCCTGAACAAATATCTGCAGATCGTACACACATTTGTCCCGAGGCGGGAATCGAACCCGCAACCCCCTGCGTCGCAGGCAGACCTTCGCCCGCCGCGCCACAGAGGTCGTCAAATGAAACAACCAATCGAAAATTTTACTACTGAACTAAATAAAGACTAAATAAAATCATAACTAAAGTAATACTTTTAAGTTTCTTACCGAAACAAAAGCCGAAGAAAAAAAGTGTGCCTTTCCTGAGATAAATAGCAAAATGTGTGCAAAACAATTATTTTCCAAAAAAAATAACTTTTGATGAAACTTTCACCAATTGTTTTTAAAACACGTAAAAGATCGAAGTAACATTTCCCTAAATATGAAGGTGGTAGCTTTCACAGATTCTGAGATAAAATACAATTTTGAAGTAAATAGCTTATGGCATACTCTTAAGCCTATATTACAGTTATTTCTAACTTATCATAATTTCGTTTTGCGTAAACATAATTACATTTTTTTCAGCCTATCTGATAATGATAAGCCATAGTTATATCACTTCGTCAGGGGCTAGATGATCTTAGGTGGATTGTCCAGCATTATTTATAAGCTGGGCCATCTGGTTTTTCCTTCAGTTAGAAATACATAAAAAGTTCTCCTCTGTTCTCATCACCACCAGTTTAGAAAGAAACGTTCATCATAAACTGTTGGAATTGTTCAGCATTAACTTGTTTCTGCTAAAATTATTTATATCCCTAAATAAAACAAAAACATCCATCGCTCTAATTATTCAAACTTTCGCATTTATAATATTAGTGTGATGTGATATTGTGATTTATTTATAAACCTTTATGATTACCCTACCATACATATTGTTACAATTCAAATGGCGTCATTAAATCCACAGATAATATAATACTATAGACGTGGCCAACAATTTTTCCACAGTGACGCCATGATTCTTCTCATTACTATATCTCCACGTGCGTCTCACTAAATTTCCCCCTTGACACTTTCTCTGCATAAAGAATCTTTCATAATATAAATAAAGGATGATTCATAGAGTCTAGGACACTAGAACAAGGCTGAAGAACTGTTCCCTCGTCACCAGTTAGCACGTCTACCATAGCAGACCGTTATTCGACTCTCGACCTACATTTTAAATGACAATGGACCATGCCCCAATTGCTACAGTAAAATGGAAAATTCAATGGCAATCGTGACTTCGATCTATGGAACTTGAAATGGATAAAATTATTTCAGATGGAAATCTAGGTTCATTGTACACATTTTTATGTAATTATTCGACATGTTTGCTTAAGTTCAAAGGACATATCACTATAAGTTTAAACATGACAGAAATTACTTTAATTACATAAAAGATTGTCTCATGAGATTACGAAAAAATACTCGCATATATGAGTCCTGTAATATATAACTTTCATAAACTCATAGAAATTTCGAGTGCTTTCAAATTTATGTAATAAAATATAGCCTATGTCACTCCGTGCTTCTCAATCAAAAGATTTTTTAATCGGTCCAGTAGTTTCAACAAACAATCAAATTATTCCCCATTATAATATTATTAATATTCATTATTATTAGTATTGATTAATGAACGTGTGTTAAGAATGTCAATAAGGCCCTGAAGCTTATAATATTTTCAACTAACTACCTGTTCATAAAATAGAACACGTGTTTATGCAGAATGGAACACCACGTAAGTCCATTGTCATTTACAATCACAATTGGAAGCGAGGAATCGTGATTTGATTTTAGGACATTTAACGACTGAGCGATCGGTGCGTCAAAAAACGGTAAACGACATTTTTCAATCAATACCCTATGTTTGTAAACAGAGTCATGACAACGAGTGACCTATTTTCATAGTGACGAGCTTTGAGTATATAAATAAATATCAACTTAAAGAGGCAATGAATAGTTTTATGCTAACATAAACAAAAGAATATTCAGGATGTTATTGAAGTTATTATTATGATATTAAAAAGAAATACGCTCTACTTAAAGTTATCCTACTATTATAATATAATATTATAAACGCGAAAATTGGAAACATGTATGTATGTAAACATGTGATGTACATAATGTTTGTTGCTCCTTCACGCAAAAACCGCTGAACTGATCTTGCTGAATTTTTGCATGTTCTAGGCCTGGAATAACACATAGGCTATTTTTTTTCCAAAAATCTGTTCCCGTGGGATAGGCGTGCGAAGTCGCGGGACGCAGCTAGTGTGGTAGAAAACCGGTGGCATAAGCTAGTGAAGAAATGTCTTACGGGTAGGAGAGAAAGCGTGATTTCTAAATCTAATGTCAAGTCAGAGTTCATAGAGTAGTAGAAGGAGTCTTTATTTTCATTGTGTGGCGGTGGTAGAGTCTGTTCAAAAAGTCGTGGGAAGTGAGGGGGCGGTCTTGTGCCAATTGACAACTTCGAGGCTCGTCGAAGCCGAATTTTTTGGGATATTATTAGATTACCTATCCTAATCAATATGAATATAATGACATAAATAACAAAATGATGCTTAATTGTCACTACAAAAAAAATCCAGGTTAATTTTAAATAGAGTAATTACTAGTGACGTATGTAAAGTTGTATGAATAAATATTTCATTTCATTCGCTAGCCGTTCTCGGCTACAGTGAATTGGACCGTGGATTCAATATTTATGTAATTTAAGGACTTTGATTGATCATCTAGCCCAACGTAATCAGAGTTTATCCTGTGGGTTCAAATGAAACAATGAGTTCTGACCTCATTTGAAGAACCTTCTCAATTTAACCTTAACAGCCTGAACCAAATTCAGATACAACCTCAACAGCCTGTATTGCTCGACTGCTGGACGCAGGCCTCCCCTTGATAAGCGCCTTATTCGCGGTTATCTCATGGATGACCTTAATCCCCACGCTGGGTATGCGGATTGGGATCGCTGTTTGGTGGTATCATTGTTCTGCAGTTGTGCTGTTGCCCGCCCCCATACTTCGCCTCTTACGACATCCGAAAAGAGTTGCGGTGGTGCAAATTCTAAGCTATTTGAAGAACATAACCGGAGTCCTAGGTTAGACTATGTGTTTATAATCTTGCAAATATTTTCACAGCAGCTGTATTGTTATGAAGACTTTGCTATTGTATGCTTTGTTTTAATATTTAATATGTCCGCACAATGTTCTGAATATTAATAATGCACTAATCCATAACATCTGATTAGCATAATAAAACAATTGTTTTATGCGGTATTTTTGCAAAACAAGTTCGTATAGGGAAGTACTGTTTTCATTTTAGTGTACTTTAGAAATATAAATGTGTTTTATGTTTGGGTTCCATATGTGCATGCGTTCACAATGATTATTTATCTTATGAATAGTGTTCAGCTTGTTAAGAACTGAAATAGTTTATTAACCAGACTGGGTGGTCCGATTTGCATGACTCTTTTTATTTGAAAGCTGGTGCTTTCCGTGTGGTTGAAATGGGACCACACACTTTTCTTTACCACCTACTACTTAGTGTAAGTACCTATACCGTGTCCATTTTGAATGAGGCATAAACGTATACAAACCGCCCATACTTAACCTAAAATTCAATTTGTTGGCGCGTCCTTTTATACGTAATTTACATTACTTGGCGATTTTAGATCCTCCCTTCAATAAAAATTGCTTACCATTATATCTGAAACTCGACGCCAAGCAAGTGAGTTTTTGTTATTTGTATCGTGGTTTATTTACTAACATGCTCTATGCTGGATGGATACGGTATAGTTAGTAGATTGTTTTATGTTACCGATCTGTATTATACCTACCAATTTAAGTGTTTTTGGGTAAAATAATAAATCTATTATGCGTTTAAACTTCCTGGATCTATTCTAAAACCTTTGTTCTCTATACTAAAACATTACTTGGCCGAATGTTAATGATGTAGGAAAGGTACCTATTATACACGTGTTTTTGCAGCGGTCAAAGTACATATTGTAAATTGAAATCTATTGTGTTGAATGCTATAAGTGTGTGGTAATTTAAAATGTTTAATCAACTTCTACCTATTTTTTACTATGTAAATAAAAAGAGAATATTAAATAATGACTTTCCTTTGTCCGAAAAAGTAATTGGCAAAAATATACCTAGCGTTTTTGAAATAAATAACGAAACTATTTTGAATTCTGTCTAAGTATACAAAACTATTTTCCACCGTCCATAGTACCAATTTATTTAAGGATTATAGACTTTTGTTTTGTTTGTTTGTTAACTATAAAACAGAAGATTCGTCAATCGTTTTGGTATGGTCGAGTTCAGAGCTTCATCTTCATTACTCTAAACTGGATCATGGGAAGACTAAACGCGAGTAGGTACATTAGGCATTTTGAAAGCACGCGCTTACTAGCCTTCTGAACTCAATCTGAAGCGCACTTCCTTTATTTATATAAGCTAATACCGACATAACACTTAAAAGACATAATATTTATTGAAAGACAATGTTGCAAAATTATAATGAAAGAGAGCATACGTTCTTGATCTAAAGTCAGCAACGGAGGAGTCAGAAGAGTACTTAATTAACTCAGACCAACAAAAATAAGATATTTTTTTGTACTTGTAGCAATCGTTGTGTTTAATAACCTCTGTGGCGTAACTACAAGCTCGATGGATAAGGCGTCCGTATTTGAGTGTGTACGGAACGGAAGTACCATCGCCAAACGTAATGCCTATCCAGTTTGAAACTATTTTGCTTTGCGTTAAAAACAAAAGATATCGAGCAAGCCGGGGTTGGCAACTATTCACTTCACAGAAAAATCACCCTAGTGGTGGTAAGGCACAATTTTTACTGACCTAGTAGATGTTAGGAATCCCAGATTGTTGTTTATATAGCTGATTTGATAAACCAAACCGCGCGATTCAAATCGCCTAATGTGTCGTCATAAGGGTACAGACTTACTTGGAAGAACAGTACAAAGCAGACCCACTGGTAGTAGGTGTAGTACTTCTTCTCCTGACTGCTATCATACTCGTTCATCACCCCTGGATGCGCCACCTGGCTGCCGACCTGCGACAAATAAATAAATAAGGTTTTCTGGAAGATTACTAACTCTTTTTAAACGAATTAAAAAAAGGAGGTTTTTAATTCGACTGTATTTTTGAACTCAGAACTTTTGACTGAGAAGTCCGATTTTCTTGATTCTTTTTTTATTTGAAAGCTGGTGCTTCCCTTGTGGTAATTTGGTGAAACTGTTTTTTAGTTAGATACATACTAATCGAAATAAATATATTTACTATTATATTTGTGACATAGTATGGGTGAACCTACATATGTCCAGTCCAGACGTGTGTGGGCTCATATGGTGATAACAAAGAGCTGAAGCCTTCATACTATGGACATTGGACACCATGGCTATCATCATCATCATCAACCAATATAAGTCCACTGCTGGCAACAGGCCTCCCCTTTCCTATTCATATATTAGGGCCAAACAGTTTTTGAACGAGAGATTTGCCAGAGGCTTTTTTCACGTATTATTATTATATTTGTCTCAATAATTTAACGAGCCCTCGAAAACTTTATCACTATTAATATTTTCCACACTCATACTATGGAACATGAATTTTGACGCCACAGGTATCGAATACCTTAATCTGACATATAAATGACCAGCTACATCATGGCCATCGATTCCACCATGTGTTTACGCAACCTCACATTATGTACATACATAAAACACTACTTATAAGGCAGTGAGTGGGTTATGAATTTCAATTTATAGTTAATATTCAAGCTGAATAGCAGTTTAATAGGTACCTATGACTGTAAATTCTGCTTATTATAGCGATTTTGTGATTCGACGGATATTTCTGTTCCCATAGACGCTGTCCCTGTGTGTTTTTTTTAATTTTTAGCATCGTATTTCAACAAGCGTATTGTATATTATTGTATTTTTTACTTTAGCCCTTACATGACCCTATATAAGTACAAACAAAGTGACATGCGCTTATGAGTACTGGTTTTCAGCATCAACATCATTATCAGCCTGTACTATTCCACTGCTGGACATGGGCCTTCAGAGACCAGCTATTTCATCAGTATTCATCACTCATACTATTTCATCACTCACTCATTTGTGTACCTTTGTCGAAATATGTATTCTAATTTATGTATGAAAACTGAAGCTCTGAACTGCTCAATTCTTATTGGCGTTTCAGTTTAAATATAAGGATATAAAATAACTTTCAAGTCGTCAATGTTTTCATTGTGTTCTATCATATCCTCGATCTCTTCATTTGTGTCTTTTATATTTTCATTTAAACCATCTGTGACTGAAAAGGATGCTGCGGGCGTGTCAACAGTATAATGCTGCAATCAGCGACCATTACACAGTTAGGTGCGTGTGCGCAGACTCAGATTCGCAAGTGGACACTTCCGGTTGGAGCAACCACTGACAATTTGGCAATCTTTATAATGCTTTCATTACGGATGTAAGCGGGTTAACTACGAACCTTATTTGTGTTGGAAGAACACCAACGTTTCTTTATAATGCTTCTAACTACAAGCTTCAGATTGCTGATGCAGCAACGGACATTTTTTTATGTTCTTACGATTAATATACCTTCGTTTGATCGCAATCTCACCTGATGGAAAGCGAAGGTCGAAGGTCTAGAAGATACCTATCCACCCTTGTCTTGAAGATCAGGGAGTTATTTCGCTTATCAAAGTCGACGTATGTGCAACAGTGAACAAACATTAAGCCTATTATAAGCCACGGTTGTATAGGTATTTTCTCTGGAGGTAAAGGTAACTTTATGCTATGCGAGATCTTAATTAAAAATAAATAATGCTGGACACATGGACCTAGTTATCCAGTCATGGACGTCATGACTGGACAATCCACACATCAGTATCTAGCACCAATGTGGGCAGAGTTCGTTATCTTACTAATACTATAAACGCGAAAGTTTGTAAACATGTCTGTATGTCATGTTGTTGCTCTTTTACTCAAAAACTACTGAACGGATTGAAATTTGGCATACAGGTAGTTCTAGGCCTGGAATATCACATAGGCTACTTTTTATCCCATAAATCAGTTCCCGTGCGAAGCCGCGGGGCGCAGCTAATATAAATATGTATATGTGCTACTTATGTAGGTATATGGTTTTTATGTCTGGGTATTCAGTAAGTAGTTTCAAGATGTAAGCTTTGATTTGTTTATGCTACGATATTAGCTACACTGACTGCTGACAAATCAAACAAAACCCAAGGGCGATGATTCGTGCAAAAATGTTTTTAGATTGTAGTCGCAACTTGATTTTAGTGGTCAGTAAGTTATATACTTGAGTAGAGCAAATAAAGTTTGTTGTTGATGTTTATGTAGTGTCTATGATCTTTCATGTTATGACCGAGCAAAAACATTCGCGTAAGTCATGATTCTTAGGGGGGATTTCACCGTTAGTATCTTAAAACGCGTTCAACTAAACTCTTTTTTAAGTAAACGCGTTCATATATATAGAGTTGAATCTCGTTTAAAGTCAAACCGATTTCACTGGCTTTTTGAAGCTAAAATTTGATAGTGTTTACGTAAACGAACATTTACCTCAGATTAAGATAAAATCATAGACAATAACGAAAATAAGAATAAAGAACATTGACAGTTCTTAGGCCCCGTATTATGAAAGCATGCTCATTCATCGATCAATGCTTGAGTGAAGTTTATGTATAGTTTTGATTATAAAACAATACTTGGGGACTCATGTCAAAATCTACACTCACTTATGTAACTCTCAAGTAAAGTAAAGATGTGTTCTTTTCTTACCATACAATTACGCATTATTGAACGGTTACCAAGCATCACTTGAGTAATTGCCTATTTTAGAACGATTTCAAACCTTTCACATCTCTGTCTAGTGATTCTTTGAACTCATCTTTACTCAAGTGTGGTCTGGACCACGCTTGGAAAGGATTTCTACGCGCCAAAGCTTTTTTTTTTGTTAGATAAAGTAGGTACCAAAAATGTTTGAAATCTTTGCGTTTCGTTTTACAAAAACCCGACAAAACATCAAAAAAGCTCTAAAAAATAAATTGGATAGTCAGGTTGATAAGGTAAAGGAACGTTTTTCGCCTAGATGATAGGTAGACCATAGACAAAACTCTACTCACTCAAGTAGAGATTTTGCTATTGCAATTATGGTTTATCCATTTTGAATGAAGCATGTTAGTAAACAAAGTACGACCAAAATAACAAAATCTCACTGGGTTGACTTTCAGATATAATTGTAAGCTATTTTTATTGAAGGGAAATAACTCTACTACAAGTAATGTAAATTACGTATAAAAGGACGCGCCAACAAAGTGAATATTAGGTTAAGTAAGGGCGGTTTGTTTACGTTTATGCTCCATTCAAAATGGATACGATATAGTTAAGTAGCGTCAGAGTGACGTTCTCTAATAAAGATTTACTTGAACAGAGATTCTAAGCTTGAGTAGAACTCACGTCTTGACTACATAAGTAATGCTAGGGAAAGCTTTAATAACACGGGCCTTAAACGTGTATACAGACGCTGACTGCCATAATCGGGCGTTCAGAATGTTTAAACGAGTTTCGCTTTAACTGCGTTATGTTCATGCTGGTAAAATGTAAAATGTACCAACTGAACAGTTAATGCGTAAGCGATTTTTAACGTCAATCAAACGCGTTCAATTTCAACGGTGAAATCGGACCTTAAGATGCCGGCACATTGATACCAGTGCAAAGATCATTTGTATAAAGGAACGAGAAATTCACAACCTTGAAGAAGTTATCTACAATCTTTATTAATGGACGTGTGGTCTTCACTATTATACACGGTTTATTACCGTACAAGCAAAGAATACATTAATAGGTGCTGCAGAATAATTACACTTAAAGTTGACGGCAGTTACTAACTGTGTAGCAGTGAGCCGTCTTTAAATTTGCACCACCCCATTTCTTCTCGTGGGTGTCGTAAGAACGACTAAGGGATATCCACTGGGGGGCAGCAGCAACCCCCAAGCGCTTATCAGGTGGAGGCCTGCGTGCAGCAGTGGACCAATATAGGGTGACGAGGTTGAACAATGTTTCGGCACAGTTTCATGCGCCATGATCACGGAATAACTACAGATTATAAGTTATTGGTAAATATCCAGTTGTAAATAACTTTAGTACTAATAACCATGATAGATTTAAAAGTTTTAGAGTCTGTTCAAAAAGAGATAAGTCGTGGCGTTTTGGTGAACTAACACTTTTAGTCGTAGGTACTGCAATGACAGAGCAAGTTAGCACTTTCGACGGCTCTTCTCTTTTTCAACAGACTTTAAATACGAGTATGTAATTGACGAGAATATCATTGATGTACCAACCACTTGATTTCTTACTACATAGTTTCCTAGTTACGCTCCCGAAAGAAAAGCCCAAGTTTATATATCTGGGAACTGTTATAAAAGGGATATAATTTTTTTTTTATTCTGCCTACATCAAAAATATCAGTCCGATCAGTTTAAATATTATGGCGTGAAGAAATAAAAACTTCCACCTGAACGTTCGCATATATACCTAGCTAGCTGTGCCCCGCGGCTTCGCACGCGTTGATCCTATGGAAACGTTTAATGGTGATCTCTTTCTCACGGAAACTGGTTTATGGGATATAAAGCATGTTTGATTCAGGATTAGGATTACGTATGCAATTTCAGCCTGATCTGTTTAGTAGTTTTAGCGTGTGATTGATAATAATTTATGATTCAAAAATGGATAGGTAAATTTTCTATATTAGCTTATTTCGTGAACCTAAAGAAAATAAACGATAATGATATCTAATTTCTAATTTACTATGCAAAAAGGCCTACTATAAAATATATATATAATATATCAGATTATCTAGAGAATAAAAAGCTTGGGTCGGATTTTGCTCAAACTCGAAAAATAACAACTAACAGGCTAAAGGTTTCTTCGTCGTTTTTATACTTTAGTTTACATACCGAAGCGGCCGAAATCAAAAATATCACTTTATTTCCGTCTCAGTGTATTTTGTAATATTAAATCATTGACCTTTTGTAGGTGTACATTTATTGTATTTATGGAAATAAAGCATTTTTTTAATTTGAATTTGAATAATTTCCAAGAGTAGAGAATAAGGTAAGTAGGTATAATTTTACTTGTAAACAATTTTATATTTCTACTTCTTATTTATTAATTTACGTGCCGTTTACAACGCATGGGTAGAAATAATCAGATAGTGCCAACCAAACATTAATGTAAATTCAGAGGATGTTCCTGGCTCTATTTAGAGAAATTGAGAGAAAAACTTTTATTTAAGACCACATAGACTATTGTTAAAGAATTATAAATTATTATTTGATGCAATAATTTACAATACGTCGGAAACGTACCCAAGACGCTGGCCACATGGACCAGTTTGGCTACCTGTAGTAGATTGTATGTAACAGTCTACGGTTAGCTCAATTGATTCAATTGTAAATACTGGTTTTAATATATTTCTTTTATTTGATTGCAATTTTCTTTTTCAATAGATTTTTATTGATAAGAAATGATTTAAAAGTACTATAAAATTTATGAATCTATGACATTTTTATGTCTTATTTTTAGTAGTAGAATAAATGTGTTGTTATTATACGTAACAAAAATATAGATAAAAATAAACTAGTAGAGCAGTATCCGTGTATACAATTAACAAAAACGGTCCTAAACAACTACCTTGCGTCAGTCCGAAACTTAGCGGAAGTAAAAAGACTTGATACCTATAATCAACTCAAGAGCAAAATTTCCTAATTGCGGAAAAAAAATATGTCAAGTCATTGAATAGTAACGCAACAAAGAAATCGAAAGTTATGCCAATATTGCAGTGAGCATGGCAGTTTGCCAATTGATACCCAAATTGAGCACAATGTTGGAGCATTTTAGGACTCGCCACGAGCATAATGGCACATGCAGTTTGTTTATGATATTAATTATTGCATAATAATATGTCAAAAAGAAGCCAGACCAGAAAGTAACTCAGCAGTTTTTAAATTAATGAAATAAATAGAACAAAGCAAATATAATCCAGACAAGGTTACATTATTAAAACAAGGCTTGTTTAGGGTAATGCAGCTAGCCTACTAAGTTAAGATGCTGCATTTTTGGTACCTACATAGTAGAAGCGGATAAAGATTTGTGGCAGCTTTGAACTTAAAATAATATCCCCGCGAGTGTCTGGTTTTGCTTCAAACAACCGTTACCCACTGAAAACGCTACAATCACTTACCTCTCTTGTGAAAGCATCAGGCATCGTAAACGTGGACGTGATCCAGCAGAAAGTGTTGACGACATGCGAAGGCAGACCGCTGACGATGCACTGGATAGGGCTCCCGACCAGCTGCGTGGCCGTGATTATCATTGAACACGTCAGCAGCACCACCGTCGTGAAGATATTGTGCAGTCTGAACACAGCATTGTCGGTCTGAATCGGCTGGTACTTGAAGTACACGCTCAACCCTCCTAGTAGCTTAAACATCTTTGCTATTTAGTCTTTCTGTGTTAGTTATAATAACATTTTATTCTACAGCGTCTATTCTTTCTGTTTTGTGCTTTACGTTGTCATCGGAATGTGCGTTGCTCTACTCAAAATCAGTCTTGTTTGGATTCAAGTTGGCGGTTTTGGAATGTTGAGATTATTGTCTGTTGATTGATTCAGTTCTGTACCTGGAACAAAAAAGGAATTTATAAACATACGTCGCCTACGTTTTATTCGAGGCTTAGCACTACCTTTAATAAAAAATCTCAGCCCGTTCCGTTATCTATCTATACATCTAAACATCCAATCATTCGCATTTATAATATTAGTGTGATTCTGGTGTCCAAGTTCGACCTATAGCGGTTCGGCGATCATAACTTTGTAGGTACGCATTTAATTATATCTAGAGTTTTGATGTACCTAGTTCATGAGTGATGTTTTTGTTTCGGCCATTAACACTTTCATTGCTACACGAACGACTTCCTCCAACTGCATGGTAGTGAATGCCTTAATAATACCGGTATCTGGCTGTATTGTTTATCATCCAATTTAAGTACCCAATCATGAACAATCACCATCTTTTATAGTGCCTTTCCTTCTTCTCGTATCTCAACAAACAGTCAATACAAAGATTTATCAAGTTCAAAGCCAGTATCCATCTTTGGAATTCCTGCAAACATTAACTCGTCTTTTAATCTTTATTTTAGATTGATTCTTGTATCTTGCAGGTCGTTCGTATAATCTAGTGCTACTTCCTCAGCTTTCGAATGTTTATGATGCTGAATGTAGTTCACGACACATGAGTCCATGTACTTGTTTATTATTTCTAAGGAAACGGTTTATTGCTTCTGGTTCTCTATAAATTTTTCAATTTGCAATAAACTCAAGTGCTGTTGAAGTGGATTAGATTTGAGACTATAAACACAAGACATTATACTGGATTTATTTAAGGTCGCCTTAGATGTATATGGATCCCGTTACCGAGAAGACAAACTTTAAATAGGTATGAATATCAATGGATTTTAAAATAATCTATTCCTGTTCAACTAAAGCCTACCCTGGTCCCCCTGATAAGAGCCTTATTAGCTTTCATCATTATGAGGTTAACGCCGATAATCTCCATGCTGGGCATGCGTTTTGGGAATCGCGGTGAGTTCGGCAATATAATTGTTTCGTAGGAGGCGCTGCTGCGCCGAACCCAGTGGATAAGTGGATATCCCTTAGTCGCCTCTTTACGACGATAGCCGCGGGAAGACGTGGGGTGGTGCAAATTCTGCGTGACACGGCCAATTCTAGCTCTATGAATTGCCATATCACAAATTTATTTATTTTAGGTCTTAATTGTAGCAATTATTTCACTTTTAAGGTAAGTACTTACACAACATACACAAATTTTTAATCATAATAATATTTCTGTCTAGGGAAATAAATGACCACATAAAGTGTTAATTTATTCATTCAAATTCACAACTCAGAAAGTTCATTCAAATAATATCAAATTGAAAAACCACAACAGTATAATCAGTCTCCGATAATTATGTAGATATGTATGTAGGCAATCATTCATAAAATTACCTGAATCACAGAATCTACACGAATTAAATTAATATTATAATATTTCTGTCATTAATTCGCAGACCGATTTCCTAATAATTTTTCTGTCACGGAATAAATCTGCGAATCAAATTCGATGTATTATGTAAATAACCGGTTTATTGATAGAACCGATTTATGTAAGCTGTGCTGATAACAGGTTGTTGAACTTTGTTAGAAGGTGAAGTAACTGAGTTACGAGGTTATGTATTTTCGATCTAGGAAGTACGGTTTCAAAGTTTACTCAGCTGGGCAAAAACTTATCATCTTTTTCGGCTTACCGTTAGATAACTGTTATTTAATGGAACTAATGTTGCAAGTATATGAAGGATTCCTCTTCTTTTCCTGTCCGCGATGGCATATAAAAAAAAATAAAAAAAATATCCGGAATGGGCTCTCCTAACGATTGCGCACTAAAATACTGCCTGATGCCGAACACATTCGTCACTTTTCACGTAAGTTTAGGTTCTTCGTCATGTCAATAATATTTTTTACTAGCTTTTCCCTGCGGCTTCGCACGCGTTGCTCCTATTGAAACGTTTATAGGTGTTTTCCCGGCAATTATTGGATTTTTTCTCGCCGTAAAAACCATCCTTGAACTTCAACGAACATTAAAAAAAAGAATTGGCGATTCATTTTTATATCATAGAAGATGTCATTTTATATCTGTATCGTTTGTGATGATACCTTTTACGTCATATAGGAACAAAATACTAAAAAAACGTAATTTTTAACAACGATCTCTGTTAGTGATTCAGCGGTTGAAGGTCCGCCTGCGATACAAGAGGATGCTGGTTCGCAGTTCATACAAATATTTTTACTATCTTCAGAAATTTCTTCCATGTGCTCTGGGTGTTTTTAAGGAAGCAGTAAACTCTTAAGATAATCATAAATAAATCTATCAACTTTTACTATTGGAAAGTAGGTAAATTACTTACTTTATTGTTTTTAATGCGGATACCATTTTACCCACCTTACATCACACTATATAATATTATAAATGCGAAAGTTCGGATGGATGTATGGTTGGATGGATGGATGGATGGATGTTTGTTACTTCTTCACTCCAAAACTACTGCACGGATCTGGGTGAAATTTTGCACACTGGTAATTCTAATCCTGGAATCAAACATAGGCTACTTTTTATCCCAAAAATCAGTTCCCGTGGGACGAAAATGACCTTTTAACGTTTCCATGGGAACAACGCGTGCGAAGCCGCGGGGCGCAGTTAGTTATTACATATTGTTTCTGTAAGTTGGTATCATCGCAGAATATTAAAGTAAAGAATAAAACTATTCAAATTTTCATCATCAATAGGTTAAACCAATACGTACATCAGTGTGTCTACCATGTGTTGTCACGTTAGCCTGACTTTACTACAGTAGTTACGTAAATACGTAGATGGTTAACTACGCGACTCATAATACTGCGCATTTTAGTACCCAACTATCCGCTAGAGGCGCTTTAGAAGTTTAGAACTTTACAATATTTTAACTACAGTCGCTAGCTAGTATAGATTGTGGAAACTCATGGTAGAAAACGAATGTACGTATTGGTTCAATAATTCTGGTCAATAATACGAAGAGAATAACCAAATCAAACTATTTTCGCCAGCCATTGGTCATTTTGAACCGACTTCAAAAAAGTAGGAGATTATCAATTCGACTGTTATTTTTTATGTTTGTTACCTCAGAACTTTTGACTGGGTGGTCCGATTTTCATGATAATAAAATTAAAAATGAAAATTTTGTTCAGTTTTGACAATGGGATCCATGAAAATTCATGAAAAGACTATAAAAATTGAAGTCGGTTTATAGTTTTTTTAATTAATTAACATTTTTTTTAATTGAGTCGACGAGTGTCAAAAATAGGATGAATGGTAGCCACGAAAATTGTACCTACGTTATTTATAACTAAAAGACTATATATAAGTAACTAAAACCTCACATATGAAGTGTCCAGGAAATAGACCGGAAAATCATAAAGCATGTTTTGACATGCTCTGTCAAAGACAAATCGTTTATTTCTTTAGACTTACAAAATAAGTACTTAGACAAGTCAAATTTTTACTATATAAACAGCTTGATAAATAGTTATTACTATCAACAAGAAAAAAGGTGCAATTGACTTTAATTCACTTCAATTTTGTCCATGAGAAGAATTTGTCATAAATATTAATTACCACGCAGATCAAATAACTTATTGAAGTAATGAGTGCTTTCAAGATATCTGTTTTGACTGTAGATGGTCATACATAGTGTCATTGTACATCAATGGGCGATTGTATGGATACGGTGTTATGATAACAGCTTGTTTTCTGATCCCATGAGAAGCGAGACAGGGGCTTGGATTTCACTCACCGACTGATATTGAACCAGAAGCAAATGAGGATATAATACAACCTCAACCTGAACCAGAACCGTCCAGCAGTGGACCAATACAGCCTGTATTGGTCCACTGCTGGACGCAGGCCTCTCCTATAAGCGCCTTATGGGCGTTGCGTTGCGATGATTAGGAGAGTTTTATTTCTTTTTTAATTTTTTACGGGTGTTGCAATGGAAAACTCTGTACATAATAAATAAAATAAATAAATAATGTTGGACAATTCACACAGCATTATCTAGCCACAAGCTAAGCAGAGCTTAATAATGTACGTATATAGGAAGTTACTTAAAGCACAAAAACTGAAGCAATTGATGCTGATATTGTTGATGACGATGAATTCAGATGAAACGAATCATCAAGTGGAAACATCGAGCCGTATTTGGCGGCAGGATGTTGAATCTTCAATCGAGTGGATGGGACGCTAATCAATGGACGAACATGGTTTTTGTCAACGGAAACTCCAATTGTTATTTAATTTATGCTTGATAGGAAACAATTAATGAAAGTACTTTGTGGCTTCTTGACACACTTTTATTCAGGACTAAATGTGCCCCGCGGCTTCGCACGCGTTGTTCCTATAAACGTTTATTGGTGTTTTCCCGGCAATTATTTGAATTTTTCTCGCGATAAAAACCATCCTTGATCTTCAACGAGCATTTAAAAAATGAATTGGCTAAATTGGTCCAGGCGTTATTGAGTTATGCGCTTACCAACACATTTAGCGATTCATTTTTATATTATAGATAGATGAAAAGTATCTTAAAGCTACATTATTTGAAGTGATTGTTTACAACCTGCAGTTAGCTCAAATGTTTCGATTGAAATACTTTTAGTTTCTTTGAAATTATATTAAATACTTAACACTCGAAAAAATGTATAATAAACTACCGATTAAAATAACGAACATTGTCAATTTTGAAAATTTAAATACTCTCTCTAATTTGTTTCTATATTATTTGATTGTAATGTTATTTGTGTAAAGGCTAATTATTTCATAAGTCTTTAAATCTACGTAGAACTGCAAATTTTCAGGCTGATTCGTTCAGTAGTTTTGGCGCATAAACACAAAAAGGAAATCATAGAAATTATAATTCATACTTTCAAAATAGCTTAGCCTTGCATTAATAATTTAATAATAGATGGATTATATTGTTAATCCTATTCATTGGGCATTTGTCGCGTTTATTTACCATTTTTTCCCTTCGTTTCAACAGGTTTACTTTACACAGTATACTGGACACGTGATGACTGGAGTAAGGTACTGGCTAATACTGCTTCTGCGAAGGTGGCTACTGCTCACAAAAAGCACAGGAATCGAACCAGAACCCTCGATTCATCTAACTAGCTGCGCCAGCTGATCCAACATTCACTTGACCGGTCATTCAGTTAGAGCAGTTTAAAATTAGCCCCATTTGTAGTTTAAAGTTAACTGTTTTGTTTGGACTGTAAAGTGCGAGGGGTGCTATTTTGGTGCTTAGTGGAAGTAACGATCTATGCTCAGAGTTATTACTCGAACGACTGCAGATCTCAATTATTATATAATAATGAAGAAAGAAAACTTCAATCAAATAATAGAAAAAAATAGAACTAGTTTTTACAATTTATTGATCTACAATAATTGTGAAATCTAGTTCTATTTTTCATATTATTTGATTGTAATTTTCTTTATTTTTTGTGTTCACGTAGGCTTTTCTGATCGTGTTCTTAAACAGAAACTTTTCTGTATATTGTAGGTTGGAGATAAATAATTTAGAAATCAGACATCATAACGTTTATTTCTTGAGGTTAACAAAATAAGCTCAAGGACAAGTACAATGTTAAACTACTATCGTAATAATGTTTATTGATTTTCTCTCACTACACAAAAATAGAGTTAATGCAATAAATAAATAAACGAAATTCCTTTCCCAACAGATATCCTACTTTTCGTTTATTATACAAAACGTATGGAAGGAGCAAATAATACCAACGAAACTAAATACGAAACTAAAACAATCGGCGGCATTTACACATTCAGTGAAGATTCTATAGGATGGGTGAGGATGACGAAATAATAACAGAAGGTACGCGATGGATACCCGATAAAATCATTAACTATGTTAATAAGTCGCGAAAGTTTAAAAAATTTGATTCTGTAAGATCTTCAGTTTGTCAGCTTCGACCTTAAGGAATGGAGTGACGTAGTACCAAGTGTCGACTAATATAAGTCTAATGGAAGCTTAATGGAAGCCTTTATAGCCAAATATACCAAACAATTCCATGGACCCGTGGGGAAAGGAATTTTCATTTGTTTTTAAATGTCGTATACTGCGTATATAAGCAAACAATTTAATTTTCGCTAGCCTACCCACGGCCAGATGAATGCTCTCGCTAATAATTGGCGAATTAAACAAGTTTCAGGGGTCAATTGCTAGTTAACATTCAATCTGACCCTAATAAAGTAAAAGCAATTCGTCATCAGGATGCATTCTCCAAAAGCTGTGATCCAATCATCAACCACCACCGTTGAGCGTCCAGTCACCGAAATTAGATCCCTTAACGCCTTCACATCGAAGCTGTCCTACATGTTCTTGCGCGTCGGTGGTGGTGGTGTTAAAATCTGGAGGGCGTGGTCCAATAGATAACCATGGTTAGCATTTTTCGATCAGTGTTGGGAGTTTCACCAACTGGACACATGTGTGTCCAGTCTCTTGTGTCGAGTTAGTAATAACCCGGTATTTCTATCCGCAAGAAGGGACGCTACTTGAATTGTTCCGGTATCTCTGCCACCTGCATGCCTTTTCACATGGCCGTCGTCCATCAGGGATCCAACCAGCGGCGATTTTGGGTACTGCTGGTCTAAGACACGGTACACACGAGGTGATGGCGGAGGTCATTGCCTTGCAGTCCGATACAACCTCACCTTACCTTAACAGCCTGTTGCAGTCCACTGCTGAACGCAGTCCTCCTCCTGATAAGCACCTTGTTGGCTTTTATCTCATGGGAGTAATCCCCACTCTGGGCATGCGAGGGATCGCAGTTCGGTGGTAGAATTGTTCTGCAGGGGGCGCTGCTGCCCACCCCCGAGGATATCTATTTATCGCCTCTTACGACTTAGAATTTGCACCACCCCTACTCTTACCGCGGGGAACAACAGACTAAAAACAATAATAACTACTTACCGCCCCAACTTTGCACGCGATAAAACCGAAACAAATTGGTTGGTCACAAGGAATGTGAAGCTGTCGTTCCAATCCAAACTAAATCTGTGTACAATGTTTGAATAAAGGGTCGCATACGCATTGTTGATACTTCTTCTCCATTGGTTGTCGAGAGCTGATGAACTCAATTGGATCTGACACCGGCAATTGTCTAATCCCTCGGACAGGCTCAACAATAGGCCGGCATCGAGAATGCATCGAATATTAGTGTTGCAACCAGAGATCTACTGATAAAATTAAAAGGAGAAAGATCTATTGATGTTAATTACTTATAATCGATTGATTGAGATGGAGTTCTACAGGGCCCTGTGTTCGAGTCTATGGTATTTGGTTTACTCCGAAACATTGAACTTAAATTAAGCCAGGAGGGTAATACCGACTGAGGTAAACGAAAAAAGATAAAACATAAAAAGACATGTATACCAGAATATTAATGAATAAACTTAATGTTTGACTTGAGGATTCCTCCTCCAAAGTTTTGAAAATTTTCGGCGCTTGCTTCGCTCGCTATCACTAATTTTGTCATAGATAGCTTAACACTGCATAAAATATTAAGGAAACATAATAATTAAAACAGAGATCAGGTAATCAATCTCAGTAAAAATGGGTTAGAAAGGTCTAGAATGTTAAAGAAACGGTAGCTAACAAGTTGTGTTGCAATTGGAAAACACAACTGCGGAATTGTTTACTAAACACGCAATTGTATCAGCACTGATAAAGTAAACTTTGATTTGAACAATAGACGATAAACAATAATATTTAATAACAATAATCCATACATTTTGTTATATCTGGATCTAAATCATTGTTAAACAATGCAAATAAAGAATTGCACTTGCCTTGAAGAAGTCCCTCGTCGAAACTAATCTTTAAAAGGGACCTCTACCTACTGAGCTACAAAAATTATCTGTAAATAAATTCAAACAAACTGTCAAAACCTTGCTTTGCAAAAAGGCTTACTATAATTTTATAGATTTATGAGCAGAATCCGTCGCAATAAAGTTGAAAATTAACAACTTACAGGCTAAAGGTTTCTTCGTCGTTTCTTTACTTTAGACTAGAGTTGCCGCGAAAACTCGCTATTATTCGGTATTCGGCATTACTCGATTTTTTTATATTCGTCGAATACCGAATAATAGCTAGTATTATTTGGCATTCGGCGAAGAGTCGTCTAAAATAAACTTTTAACGAACAAAAAAACGTCTGAGTTAAAAAAAAATAACCAAGTTTTATTATTTTCCATAATAACACAATACACAGTATAAATTATTATCTGTAATATGTGCTTGTGCTTATCATATCATGAAATTAAGTTAGTTTGGCTTTTTAATTAATATTTATAATCCAACAGTGGCAGATTGTGGTGCAAAAAAACTATTTTTTCTGCACGTTTGGGAGCAAGTCGGTTTCGCTTATCGTCATTAATTTAACCTGCCTCGTAAAATAGTATTTCTGAATAAAAAGAGCTTTCTGGTGTGATTAAGTATCGTGTAGCAAGCTTACTTAAAAAAAGAAAATCTATTCTTATTGGTACGTAAATTACTACATTACATACATATATGTATGTAAGTATGTATAACATGAAACAGATTTCTTTATCTTTAATGTTTTCTTTTCTCACAACCTTAGAAGAAGGTAGAAATATTTTTAATGTTCCTTATTTATGTCGAATAGTAATGTCGAGTTATTCGGCGATTAATCGGTATTCAACTATTCGCTATAACAACTTCGCGGCAACTCTACTTAAGACTACATACCGAAGCGATCGAAATAAAAAATATCACTTTATTTCCGTGTCAGTGTAATTTAAAAAAATTCCTTTTCTAAAATGTTCAATTATTGTATTTATGGAAATAAATAATTTTTGACTTTTGACTTTTTGAATGGATGATCGTGGGTGTACTTCCGGTTCATCATAAACCCGCTTCCGTAATCCGTAATGGTTTCGTCAAACTACAATAGATTTTGATAGTAAAATAAAACAATGCAAATAAATTAGAAATAGGCGTAATCTCTCGTACCTCGTCTATATAGCGTAACTACTTTAAACACATACTTATGTGGTATAAAACCATAAAACCAACCAAAACCAATATCATAATTATTTTCAATCTTTGTTAATACTAACCCGGTTTATCTTATGTAAAATTATATATCTATGAATGTATCGTTTTTGATCTTCTATTTTGAAGAGCTCGAAATTTGGAATTATATTTTTCAAGAGCTTTCTCAGTTACGCTATGGCAACGTTATATACCTAAAACATTACCTACGTATTTTGTAATTCAAGTCGAAAAGATTTTCTGCTACGAACATTATTAGGCCTTGTCATTTCGGGTTGTTTTGACCGTATATCGGTGAATTTGAACTCACGTCGACTTACACTGCTTGTAAGTTAGAAAAGATGCCTTGTAGTTCAACTTGAAGTCGTTTGAATAAAACTCTTTGCTGTTAACTCTGGTAACATTTTTAGTGAGTTCAGTGTGAACGTCTCAATTTCGTCTCAAATTCAGACTCCGAATTTGCCATTGAAAACTATGTGGCTTTTCACGCGTTATATCTATGGAAACGTCTATAGGTGATTTCTATCAAATGTAAACGGATTTATGGGATTAAACGTAGCCTATATTTGATTACAGGATTAGAATAAACTATTTACAGAATTTCAGCTTGATCTGTTTAGTCGTTTTTGCGTAACAAGGTAACAACCATCCTCCATTCAAACTTTCGCATTTATTAATAAGTACCCGGATGACCGAGCTTCTCTCTTTAGACACGACATTTTCTAAAAATGAATCCTAGCTAGATCGATATATCGCCCCCGAAACCGAACAAAACGAAGTATACTAAATTACATAAAGATCGTTGAAGCCGTTTCCGAGTCTTTTTTTGCACACATGGGTCACATTGGTCTTGGTTATCGAATTGGAGTCCCGTACATGTATTACCTTAATCTAGGCATGCAAATTAGTTTTATAGGGTCACTATATATTTAACTTATATTATACAATATATATTGTATAATATAATCTGAATCAGTCAATTTGCTGATTCTAACCATATATATGTAAAAGTCGATTTTGCAAAAAATGGCGCTTAGCCCTTTTTGGCCGTTAGGCATCGATATACAAGAATTGCTCATTTAAAGGTATAAGATAGTGTGCTTCATCTCACATGCTCTCATTGCCCAGCAAAACACACTCATTGCGATTGTCAGTTTTAATAACAGACCTCATTTAAATTTCTTTATCGAGCAACTTCTTGTCTTATTTTTTTCAGACATAATACAGATGGAATTGACACATGACCGTGAGCACACATTGCGCATTGGCTGATGTCATGACGCGGTCTGTGATAGCATGATGCTGGGACCTCTGTCACCTTTGTTATAATTCCCCACTGACTTCGTTTAAACCAATTTCGTCATTTTTCGTTTCTGTTTTAGAACTGATATCATTTAGTTATTTATTTGCCTGCCTAATGGTCGCAGATGTGTAAAGCCAACTCCAAAATATTTGAATTACGTAGGTACTAACTTAATTAACTAACTCGCGGTTAGATAAGCGTTTTCCTGGATTAATAGTAGGTACCTATATAATATTCGTTAATTACACTGTTTCAACTTTTGCGGGTCATATAAATCGATTCCATCGCAAATAAAACTTTATCATTTTACAATCTCGAGAAAATGTCAGCAAAATCGGTCAATATTTGACAAAGAAATCGACGAACATTCCTACAGAAAAAAAAAGCATACAGATTATACAGCCGATTAAATAACCTACTCCTATTGAAGTCAGTTTAAAATATTGTACATTCTAGCTTTTTCTGGTCATTAATTTAGAATAATTTGAGCATTATGCAGTAGGAAACCTACATCGATCCATCCATACAATATTAATGTACAAATCATGATTTAGAATTTTCGCGACATCAAGTGTAACATGTGTGTACACTAAAATGTAATGAATACTGAAATTAATATCTAGGTACAACGAATGTTTGTATTGTACCAAGCTACTCGATAACAAACTGTCGCGTCAACTATCATTTAATGTGTGTCGACTAGACGACCATGGACAGCACAGCATTCTTCAATTTGTCTGTTGTAAGGTTCCTCTACTGAACTCTCCATGTTCTGACCACGGCTGCAGAATTAGGCACAGTTTAGTACCATAATATGTTTGTTTTATTAACAGAATCACCTACTTCTTTTCTTTGAACAGTTGAAGACGTAGTAGAACTTCGTAACAGGGCCTGTCCGGGGCTACTGCCCCAATGGTAGTGGTAGAACTCTACCACCATGCTTTTTTCAGCAGCAACCCAGCTTTGCTGTTTCCGATTTGAAGGGTATGTATGGTTGCCGATGAAATCATAGACACGTGAGGCTAGCTATGTCTCAGGTTGAGGGACGCAGAGAAGTGCATTGTAGGGTATATTCCTACGACTTAAGAGGAGGTACTCTGTTATAGGCGATGGTTATACCACTTAACATCAGGTGGGCCATCTGCTTGTCCCACAATCAGTACCTAGTAGTAATGTAATGATAACATCTTTTGACAAATAGGCACTTTAGAAAAAGATAAATAATCGATGATGTAGATGTAAATCACGGCTCTCTGACATTCGTGAGACGTTAGGAATACTTTTCGTGAGACATTGGGAATAATAACACAATAAAAGTTGTGTAACTGTAAACTAATAATAAGAAACTATGTGAAACTGCAAGATATTACGGCATAGTAAACAGGTTGCATTGGCGGTCAAGGCGAGCGGGTCTGCGGGCGCATGCAAGGTGCACTCCTAGGCCCTATCGTGTTGCTTGCATATTGCCTTGTGGCCCTCGTTTCTAGTTTTTCCGGATTTCATGAATGAACGAGGACACTGCCTTGTAGTAAAACAGCTGTCGATATAACTCTCGAACAGCATCTGGGATGCAAATGTCGAAGTGGATACGTTGGATTGGATATAGTTTTAGTGCTTCAGCTTTACCTGAGCCTTGCGCTTGGGGTTCATGAACGCTGAGAACTGATGACATAAATAATTATGTGAAAACTAATAATAGAATT
Organism: Eupithecia tripunctaria; assembly: GCA_955876795.1. Classification (NCBI taxonomy): domain Eukaryota; kingdom Metazoa; phylum Arthropoda; class Insecta; order Lepidoptera; family Geometridae; genus Eupithecia; species Eupithecia tripunctaria. The sequence goes on from OY041600.1 coordinate 1,365,258, forward strand.
AGAAGTGTCGTATGTGACGATTTTTTTATGTTACTGTTGGTATTTAAACACGTAAGCACGACGTATTCAAAAAAATGTATTACATTAACATGAGTATACCGAAGTCACGGGGTTCGCCATCGGTGTTATCCCACGCCTTAAGCACGTTAAGTTGTTGGTCCAGTGCTTGACCTCTCCGCGGTCGTGTTGGTCAGTCGTCCCACCAGATGATGAGTACGGGTACGGGAATCGACAATGCACCTGTGCTTGGGCACACTTTTGTCTACGATAAATGCATGTCCACGTTGGAGCTGGCCGCCAAATTTAGCCAAATTTGGCAAAGAGGGCACCATCACGTATTCGCCCGGACCACTTTAGAGCAATGTTGATATGGGGCGATTTTAATCCACGCTTTGCGAATACCCTTGGCTATGCTCTAAATGTCAACAAAGGTGATGCACCATTTCTACTTAAATGTGATAAGAATTATCAGATTTGCGAAATGCACATAAACTAACATGACTCGTGGTCTTTGCAAGAGCTAATGCTTTTAGACACGTAATTTTGTATGATGTTTGTAATGAGGAGGTGCTGAAGAGTTCAGAGTAAGTTTTTGATAAACAACATTCAGAACAGAAGAGAGGGAGAATGATGGGACATGTTATACAACATGAAAGCTTCATAAGTAACGTCATAGAATGAAGATAAGGAAAGGGAAGACCAAGAATTAACTGTAAGAGTCAGATCAAAGAAAAAACTGCTGCCATATCGTATAAAGAAGTAAAAGAGACTACATTTGAAAAAAATTGCATCATAGCAACGACAAAAGCTATACTCTTAAATTTATAATAAACAATAAGTTTGTATAAGAAAAGTCAATTATTACTGACCTTGACAGATTTACTACCTACCAATTATTCAAAAGATTAGATATTGATTGCTAGAATGTCTGCATTTACTACCGACAATTCAATGGCATAGTTAATTACTACCGAAGTTCCATTGTTTAGGGAAAATGCTCTTCTGTCGCCACAATTGGTTCACCTAAATAATTGATAGTTAATATTACTTAGTCATATTTTCCCTTAAACGTTAAACCTACCTAAATTTATTAATCTGTACTATTGTACAGATTAATAAATTTGTAAAATGTATATTGAATAGGCTCCGAAACTACTAAAAAATCTTTCATTATTAGAAAGTTTACTTTTCTGGGTGTGACATAGACTATTCTTTTATCCCGGAATTCCCACAGGACCGGGGAAATACGCGAGTGAAACCGCAAGACTGTGCTAGTACTGTATATATAGGTACGTAAGGACCAAAACATTATCCAAGATTTAACTAGACACATACCTAAGTATACTTCACACTAAAGCGAAAGTTGTATGGGTGTATGGATGTATGGATGCTTGTTACTTCTTCACGCCAAAACTACTGGACGGATCTGTCATTTTGCATACAGGTAATTCTAATCCCGCAATCAAACATAGGCTAATTTTTATCCCATAAATCAGTTCCCGTGGGATGAAAATCACCTTTTAATGTTTCCATAGGAACAACGCGTGCGAAGCCGCGGGGGGCAGCTAGTAATATATAATAACGCGTTTGATCCCAGGTTTATAAAACCTATGATGCCTCAATCATCAACTACCTACCTACCTATTATTTTTGTGTGCTACTTCACCACAAGGGCATTTGTATAAAAAACTGTTTTAAATTTACATTCGGTGAAGACATGGTTCTTAGCATGGAATTGGGTGGTAATCTGAAATTTAAATTCAAGTGGCATTTCAAACAATGGAGAACTAAGCAACTTGCGGAATCTCCAAGAAATCAGTAACATGCGGTATCACTTAGTAGGTAAGAAGGCAAAATGTTGTTGCTAATGTTTTTTGGACGTGCCATAACTGGTTGTAAGAAGAGAACATGTTAAATTGCTGGTGGACTGTTAGGTATTTTAGGTTCATAAAGATTTTACGAAAACGCAGAGTTTTGAAACTTCCCGTGGCAGTTCCTGGGAAGCTTTATATGTCTGGATTTTCGTAAACGATAAAGATTTTATATCAATAGTAAGTCAGATGAAAACACGACACCTCAAACTCAAACTCAAACTCAAACTCAAAAATGCTTTATTTCCATAAATACAATAAATGTACACTTAGAAAAGGTCAAATCATAGTAAAAAATACACTGACTCGGAAATAAAGTGGTATTTTTGATTTCGATCGCTTCGGTATGTAGACTAAAGTAAAGAAACGACGAAGAAACCTTTAGCCTGTTAGTTGTTATTTTTCGAGTTGGAGCAAAATCCGTCCTAAGCTTTTTTATCCTCTAGATAATCTGATATTTTATAGTAAGCCTTTTTGCATAATAAAGTTTTGACAATTTGTTTGAATTTATTTACTAATAATTTTTGCAGCTCAGTAGGGGTTTTGTTGTAGAAGCGTATACATTGCCCTTTAAAAGATACATTAATTTTATGCAGCCTAGTTGTGGGTACAACGAGTTTATGTTTATTTCTAGTATTTACATTATGTATATCGTAATTTTTTGGGAAACTATTGATATTTTTATGAGTATACAACAAGTTTTCATAAATATATTGACTTGGTACTGTCATTATATTTATTTCTTTGAATTTATCACGTAGGGATTCTCTGGGACCCATTTTATAGATGGCACGAACAGCCCGCTTCTGCAGCACAAATATGGTGTTAATATCTGCAGCGTTCCCCCAAAGCAGTATACCATAAGACATAATACTATGGAAGTAGCTGAAATAAACTAGTCTAGATGTGTCCACGTCTGTGAGATCACGGATTTTTTTGACTGCATATGCTGCAGAACTAAGTCTCTTCGATAGCTTATCTATGTGTGGGCCCCATTGAAGTTTATTATCTAAGGTGATTCCTAAGAATACGGTACTTTCTATAATTTCTAACGTTTCTCCATTTACGTTTACATCAGCCTTAACTTGTTTTACATTAGGTAGAGTAAATCTAATACATTTCGTTTTGGTTCCGTTAAGCAAAAGATTGTTGACACTAAACCAATGAACTACCTTTGAGATTGCATTGTTTACATCGTCGAAATTAGTGTTTTGTCGTTTCATTTGAAGTAGAATACGTGCCCCAGCCGAACATTTTAGAAGATTACGAAAATTCTTAATTTTCGTAATCTTCTAAAATGTTCGGCTGGCTAATTTAAACTTTTTTTTAACTCTACTTTATCACATGGTGCATGGTCTCTATTTTTGAAGCTTGACCTTGGGTTTAAATAGTGAAAGACATTGGAAAGAACTAAGTCCCTTTTCTCTTAAAGCAACTTAAAATTTGTTATTGGATGACTGTAATATTAATATTAACAATTAGAAGAGAAACCAGCAGTTCTGAACGTAAAGAAATAAAATAAAAATGTTGTAATAAATGTGTTTCCTTCCTACACGCCGCAAGTTCAAACTTTCAAAGCAATTATATTCTGACCGCAATAGCTCAGATCCTAGATTGAACTAGCTTTTCGGCTATCTTCTTAACCACAAGATTCGTATTTCATCATCGTAACAACAACATAATTACAACTCCCCAAGGCCCTAGCCAGACGTTTGACCGTAAATCTTCCTTGACCGCCCGAAGCGAACTTAAAACCCAATTAAGAGTAACCTATAAAACTATGAGCAAAAGGTCTAAAAAGCAATGTTGGATGATATAAGTGATTAGTTGGTCCAAAGCAGGATGGACCAAATTATACGGTCTGGCTGAACGAATGTTGTAGATTAAATAATAGTGGGTGGGTCATTATCCCGGATGGAAGCTGGGCCCCAACTACAAGCAAAGATTTCAATATTGGAAACTGACGACTAATTGTGGGACAAATTTCGACCGTAAGTAAAAAGTGGTAGAAGATATCACTTCGCTGGAGTACTTACATCAAAATCGAGGCCCCGAGCACGTGTTGGCTCGTAGATTCGAAATTATACCAAACTGTAGGTGGTTTGAAGAATGGAATTTTCTAGAGTCTCCACACGTAGAGCCATCCAACGCAATAGATCAGCGTATAGAGGGTAAAATTGGTCACACGTACGACACGTAACGTACCAAATTGACTAGTGCATTGACCTAGAACGTAGAGATACATCTAAGCAAAGCTTATCTACGCGAAATCTCGGATCTTAGATTGCACACGTAACGTTAGTAAGAAAGCGGGGCAATCTTAATCATTATGATTTTTGGGTTAGGTAGCTTTTGCACTGATAAAGTATGCAGATATATTGCAGATGTGTCAAATTACTGTAAGTTTGAAACAGCCATACCTAATTATGAAGATTGAAACCTACAATTATGCTCAAAAGTGTAAAACCTGGCAGAGAAACTACTTTCTCTGGTATTGTCATCCCAAACAGGTCTTAAAATAGAAAGTCTAGTTTAAAAACTTGCTATCTTTTTAACTCAATTAATGACAATTATTTAAACTAGCTGTGCCCCGTAGCTTCGCACGCGTTGATCGTATGGAAACGTTTAAAGGCGATTTCTATCCCAAGGGATAGAATTATTTCTGATTTATGGGATAAAAAGTAACCTATGTTTGATTCCAGGATTAGAACTACCTTTATGCAAAATTTCTGATCGACCCGATCAGTAGTTTTGGCTTGAAGAGGTAACAAACATCCATCCATACAAACTTTCACGTTTATAATATTAGTGTGAAGTGTGATGAGTAAAGAGACAAATTTTTCACAATATATTTCTTATCGCCACTAACAAGGTCAATTATTTGATTTCAGTGTGTGAATAAATTATTGTTTTACAAAGAATAGGTACGAAATTTATATTTGTAGTTATTCAAAGTACAGATGACTAATTTTGAAATCGTATATATATGTATTTATAAATAATGTGTCATTATTACTAAAGCAATCACAGACATTTCCTATAGTTTTTGCTCTACCACGAACTGTAATCGTATTCATGTTAAAATTTTCCCTGAGATATTTATTTTGCAATTTAACTACATACGTATGATGTATGTATGATGCATACTCATTCATGAGCCTCATTATTAGACCTCTTGAGTCTACTTTAGATATAGGCCTCTTCCTCGTCTTTAGTAGATGGATCCCCCCCTGAGCTTCCAATGTTTAATTTAATGATTTCTGCAGGTACTATATCAGTCATACTCTTTAACTGGGTTAAACTGTCTAAGCTCATACTATTTTCTTCATTGGTTCTGTTTTTTTGTTAAAATACAGAGAACATGCGGTGAAAATAGTACTTATGAGAGTACTCACAAATACATGTTCTTCGTGCTGAGAAAACATGAAAGCTCACCACATGATGAGATGCGAACGTCTACTATTGCTCCAGCTCGGAAAATAACAGCTAACAGGCTAAAAGTTTCTTCGTGGTCGCTTCCTTACTTTAGTCTACGTACCGAAGCGACAAAAATCAGAAATATCATTTATTTTCTAGTCATTGTAAAATTTTATTACGTGAGTTATTCTGAGTGTACATTGATTGTATTTATGGATTAATAATTTTTGTTTTTGATTTTGACTGCTCGACATCTTTCTAAGTTTTGTCTTATCCCTATTATAGTGACGTTTGGCGACAGTTTCAATCAGTCGTTACTTAACCTAGTTGGAGCCTTGGAGGGTGTTTCTACCTTATTTATTCTAGCCTTATTTGTTGGTAGCTCGGCTCATACGCCACGGCCAGCGCACTACCATATCACCTGGTACAATGACTTTGCTTCTCTGTCAGATAACCTCATTCGATCCTTTAGTTAGAGAAACTCGCTCCATATCTAGCTCAGCAACTTTTTTTATTAATTTGTTAGCCAAACCATGTACGACTTTTATCCCATTATTTTCTAATCTTTACGAAATACTTTGTACGTCTAGCTATGTTACCGATTCTTGATATTTCAATACGAGATAGTTTAAACACAAAATAGCTGGCTACGATTTTGGTATCAGTAGGGTTGACCTTTTCTCTAACATGTGGTTTTCGAACAAGGGATTCCCTTGCTCAGAACAAATAGTTTTACCATATACCTACGTAAAATTAGATTTACAAAATAAGCACTTATACATGTAATATTTTTTACTATTTTACAGCTTGATAAATATTAATAAATATTAAATAAGAAGTAAGGTGCAATTGACTCTAATTCATTTCAATTTTTCGACGTCCACGTTTTTTTAAAAACAAGTAAACGTTTTTTAACGTCCACTAGCAGATAGAAAAGGTATTATCCTTAACCGGAAGTCTGTTTTGCGTAGAGCTTGTTCTCGTGCAAAGATGATGCACGCGCCCTCTTCCCAGACTAATTCCATGAAGTCGCAAAATTTTTTACAAATAATTTTGACCTTGTGTCTCTCACATGTGGTCATTGAACAAGGTATTCCTTATTAGATATCCCTGGATCCCAGTATGAATACATCGTTATGTAGCGCTTTTCCAGGCCATTTTTTTATTGTTTGGCAACCTAAGGCATGATGCCTTTTGATACGCTGGTTATAGCTCATTACCTCACAAACAACCATACGTTCACCGGTGAGTATGTCTAATGCCTCCCTTAAATGTTTGGGGGGTTTGGAATAATCACCAAGTGCGCCGGTCATGTTTAATATGTATAATACCAAACAAATACGATAAGACCCTTAAGTATATGGACTATAAAATGTTCTATTGTAATCAAGACTCTATACTAGAGATCATGTCCTGTTCAGCAACATCTATTCACCTACCGTCCAGCAACCAACGTCTAACATCATCTAAAATAAACTACTCGAAAACTGAAATGGTGTTGGTAGAGAAAGCTGTTCGTAGAGTATGATTTCGTGGTAGGTATAGTAGTTTTATAGAGGCTTTGACATTATTTTGATTGAAATACCTTAACGTTTCACGATTAATTAAACACAATGATAATAATCCTTTGCTGGTTTCTGAATATGTAAATACTCTACATATGTAGTAGTAGCTGCGCCCCGCGGCTTCGCACGCCTATCCCACGGGAACTGATTTATGGGATAAAAAGTAGCCTATGTGTTATTCCAAGAACAACCTATGTGCAAAATTTTAGCCCGATCCGTTAAGTAGTTTTTGCGTGAGCAACAAACATACATACAGACATGTTTACAAACTTTCGCGTTTATAATATCAGTAGGATGTCGAGTGACTTGTGAAATTCCACCAACTGCGTATATCAGGCGTGTTGACTAGGCTAAGGGATAATTTGACAAAGGTCGGTGACCTCCTAAGGGTGCAACATACTATACCTATCTCTATATACCCGTAGATTCCGGAAGCGGGAAGCGGTGTAAGGTACAGTTTATGGTAGAGCCGTATTGTTACATCAATAAATAAATCCAGCGGGTACAAAAATAGTGATTAAACTGTCTATATTTAACCTCCATCTGTAAATAACTACCGCTAAAACAACTAATTGATATAATCATTGTTGTGATGAGCTAACATCAGGTAGGTACCTTACCTACCTAGGTATTTCGTCACATTTCAATGCCAGGTCATTGTAACTAAAGAAACAGAAAAAAATATAAATTTACTCACCAGTTATTACTCTTCCTTCGCCAAGTATCCTGGAACTTTATTATTTTAGTTAAAAACTGTTTTAGTTATGATTTCGCTTCCTTGTTCACACTTTCATTAAAATACTCAGTTTTCCTCTTTCTATAAGTCTTTAGTTTATAAAAATGCACAAAAACTCTCAATAACAAACGTTTTTACGATCGTACACAATCAAAACAGAATTAATTCACGAAATTTACGTAAAACACAACAGGAACGCCACCACGCATCATCACAGATAATTACCTACTCTACTACGACTGCGTCCCCATTCCATTCAATGTGGTGCTGCCAACGCGGTGGGGTAGCGAGCGCCAGATTTCCGACGCAAAAGTGGCAGTTTGATAATTGTTGATGTAGCTAGAAAAACACTTAAATCGAAAAGAGTATAGGGTAGAGTCGAAGGATAAAATTAATGTATTAAGATCCTGGCAAAACTTTTTATACACATGAGATAAGTTGTTATTTTTTCTACTTAATATCTACTTATAACTATAATCAACGAAGATATTAGGAACTTATTTCCATTTTTGATCATTTATAATTCCGAATTTCTGAAAAAAATATAAAAGCTTTTCTCAAAGTTTCAATTCATATCATTCGTCAATAATACAATTCAGTGTTATGATCCTAATAAATTGCGAAAGAACTAACATGAAAATGTTCAGCTGGCTACACAAAACTTCATTGTGACAGTTAGACCAGTGTTGCTGTTGCACGAATGAGAACTCTACCATGTTCAAAAGCTACTAGTTTGGTGGACTAACATTCTACCAAAATAGTAGTGTTCCAAGTGTTAATGAAAAAGAAGAGCTTATTCTAAAAAGCAAACAGAGTTTCCGCATATTATAATGAATGGAAGGAATTGAAACAAACCAATTTAATTAACAACTTATTCGAAGGAAGTAGGTCGCAAATTAAAGCTAGGTAATATTGAGCTTTTGATTAGTAAATTCCTACTTACCTACTTACATTTTCGCTTTCACTTTAACCTACTTATGCTACTTAGTGCCTACCTATTGTCGTTATTATCGTATCAGTTTAGCACGCATACTTAAATATGTATTCAATTTACCTACAAGAAAAAAAATTAAGTACCTATCGTAAACAAATATAGAACAGAGAAGTATCAATATTCAACGCATTTATTCACAATAAAACTTAAAAATAAAATTCCTATTACTGAGCAATTCACGTAAATTCTTATTCTAATAAAAGCACGTGGGACTAGAAGGCTGCGTCTTCGGTGGACAGCGGAAGCGGAAGCGGATTATTTAGCATCTTTGGAACTGTAAAAAATCCTCAACCGCTCTCGATGTCTACTAAAGACGCACCCGAACACAAATATTTACAATAAGACATTTAGAAGCTTATTCTACCGACCATTAGCCCAAATTATGGGGCCCAAATCTGCTAAGCCAAATTATTTCATGTAGAATACGAAAACGTCTTTTTCATAGCGATTCTGCGACAATACCTTTGTCGTCGTAAAACGATTAGCTTAGCAGAATAGGACCCCGGGACTTTTGAACCACAAAAACAACTATTACACTTCCACTCATCAAGTCCTTCAGAGCATTGATCTGATTGCAGTATAGGAACTTGGAACTCGTTTGCTCTACTTGGAAGAATCACCCTCCAGACTTTGCGCTAGGTTCGAAAGCGTACATAAATTCGATTGGAATCCATTGTTTACTCACCAACGGATCACTCTTTTATTAACATTATAGCACTCTAAAATGAGAAATTTAGATTTGACCTATTTATGCATTGTCATTTATTTTCCTGACTGTAGGTAGTAGGCGCAGCGCAAACGTAGACACTTTTTGACGGCGGCACACCGAACATTTTGTGATCGTCAATGAGTTTGTGTTTAGTGGGAACAACTGGACACACATATGTACGTGTCATTGACGATCACAAAGTGTTCGGTGTGCCGCCGCAGGGATTGGGTGATCTCATACCGGTTCTATAGAAATCAAATATTCATCGGTAGCCTGTATCTGATAAAAGAAACAAAAGTGCCTTCGTTTGCGCCCTGCCTTATAGTGATAAAAGGTAGCCATTTTCGGTCATCGCTTCCAGGGGTACGGATGCTAAACATCGATCCCGGGTTTTCGGGTACAGAATACCACACCCATTTAAAATAATTCCATCAAATATTTACTACTGATTTTTCCTGTTGTCTAAGCGCTATCGATAATAGTTTCAAAAGTCATAGCATCATCGTCACTATCATCTTATGAGAACTTCTTATCATCCTTGAGGGGCAGCGTCTCATCATCATAGTTGATGTTGCTGATGAGGATCGGTTCTGCTCCCGTCTTCGGAGTACCCTGGTCTTCGCCGGCCACCTCTCGCTTGTTCAACTCCTCGGCTAACTTGGTGAAGAGAGCCCTGGGGTCGGAAATTTATGTTTTAACAACGATATCATTCCATATCAGGTTGTCTGGCAGAGATCGCTCTTGAGCGATAAGGCCGCCAATTGACAATTGTTAAGTTATAATTATTTAATTTGTTAATTGTTTCTTAGTTTTATCTCTTTCATGCAAAAACTACTGAACGGATCGGGCTGAATTTTGCATTAAGTAACAAACAGTTCTATGCACTTTTTATCCCATAAATCAGTTCCCGTGGGACAGAAAGATATGTGATCAACGCATGCAAAGCCGCGGGACGCGGGACGCTAGTGATAGTATGAAGAAGGAAAACCTTAAAATAAAGACACTCGCTTTGTTCTTTGGAAGAAATCTGGTAATGTACTTACGAGAAAACGAATCCTTGCATGTTCTTAGCCAGGTAGTAGAGGAACAACCAATCTGCGAACTGGCACCCATTCACCACCTGCCAAAACAGAAACAGAAAACTATTAGGCCTTATACTCGTAAACCTCCGCTGTCCGTCTGTCAGAGGGCTTTAACTCATGAACCGTTTGAGGTAGACAGTTGAAATGTTCAAAAGATGTATATTTCTTCGGTCGCTATAACAGCAAATGCTAACAAAATAAAATAAATATCCAAATTAAAGGGAACTAACATACAAAAACCGTGATCTTTAGGCTATTTTGCTTTTCCCTTGTTAAGGCTATATCACAAAAGGTGAATGACATGAAACTCTAGTGAAAAAAAACTAAAAGCAACAGAAAAAAAACTAAAGTGCATATATGAAAATACAAAGTGGTCTCCGAACAAGTGAAAATTTGATGTTCCTCGAAAAAGTCTCTTGATTTTTACGGTACGAAACCCTTTGTATTTGAGTCCACTCGCACTTGAAACATTTACAACGTCTTAGCTTGATGCTGGATGACGCCTGTGGGGATTGCCAAGGATAAAAAAACCGTGGTAGATGCACAAACCTGAATGACATTGTAAGGGTTGAACTTGCCATCGTTGGCTTTACGGAACATGAGCTGGTTGAAGCGAAGGGACCGTCGGTAGAGGAAGAACGACACCGCGCGCCAGACCACAGCTGCGGAGATAAATATGAACAGAAACTAAGAACAAGGTCAGAAACAAGAAATAAAAGTACCTACTTACTTAGTTGCATTCAGAAAGAAGTTTGGAGTTACGGTTTGAAAATCGAATTTCTCTTAATTAGAGATAAATACAGGATTATCCTAGCGTATCATGTGCAGAATGCACTTAAAATGTTTTGATTAAGTCGCCGAGTGTTTCATTGAATACTAAGGATACCATGAAGGTCCATATTTGAAAATATGACTTAAAAGCAACAGTTCGCACTCAAAGGAAAATACCTACATAGTTCTCATTTGTTTATATTCTAAAACTAAAACAATGGAACGCAAACAAAGGAGAGTTCAAAACAAAACATAAACAGCTGAGAAAATAAATAACTTAAGAGCGTGTACGCACAGCACATCCAAATACGTGAATTTGCAATTCAGAACTTTATAATCAAAGATTATTAGATTTCAATTTTGACACAATATAATGATTGCATTGTAGGAAAGCCTTAAAATTGTGATCTTGATTATATGGGCGTTAGCGAAAAGAGATTGGAATGCAATAATTTTCATAGATGTTATAATGGTGACCAAACCTACATCAATTAGATCGATCAAAACAAATAAAGAGACAAAAAAATAGGTAAATAAACGCGATAAATACCCGTGAATATTTATAAACTAAAGAGACAATCAATGCCCTCACGCTTAATATATATAACACGACGATATACGACGATATACGATGATAACCAACTGACCAAGTAAAGAGGCGATGAATAGGAACAGCAGCCAGAACCACAGCACGGTGTAGATCTTCTCGTGGATGATGTTGAGGGCCATCACGCACAGAGCATCATGCTGCTGAATGGACCCGCTGGGACCGTACTTGTGGAACAGACACTTTGTCACCTGGACGATAAAATGGGTACAGTTTAGTAAGAAAGGCAAGTATTTTAGAGAAAAAAGAAATCAACGTTGCTTGAATTTATACCCGAGTGGCAGTACAATAGAAGTTCATATTAATTTAAATAGAACATGAAAGAAAACTGAGCTGGTCAGATTCGATGAAGGCCCTAGGCCACTATTTTAGCTTAAAGACCCTAGAGAAAGTAAAACACAATACGAAGCAAATTAAAGAGGCAGGAGTGTTTATAGACATTGTGAAAACACCACACCTCCACATTCAGGCAATTGCTCCGACTTCATACCTTGGGAAAGATAGTCTCCAATGGATCAGCGATCTGATTCCAGTCGCTGAAGCTCAGGATCTGACCGCCGAGGCTGATGAACTGGCCGTGCAGGAATTTGTTGATGACCCAGATCTGGAACATCACGTGCAGGAGGTTGGTCACCTCCATGGCAACTAGCCAGGTGGACCAGGTGCGGGAGATCTTCAGCCTGGAAGGGGTAACGATTTATGATGAAGTAAAACTATAGTCAGTTTTTTTTGCATTTAGAGTCTGTTCAAAAAAGAAGAGCCGTGGGAATTGAGTGCACTCGTGTGCGAATTTGACAACTTTTGTTGCGTTGACAACACTGTTCTGTCATTGCAGTACGACTAAACGTGTTTGTTGAACAAAACGCCTCGAGCCTTCTCTTATTGACTGTAGTTCTGTGAATTTTCTTTGTTAATAAAGTAAATAAATAGTTAAACACTTTATTTATTTTAAAAAAGTTTTAAGCTAAGAATTGATAAGAAAATAACGTAGCGGTGAACACATGCTTCTTTAAGCCGATCGTGCCCATAAAGGCGAAATGCGCCAAGTGTTTGTATTCATATATGACTGTATCGGGATAGCAAGCAGTTATTTATGTGTTCACCTTAAATATTGTATTTTCCTACCTAGTGTACCTAATAATATTGACTCTTTTAAAATACCTGAGGATGATGTCCCTCCTGATGGTTTCCAGCCGGCTATCCAAGGTGTTCTTCGAGGGAATCGTCTTCCCGTTCACGGTCATGTCTTCCTCCTCCAGTGCTATCGTCGCGTACTGCAGACCAGTGACGAGCGCTTTTATTCTACCACCTGGAGTGGTGGACTTATTAATGTCACAATGACTTTGAGTACTTAGGAGAATAACCCGCTGCTAAGGAAGGACTATCTTACTATTCTAAAATATTGTAGTATATTTTCTTTTTAAAATTTACGCCTATTCTTTTTAAAATTTAATTTCTGGCTCTCCAGTATTAAATGCAGAAATAGGAAATTAAAGATCAGATTCAATGCACACATGTAGATATTATTATATGTAATTTATTTTATTTGGCTCTCCTGGTACTTTTTGTTTGAATAGGATATAGGGATATAATTTTACTATCGTTTTAATCGATTATTTAAGTTTAAAACAGCAGTAATCCATATTTTTAAAATACAACCCTGAATAACATACCTTCTTTCTTCTTCCAGATATAATGCGGCATGTAGAAGCATATCGACTGGATGAGCAGAACGAAGGGAACCCACTGGTAGTAGGTGTGGTTGAGGGTCTCGTCTGACTCCATCATCGGACCCACGCCAGGGTGGGGGAGGAACCCACCCTGAAGAAGACTCTCATTGTAATGCCGGACCTGGAAGTAACAAGATGTTGAAATGGTTGAAGTGATTAAAAGTGTTGTTCAAGAAGTTTAGCCTAAAATCTACCGAAAATATGTACGGGGTGGTAAAAACTACAATAGGATATTCGCCTCGCCCGCTTTAAAACAAAAGAAGGTATTATTCTTTTCACACAAAATAATGCCTGCTTCCAAATTTAAGAAGATATTATTAAAAACAAAAGATTTTTGGTATAACACCCTGTTCGAAACAAAAGAAGTTCTCTCGAACAATTTAAAATGAAAAGAAAACCGTCGATGATCGTTCTAGAAATGCAATAAACAAAAGCATAGTGGCTCAGAAAATAGGTTCAAAACCATAAACCTGTAAAGTTAGGTAAAGTGCTAAACAAAGTTTAATGTCACTCCCTTACGACAGGAGATTATGTTGTCAATGCAGTACATAATTACACGATTACTATCAGAGAAAACATTGTTGGCGCTATCAACGCAAACAAACAATAATTACCTAAATGGCGTAAGCATGACTGGTGTACAGCATACACAGATCAAAAGGGTTGTTAAACTACCATCGGAGCTTTGTATCACAAGGTTATCTTTGATCCACTCAGGCATTCTAGGCCGGAGATTAATGATGAACGAACATCTATCCAAATTGCGGGAGCAATAGGATTCGAGTTCTTTGGGCGAATTATCAATATTATAATCAGTGTTTATTTCATGTATTGGTAGTGCTTATAATTTAACTTAAAATTAAGTTTCCATTGGCGTTGATTTTGGAAAGATGTGCCTTAATTTTATGTAAAATATTAAATAATACTTTGATGTTAGACAGACTCAAACACTCGTATTTTTTACTAGAGTTTGTGGAAATACTTGGCATCCTTGGTCCCATTGTTTACGTCTTCAATACGCAGGCATATTGGCTCCATCAAATACTTGCTACCTACATTCGGAAGAACTTACAATGGTGAAGGTAGCCATGAAGAAGCAGTAGGTCTGTATCACATGATCCGGGACGCCCTGGTCGGAGATACACTTGATGTGTTCTCCAAAGTACTCCCTCGAGCAGACCAGGATAACGAAGGCGATCAGGATCGTCACTGTCACCTGGTAGTGAAGCTTGAAGACCAGGTTCTCTATTTTTGGCTTCATCATGTTGAGCCGCATTCGCGGCGTCAACGTGCTTAACGTTGCAGCCAGCATGATTTTGCTTTTGTTCTGGAAAGTAAAAGTTTTTATTCGGAAAGAAGATAAGAGAAATTTCGCGTTTAGTACTTTTGTTTCCTTTATTAATATGATGTTGTCTTTATTTTATAGTTTTAATTTTGCACTCTGCAAAGCGTCCGTTCGTGACATCTTTTGTACAGGTCCAAACGGGAGACCAGCGCTGACTACTTGACTAGGTGTGTGTTTTGTTTTGTTTTATTTGGGAAATAAAAACTTAAGATAAACCAAAGGAATTTCCGTCATTATTTGTTTTTTATAGGTATATGTATTCTATTTCTATTTGTTTTGTTGACCCATACCGTCGTTATGTTTCGCGAAAGCTTTCCGCGTTTCGAAATCATCTGAGAAAAATGCAGCTAATGACCTACGTTGTGTCCCATTGTTTTGCAGCTACACCCTGAGTCGGGTGTTGAAAATGCAGTTTTAAGTAGAAGTAGTTCGAATTGCCTTTAAATGCAGTTTAAAGGTAATTCGAAACAGTCGGCTGACTCTACTTCGGCGGAATTTTGGTTTTTAATGAACGATTTGGCGCCATGCTTGAGGATTCTATAGCAAGCATGTGTGTGCATTGTCATGATTTTTTTATTTTTTATTTAATTCTACTCCCGCTATGACCGTCCAACGAAGTACAGTCATTAACATTAGAAAGTTAGTATAAAGCCATACCTCATTGCCCTTTGCTTTCCCATGACTTCTTTTGCAAATAAACTTATTACTGATCACAAAATCAAAGGAAGATCTATTCACAATAAAAAACGTTTGATTTTTCATATTTTGCGACAACCGGTATCCCACTCAAGAGTTCAGTAAAATAGACGAATTTGTCTACATACCTCATTAATTATGGTTTATCCATTTTGAATGAAGCGTTAGTAAACAAAGTACGACACAAATAACAAAATCTCACTTGCTTGGCGACGAGTTTCAGATATCAATTATATCTGAAACTCGTCGCCAAGCAAGTGCAATTAAGCAATTTTTATTGAAGGGAGGATCTAAAATCGACAAGTAATGTAAATTACGTATAAAAGGACGCGCCAACAAAGTGAATTTTAGGTTAGGTATGGTTAGGTAGGTTATCTATATCGTATCCATTCAAAATGGATACGATATAGGTTGGAATTGGGAACTCGCTTAATCCCGTGGCTTTGCACATGACATAAAACATTTTTTGAAACGTTTTGTACACAATCTAGATTCGTAGTTAACCCGCTTACATTCATTTATATTTATAATTTTATTTTGAACCCAGAGTTTTACTTACAGACATTTATTCGTTACAATAACAAGTCAATATAATTATTTTTGCACAGTAAAATTGATAATGTACTATTAAAAGCAATATAAAATATTAAAACACATTAATCTACATATAAAACATTATAAATTCTTATGGATTCATTACATATCTTTATTCCAATTCCAATAAAAAAAATTATACCTACATATATACCTACTGACCTACTAAGTAGGTATTATTCTTTGTGTATTCTTACATGTTGTAACGCATTGTTTTTTTGCTAAACGTAATGTAACATTATGATGATAAATAAATAAATAAATAATCATAATATTCTGGCAGAAGAAACACAATTCTTCTTTCTACCTACTCTAGTTATTTGCAGACTCTACATTTCATGACGAGAGGTATATTAGACTAGCTGCGCCCCGCGGCTTCGCACGCGTTGTTCCTGAATTTTCTTTGCTATAAACCTCACGGAGCCCGAGACCTTTCCAACGAATGCAAAACCGTGGAAATCGGTTCGTGCGTTCTTGGAATTTAGCGTCAGGAAGGAAAACCCGACTTATTTTCATATCTATATATATAAAAATGAAACCCGTTTTCCGTTACGTCACGACATAACATGAAAACGGCTTGACCGATTTGGCTGTTTTTTTTTTAAATGTTCGTTGAAGTTCAAGGATGGTTTTTACGGCGAGAAAAAATCTAATAATTGCCGGGAAAACACCTATAAACGTTTCCATAGGAACAACGCGTGCGAAGCCGCGGGCAACAGCTAGTTATAGATAATAATCAAGATTCAAGATGTACAAAAGTTTTCAATGACATGACTGTTTTCAGTCCTCAAGTGCATGACCAGACCCTAACGTGACGTCACCAAATGGCTCTGTCGAAAGACCAGCGTTGATTGTGACTTGTTTACAACCAGCTCATGCTGAGACAGAGACCGTTTTGTGACTCTAACAGATGCTTTGTCTTTTATTTTAAGCCATATGTTTTTTTGTTGATTAAGTTACAAATCAAATAATATTCTATTCTATTCTAACAAATAAGTTTGTAAGGTACATACTCTCCTTAGTCTGAGGTTAGGTATACCAATATTGCCATACCTCAACCTCAACCTCAACCTCAACAGCCTGTATTGGTCCACTGCTGGACTCAGGCCTCCCCCTGATAATGATAAACGGCTTATTGGTGTTTAACTCATATGCCCATAATCCTCACGCATGCGGGTTGGGGATAACTTATGGAGGATTTGTTCTGCAGGGGGCGCTGCTGCCCGCCCCCGGGTGGATATCCCTTAGCCTCTTACGAGACCCACGGAAAGAATTGGGGTGGTTCAAATTTTAAGCCAGCACCACACAGTGTGCTATGTGATTGCACAATAAAAAGCAATAATAACTTAAAGCTTTATTAACAAAAACACTATTTTCAACTACCTACTCATAGTGTGCGTGCGACGGCATTTTGTTAACGCGCGCATTCAAAGAAAATGTCACAGTTTTTGGGCGTATCATCATCAACAACCTATATTTGTCCACTGCTGGACAGAGGCTTCGCCGCCCCTAATGAGCGCCATAGCGCCCTGTCTTCAGCTTGACGTATCCAGCCTGCAGTCTTTCGCAGATCGTCATCCCACCTGGCCGGAGTGCGTCCTACACTACGTTTTCCGAGTCGCGGTCTCCACACAAGAACTCGTTTACCCCAGCGGTTATCGGTTTTCGCCAGATATGGCCGGCCCACGCCACTTCAGTCTGCTAATTCTTTGGGCGTATCAAACGATTTAAATCTTTGCAGCGAGTTATGGAAAGAACTATGCAACCGCATTACTTGATATATTAAGTGCCTTACGTACATACTTGTGTTTAATTATCTTTACCCTTGACCTACATAAATAACAAAAGAGAATAAAGATAAAGTACCATACGTATTTTTCTTGCCTAGTTTACTTCAAATTATTTGCTTGAGACTTAAAATGAGACTAGTCACACAACATGATGCATATCTCAAATATTGACACAAATTAAGATCAGTGTGTCACTCAGGCTTCTTCGTTCTATCTCAGAAATAACACAATTTCACAATCTTGCTGAACAGAGATAATACAAACTCAATCTAATCGCAAATATTTATTGGTCATCCGTTTATTTTATATTATCAATAAATAAATAATGCTGGACAATTCACACAACATTAGCTAGCCCCAAGCTAAGCAGAGCTTTTGGTATGGGTACTAAATTTGAAATAACTAGTAATTCATTATGAATGTAAGCGGGTTAGCTACGATCCTTGTTTATGTTGGAACACCATCGTTTCATCCCTTAACATGGGACATCTTCAGGGCGAGAGCGGTTCTAGACGCGCGCGTTCCGCATCCCTTCGAGAACTCTGACTATACCGTATCCTACGAGCATCTAGAATGTTAGTAATAGTAAAGTAGTAGTATAGTAAATAAAGTATAGTAATTATTATGAAACCGTGGATTACCGAGGCTCTTCGAGTTCTCACAAAAATATTTGAGCTTCTGGTCGAAGCGTGAACCGACGAAAGTAGAATCAATTTGAAAAAGCCTTCATTTAACAACCTTAAATCTTATTTAGGTACATTATAATTTTTTACTAAGTATTAGACATCGGTGTAGAAAATGCTAGTTATATTTTAGTTATTAGATAGAGTAAGTAGATTAGGGAACAATTAAACTGTAAACAAAGGTCAGTATTTTGATGAACTGTTCAGTCCACAAGTGCCAGATCCAACAAAATGTGTAGTAAGGTACCTAACTAAATTGTTTCAATACCACATATTGAGGCCCGTATTATGAAAGCTTCCTCAGCCATCGATATATGCTTGAGCAACGCTTTTCTGTAGCATAAACGTCACTCAAGCATAGCTTTATGACTGAGCAAGCATTCATAATAAGGGCCTTAAAGTGTTAACACTTAAAGTGTTTACGCCCAAAACGAACATCTACTTATATGTCAATTTGTGGATATGCATTGGTAAGTAGGTAATTACCTAATGCATTTTTGGAGCGCAATGACAGATAGCAAAAATCACAAATTAATATGAACAAAATTCGTAGGTGATGTTAAAATATCGTACTAGACAATCATTACAAAAAAATATGGGAAAATTACAAACTTACCTCAAGTTCCACTCAAAAAAGGGCTGATATCAGCAAAGTTTCCACTTTTCAGTAATTTTAAACAATCAAAGTCGACGTGCGTACACCTGTCGGCCCGATCCACTATGCACGGTATCACTGATAACGATAACACTTAGGTATCTTGTACCGGCACCAATTGCCGAAAGAAAAGCAACGTTCCTGAAAACTGATTAATCGTGACTTATCAAGTTCTGTATCAGTTCTGACGAGACGGCAGCGGCGAAGTGAACAAAAGTCCGCTTACGCATAAGATTGGAGGTGTGATGGCAAAGGTTGTTGGATTCGCAACAACCAAGTTAGCCATTTGTTATGTGAAGATCAAACCAATGCCATCCGGAGAGGAAGATATAAACGTAATTTATCATTTCGGAAAAACCAAACAAAAACTTTTCAGTGTTATAAGAACCGCCAAGCTATTGAACTTGTTTCCACCTTATACCCTCAGTTATAAAGACCCTGTTGATGACAAGTTCTAGGTAGGTACCAACGCGGATGACTCCGCGACACCGTTACCACTTTGGTCACAAAGATGGCTAACAAATACAGAAGATGGCAGCACTGTAAATAAATTACGTAATATTCTGTAAATTACATGCTGTAATCACTATAGATTAGAGGATTTTAGCAATTATGATAATTTCTAATCAAAATGTAATTTATTTCAAATGCGAATTATTCTTTGGATTACCTAGTATAAGTTCAGTGATTTCAGTAATCTGGGTGTATTCGACACATGCTTACACAACTTTAGTTTTGAGCTGCTAAATGACCACGTATTTCCTCTGGCAGAGACAGGTTTGGAAGCTGTAATCTTTTGATTGCATAACAGCCAAATAACCAAATGATATATTGGCTCAAATCAACCCATTACAAATAAGTAGGTACCCAACTAACTGTTCAGAAATTGTTGCCTTCAAAACCTGAAACGAAATTTCTCCGTCCCCCTTTATTGAGTTTTTGTTTTATAAAAACTGCGAAAATAAGTTTCCTTTAAAGATGATTAGTAGAACCCATAAACCATAAATTAACTGTTTTGAAAAAAAATTAAACCGACTTCGAATTTCTAATTATTATATACATAATTATTATAATATATAACAACACTATAAAAATGCATGTTTTTATCAAAGACGAACATTTAAAACACAATTAAAAAAAAAACAAGTAAGCATATCATAAAAACTTCTCCTATTTTGAAGTTGTTTAAAAATGGGCTCTTACTGATAAACACAGAAATGCCGAAAAAACTACGAATAGAACAGGTAAATTATTTGCTAAAGCTACAAAATTCACAAACCAGCAGATATATCTCATAACACAAGCTCTTCTTAACTTGGGGCTAGATAATGCTGTGTGAATTGTCCAGCATTATTTATTATTATTATTATCTCTGTGGTACCTATCGACGACATCTGATAAAGAGGAAAGCGTTATCAATCAAAGTCAAATCGTTTATTTCTTTAGACTTACAAAATATCAATCGGCATATCAAGACATAGTATAATATAGAAATGACCAAATACCTACTACGGCGGAAGTTTGTCATTTTGTTGTTCATTGCGATTATCAGATAATGGTATAATATCCTGTTTTTTAACTATTCCACCTAAAGTGACTGGACGGGTGACTAAACTTTTTAGCGTAAACCAATGCAAAGTCATTCTACAATATGGATTTTTAAAAGTGCATTTTACCTGTTTACTCGTAAAATATGACTGATTAATTAATGATGTGCATCAACTGTATAGGCTAGTCATTATTTGTTTATCTGAGTCTCACTTTATAGTCAGACGAGTAGGTTAACGAGTATCTTTTTTTTCGGCGTGAAAATTCGGAAACGTATAAACTGGTCTGGGGGGACCAGAATTATGTGGGACTCGACGACATGAGAAGGACTTAATACCCATTCAATCCTCTCCATTGACCCTCTCATTTTCGCCGAACCACGGGAAGATTTAAACCTACCGCGGCCCGACTGGCGTTCCCTCTTCCGCTCCATCTTTCTTATACATGGCCGGCGAGCCCACCATTCCACACACTAGCCGACCCTATTCTTCCGTCACCTTTCCTCCCCCAGACATAGATAGGACCTTAGTGTCTGATATCTGTGGATAGGACGGACACACTACTTACTCTAACCGTAAGCCTCACAGGGTCTTGCGACTAAAATGGTTTCGGCAGAATATCAGCGCCTTTCTACTCCTGGTGTTGAGCCGAGACACTTTTACCCGACTTCAAAAAAAGGAGGAGGTTCTCAATTCGTCTGTGTTTTTTTTAATGTTTGCTACCTCAGAACTTTTGATTGGCCGATTTGCATGATTCTTTTTTTATATGAAAGCTGATGCTTCCCTTGTGGTCCCATTTTAATTTTGTTGACAATGGGATCCATGAAAATTCATGAAAAAACTGTCAAAATTGAAGTGGGTTTATAGTTTTTTACAACAAAATTAATGATTGCTGCTGTAAAACACAGTCTCTCTTTTTGGTTAATATTATGTATAATTGTTTTTTCTGGTAATTTAAGATCACTATTTAATATAAATTCTTGTCTGTTTTGTACTGTGTAAGTAGCAAATACATTATAGTCTATGTCTATGTCTACACAGTTGAACGCGAAAGTCGACTACTGCCCAAATGGGCGATGGAAATGCATGCCCATTTGGGGACAGTAGTCGACATTCGCCCTATACCACCAGGTGTGGTCTAGCACCTACAGTCTAAGTTCCTACCTCCATGGAGTCGACCACAGCGTACCATACCGAGAGAAAGAACACCAAAAAGATGGATTGATATCAGACAACACGGAGAAGCAACCCAGAATGGTCTACAACCAGCATCGACAGCCAGAAATGAAGAACAGCAATGATAATGATGGTGCTTTATATTATTTTTAACCGACTTCAAAAAAGGAGGAGGTTCTCAATTCGACTATATTTTTTTTATTCGTTTTTATGTTTTAAGTGATTTTGAACTTTTGACTGTGCTTCCCGTGTGATCCTATTTTAATTTAGTGCAGTTCTGGCAATGGGATCCATATAATTGAAGTTAGTTTATAGTTTTATTTAAACAAAATCAATTATTTATTAAGCATAATTAAGATTGAATAAAATATAATTATTACAATTTTTTGAATTTCAGTCAGATATAATCCTAAATACTAATTACATAGGTAACCTCAAATGTACAGAGACGAGGACTCATGGAGGCATTTAATCACCTAACGTCAACTCCTAGGACCGGTTGTTGACCATTTCGTCACCATGTCAGTGTAGCTCAATACTCACACACGCGTGGAGCTGGGTGTCTTACCATTCGTTCGAACTATTACTTTGACTCGCTGAAAACTCGCCGAAAACTCGATTTCAACACAAAGCAAAGGTATTAGACATTGTACATCATGCGAGAAAGAGCGCAATTCCTATCGAGTGTGTCATTTGAGGCACAGCCGAGAGCTTTAAAACACACGAGGTAGGGATCGAACTTTTTCCCGAGTGATACATAGTGCTTTATTACAATTTCATCGATTCGAAGTCTCATCCGATTAGGTCTTTGTAAACTTAAATATAGCAATAAATACTATACAATTTGTGTTTGCAATACGATTTGAACATAGTTCTTTTAGGGTTCCGTACCCAAAGGGCAAAACGGGACCTATTTATATTACTAAGACACCGATGTCCGTCCGTCTGTCCGTCTGTCACCAGGCTGTATCATGAACCGTTATAGTTAGATAGTTGAAATATTCACAGATGATGTATTTCCGTTGCCGCTATAACCACAAATACTTTTGGCCGCTTTTTCGCATTTGGCCGGCTTTATTTTGAATTACTGTTCCGAATACACTAGACCTGTTAGAAATGAAATTCCAAAGAGTTTTTCCTCCCGCATTTGAGTATTTAGTACTAAAAAGACGTACTTTCTGTCTGCTTTAAGCATAAAAATTAAAAATGGGATTCAGGCACTCACTTTTTATCGATACAAAAGACATCAACGCTCAACTATATTGCTACGTAACTGCTAAGGAGCTACGAATCGCTACGCGACGGGAAGACTTTCTTTACTTTAGTCGACTAAGTTCTTATTTCGAAAGAATTAGGTGAACTTAAATTCTGCTGTAGTAAGTTTTTTTGTTAATTTACGACATTGCATTAGTGAAGAGTGTATTTTCTAGAAAGAATAAGTCACGCACTGTTGCATTTTTTTATAAATAAAAAAGACATCAACGCGCTTCGTTGCTTGCTACGAAACTCCTTGCTACGGATTGGGTACATAAAATCAAAATAAATGACATCCATATCGTTCATCTGTTTGTAACTTACACGTTTTAATTGAGCTTCAGTTTTGGATTGTTATGAGACTGAACTTACAGAACTTACAATGGAGTTCCATACCAAATCGCTTTCGATTCGACTATCGAATGACTAGAACCATCGGTAGCGGTACATCTCACTGGTCATTTGATCCTGTGAGGTAATCCACACAGGCAAACTTACGCACACATAGACCTTACACAAGTGTGTGTATGTGTGCGTGTGTGTGTATGTGAGGGTGTGTGTGTGAGAGTGTCTCGCCAAGCAAGACTGCATTCCTTCTACGGGTCACACAAATGGCGCTTTCGTTTTACTTTTTGGCGAAATATTTCACATTGCGAGACGAAAGCCTTTGGATCCCTATTAAGATTTTATTGCACAAGACCTTATGGTTTATGAACGTAAAAATTTAATTATTTTGCGGTAGTTAACATCGGTTTCTTCGGTTGTAAAATGGAGGCTTTCACTCGATGAGAATAAAAATAAAAATAAAAATAATTAAAATAAAATAAAAGTATAAGCTTTAATAACCTAACAATAACAATCATTAATTTCAATTAAAACCTTATCTATTTACTATATAAATTAAGTGTCATGATTATATAGATATTCTATTCATAATTAATTTTGCAGTAAAGATAACCGCGGTAAATATTTCCATTTAGAAAAACTTTTACCTTAAACCTAGGAACCTATTTCTTTTCAAGCAGCGAACTATAAATTAGGTTAATAATAAGACCTAACTGGACATTAGTATTCAACCTGGCCATTATGTGACCTGTACACACACAGACACACACAAACACGAACGTACACACGCACACAACACAACCTCGAACAAATCTACATTATTATAATAAATGTTGATGGTAGGTACTGCAGAGACAAAAGTGTTTGCATTTTAAGTTTGCTAAGAAATGTTTTTACTGTATTTTTAGTTTTTTTTTATTGGACGTTCCTAGCCCAATAATTATACTCACAAGTTACAATAATAATTGTAAATTGAAAGTCGAGTTTTCAGTCTGGTTGTCGCTAAAGGCAACGTCGACGGTTTCGAATCTTCGAGAAAATCATCTCAACTAAGATTACGATGATGACACTTTTTACGGTATTCTTTCTGATTTTTATGGATTGGACTAGGTTCTACTGTACTACGCACGCATAGGTTACAGTTGTTATCCTAGTACAATGTCAGGAGGAACAGCAAACACGTGTAGACTTTCTCGGTATTTATTTCACCCAATACAATATTTATCAGCACTGATTTAACTCTAATAGCATTTTAATTAACAGCAATATTACAAGTGTATCTCACTTATTGCGATTGTAGTTGAAGTCTCGCAATGGAATGCCCGCCCGGTCCGTTGTCCTGGCTTTTTATGGGAACCCGACTGAGCCGCTCGAAGTCTCGCATCGGGTCTCCTCGGTCCGGCATGGCCCGCTTCGTGTTGGAATGTTCCTACGTAAACATTCGTCGGTTCGGCTCGGGTTGGTTTTTTCCTACGTAAACAGACGTCGGTTGGACTCGGGGCGTCTTGGATAGGAAGTTTCCTACACTAATCACCTTGCCTAGGTTGCGCTGTGACTTTGGCCAGCCGTTCTTTATGGAATATTTCTGCTTATTATACAAATTTAATAAACAAAGCTTACAAATTCGTCCATCCTGATAATCAAATCACGACCTCGTGATTATCTAGGCACTCAATAGGTGTAAATACATTCTGAAGAAGCATGTCAAGCTTTATCCTGCACCTGATCTCTCCGGTTATGTCCGTCTGCCATCTTATCGGATTATAAAAGTGAGGAGATACTTGTTGAGAGTGAATTTATATAATCATATGAATAATATGAGACGCACACACTTTATCATTGATTTTGTGTCATCATTAGATTCATCGCTGCATTGTTACATTTCTTATTATCTTATAATTGATCATTGGCTTTGTGTGCTAAGATTCACTACTGCATTACTACATTGCTAGTTACCATACTACATTACCAATTTTATAATATTGAGTGTGTTTCAATACTACTCTACTATTAGAAATTACAAAATTAAAGGAACTAAATTGATTGATTCTACTAATAACCTGAATCTAAACGAATGTTATTTTTATCATTTCTTTTTTGTCTCTTATAATGAATTGGAACCTTTAATTATTCCAAGTTCCATCTCTAAAACAATACTAGAACCAGAGTTTTAATGTTTAAATAGTTTTTGTTTTAATACAGATCATCTTTTAGTTATTTATCCGGTCCGGTATTTCCATTATCTTTACTATTTCATTATTTCTCATGATTATTTCATTATTACTCACTACCTTTATAAGAACCTTTTTTTTTATAATCGTCAGTAAAATTTCCGACTTTTTAGTAAATTGCTTTGCCTTTATGTTTGGCAACTACCATAGAAACGATATTTTTGCGATGCAGATTTCAATCACCTTTTTGTGGCATAAGAAATAAGCACTTAGCGAAATACAATTTTATAAATTATATCAATAGAGGGAGTACATACTCGTACACCCTTTCTTTTTGTAAGACCACTTTTATGTGGTTTATGTTTACGTCTGTCCTAAATGTTCTTTTGGTATTATATTATTATTATTTTTTTCATTATCTATTGCTTTTCTTTTTTATTTTGATTGAACGCCATAAAAGCGGCAAGCATTTAATTTATTGCAATGTTGACTTTCCTTATAACAATCTGTGAGTTTAATATGTGATAAAAAAAGCATCATCATACGTATTTGAGATATCTATTTTATGTATTTTATTTCTGACTTTATTTCAGTTTTAACCTACAAAAATTGCGCCTTACCACCACTAGGGTGATTTTTCTGTGAAGTGAATAGTTGCCAACCCCGGCTTGCTCAATATTTTTTTGTTTTTAACACAAAGCAAAATAGTTTCAAACTGGATAGGCGTTACGTTTGGCGATAACTACATCAATAATTACATTTAGAATTTGTATTCGTCATTTTTATTATGTAGTATGTTATTTGTCATTTACCATGTATCATTTATCTATCATTTATTATTAAATACGATTTGTTAATAGTTATCATTCATCACTTATTCATTTATTATTTATTTACCATGTATCATTTATTTAATTATACCGTGTAACAATTATAACGATTTGTTTATTTATCACTTACCATGTATCATTTATTATTATTTATTTATTTATCATTTATTATCTTTTTATTATTTATCATTTATTTATATTAGTTAACTTATCATTTGTCATTTGTATTCGTCATTTGTTTAATATGTAGTCTGTTATTTGTCATTTATCATTTATCTATCATTAACCATTTATTATTTATTATTACTTATTTATTTATCATTTATTATTCATCTTTTATTTATAATAGTTAACTTGTATAAAATGTAGTCATTTGTCATTTATCATATAATATCTATCATTTATTGTAAGTTATTTTTTTTATTATTTATCACTTGTTATTTACCATGTACCGTTTATTTATTTATTTATCATTTACCATGTATCATTTATTTTTTATCATTTATCATTCATTTAATTATCTTTTATTATTGGTTATTATTCATTATATAAATTATTATAATTTTTCTTATTTATTTATTTATCATCTACCATTTATCATTTATCATTTATCATTTATCATTTATCATTTATCATTTATCATTTATCATTTATCATTTATCATTTATCATTTATCATTTATCATTTATCATTTATCATTTATCATTTATCATTTATCATTTATCATTTATCATTTATCATTTATCATTTAACACATTTAACTTATAACATTTAACATTTAACATTTAACATTTAACATTTAACATTTAACATTTAACATTTAACATTTAACATTTAACATTTAACATTTAACATTTAACATTTAACATTTAACATTTAACATTTAACATTTAACATTTAACATTTAACATTTAACATTTAACATTTAACATTTAACATTTAACATTTAACATTTAACATTTAACATTTAACATTTAACATTTAACATTTAACATTTAACATTTAACATTTAACATTTAACATTTAACATTTAACATTTAACATTTAACATTTAACATTTAACATTTAACATTTAACATTTAACATTTAACATTTAACATTTAACATTTAACATTTAACATTTAACATTTAACATTTAACATTTAACATTTAACATTTAACATTTAACATTTAACATTTAACATTTAACATTTAACATTTAACATTTAACATTTAACATTTAACATTTAACATTTAACATTTAACATTTAACTTTTGGCTTTTACTTTTGACTTTTGACTTTTGACTTTTGACTTTTGACTTTTGACTTTTGGCATTTAACTTTTGACTTTTGACTTTTGACTTTTGAATTTTGACTTTAGACTTAGACTTTGACTTTTGACTTTTGGCATTTGTCATTTGGCATTTAACTTTTGACTTTTGACTTTGACTTTTCACTTTTGACTTTTGACTTTCGACTTTCGACTTTCGACTTTCGACTTTCGACTTTTGACATTTGACATTAAACTTATGACTTTTGGCTTTTGACTTTTGATTTTTGACTTTTGACTTTTGACTTTTGACTTTTGACTTTTGGCATTTGTCATTTGGCATTTAACTTTTGACTTTTGACTTTTGACTTTGACTTTGACTTTGAATTTTGACATTTGACTTTTGACTTTTAACTTTTGACTTTTGACTTGACTTTTAAATTTTGACTTTTGACTTTTGACTTTTGAATTTTGACTTTTGGCTTTTGACTTTGACTTTTGAATTTTGACTTTTGACTTTTGACTTTTGGCATTTGTCATTTAACTTTTGATTTTTGACTTCGACTTTGACTTTGACTTTGACTTTGACTTTGACTTTGACTTTTGACTTTTGACTATTGACTTGACTTTTGACTTGACTTTTGACTTGACTTTTGAATTTTGACTTTTGACTTTTGACTTTTGACTTTTGACTTTTGACTTTTGACTTTTGACTTTTGACTTTTGACTTTTGACTTTTGACTTTTGACTTTTGACTTTTGACTTTTGACTTTGACTTTGACTTTGACTTTGACTTTGACTTTGACTTTGACTTTGACTTTGACTTTGACTTTGACTTTTGGCATTTGACTTTTGACTTTTGACATTTGACTTTTAACTTTTGAATTTTGACTTTTGACTTTGACTTTTGACTTTTGACTTTGACTTTTGTCTTTGACTTTTAGCCATTTCACATTTGACATTATTCAAATGACTTTTTAATTGTTATTAGGTATTATAATTATAATATTTTATTATAATGTTTTCATGCCATAACATGACATACTATTATTGTTTTCTGTTTATTTGTTCGTTTTTTTTTTTTTTTTATTTATTTATTTAAGGGACACCACATAGGACACACTACATACCTACTTAAGTATGTAATACAAAATATAATTGTTCATCATCAAAAACTACCAAATCCGTAGCAGTAAATTATGTAGAACCTTATAAATTTTTAGCTTGATAGCACATAATGATACCAAAATATTCCTTGAAGGTCATTAATAACCCACATAACTTGCACTATTTGTGTCTAACCAGTAATGATTTTTTTCTTTACCTCTATAACTAAAATATCCTGAGTGCAACTGAAGGGTCCACTGCAAGAACGATGAATGTCACAAAATTTTAAAATTTTAGTTAGCACCGTCATTCGGTCAATTAACAAGGGTAGTTTGTTCTCTTGTTTTCAAACTTGACAATATCGCTTGCAGTCCCGAGAAAAAATCATTTTTAATAATCGGCTACACTGCTATAACGCTGCATGTCACAGGTGTACACTGCAATAATGATCTATGTCCAATGAGCGCCAATTATCTATCAAACCAGCGGCGATCTCCCTAATTGTTTTTCAGTCTGTATCTGTCGTGGTGTACCTAAAGTTACGATAAACGCATAAAAGTGTTTTTATTCTTAAAACTATGAACGAAAATAACGAAACAAGCACAAAAAAAGAAAGAAGACAGGCAGAATGAGTGATGTGCAGAAACTTCGACTCCAGGGACATGAAATTGGCGATGACTGCAAATGTGACCGTTTAAAATGCTTTGAAATGATAAGTGAAGACCAGAGGATGAAAATAATAAGGCAATTTAATAGTTTCGCCAACAGGTATGATCAGGATAGTTATTTATGCGGGCTTATAACCGTATCTAATGTCCAACGTCGTCGTCCACGAGTAGAGGAAGAAAATGCGAATTTACACAATAAATCATACTGTTACAAGATTCGTATGATTGGGGATGATACTTACGAGCTACCGGTATGTAAAAAAGCTTTTTTATCCTTACATGGTATCACTGGAAGAAGACTTCAGTTTCTTCAAAGGTCACTGACAGATCATGGCGTTGTCCAAGAAGATAAGCGGGGAAAACATGTTAAAACGAAAATTTCTGCTGAAACCACGGATTTGATGTACAAACAGATTGACGCTCTGAAAACAGCTAACGGTAAAAAAGGCCACTACAATTTACATGAGAGTCAAAAAATATATCTGTCAGCTGAGTTGAACCTGGCATTCACAAAATGTTTAACGAAGATCATCCAGATAACAAAGTTTCATACGAAACATATCGCAATTTTTTCAATAAGAATTTCAACATATCATTCGGTTATCCTAGGATGGATACATGTTCGACTTGCGACGAATTCCAAGCAGAGAAAAAATCTCTCGAAATCAAAATTGCCTCTATTCCTGATGGTCTAGAAAAATCTCAGATTTTGTCCCAGCTTCGAAAGCTCGAAATTGAAAACTTAGCACACAAAACTAAAGCTGATGTTTTCTATGATAAAAAAAGGAAAGCTCGATTGAATGCTAGGCAAGATGCCACAACAATAGCCATTGCAATGGATTTCTCAAAAAATCTTCCTGTACCAAACATAACTACTAACGATGTGTATTATAAAAGGCAGCTTAGTTATTTTATGTTCAATGTTCATGTGCTTGCTGATGCCTCGTCTTATTTTTTTGCATACGATGAGAGTATCGGTAAAAAAGGATCAGATGATGTGGCCTCTCATCTCTTCCACTTCATATTTCAAGAAATGGATCAACAGGGAAAAACTCTAACGATTTTCTGTGACTCATGTGGCGGTCAAAACAAAAACTACACCATCTTTAGAATGTTACACTACGTAGTTCACGGTTGCAATCGCTTCGAATCCATCACAGTTATATTCCCGATAAGAGGACACTCGTACATGGAATGCGACCGAAACATGGCCTACTTAAATCAGAAGACTAGGATTGAACTTCCCGAAGAATGGGCCGAACATGTGCGCGGAGCTCGACAGAAACCGAAACCTTTCGATGTTATCGAATGTTCACAGGATGCATTCAAGGGCTGGACTGCATTTCTAAAACAATTTTACAAAAAAACTTGCCCTTTTCCCATAAGACCTTTGCGAGAATTTAAAATCGAGAAAGAACATCCACGGCTCATGTTTCACAGAAATTTCTACACTAGTCCATGGGAATCTAGTGTAGTCAACACACCAGCTTCTCTTCGGTTGATGAAAGCAGATACTAATGAGGGAGAATTTAAATTACCTGGTTTGGCTTATAAAGAAAAACTGCCGATAACAACAGCAAAATACAACGACCTGCAGTTCCTGAAAAGGTTCTGTAGGCCTGAAACAAAACGCTACTACGATGGACTTCCTCATGGTGCAAATATTATCGAATCAGAAGGTCATTAAACCAATCACTTGGACATATATCACTATTGACCGTAAACGTAGTGTGGACATGGATCGTTTTAGTCCTAAATTTTTATGACTTACTTAAGAATATATAACTTTTCATTTATTTCTAAAACCTAAAGAACGATCATTTTCCTTGGAAATAATACTAAAATACATGTTCTTTAACTTTAATAAAAAATATTTTCATATCTTCAGCTCTGAGTTTTTTTTTCACCAATGTTAACCTTTAAACTCAATTATCTCAAAACAACAAACAATGGACATTCATCGTTCTTGCAGTGGACCCTTCAACTGTCAACGTTAACCAAATGAAAACCCAAGCGAGGCAGAATTTACTACATACAGCTGCGATGTCATATTTTCGCTCTCTCTGTGATCATAACTACTTATGTAGTTCTAAAAGTCATATCTTTCAGTTTAAAATATTTTCATATGAGGTTGCTCATTTAATGTCTCTGTCAATAAAAGTTATTATAAGAAACTGACCCAGCAACAAGGCGACGACCTGAATCTGCATCCAGACTTATACAGAACCAAGTGAACAATTTCCCAACAAAAATGTGAAAGATTGACCTTGTAGCGCTTTCTTTGACAAACGATAAGCTACTACCCAAGTCGAGTAACCGATTAATTTACTTTTATCTTTATCTTTTAAAACCAATAATTATTACAAATATGACATTCTTTAATTAATAATTTATATCAATATGAAGTATCAAATTACTTAATGTAACAAGTGCGAACCGAATGTTTGCACTGTGAGAGGGTTTTTATGCATAATGTAGGTATAGGTACTCACCAAGTCTACCAACACCTATTATGCAAGCTGCGAATTTCTCATAACTATTCCATAAACAATCTATTAGTAATGAAAATAATCTTGTAAGTAGGTATTAGTTTTCATAATAATTTTTCTTTTAGTTTACTTTGTCATTTTTGTTGTTTTAAGTTATAGGCTATACTATCATATATTATGTCTACTCTCTCTATTTTTTTTGTTTCCTATCGTTGAATTGTATATATGTATTTACTTATATCACATTATCTCCGTGTCAATGTTTAATTTTATAATTATTATTTCCTTCTTTTATAATAATTTATTCTAAGTTTACTGTTATTCTATTTATAGAAATTATGAGTGTTTGATTTGTATATTTGATTACGATTTTGTTTTTGTTTTATTGCTATTTACTTTTGACTTCTCAGGATTTTAAACAAGCTAAACACTTAAGAACGCCGTACAATTTATGTCCAGGAGTTTACTGATAACTCCTCAGTTTGCTGTGGTGACGTATATTCTTGCTCTGCTGCGTGAGCGGCGAACGACTTCTCGATTTATGTGTCATGGAGTTACACGTAGCTGCAGGTAACGCCTACTAGATTGGCAGTGACCGCTGACCGGTGAATAAAGAAGAACCCGCATCCACGACCTGAAGCGCCTAGGATCCTCACGGTCCACTGCAACAAGGGCATCTCTGCAGGCGGTCCAGTTTCTTCCTCGTTTCATCTCGTGTAACTCCTGGGCTGAAAAAGAATTTTCAACGACATCAATTGCTCAAAATAGGATGGTGATTTTTCGTTTTATGTGAAAATTGTCGTATTAACCTAACGTATGTTACTTAGCCTAATTAATGCCATTTGTTGTTTAAATAAAAGTTCATACATATATTATAATATAATATACAATAGGGTATTTAACTCTTTATTGCAAAAATACAGGACTAAAAAGACATAATCTCTAGACAGATATCTTTTAGGCAACCTTTGTATAGACAAAGGTTCGTGTAACGGTGGCATGTTATACCTACTGAATAATATTTTGATAAAAACATACGTAGTTTTTCAGAGAAAATTAAAACAGTAGTTAAGTAGGTTCAATATCAAACCACACATTATAATAATCACATAGGCACGTGAAGCTACCTGCTAAAAGCACCAAACACTTTCCTTTTTTCCAGTAAATAAAAATAAAAAAATAAAATAAAAATTGAGTTGAATTGCCTTAATATGGCCTGCTTGGCATTTGGAGGGTCAAGGAACAAAAATCAAGAAAGAAAAATACACAATTGAAACAGCCTCGTTCCGACCATCAATTTGCAAAACGACACTACTCGGAATCGTTAACATTATCTCTAAAATGGCTGGCCAAATGGGATGAAAGGTAAAGTAGGTATATACTGGGCGTGTAGAAAAGATTAGTAACAACACTAATTACGTACCTTTTCTTTGGAAGAATCCCAATTCTGACTTGTTATCCTAGTACAATGTCAGGAGGAACAGCAAACACGTGTAGACTTTCTCGGTATTTATTTCACCCAATACAATATTTATCAGCACTGATTTAACTCTAATAGCATTTTAATTAACAGCAATATTACAAGTGTATCTCACTTATTGCGATTGTAGTTGAAGTCTCGCAATGGAATGCCCGCCCGGTCCGTTGTCCTGGCTTTTTATGGGAACCCGACTGAGCCGCTCGAAGTCTCGCATCGGGTCTCCTCGGTCCGGCATGGCCCGCTTCGTGTTGGAATGTTCCTACGTAAACATTCGTCGGTTCGGCTCGGGTTGGTTTTTTCCTACGTAAACAGACGTCGGTTGGACTCGGGGCGTCTTGGATAGGAAGTTTCCTACACTAATCACCTTGCCTAGGTTGCGCTGTGACTTTGGCCAGCCGTTCTTTATGGAATATTTCTGCTTATTATACAAATTTAATAAACAAAGCTTACACAGTTATCCAAAATATACATCATAAAACAATTACAGAGATATAAAAAAATAGCTTATTTTTATTTTTATGAATAGATACCCCAAATTGTAAAATGAATTTTTAAAATTATCTGTGTTAAACGTAATAATATGATAAAATAGTTTACGCTGTCTGTCATATTGCCTCGGGTATGCGCCTTAAAAGTGTAAGCATAATTTATTAAGTTACCTCATTTGACAAATGTCTGACATGGGTTATAACATAAAACAATGCCACGGGCATCAGCTAGTTCCTCTGGTCTCATACATAAGAATGTTGTCATGATGTAGCTATGCTTGTGTGCGTCGTGTGCATGTGACCTGTATGGTATCCATGTGTGTGTGACTACTCGTTCCCGAACTCACGCGCATGTGTTAATAAGGCAGTAAGAGAGAGGAGCTTTGTCTTTTGGCTGTCTTGTCTTTTTTAAAGATATAGGTACCTAAATCTTCGTAATGTAAGCTTTGTTTAATAAATTTGTAAAATAAGCAGAAATATTCCATAAAGAACAGCTAGCCTGAGTCACAGCGCAACCCAAGCAGGGTGATTTGTGTAGGAAACTTGCTATCCAAGACGGCCCGAGCAAAACCGATGTTTGTTTACGTGGGAAAAACCATCTCGAAGCAACCCGAGCCGAACCGATGACGACTGTTTACGGGCTCTGCCGAACCAAGGAGCGCCGATGCGAAGCTTCGGGTGGCTCAGTCGGGTTCCGATAAAAAGCCACGACAACGGACCGGGCGGCCATTCCATGGCGAGACGCCAATTACAATAACAAGTGTAACAAGTGTATCAGTATAACTAAAATACTGCTGTTAATTAAAATGCTATTAGAGTTAAATCAGTGCTGATAATTATTGTATTGGGTAAAATAAATACCGAGAAAGTCTACACGTGTTTCCTGTTCCTCCTGACTTTGTAGTAAGATAACAAGTCAGAATTGGGATTCTTCCAAAGAAAAGGTACGTAATTAGTGTTGTTACTAATCTTTTCTACACGCCCAGTATATACTTTACCTTTCATCCCATTTGGCCAGCCATTTTAGAGATAATGTTAACGATTCCGAGTAGTGTCGTTTTGCAAATTAATGGTCGGAACGAGGCTATTTCAATTGTGTATCTTTCTTTCTTGATTTTTGTTCAATGACCCCCCAAATGCCAAGCAGGCCATATTAAGGCAATTCAAACTCGAGCCTGCAACTGCCAACCCATCCATATGGCAAATAGTCAAGGATCGTTTTTACTGGAAAATAAGAAAGTGTGTGTGGTGCTTTTAGCATGTACCCCACGTGCCAATGTGATTATTATAATGTATGAATTTTTATTTAAAAAACACGTGGCATTTTGAGAAGATGGCAAACATAAATTAACTCTGGTTAAAACTTTAACAACAAATGACATTAATAAGCTAAGTAACATACGTTAGGTTAATACGACAATTTTCACATAAAACGAAAAATCATTTTCCTATTTTGAGCAATTGATGTCGTTGAAAATTCTTTTTCAGCCCAGGAGTTACATGAGATGAAACGAGGAAGAAACTGGACCGCCTGCAGAGACGCCGTGAGGATCCTAGGCGCTTCAGGTCGTGGATGCGGGTTCTCCTTTAGTCACCGGTCAGCGGTCACTGCCAATCTATTAGGCGTTACCTGCTGCTACGTGTAACTCCATGACACATAAATCTAGAAGTGTAATGTAAATGTAAATGTTAAAAATGTAATTGTCAAAATGTCAAATGTATAAAAGAAAAAAAATCAGTCAAATGTCAAATGTTAAATGTCAAATGTCAAATGTCAAATGTCAAAGTCAAATGCCAAATGCCAAATGTAAAAAGTCAAAAGTAAATGTCAAAAGTCAAATGTCAAATGTAAATGTTAAACGTAAATGTCAAATGTCAAATGTCAAATGTCAAATGTCAAATGTCAAATGTCAAATGTCAAATGTCAAAAATCAAATGACATAAGTCAAAAGTCAAATGTAAATGTAAATGTTAGAAATGTTTTTGTCAAATGTCAAATGTTAAAAGTTAAAAGTCAAAAGTCATAAATCAAAAGTCAAATGTCAAAAGGCAAATGTTTAAAGTCAAAAGTCAAAAGTCAAAAGTCAAAAATCAAAAGTCAAAAGGCAAATGTCAAAAGGCAAATGTCAAATGTAAATGTTAAATGTTAAATGTCAAATGTCAAATGTCAAATGTCAAATGTCAAATGTCAAATGTCATATGTTAAAAGTCAAAAGTCAAAAGTCAAAAGTCAAAAGTCAAATGTCAAATGTAAAATAAAAAGTCAAATGTCAAAAGTCAAAAGTCTAAATGTCAAATGTCAAAGTCAAATGTCAAATGTCAAAAGTCAAAAGGCAATTGTCAAATGTAAATGTTAGATGTTAGTCAAATGTTAAAAGTCAAAAGTCAAAAGTCAAAGTCAAAAGTCAAATGTCAAATGTATGAAGTCAAAAGGCAAATGTCAAATGTAAATGTTAGATGTGAGTCAAATGTTAAAAGTCAAAAGTCAAGTCAAAGTCAAAAGTCAAATGTTAAAAGGTAAATGTCAAGTCAAATGTAAAAAGGTCAAAAGTCAAAAGTCAAATGTCAAATGTCAAATGTAAAAAGTCAAAAGTCAAAAGTCAAAAGTCAAAAGTCTAAATGTCAAATGTCAAAAGTCAAATGTTAAAAGTCCAAAGTTAAATGTCAAATGTCAAAAGGCAGATGTCAAATGTAAATGTTTGTTGATGTCAAATGTTAAAAGTCAAAAGTCAAATGTCAAAAGTCAAATGTCAAAAGTCAAAAGTCAAATGTCAAAAGTCAAATGTCATGTCAAATGTCAAATGTAAAATGTCAAATGTCAAATGTCAAATGTCAAATCTCGAATGTCGAATATTAATGTAAAATGTAAATGTCAAATGTAAAAGAAAATGTAAATGTCAAATATCAAATGTCAAATGTCAAAAGTTAAAAGTCAAAAGTCAACTTAAACTTCAACTTCTTGCGTGTGGCTAAGTCAAAAGTCAATGTTGAAAATGTAAATGTCAAATGTCAAATGTCAAATGTCAAATGTTAAATGTCAAATGTCAAAAGTCAAAAGTCAAAAATCAAAAGTCAAATGTCAAAAATCAAAAGTCAAAAGTCAAATCTCAAATCTCAAATGTCAAAATGTCAAATAACATATGTCAAAATGTCAAATAACAAATGTCAAGTCAAATGTTAAATGTAAATGTCAAATCTCAATGTCAAAAGTCAAAAGTCAAAAGTCAAATACCAAATGCCAAATGACAAAAGCCAAAAGCCAAAAGTAAAAAGTCAAGAGCCTAAAGCTAAATACCAAATGCCCAATGCCAAATGTCAAATGTCAAATGTAAAATATCAAATGTCAAAAGTCAAATGAAAAAAACAAATGTCAAAAGTGAAATATTAAATGCCAAATGCCAAATATCAAATGTCAAATGTAAAATATCAAATGTTAAAAGTCAAATGTAAAATATCAAATGTCAAAAGACAAATGTTGAATGTTGAATGTTGAATGTTGAATGTTGAATGTTAAATGTTGAATGTTGAATGTTGAATGTTGAATGTTAAATGTTAAATGTTAAATGTTAAATGCTAAATGTTAAATGTTAAATGTTAAATGTTAAATGTTAAATGTTAAATGTTAAATGTTAAATGTTAAATGTTAAATGTTAAATGTTAAATGTTAAATGTTAAATGTTAAATGCTAAATGTTAAATGTTAAATGTTAAATGTTAAATGTTAAATGTTAAATGTTAAATGTTAAATGTTAAATGTTAAATGTTAAATGTTAAATGTTAAATGTTAAATGTTAAATGTTAAATGTTAAATGTTAAATGTTAAATGTTAAATGTTAAATGTTAAATGTTAAATGTTAAATGTTAAATGTTAAATGTTAAATGTTAAATGTTAAATGTTAAATGTTAAATGTTAAATGTTAAATGTTAAATGTTAAATGTTAAATGTTAAATGTTAAATGTTAAATGTTAAATGTTAAATGTTAAATGTTAAATGTTAAATGTTAAATGTTAAATGTTAAATGTTAAATGTTAAATGTTAAATGTTAAATGTTAAATGTTAAATGTTAAATGTTAAATGTTAAATGTTAAATGTTAAATGTTAAATGTTAAATGTTAAATGTTAAATGTTAAATGTTAAATGTTAAATGTTAAATGTTAAATGTTAAATGTTAAATGTTAAATGTTAAATGTTAAATGTTAAATGTTAAATGTTAAATGTTAAATGTTAAATGTTAAATGTTAAATGTTAAATGTTAAATGTTAAATGTTAAATGTTAAATGTTAAAGGATAAAGGACAAAGGACAAAGGACAAAGGTCAAAGGACAAAGGACAAAGGACAAAGGACAAAGGACAAAGGACAAAGGACAAAGGACAAAGGACAAAGGACAAGGACAAAGGACAAAGGACAAAGGATAAAGGACAAAGGACAAAGGACAAAGGACAAAGGACAAAGGATAAAGGTGATAAATGATAAAGGTGATAAATGATAAATAATAAATGATAAATGATAAATGATAAATGATAAATGATAAATGATAAATGATAAATGATAAATGATAAATGATAAATGATAAATGATAAATGATAAATGATAAATGATAAATGATAAATGATAAATGATAAATGATAAATGATAAATGATAAATGATAAATGATAAATGATAAATGATAAATGATAAATGATAAATGATAAATGATAAATGATAAATGATAAATGATAAATGATAAATGATAAATGATAAATGATAAATGATAAATGATAAATGATAAATGATAAATGATAAATGATAAATGATAAATGATAAATGATAAATGATAAATGATAAATGATAAATGATAAATGATAAATGATAAATGATAAATGATAAATGATAAATGATAAATTATAAATTATAAACGATAAACGATAAATGATAAAAATAATTTATAAATAATGAATGTTAAATATTAAATGATAATTAAATGAATGATAAAAAAAAACAAAATTATGACTAATAATAAATGATACATGATAAATGATAAATAAATAAATGGTACATGGTAAATAACAAGTGATAAATGATATAAAAAAAATAACTTACAGTAAATGATAGACATATGATAAATGACAAATATGACTTCATATTATACAAGTTAACTATTATAAATAAAAGATGAATAATAAAAAATGATAAATAAATAAGTAATAATAAATGATAAATGGTTAGTGATAGATAAATAATATATGACAAATAACAGACTACACATACTAAACAAATGAAGAATACAAATGACAAATGATAAGTTAACTAATATAAATAAATGATTAATAATATAAAGAGCATAATGATAAATAAATAAATAATATAAATAAACAAATCATAAGAAATGTTACATGGTATAAATAAATTAATGATACATGGTAAATAAATAATAAATCAATAAATGATGAATGATAACTTATAACAAATGGTCATTAATAATAAATGATAGATAAATAATACATGGTAAATGACAAATAACAAACTACACAAATGACGAATACAAATTCTAAATGAAATGATTGATGAAGTTATCGCCAAACGTAACGCCTATCCAGTTTGAAACTATTTCGCTTTGCGTTAAAAACAGAAAAATATCGAGCAAGCCGGGGTTGGTAACTATTTATTTCACAGAAAAATCACTCTAGTGGTGGTAAGGCGCAATTTTTGTAGGTTAAAACTGAAATAAAGTCAGAAATAAAATTCATAAAATAGATATCTCAAATACTTATGATGGTGCTTTTTTTTATCACAATCATATTAAACTCTCAGATTGTTATAAGGAAAGTCAACATTGCAATAAATGCAATGCTTGCCGCTTTTAAGGTGTTCAATCAAAATAATAAGAAAAGCAATAGATAATTAAAATCTAATAATAATATAACAACAAAAGAACATTTAGGACAGACGTAAACAAAAACCACATAACAGTGGTCTTACAAAAAGAAAGTGGTGTCCGAGTATGTACTCCCATTATTGATAAAATTCATAAAATTGTATTTCTCTAAGTGCTTATTTCTTATGCCACAAAAAGGGTGATTGAAATCTGCATCGCAAAAATATCATTTCGATGGTAGTTGCCAAACATAAAGGCAAAGGAATTTGCTAAAAAGTTCGGAAATTGTAATGACGATTATAAAAAAAATAAAAGGTTCTAATAAAAAGTAATAATGAAATGATCATGAGAAATAATGAAATAGTAAATATAATGGAAATACTGGACCGGATAAATCCGACAAATAACTAAAAGATGATCTGTATTAACGTTTGAAAACAAAAACGATTTGAACATTAAAATTGTGGTTCTAGTATTGTTGTAGAGATGGAATTTGAAATAATTAAAGGTTCGAATTCATTATAAGAGAAAAAACAAGAAATGATAAAAATAACATTCGTTTAGATTCAGGTTATTAGTAGAATCAATCAATTTAATTCCTTTAATTTTGTAGTTTCTAATAGTAGAGTAGTATTGAAACACACTCAATATTATAAAATTGGTAATGTAACTAGCAATGTAGTATGGTAACTAGCAATGTAGTAATGCAGTAATGAATCTTATGGCACAAAATCAATGATAAGATAATGTAATATGGAAATAAGAAATGTAACAATGCAGCGATGAATCTAATGATGACACAAAACCAATGATAATGATAAAGTGTGTGCGTCTCATATTATTATATAAATTCACTCTCAACAAGTATTTCCTCACTCTTATAATCCAATGAGATGGCAGACGGACATAGCCGGAGAGATAAGGTGCAGGATCAAGCTTAACATGCTTCTTCAGAATGTATTTACACCTATTGAGTACCTAGATATCACGAGGTCGTGATTTGATTATCAGGATGGACGAATTTGTAAGCTTTGTTTAATAAATTTGTAAAATAAGCAGAAATATTCCATAAAGAACAGCTAGCCTGAGTCACAGCGCAACCCAAGCAGGGTGATTTGTGTAGGAAACTTGCTATCCAAGACGGCCCGAGCAAAACCGATGTTTGTTTACGTGGGAAAAACCATCTCGAAGCAACCCGAGCCGAACCGATGACGACTGTTTACGGGCTCTGCCGAACCAAGGAGCGCCGATGCGAAGCTTCGGGTGGCTCAGTCGGGTTCCGATAAAAAGCCACGACAACGGACCGGGCGGCCATTCCATGGCGAGACGCCAATTACAATAACAAGTGTAACAAGTGTATCAGTATAACTAAAATACTGCTGTTAATTAAAATGCTATTAGAGTTAAATCAGTGCTGATAATTATTGTATTGGGTAAAATAAATACCGAGAAAGTCTACACGTGTTTCCTGTTCCTCCTGACTTTGTAGTAAGATAACAGTAATATATTTCTTTTTTCTCTCGTCTTTTTCTTTCTATTTCATAAAAATATTGAAAACTTTCTAAATGTGTAGTGGGGTATTGTATTTCTTGAGTCTGTTCAAAAAGAGAAGTGTCTTCGCGTTACGGCTAACACTTTTAGTCGTACTGCAATGACAGAGCAGTGTTGTCAACGCAACAAAAGTTGACAATTGGCACACGAGCGCCCTCAATTCCCACGACTCTTCTCTCTTTGAACAGATTCTACACAAAGTTAATTCCTACATATATATTAGTCAACTGCTGGACATGGGCCTTCCCTAATGAGCGTCATAACACCCTATCTTCAGCTTAACGAATTCGGCATCTTCCTGCATCTATCACAGATCGTCAGCCCACCTGGCCGGAGGGCATCCTACACTACTTTTGCCAATTGCGATCTTAACTCAAGAACACGCTATACTTATACCATATCAGTTCTTCACGAGATATGGCCGGCCCTGTGCCACTTTAGCTTGCTAAATCTTTGCTATGTCGATAACTTATTTTTCTATCGGTTGTCTTCGGTGTTTAGTAGGTACCTACTTATCCTATTGTATAATCTGCTTAGTATATCACCGCCTAAGTGTTAAAAAAACCTGTTTGATGTTTTATTGTCTAATAAATAAATTTATCCTGTCCTGAAGGACAAAGAAAGAAAGATATCTTGCTGAGCGACTTTGAGCTGGCACAAAGTTAATACTATTGAAAGTTCTACACCCGTGCCGATTGTATGCATAAATAGTTAATCTGCATTATCCTCAATCCTCCTGTTTGACTGCTACCAACCTGCTTATCGATCACGTATGGTGCGTACTGAACTGCACAAAGCAACTCGTTTCCTTCGCGATAACAAGTTTCGATAAACCTGGGTGATTAGAAACGACTTGTAGGTAAAACTTTTAAATCCATCAACGTTAACAATAAAGTTATTTACAACGGGCATTCAGTTATTTCGTGATCATGGCGCATGAAACTGTGCCGAAATATTAGAAAGCTCAAAACTCAAATCATAGTAAATATCCCGTTGTAAATAACTTTAGTACTTGTAGGTAGGTAGGTACCTACATACCTACAAGTACTAAAGTTAAAGGTAGGTAGGTAGGTACTTTACACCTGTATGAGGAAGAAGGCAGCCTCACTGCTTAGTAGAAAACGCGGGAGTACCAACATCATCCTGT
Source organism: Eupithecia tripunctaria (assembly GCA_955876795.1). Classification (NCBI taxonomy): domain Eukaryota; kingdom Metazoa; phylum Arthropoda; class Insecta; order Lepidoptera; family Geometridae; genus Eupithecia; species Eupithecia tripunctaria. The sequence goes on from OY041600.1 coordinate 1,407,862, forward strand.
CAGGAATCGCTGATAAATTAGATGAAGTGATGTACAGACACATCACTCCATCTCCTTATTAATTAATTAGTTAAAACATGGTTAAAACTAACATAGTCTAAGAATTTACTAACGTTATCTAAAATGTCTGTCTACTTCAAAAATTATTGTTTTTTTGTTGCTTAACTGGCAAAAGTAGCAGGAACCTCACATTACGGATACGAACGTGTACAAAATCACTTGTTATGATTTCTTTAAAATTTTTAGTCCGTAGATGATTATTTCAAAAGTAATTTTTTTTCTTTACTTGACTTTCACTTTTTGTCTTCTAAGTAGCTGTAACCATTCGCTTTTAGATTCCCAGCAGAAAACCAGCGTAGGTTGATTTTTAAAGCCTACAAGCTGAGTTGGGACCATTTTGTAACTAGAACGAAGTTTCTCTTGCATAACTGTTTATTTTATTGTATATTTTTATGTTTTAGTTACAAATAAACGCTTTTGATTTTTGATTGGATTTAGTTTTCACGTTGTACTTTGGCAGATCGCTAAGAAAAATGTTTGCGAATGAAAAAGCGTGAGTATGACCCAAAAGCGTGAATAAAATGTTGCTGAAAATATCGGTGGCCACTAAAAGTGTTTTGAAAAGTGCCCGCACCTGCATACAAGCACCAGGGGTCCATATTGAACACCTTTCGCCTTATTTTTAACCGACTTCAAAAAAAGAGGAGATTCTCAATTCATCTATTTTTTGTTTTTTTTTCATGTTTGTTACCTCAGAACTTTTGACTGGGTGGTCCGATTTGCATGATTCTTTTTTATATGAAATCTGGTGCTTTCCGTGTGGTCCCATTTTAATTTTGTTCAGTTCTGATAATGGGATCCATGAAAATTCATGAAGAAACTGTAAAAATTGAAGTCGGTTTATAGTTTTTTAAAACAAAATTAATTACATGTTATTATTAGCGATTTTGTACCAAATTACTAAGAAATTCTATGTTAATACATTGTATTAAATTTACCTAACTTTTAAGCTTATTTTTTTTTCATGTGATACAGTAAAATTATCCTTACAAGGGACTGAGTTGCTTGGGATCAATATAAGGTATGAATGTTATGTTAGAGATTATTTTAAATACTGTTAGTAAAACTTGCTTGCTTGAGTTTGTTGCGGTGCTTCAAGACAGCTATCGAGGACGCTTAAAAAATAGGAACCACCTAATGTAGTTGTACCTAGCTGTGTGGTGCAAGCTTATCCAGTGGTGGGGCTTAGTGCAGGGATATCCACCGGGGGCGGGCAGCAGCACCCCCTGCTCAACAATAATACCACCAATCTGCGATTCCCAACCCGCATGCAAAGCATGGGCATTATGGGCATTATCTTCCATGATATAAATGCCAACTAGGCGCTTATCAGAGGATGCCTGAGTCCAGCAGTGGACCAATACAGGCTGTTGAGTTTGAGGTTGAGGTAATGTACCCTAGGTAGCTTGCTATAGGTATGTTTCTTATGAAGTAATACTTAATTCACTTAGTTTTATAAACACGGAAGACCTTAAAAACTGAACAAAGACCTTGACGATCAAAAAAATTCTTAAACGCTTTGATTACACCCCACCATCATCGCCTAACTACCTATTGAGAATAACTACTCATCTAATGAAGGCTTCTATCAGACCTTTTCATAATCCAGTTATGGTACACCCACGCTAGACAGAGACAAGTGATTTATGGGGAAGGAGGGAGAGAGAGGTAAAGAGGTCCGTTATACAAATCGTGGGACTACTACATTTACGCATCGGTAGTGATGGGATTGTAGCCCTATGGAGTAATCGATATTTTGACAGGAAGACGTAAAATTACCCCATAGAATTTCTTAAGGGGGGGACTGTTTTTTTTTTAATTCTAGTTTCCATATTTGTCAAGGATGAAAACTGGAACTGAATGACTTACTAGTTTATCAGATATGTTATAAGAATGGTGAATAAATAAAAATCTAAGAAGTTGAGAGTCATGCATCGCCCTGCCCTGTGTATTGAAAGGATCATGTTCATATAAGGATTAAAATATTTAGTACTAATTCCGTGGAAACCTTCTCCGATTAGATCTAACAAATTATACATTTATATACGTTGACGACTTAGGTACTTTGATAAATATTACTTACGAGCCTCGCGCCTAGGAAAAATGAAACCCGTTTTCCGTTGTCACGACATGACATGAAAACGGCTTGACCGATTTGGCTGTTTTTTTTTAAATGTTCGTTGAAGTTTAAGGATGGTTTTTACGGCGAGAAAAAATCGAAAAACTGCCGGGAAAACACCTTTAAACGTTTCCATAGGAACAACGCGTGCGAAGTCGTGGGGCACAGCTAGTTTACAATAAAATACTATTACAATGTTAAATATTATTTACAATAAACATATTTTTGCAAGGCTCTCTTCGCTCGCCGATAACATTTATTGCTTTCGGCTTTTGTCTCGAGTTTGATCCCGTTTCAGTTCTTGCTTACTACCACAAAAAATGCAAATAAATTTAACTAGAACAAAAATATATTGCTTTGCTTGTCGGTACCAGAACTTGAACCTAGTTTAAAGTTACTTTTCATTTATGAATTTACCTTCATCCTAATTTGAAACAGTAATGCAATTCAAGGACCCCCGTTCACATTCACTACGGGCCCCGCGCTGGGTCATCAGTCATTGCATAATCACCACGGTGGGATGGTCAGTGTGGTGAATATAACACAGAAGAAAGCTGCTTCCCTTCCTTTGGTATTATAGGTTCCCTGAAGGGGCGAACGGCCTCCCCGTTCGCCTTGTTTGGTTTGGTTGTCAAACTAGGCCTCGTAATGAGATCTAGATTTCAGTACTCACGGGAAAACGAATGGTAAAAAAAGACCTTTCATTTTATGGCTCGTATTGTATGTGGGTACATAACATACAAGAGGGTTCTTAACCGACTTTAACGTTAATCACAGGCTGAGTTGGGGGTCCATTCTTACGCCTATACCATCACGTTCGCAGGAAACAGTCATATTGGGGCGATCTAGGGGGAGGCCTATTAGGTATCATATACATTTTCCTGTTTACTAATAATTTGCAAAATGTTAGTCGAGCTACTTTTTAAATCTACAAAACAGGGAAAATACCAAAGGCCTGACTCAAAAAACTGATGATGACAAATTAAATACCTAAGAAATGGTGTGTCATTTACAGTGACAATATCATTTACTTACTACCTATTAAGTAATTATGTTGACAACCTATACCTTGGGGGCAAATGGCGCCAACCTAACTGCCCCAAGTTGGGCAGTTCGTTTGGCGCCATTTGAAAGTACCTGTTCTCGTATAGGTAAATCTTCCTGTAGGCGTGTGGGCTTAGAATTTGCACCACCCCAACTCTTCCCGCGGTAGTCGCGAGGCGACTAATAGATAAAACTTTTAAATCCGTCATGGTTAGGGATTGCATTATCCGATCAATTTCGTATCCGGATAATTCGGATAGTAGTGAGCCTTACTATTCGGATATCCGAATTTTTCGGATAATTCGGATAATTTAATATATTAATGAAATTTTAATAAAAATAAAGAAAATGGGTTCTTAAAGTATCAGTATTTAGTAATTTATACTCAAAAATGATAGAATAGGTAGGTAATAAAATTCTAAAGTTATTTTTTCAAACTCAAACTCAAAAATGCTTTATTTCCATAAATACAATAAATGTGCACTTAGAAAAGGTCAAATCATATTAAAAAATACACTGACACGGAAATAAAGTGGTATTTTTGATTTCGATCGCTTCGCTATGTAGACTAAAGTAAAGAAACGACGAAGAAACCTTTAGCCTGTTAGTTGTTATTTCTTGGATGGGGGAGGGGGTTCAGGGGGGGCTGGGGGCGTGAAGGGTGACGGCACGTAATGTTTACTGCATTTACGGCATTTTAGTTTAATCTAGGGGTTATTTCCATGAAATCAAATAATATCCCAAGTTATAAAGGTCTACTTAAATAACAATAGCATTCGTATAGAAACTGAACCACATAGAGATTAAAAATAAGAGTGTCGATCAAATAGGTTGAAAACTAAAATATCTATAAAATAAAAACGGTTTACTCCTTTCCATTGAACTATTTTTTTATTTAATTCAATTCAAAATTCAAAAATGCTTTGTTTCCATAAATACAATAAATGTACCTACACTTAGAAAAGGTCAATACATATTAAAAAATACACTGACTCGGAAATAAAGTGGTATTTTCGGTCGCTTCGGTATGTAGACTAAAGTAAAGAAACTTTTAGCCTGTTAGTTGTTATTTTTCGAGTTGGAGCAAAATCCGACCCAAGCTTTTTTATCCTCTAGATAATCTGTTATTTTCTAGTAAGCCTTTTTGCATAGTAAAGTTTTGACAGTTTGTTTGAATTAATTTACTGATAATTTTTGCAGCTCAGTAGGGGTTTTGTTGTAGAAGCGTATAAATTGCCCTTTAAAAGATACATTAGTTATATGAAGCCTAGTTGTGGGTACAGCGAGTTTATGTTTATTTCTAGTATTTAAATTATGTATATCGCTATTTTTTGGGAAACTATTGATATTTTTATGAGCATACAACAAGTTTTCATAAATATATTGACTTGGTACTGTCATTATATTTATTTGTTTGAATTTATCACGTAGAGATTCTCCTGGACCCATTTTATAGATGGCACGAACAGCCCTCTTCTGCAGCACAAATATGGTGTTAATATCTGCAGCGTTCCCCCACAGCAGTATACCATAAGACATAATACTATGGAAGTAGCTGAAATAAACCAGTCTAGATGTGTCCACGTCTCACAGTGTGTTATGGAGCCCAAAAAACGGACATCCTCGTTTTCGCACAGAAACCGAGGGTAGTTACTATTTAGAATGCAAGAGTAGAACACCCAAGTGCCAATTATGATTAGTTCAAGCTAAAAATATTTTCAAAGTTGACAAATTTTATTGGCCGAAATTCCGAAAAAAAATTATATTCAAAAAAATACTATACATACAGAAAAATCACCAAATAATTATTTAATAGGATTAAAAAGGCGCATCCATTGCTAGTGTTAGTGGCCTTCTAGCACTTAAGAAACTACATTTATTAATATTTTTCTGAATTTTATATTTTATTTTTTTTCTTCGGAATTCTGCCGTATTAGCATCTGTTTTTTTTATCAATCGAAAGCTCTTGGTACACACTATTTGTACCAAAATGATTACTCGCTTATCTCATGGAACTCGGAAGAAAACAATTTTAAAAAACATTTCAAAAATTTCGGCCATCAGGGCTGTCACAAAAAATATTTTATATAGTTTTGTCATGATTTAGCTCAAAAGTACGTGCAGAAATATCAATGGCACCCCATGACCGCACCACTCATAAGATTTTGATACACGGAAAAGCTATTATATAGGCATCAAAACTGCCTTTGGGTAAGCTGTCTGAACAAGCGGCTGAATCTTGCAATAAATTGTGGAGGTATGACCGAGAACACCATTCTAGGAAAATGGATAGAAAAAAACAATTTTGGACCTTTTCCATCGAGCTTTGGAGTAATCTGATCCAATTATTTCCAGTCACTTTAAACAAAAATCTAATATTAAACATCCACTGCCGCAAATTGTTATAAGTTTACTGAAATCAGTGTCGGTAGAAGATATCCAAGTAAATACCGCAATAACAGAGCATCAGGATCTCACAGAAGAAGAAAATGAAGATCAGCTAAGCCTTTCTGCTGATGAAAATGTGTTTGAAGATTGAAGATACATCCGTAGGCTTGTAATTTGGTACGTTTATGTTAATAGAATCTTTAAAATTTTCTCGTCAGCGAACTTTCGGCCCTAGACGAAATATCAAATATAAGTTGTAAAATAAATAAGCAGGTACTTTAATTTATTGCTAAAACTCAGATTTTCTCAGACTCAGACTCAAAGTTTCCGACTCAAAGTGTGACAGCCCTGAGTAAGAATTTCATTTTAAGATATTTTCGGTATTCCATGAGATAAGCAAGTAATCATTTTGGTACAAACAGTGTGTACCAAGAGCTTTCGATTGATAAAAAAAACAGATGCTAATACGGCAGAATTCCGAAGAAAAAAAATAAAATATAAAATTCAGAAAAATATTAATAAATGTAGTTTCTTAAGTGCTAGAAGGCCACTAACACTAGCAATGGATGCGCCTTTTTAATCCTATTAAATAATTATTGGGTGATTTTTCTGTATCTATAGTATTTTTTTGAATATAATTTTTTTTCGGAATTTCGGCCAATAAAATTTGTCAACTTTGAAAATATTTTTAGCTTGAACTAATCATAATTGGCACTTGGGTGTTCTACTCTTGCATTCTAAATAGTAACTACCCTCGGTTTCTGTGCGAAAACGAGGATGTCCGTTTTTTGGGCTCCATAACACACTGTGCGTCTGTAAGATCACGGATTTTTTTGACTCACGCATATGCTGCAGAACTAAGTCTCTTCGATAGCTTATCTATGTGTGGACCCCATTGAAGTTTATTATCTAAGGTGATTCCTAAGAATACGGTCCTTTCTATAATTTCTAACGGTTCTCGTTTTACGTTTACATCTGCCTTAACTTGTTTAACATTAGGTAGAGTAAATCTTATACATTTAGTTTTGGTTTCGTTAAGCAAAGATTGTTGACACTAAACAAATGAACTACTTTTGAGATTGTATTGTTTTAATTTACATCGTCGAAATTAGTGTTTTCCCGTTTCGTTTTAAAAATAATTGAAGTATCATTAGCAGACAATATAATCTTTTACTATAATTACTTAACCTTTCTAGTAATGTAAATCAACTTCCTATTTTAATAGGTACTCTAAAACATTTATGTTATATATCAATGAAATTAAATAAACATCCTAAAACAATTAACGTAATAACAATAACAAACAGTTAGCCCACCTAATAACTTTTAAAAATAATCCACTTTTATTAGCAGGTCTTTCTAATTGGACCTATATTTTACTTTTGGTAATATGACCTCAAGAAACTTAAGGCATTTAAGGAGTGTGCTTTTTATTTTTGTTCTTAAGTGATTACAAAGGTAGCCTGTGGCAGAAAATACTTGCTCTGCCTCTAGTGTGCCTCTTGTGAGTGGTATTCCTAGTAACACGTTATAGGCCCTCTCCAAGATCTTGCTTTTTTGGCCTCCCTGATTATACAGCGCCATTTCAACCCGTATTATTGTAAACAAGTCGATTCTAACCAACCAGTGTCAATGCTTACTAGGAGACTTGCACGAATAATAACATGTAGGTATGTTTTTAACTGCATAAAATATTGTACGCATAAAATATAACATTTCTAAAATCCTGGACGCTGTAGCGTTGTGAATTAGAAAAATCAACTAGGTATCCGTATTATTCGTATTATTCGGATAACGGTACTCTCATTATTCGGATAGTAAAACTATATCGGATATCCGGATAATTCGGATATCCGGATATCCGGATTGCAATCCCTAGTCATGGTTATTAATACTAAAGTTATTTACAACGGGATATTTACCATGATTTGAGTTTTGAGCTTTCCAATATTTCGGCACAGTTTCATGCGCCATGTAAAGAATCGGGCAATTGAGAAGTCTGCCATAGCCGAGCATCTTCTGGAATCTGGTTCAAACTCAAACCACTGGATCGAATTACACAATCCACAAGTAACCTCAACAGAGCGACATTATATACCAATTTGGAACAGGAGGCCATTGAGATTACCAAACACAGGAACTTCAACCGAGAAGAAGGAATCATGGTAAATATCTCGTTGTAAATAACTTTACGACTAATAGATATCTCCCGGGGTCGGCAGCACTGCCTCCGAACAATTCCAGGTTCTATCTAATTCTATCTTCTAATTATTCTTTTGTACCCGCATGCCCGGCGTGGCGATTATGGGCACTACACTACCCCCCGTGAGATAACCGATGGGGGAGGCCTGCGTCCAGCAGCGGATCAATGTAGGCTGTTGAGGTGAGTTGAGGATTAGGTAAATCTTTCTAATTTTGGTATAACTATTAACTTCATCATGCGCGTACGCCGCCGCGCCGCCGCCTCGCTAATGTATGCATTTTATGAGCCATGGCCGTCAGCCGACAGGTAAACTTCAAGTTCACCTGTCGGCTGACGGCAAAGTTCACAAAGTTCTAGCCCTGGACAAAGACAAGTTTCAATGTTTTCTTCGCTCGTGGCATAAAGCAATAAAAATTTGGATCTTCTGTGAGTAATAAGAGACGTCAGACGAGATAGGTAGATAAGGTTTATCGTTTCAAAGATAATATTTTCTGCTTAGTAGTGTATCCTGAATATGTCACAAATTGTTTGTAGGTACAGTATGAAAAAACAGACGTGTGCAAAAAACGTTTGTAGGTTGTAACATTTTTATGTCTTGGCTCAAGTTTGGATTGAGCCAAGGAACCAATGGAATTCTTTATTGAAAAAGAAAATCACAATCAAATCGTGAAACAATTGAGCTAACTGACAGATTGTTGCAACAATTTACAGGTAGCTCAACTGATCCGTATAATAACAGTCGGTTTATGTATCAGTTACCTGTTCCGGTACCGTATCAGGTACCAGTTACCTGTTGATTTTTTACAAAAGTCTGCAGTTAGCTCCATCGTTCAATAATATTATAATGCGAAAGTTTGTATGGATGGATGGATGTTTGTTACCTCATCACGCTAAAACTACAGAACCGATCGGGTTGAAATTTAACAAACAGGTAATTCTAATCCTGGGATCAAACATAGGCTTATTTTCTTAAAGGCTCCTTTTAATCCCATAAATCAGTTCCCGTGGGATAAAAGTTTCCATAGGAACAACGCGGGGCACAGAAAGTTGTAAATACTAGCTCTAATTCAGCCTTATCATTATAAAAGCACTCACTATTTGCCAAATATTACGCAATCGTGACTTCTATAACCAAGGTCCGTCGTCAATCTTATCGACAAATCGATAACCCTCCCATCCCTAGTGCGCGTGGGCAAGTCAATCTACCTGCGCCTGCGCCGATGACTCACGCCTTTCTCACTACCTGCCTTTATCATTTATCATGGGCATGGGCAGTTGCTAAGCCCAAGTACTGTACGTGATCTACTTCTCTTGATTCTGCCTCTCGTGTACCTACGGCGTGGGATTTTTATACTGAAGTATTACATAGTAGCTCGCTACATCTACATAACTTTAGAGATATCGTCGTTTTAATCACACGCGCCGTACCCGCGCGCGACTTTTTTCCACGACCCGTCACAACTACAACTGAGCTATTTCGTGCAAAATCGCCACAACAAACGAAGGGATGGCAACTGCACCCGTCGACTGCAGTTACAGAAAATTATCCTATTGTTACATGATTGTTACTCTTTCACGTCAAAACTACTGAACGGATCAGGCTTTGCAAATCAAATTATTGCAGTTAAAGTACATAGATAGGTAGCTTAGGTTCTAGTTACTTACAGCTGAAGTTGGTACATTACACCATGTTAGAGGTACTTATAGCAATTTGTCAGTTTACATTATCCTACCTACCTAGCAATTTATTATTTTTACATTTGATTTTACATTAAAGAGATAATCAGTCCTTGTCAATACTAATTCTAATTTGTTTCTAGTCTTTAACTGTAATTTCCTTTAAAAAATCGTTTGCATACAGGTAGTACATACAGTAGCCTGGAATAACACATTAAACAAATTTTTATACCGTAAATCAGTTCCGCTGGGTGGGATTGAAACAAACTTAAAACGTTTTTCCTTGCAACTAGTAAGGCTTATTAATCGTTAACTTAAAAATATTTTTAAAAGAATTACAATTATATTTACACAAAATAGTCGAAAAAAGAGGTTTGAGCTGTCTCGATCAATGTAGTAATAGTTGTTCAACACAATTGAAATTGTTGTATGTTATTGTCAAAAGTGGAAGTAACCATAATGACAAAAACGTTGGATTATTAAAGAGCAGTGTCCCGCGGTTTCACCCGCGTAGTTCCAGTTCCCGTGGGAATTACGGGATAAAATATAGCCTATGTCACTCCCCGAAAAGTAAGCTTTTTAATGATGAAGGGATTTTTTAAATCGGTCTAGTAGTTTCGGAGCCTATCTCCATACAAACAAACAATAAACTCTTTCCTTATAATATTACTAAATATTTATAATATAGGTAACTTACCGTAGACTAGAACAAGGAAAGAAGTATTTATGTAATTATATAACATTTGATTATTAAATTAATTAGCGACTTCACTACCAACAGTACCTACCAACTGATTTATATGTAATCTTCGCATCTTACTAATATCCTTATCTACACATTTTTTGAATAAAAAGTTTTTTTACTAGATATTTTTTTAAATTGAGTTTTATTAGTACCTTTGTTAGACTTAGACCACAATCTTACCTGTTAGTGAGTGACATTATGGATAATCTTAAAGCGATGTTTACCCATGATACCAGGTGATATCATGATATCACCTGGTTTAGCCGCGTATCTCCAGGTCGTAGAAACTGCCTCGAGGCGGGAATCGATCCCGCAACCTCCTTCACAAGCCGCGCCACATAGGTTGTGACGATGAATATTCATCGCTGGGATATCACCTGCCTGGGTTAGACGCGTATCTCCAGATCGTAGAAACATCTGCCTCGAGGCGGGAATCGATCCCGTAACCTCCTGCATACCTTCACACGCCGCACCACATAGGTCGTGAACATTCATGAACATTCGTGAATATATCGCCGGGATACCTGAGCTGGATGCATATCTGCAGATCGTATAAACATGAGGAATCGATCCCGCAACCTCGTCTCACAGATCTGCCACATCGGTCATCATCATCACAAATAGAACGCTACTACGGATCTAATTATGCGTAACACGAAACGCGACGATACTCTATGGTACAGAGGCCGCCGCCATGTTTTAGATTACACCACTTCCGATTCTCATCTCTCTATGATACAGACTAAAATAAAACCACGTAAGTACATCTATTTCTAATAAATTATGTTTTATTAAGTAATCCCATCAATATCTTGACGACCTCTGTGGCGCGGTGGGCGAAGGTCTGCCTGCGACGCAGGAGGTTGCGGTTCGATTCTCGCCTCGGGACAAATTTGTGTACGATCTGCAGAAATTTGTTCAGAGCGTTCTGGATGTTTTTCTATGTATAATAAAAAATATCTATCTATGTAGTGTATTGTATTAATGTATATCAGTTATCTAGTACCCATAACACAAACTCTGCTTAGTTTGGAGCTAGATAATGTTGTGTGAATTGTCCAGCATTATTATTATTTATTTATTTATTTGCGCCGTGTGGTGCCGGCGGCATAGAATTTGCACCACCCCAATTCTTCCCGTGGGTGTCGTAAGAGGCGACTAAGGGATATCTTCTGGGGGGCGGGCAGCAGCGCCCCCCGCAGAACAAATCTTTCACCAAACTGCGATCCCCAACCAGCATGCCCAGCGTGGGGATTAAGGGCATTACCCCCCCATGAGTTAAACGCCAATAAGGCGTTTATCAGGGGGAGGCCTGCGTCCAGCAGTGAACCGATACAGGCTGTGGATGTGGATGTGATGTGATTTATTTATTAATAGCTTATTAATAGTTATAATAGGGACCCAGTAATAGCCATAGTTACAGCATACTGCGCACCAACTGCGCATGGGATGCAAGATACTTCCCTATCCTCTGAAGGGGGCATCTGCATATTGGATAACCACCTCAAGGTCGAAACAATTGACTTCATTCCCGGTGTACAGATGGACACATAGTTAGTATACTGATACGCAAGCAGTTTCAATTGGTGTATTTGACCGAGGTAGGTAAAGTAAACAGAGAAGAATCCAGGGAATATCCGTTCCTGATCTAGTCTAGACTAAATAAGGTACACAACAGTGCACTTTTATGATTATTTTTATCGTATTTTTTTTTAATTAATCTTGTTTTGACAACCAAGGAACCGAAGAAAAAATTTAGAATTTTATGTAATTCTTGTTTTTAACCACGGGGATTGATTAGGTACTGAATACTGATATTTAGCCCTAGTTTTTTTTTCAGCAAATACACAAGGTTTGACCCTATTTCATGTCCAGCAGTACTAATAGGCTGATCATGATAAAAATATTCACATAATGGCTAGAGGATAATCTCCATTGACCTCTTAAAAGGCATAGCCCAGCCTCGATGGTATTGAGGCTGGGCTGGCCGCCGTGGTCGAAATTCGGCTAGGACCTGGGACACTAAAGTATTTGTTTTACAAATTTTGAGAGGTAGGTACTGATTACGCAATTCAATCTAACGCTACAAGACTATTTCAGAAAGCATCGCTGGGTACTCCTCTTGTTTGTGCCCTCTTTGTGGTGTTTGTGTTGATCAAAAAGATCAAAGCTGTTTTTTTTTTTTTTTTTTATCTGAAATAGACCTTCGTTTGACCGCAATCTCACATGATGGAAAGCGAAGATGCGGCCGACGATGTATCACGAAGGTCTAGAAGATGGCTACTCCGGACCACATTCCGAAACACAGAGTTGCTTCACGGACTGGCCCAGTCCGGAGGGTTGTGACAAGCCACGGACGAAGCCTACCACCAGAGGGTACCGCTCTTAGCACCACCCAGAGGACGCGTGTAGGGTATCAGAGGGTCAACACCTACGGACGTGAGCGATACTGACCCCCTGTTGTTTGCTTCTATCAAGAAGTACAACGATTAGGGTCCATCTGTTCTGTTTTGAAGGGGTATTACTTGCTGTTCCTATTACTACTCATTCATTACAGTTATTCCTCTTTTTTCACGAGACATTGTTTAGCTACAACCACTCCTGAATATCCGAAAATCTTCCTAGCCACTCATGAATGCTTTTTTCGAGTTTTTTTAATGTTTCATAGACCTTTTGTTTGACCACAATCTCACATGATGGAAGGTGAAGATACGACCGACGCTGTATCACGTAGGAAAAGAAGACATTTATCATCTTTGACTTGGCCGCCGACGTCAAACCCTGCTTCTATTTTATTACTGTGAAAACATTCCGCTTGCTGTATCACCTGAATTCGGCCCTGTCACACTCGAAGATGCTTCGCTCTGTTGCTTGCGATCCTTGATGTCAATTAGAAGATAACGACCTTATTGATCTAGTTAGGAAATTATTATGTAACTAGCTGCGCCCCGTGGCTTCGCATGCCTATCCCACGAGAACTGATTTATGGGAAAAATAGCCTATGTGTTACTACTGTATGCAAAATTTCAGCCCGATCTGTCCAGTAGTTTTTGCATGAAAAAGCAACAAACATACATACAGACATGTTTCGACAACCGCTGCAGCGCTGGGGTAAACGAGAACTGCGAAAGACTGCAAACAGATGTTGGACGCGACAAGCTGAATACAGGGCGCTCATTAGGGGAGGTCTATGTCCAACTGTGGACTGATATAGGCTGATAATGACGATGATGAATAATGATAAGTATATTAGTCATCGAGTAGGTACCTACGTCTGCTTTTCTTGATGATGCTGTGTGGATCGTCCAGGACACAGTTGTGGTTACGATTCCTGAGGTCCAGGACTATTTATTTATTTTACGCACGCACAACTGTTAGCTAAATATTAAGGAATTTGCAGTCGTTTTTTAGTAAATTATCCTGTATGAGTAGACCAAGAGTATGACCGCAACTACTTACAACAGGTAAACGTGTAAATAAATTAATAGGAAGGTACTTAAGTTGGTATAAGTACCTAATTCATAAAGTGTTGGCTGAGTAGGTATTGCACAGAACACTTAACCAAAGAATCAAACAAAACAATGATAAGGAAAATCTTTTGAGGTAAGTACGTAAGTACTTAAAGTTTTTATAGTAAAATATCATTGTTATCAATATTAATAGTACGATATTTTACTATAACAACTATTATAGGCTAATAATTTTCGTAGTTTGACGAATTATTTATGAATGTAATCTAGAAGAACACCATAACTCAAGAATACTGAAAACCTGAGGAGGCTGTCCAACGGTGGACTAATACAGGCTGATGATGGTAATAGAAACAGGACAACACAAACGCCTCTGAGCTGTCAATCATCACATCAGACTAATATTAAAAATGCGAAAGTTTGTATGGATAAGTAAGTATGGAGTAAGTATGGATGGATGGATGGATATTTGTTACCTCTTCAAGCCAAAACTACTGAAGGGATCGGGCTGAAATTCTACATACAGGTAATTCTAATCCTGGAATCAAACATAGGCTACTTGATATCCCATAAATCAGTTCCCATGGGATAGAAATCATCTTTAAACGTTTCCATATTAACATCGCTTGCGAAGCCGCAACCGCAGCTAGTAATAACATAATATGAAGCACTCAAAACCCAATAAATTTGGTACCTCGATCAAGCTGGCCAATGGTCAATACCGCCCACATCACCAATTACGCAAGCACATTCTCCGCCTATTGGGACACGACTAAACGATCGGAACGAGTTTCATCATCACTAATTGCTGGAGCTTACCCACTGCTGGGTATAAAGAGAAATACACAAACAACACACATTTAACTTATCTAATAACTTAAAGCTAAAAAAGCAAATGAAATTCCTTTACAACTTCTAATACATTGAGTTTGCTTGTATAGCTCTCTAATATTAGGTATGCCATCCACCATTTGACGGATGGCATATGGCATCTATTGGTGTCGCGGGAAGAGTAGTGCAGTGATACATGTTAGGAGAGTGCAATTCAATGATCAGGAATTTCAATAAGTACCTACTTAACTTATTTATAATGTCAGACAAATTAATTGTGTTAATTTATGTTTTGAAATGATTTCTTTTTGCACTAAAATTTTTATTTATTTATTAACGCCGCTACGGGTGGATTTCGAGCGGCATGACAAGATATGGTTTTCTCGCGAGTGAGAAGTACAGAGCAGAGACGTGCACCAAATTTTCTATGCGCCAAAACTGTTTTTACCTAATTACAAGTTTATGAAACAACCAATCCAAAAACTATAAGACATAACACAACTCGAAGAAAAAAAGTGTGCTGTTCCTGAGATAAATAGCGAAATTTAAATTTAACAACACAAACTATATATCGAGAAAACTTTCACCAATCGTGTTTATAAAACACAAAATTCAAGACAAAAGATCGAAGTAACATTTACATCGAAGTAACAACTAAATATGAAGGTGGTAGCTTTCACAGATCCTGAGATAAATAACAATTTTGAAGTAAATTGCTTATGGCATACCTACTCATGGATGACAATAGAAAAGGGGAATAGCACAACTACTTTTGGTGAATTTCTACTGTCCATTTGGGGTCGTATCGTGACCGCCTCCTGTGTACAAGATTGTCCAAGATAATTTAAAATGTCATTTACCGCATTTCGGTCAAGCCTCACAGGAAAATTGCGCTCGTAGAGAACTCAGAAAAGTTCTGATGGTCACAAAGATGGACAAAAAAATTATCATAATATATTGTACAAATAATTTATACCATTGCTTTGCTACAGATGACATCTTGAAAGATCTATAAATAGTTATAATAATGCCCTCCTAGCTTTTATGGCCATGGCCTAATTTCGTCTCAATGAGGGCTACCCAGGTGCGCAAGACATAATATGTGCACAAGTGTGCGCGCAAACACAGATGCACTCTCTA
Organism: Eupithecia tripunctaria; assembly: GCA_955876795.1. Classification (NCBI taxonomy): domain Eukaryota; kingdom Metazoa; phylum Arthropoda; class Insecta; order Lepidoptera; family Geometridae; genus Eupithecia; species Eupithecia tripunctaria. Next base: position 1,423,539 of record OY041600.1, read on the forward strand.
TTTCCTCCCTCTCATAATCCGATGGGACGGAAAACGCCACGACCGGGGAGAGGTTAGGCGCAGGACCAACAGCTTAACGTGTTTTCCGGGGCACGGGGGCGTAACACCGCCAACTTCCTGACTGGGTACTACTGTCCTGCTAGAAAAACCCCAAGAACAACTATTAGCTCGACCCGGGATATGAACCCAGGACAACATAATCAGCGGTTGAACATACTGACCGCTAGACCAACGAGGCAACGACTATTACTATTTATCTACTATAAATAGTACCTAGATAAATAGTTTTATTATAAAGCATTCCTAATATAGGACACTAGAGCAGCCAGTCTTTGACCACAATAAGGGGTCTGTCCCGCCACGTGTTGTTCAGATAAGCAGTTCTGCACTCGAGTGCACTTGAGTTCCTCCACTTCAGATATCATTATGTGGTCATTATTGAATGTAAGTAGGCATTTGCATATACCTTTTGATGGTTACGCAACTTCGTTCAGCACGTGATACTGACTGAGAAGTGGGTTTGAATCCTGCAGAGTTGAAAGCTGCCAAGTCCGAGCCGAGTACGCCGAAGTAGTTAAAGAAAACGAATTTTAGAATCGACAAATAAATAAAATTTAGTCTCGCCATCCCTTCTCCGGTCGACCTCTAGATGTCTTTCTATATCTTAAGATCCACTCTGTGATTTTTTTGCCCACCTGAGAGTAGAATCAGGGAGGTTATTTTATTTTCAATCCTATACCTACATGTTCCCCTCAGTTTTGTCTCGTCTCTGTTTTCTTTTAGTAATATGTATTTAAGTTTTCGACCTTTTGAGACTATAACTAAAATTATTAATACTTAGTTCATTATAAATTACTAAATTGAAAACTAGAGCTGCTTCATGCTTGCATAAATATTAATGCAAGCAGCAAGCGCTGAATTCACTCATTTTGTCTTAATTTATTTCTCTTATTCTAAAATAAATAAATTCTTAATAGTTTTAATTTATTTTGTTTAGGTATTTAAAAGTAAAATAACAACAGCTTTACTTATTGGCAATAAGTTAATGCACATGAAAGTTCAATGATTTTTTTGTCTGTCTGATATATTATAAGACCAATCTCCGAAACGGCTGGACCAATTTTAACGGAACTTGTTATAACTGGCTTCAACTCCTAAACGTTATAGAACCTCTGCCGACATCAGATTGGTTTGATTTCATTATTTGAAGGATGACCTTGACGCGTTGCCTGGGGTCTGACTGTGGTGTCGCTTGCAATAGCCTCTCTAGGCTAAGGCCCCAGAGGTGACTCAATTTCCGGCCCGGGACAGAAATTCCTCAAAAAGAATGCCATTGACTGGTATGACACCTATGACTGGCTTTCTAAAGCACAGATTCTGTTGTTACCTTCGATAAAGTGTAAATTATTAATGGTTTTATACTTATAATTTGTAATTGTTTTATCCTGTTATTATAGTTTTCAATGTGCTAAATAAATGTTTACTTATGGAAAGATTTATTATCGCCAAAGGATACGGAAGAACGGTGGTTTCTGATTGTAGGCGGAAGGAAACTTAGATAGTTTTTAGTTTTTGAAATATTGAAAAAAGCAACTGTTTTATACCGATCGAGTGGCTAAGTTTGTAACTCGCTTTTTTGTGTTTATTTTATTGTACCACGTATAATATAATGTTAAAACACAATAAGTAGTAAAATCTAAAAAACATTTGTTTACTTGTTAAAGTCATACCGAACCCTTTTTATCGGACTTCAAAATAATTAATTTTGTTTAAAAAACTATAAACCGACTTCAATTTTTATATATTTTTCGTGTATTTCAATGGGATCCCATTGTCAGAACTGAACCAAATTAAAATGGGACCACACGGGAAGCACCAGCTTTCATATAAAAAAGAATCATGACAATCGAACAACCCAGTCAATAGTTCTGAAAATGAGAAGAGAGAATGAGAAGAGAGAGAAAAACAAACATGTTTTCAATTATTGCAGACCATACCTAACCTAACCTAAGCGTCAGTGAGACGTAATCGACGCGAGGTGAAAACTTAGCTTGGTGGAGTTTTAGGTACTTATGGTAAGTAGGTACGTGATGTGGTTGAAAAAGAACTGGATTCGACAAAGATGAGACACCCGCTGGGCCTTTCCTTGAGTATTGCACTTCTTAGAACAAGAGTTTCAATACCGAGTCATATAAAAAGTAGGTCTAGTCATCGTGAACATAGTGACAAAAGATACCAAAACCCAACCTAGTAGGTTACAGTCGGGGGTAGGCAAACTAAAACACATCGTTTTTGACTTGGTTGATCCACCGAAATTTTTCAAATTTTTCATCATATCAGAGAGCAACTCTAAAATAAGCATATTGTTCTGAGGGGAGCAATAAAGTTTTAGGTCCGATAATGAAAGCTTACTCAGTCATCGATCTATGCTTGAGTAACGCTTTTCTATAGCATAAACGTCACTCAAGCATAAATCTATGACTGAGCAAGTTCGTGTTACGGGCCTTAGACTCAGAAAATAAGCTCAAAGACAAATCTAATATCAAATATACTATTTTTCTAAGAGTGTTTTTTCTTAAAACATTTGTAACACAATGTTAAATGGGAAAATCACATATTTAGACCATTGTTTGTGTAGATATGATATACATAATATAATGATATATAGATAGGCCGTGTGGTGCCGGCTTAGAATTTGCACAACCCCAACACTCCCCGCAGGTTTCGTAAGGGCGACTAAGGGATATCACTGGGGCAGGCAGCAGCTCCTCCTGCACACCAATGAAATTCTACCACTAAACTGCGATCCCCAACCCGCATGCCCAGCGTGGGATTATGGGCACTACCCCCCATGAGATAACAGCCAATATGGCGCTTATCAGGGGAGGCTTGCGTCCAGCTGTGGACCAATATAGGCTGTTGAGGTTGAGGTTGTGTAGGTACCTAAATATCTTCAAGTTCTACCCTCATAAAATAAAATACCTAAGTCTTGCGGACTTGGCTATCATGACGGACATCATCATAAAAAACCGAGTCGGACTCGCGAATGAAGGGTTCCGTACCATTCTCTATACAAACCACAAAAAATCATGTCTGTCTGTTGTATTTGTATGGGAGCCCCCTGAAACTTCATACATTCTGGTGACAGACGGACAAACGGACAGCGGAGTCTTAGCAATAAGATCCCGTTTTACGTACCTATAAATTCTAACTTTGTCTAGTCAGCAAAAATTGCGCCTGACCACCACTAGGGTGATTTTTCTGTGTGAATAGACATGCTAACATTCTACATGCTCGATGGATACGGTATAATATCTCTCCTCAGTCTTAAATTGTTAGTTTTTTTATCATCCTTTTATGTAACTTGATCAAACAAACCTCAGCGGGTTACTAAGACCGTGGAATAGTTACCAACCCCGGCTTGCTAGATATCTTTTGTTTTTAACGCAAAGCAAAATAGTTTCAAACTGGATAGGCATTACGTTTGGCGATGGTACCTAGGAAATATAATGCTCTGAATGAACAACAATGTCCAAGTGTCCATTGGCATGGCGGTGTCCGATTCAAGGATGGCAGAACGAGCGGGGTCGAGGGTCAACTGGCGATCGCGTGAGCTCTGCCGCTGCCACTTGGCTCGTCCTTATCGCATTACATCTTACGTCTTTATTTGTGACTAGCAGCGCCTTGTGGTTACACCCGCGTAGTTCCCGTTCCTCTGGGAATTCCGGGATGAAATATAGCTTATATCACTCCTTGAAAAGTAAGCTTTTTAATGTTGAAAGAAAAGAAATCCAGAAATGCTTGCATACATAATAATGCAAGCAGCAAATGAATTCACTTATTTTGCCTTAATTTATTTGTCTTATTCTAATAGTTGTAAGTCTTGTGTATTGATTGGGACTATTTGGGTTACAGACAGTACAGTATAGACACAGTCGAACCGCGAATGTCATCCTCTGTGCATGGGCATTTCTGGGGTAATCTGTGCCCCATACCTAACCTACAACCAGGTTTAAGCTTGCGTGTGTAGATGCGAGACAAACGTAGATTAAATTGCGTGTTAAAATGTTCAGCATCGTATGATTTATTGATCCAGCATTATCTTCAAAAGAAAATGGCTAACCTTCGATCTGTCTGAAAAAAATCCAAGGATCATATCAAAAATATTTATTATCAGTGGGTGGTATCTATTTGTTCATTATCTTGTCAAATAATATCTTAGGACCTTGGTTAGATTGAGTAGGTATGTGTGATAGATAATATAACTGGGACTCTACCAGTCCAATTGTTTCACAATGTAGGTCAAGTTAAAAATGATAAACTAGTCAAGTTATCAAATTACGAGTTTAATATATATATTTTTTTTAATTTTATAGAAGGTGCAAAACATTTATTTACTTATTGCATTACACTGCATCATAAAATGATTGACCTTCAACTTCTTCATCTGCCTGTATCGGTCCACTGCTGGACGCAGCCTCCCCTTGATAATCCCCACGCTGGGCATGCGGGTTGAAGATCGCAGTTTGGTGGTAGATTTATTCTGCAGGGGGCTGCTGCCCGCCCCCTGGTGTATATCTCTTCGTCGCCTCTTACGACACCCGGCCGGAAGAATTAGGGTGGTGCAAATACAAATTCTAAGCTAGCACCACACAGCTGCAGCAAAAACCTGTGAGCTAAATGGTCTGACTTTCCTGAAATGTTATTTCCCATTTTTTTCCATTCCGCACTGGTAAAAAGGATTTCTTAAAATAAGAAAGAGCAGATTCTCAAAATATTTGGTAGATTCAAAACCATATTGACTAAGATTAATAAAGTATTTTTACTTTAAAAATACTACTTTTCTTGTTCTGATGCTATGTTATTCTCAACTTTGTTCTAATATTTAGAGAAATATCTTCATTTCAAGACTTTTTTGTTTATAATCCTATAATTAGACTTTACTTAGAATAAGAAATGTTATTTTCTTACACTAAATTATTTTTTTCTTAAATAAATCACAAATTTCTTGGATGAAGATGTATGTATCGTAAGAAAAGATTCCTTTAAATTAATAACGAATATATTAAATCTGAAGAATAAATTATTTGTAATTGTGAATCTGGTTTACCGAAATTATAACTAGATGTCACTAGCAATTGTGACCGAGCTCTAGATCGCGCTGACGAAAACGCAGGGTTCGGAACGACCTCCGGAGCCTGGTTTTTATTTTGTAAACCGTAAACCTTAAACAGTCGGATTATATCCTCTCCAGTGATTTAACCATTGTTTCAATTTTGGAAGTCCAAGCTGATCCCACCTGGTTAGGGGAGTCCATCGGGACCACAGGAAGCGGGCACCGAATTTAGTTGGTTTGGCAACGTAGTCGGCAACGCCATTTTGTCGAGCCCCCCTCACTAACACCAGAAATTACTATTCCTAACAAATTAATTTGTTGATTAAAGATAATTATATTATTACTTCAATAATATTTTATCTATGTATGAAAAAAAAAAAAAACACTTGAAGACCGGACTCTCTTGACTACACGAACAGCTAGTCTCTTATGTTAATTAATTTTTTTCTTGGATTGAATGTTTTTTTCTTGAAACAAAGAAATATATTTAAGACGATTTTTTACTAATTAGAAGTGAATATTCTCTAACGTCTATAGGGAGAGGATCATTTTCTTGGATCTAATAAGGTTGCTTTGATGCAAAGTAATTTATCTTTTTTCAAGAAATCTGTTTTTACCGTGCGAGAAAAAAATACCCAGCCCATAATGATTCACTACCTACCTACCTATTAAATGACGATTTTTATTGGTGATTCGTAATTAAAATTAGGTAGGTGGTATGGTAATCGAAGTCGATTGAAACTATTTTGGTTAAAATGCACCAAAAGGATTTAAATCATTGCTAAGTTCCAAATAATAGTGTTTGTCTACAGTTGCGGCCTAATCGGACGTGGATAGATGGTCTAGTTTTTGTCAGGGTTTTTGTGTTCATTTATCAAAGACCATTGGGAGTTAGGCATGATAAGACTTTGTTTTTTTTTGTATTTATTTATTGATCACCAAATTTACGAAAGAAAAAACCTAAGCTCAACATTTAAAGTAACAGTGCGAAATTGTATCATGCATGTAGGTACCTAAGTAACTATATTTTTTTGTGTGTAATTTTGACTTATTTCATTTTTACTGAACTTTTTAAAGAAAAAGATAATTGTATCCAAGTGTAAATTCGTATGGTGACGTTTTAGTTTCATATTTCGCATATTTTTATTACCTACCTACCTCAGAGCTCCTGCTAACAGCGTCTTTCTTAAAAACCCAACTTCTAGGTCTGGGTACTATGATATCAGAACAACTTAATTTTTCCAACAAAAACCAACTTGAAGTTACAGCATGTTCGGTTCTGAGAATCCAAACTTGAACATGTCTTCGTGCATTACTTGACAGAACAAGGCAAAGGCATAAGTAACGAAAAATACATTCGAAAGTACACCTTAGCTTCAAAACTTTACGGTTGAGAATAATAAACAATTTTAAGGTAGCTCGAAGATAAATCACAGACCAATAGAACCCTTATGTCAAACATAGAGAGGTGCCTTTATTGAAATGAATATTTAAGGCTTTCCGTTGGAAAGACGCTGTGGTCATAAAACCTCTGAGATTCCAGCTATGATGATCTCCTGTATTCTGTAGGAGATAAGGTTTAAAATGGCTTGATTAGATAAGTATTTCGCGAGAGGGCTCTCGGTCGCAGGTCTGACGGGTTCCGTGTTACTCACTCCCCTCCCCTCCCGTCTGCGTTGCCATTCCCCCCTCTGTCTGCGCTCTCAGACCCAACTAGGTATTACGAACCATGCATGCACCCAGTTGTTAAGGTTTTTGCGTTTTTCTGATTAAATGCGGACCATGAGGGTCTAATCGCTACATGAAAAGTCACTCATATCATCTAGTTTAGGGGTTGGCAACTATTAACTTCATAGAAAAATCACCCTAGTGGTGGTAAAACGCAATTTTTACTGACTATACTGACGAGGACTTTGCTTCAATCGACCGACACCTCTCACTGGTTTTGTTAACACAGTTGTGAACCGAAGACATATTTATTAGGGTACCTATAACTTATTTTGAAAAATTGTCTGTAAGTAAAAAAAGCGCAATGGTTTAGTAAAAATCATTTATTTATCAGTTTTTCCTTGATGCTAAAAGCCTACGACGCGAAGTCTTCGTGATAAACACGAAGGTTTTTCAAAAGCACCGATACATGACCGTCTGTTTCTTTGATAAATTTATCAATCACACGTCAAAACGATAGCAAATCTTAATCTTCGATTAGAAAAGAGATTCCACTACTATTGCACGTGAACGTAAAATAAGTCTTCGAGTCGTGGCATTTTTATCAAAAGGTAGGTTATAAAGTGCGATTTGACCGCACCCAAATAACAAGGTCAGATTAATTTAAAAGTACATTCAATTAAACATAATACGTATATATTAATCAAAAGGCGCGGCCATATTCAGCGGCTGATAATGTTATCAAAATAAAACACCTTGAGATCGGCAAACACTTATTATAACTATATATATAGGGCCTGCCTGCATTACCTATTTACCAATTTATAAATTAAAGTACTACCTAACCTTTTTTTTTTTTTTTTTTTTTACTACCTAACCTACCTAAGTATGTTTCAATCGTATTATAAATTGGTTTTGAAATTGATGCAGTTAATTTATTATAGCCCCATTATTTTAATTTACGTTTGATTTATTTAAAATAAGTACATAACCTACCTTACCTACCTGTCAGTTAATCAGTAAGTTCTATCTTTTTCCTTTTAGTACATTACTAAAGCTTATTAACCGACTTCAAAGTAAGGAGGATGTTCTCGAATCGACTGTATTTTTTTTAATAAACTTATTCTAGAACCGACTTCGAAAGATTTTAAATATTTTACATGTCCATGACTGTGTAAAAGGTAGTTGTAATAAGTTATTCTAGTTAGTAGTCCTCACCTTGTATAAGTTTACAATGGGTATCAAAACGTGTTCCATCGAAATGTTGTTAATATTCAAAAGGCACTGGTTTCGTGTGAAAGAGGTGGCCAAATAGAAGTCAAATAACGGTGTATGAAGAATTATGGTGTTTTATTTTGGTTGATTTGAATGTTCAGACAGATTTTTAAAATTGAGACCCATTAATTATATCGTGTTCACTGCCCAGTGCCCAGTCCACTACACGGGGACGGAAACAGGCACCTGCGTGCAGAATCAGAATCAGAATCAGAATCAGAATCAGAATCAGAATCAGAATCAGAAATATATTTATTGTCAACTGTTGTACAAAAAGATCTTAAGTATAGGGTACAGTTTTAACAGCTTATACATAATAGACATACAATAAGTTTGAGGTTTAACCTTTATATCTAGGTATATTACATTTAATATAACATGCCAAATTATTTATTTGGTGAACTTAAAAATATTACATCATTTATAAAAAAAATTCGTTTAGCGAATAGAAAGGATTTGATACTAACCATTTTTTTAATTTGTTTCTAAACAAATTACCATCTAATGATTTAAGTTCTATGGGAAGATTATTGAAATTTTTTAAGGCTGTGATGAAAGTGCTTTTGTGATACATAGTGTTGTTGACTTGAGGGATACAAATATTGAATTTATGCTTTGACCTTTGAGAGGATGCACGAACTGATTTCTTTTCAAAAAAATATAGCTTATTGCTCTTTACAAAAATGCACATTTCTAGAATATAAATGGAAGTGAGAGTCAGTATTTTTTCCTCTTTAAAGATATTTCGGAGGGAATCAGTGCTCTTTAGGTTATAAATACATCTTAATGCTTTCTTTTGCATAACAAAAGTCGTTTGGATATCAACCGAGTTTCCCCAGAAAATTATTCCATAGCTTAGTTGAGAATAAACCAATCCATAATAAGCCTGTTTCGCTATACTTTTTGATGTTATTGAGCTGAGTGTATATAGAGCGTAGCAGTACTTAGAAATGTCTTGGGCCATGGAAGCAAACGTTACTAACTGAAAACTAACACCCCCGAAGCGGCTTTCTTGTTTCGCCAAATGAGACGGCCACATAAAAACACTCGAAAAACATAATCAAGGTAAAAGGTTCCTAAGCATTTTTAATTCAACTATTTTTTCACTGAGAAGGTTGTAGGTAGGTAGGGTAGGGGGTAGGTAGGTACGATAATAAAATGACACCTTCAAGCAGTACAAAATGACACATGAACCCCAAAATAATGCTTGGTTTTTTATTAATTGTAGGTACCATAAAGTTATGTGTATGTGTAAAAGCTGCAGTTACTAAGTGCATGTAAAAACTCACGTAGCGTCAGTAGCGTGATTCCCGGTAAAAAATAATAATGAACTCATTCACAGAAAAAAACACTAATTTAATTGCATCAGCAAAAATACTTGCCCGTTGCAATAAAAGTCTAAGTAGTAAATGAAATTTGATGCCAATTTGTATTTTTGTTATGATTTTCATCTTTTCTTTACGACAACCTAAAGATTTTAAATTATCTGCAAAAGTGCAGCAACGTCGACACGCCTACAAAATACGTTGACTTCGGTCGGACGTGTTTGCACTTTTTTGGTAGAGTAGAGTATTTATCACGGTATTTTTTTGTAGTTTAAATAAACCTTTTAGCTAGATAAGCACAGTGCAATGTATACACTAAAAATTAGTGGGTAGGTATAGGTACCAATAAGCATTTTTTATTTTTGAAGCAGAATCGGAAAGTTTTATAATTTAATTTACTTACTTATTTTGAAAAATTAAATACTACAACTTTTAGTAGGACTGAACTATGTGCCATGTAGCCTGCACAAATTAGCAACCGGGACAGGAAGGTACCTACTACAAAATTCAATTTATCAAACAAAACCATGAACAACGCAAATTGCAAACGTTCAACGAAAAATCTTTTATTCTAGTTCGGAAACGGACGAGAGAAGAAATAAGGCACTTTGTAGCAAAACAGCTAGTTTCCAATAAAACGTTTTTTTTGTAATTCTTGTACCTACGCGTCTACTTGAGATTGAGGACCTCCTCCGTTTTTTCGTCTTTTGCGTAGAATTTAATGTATTTAATTTAAAAAAATAAAAAAGACCACACAATACCCACCTTCTCTTGAAAAATTATAAATAAATACTTTCAAAACCGTAATTATTACGAAACAATGTTTACCAGATTTTATATTGTTACCAGTGTCGTAAATTATTTACTATTAATACGAATTTATTTCGTAAGTTCTTTGTATAATAAAAATATCTAGGCTTTTAGAACCAAGCATAGGTTAGATTCGAGTGACCAAAAATATCATTCTTTTGAATCCTAATGGGCCAGTGGGGCCAGTACAGTAGGTAATTAATTCCCTTGTGAATCGGCCTTCCGTTAATTATTATAGCGAGAGAAATAATATTCAAAATTAATATCTCCTGGAAAGACAAATCCGACAAACCCAAACTCGACAGGGTTGTCTTTTCGTTTAGGAGTTCCTATGGCCACCTTCTGTCTTCATCATCAGAGCAACTCGATGGCAACATGACATTGCATTGTCACCAAACTTACATAAGTATACAAAATTTAAGAGAGATATGCTTCAAAATTGAATTGCAAGATTCCACTAGAACAAACTACAAACTACAGACATAATAAAATATTTAACAATGTGCCTAATTGTTAGATAAAAACTTTTTATCTTTTTGTGTAACGTCAAAACCCACATGAAAATAATTATAAAATTTAGAATTTAATCAGAAGAATGAATATAAAATAAAGATAGAGAACACCAAAATAAAGAATAAAGAAGTAGGTAACTACATAAATGGTTTGAAAAAACTATTGAACACGGTAGTACGATAAAATGCCTAAAACTTTGTCCCATATTCGTCCCTATACTACCAAAAGGTGATAAGTCAAAAATTCGAATTTGTCGAATGTGAATTAATATTCCTGGATAAATTGAACGCAATTGCTCTCAATTACAATAGTTTCCAATTACCGACGGTGACCTAGTATATTGTCATTATTGTTGTTACAAGCAAGATTGTGCTTGGAAGAATACCATTATTATTTACATTCAGTAGCTACAAAATAACAATATAATTAATATGATTTATCCACCATAAATAAAAAAGTATTTTATCTACCACGTACTGAGGTTTCTAGTGGTTTTTAAATACTTACTATGATTAAAGGTGATCGATAATGTTCGGACTGATGATAATTAAACATTTGGTCGAACCGTTTCCGTAAAATAATTTTTAAAATACGTTACGTTATGATAAGACTTAGTTTAATAGTACCTATAACTGGTAAGTACTAAAGTTAGAATTTTAATTTAGTCTTTTTTATAATATCAAAAGACTATTTGCAGCTGATATACCTAATCTAATGTTTTAAACGCTCAGAATGTTAAAGCTTCGTCAACATAATTATCTTTTTTGAACTGTAGGTGCCTATCGTATTAAAGGGTATCCAACCCACAGAAGTAGTTCAAATGATAAAAATGACAGGTAATCTCGGAGTTGGAAAATTACGGTAACTTAACATAACAATTAACTAGTTTTTGACGTGTAATGAATAAATATATAATTCATAGAATCCACTTATTTTTTATGTCGAAGCAGCGCCATGAGTACCAACTATCACCCGCGACGACATGCGTAGCCGAAGGGTACGTCGCAGTGGCTACCATACCAGAAGACGCCACGAATAGGCTCGTAAATAGGGTCAGTGCTATGTCGTTGATCCGAGGCGAGGAGTCTGCAGCAGCACATTCGCAGCGGCGGCGGCGGGTGCGGGGTGGCCCTCCTCTCCCCGCCTCCTGCCCCCGAGCGGGCCTGCGCCCTCCTCTACTAGCATCGCGCCCCACCGCGACCGCCGTGCATTCCACAGTTGTCGCGAGGGCGAAGCGCACGCCCGTTTCTCTCGACCGCGAACGACGCGCCGCACTCCCGCGGCTCACACAACACAACCGCCATGTTTGACGTTTTCGGCTCCGTGAAGGGGCTACTCAAGCTCGACGCTGTTTGCATCGATAACAATGTGTTCCGGCTGCACTACAAGGCCACCGTGATCATCCTGATCGCGTTCTCGCTGCTCGTCACCTCACGCCAGTACATCGGTGACCCGATCGACTGCATCGTTGACGAAATACCGCTCGCCGTTATGGATACGTATTGCTGGATTTACTCTACTTTCACCATCCCCAACCGACTCGTGGGAAAGGTGGGAAAGGACGTCGCCGCGGCCGGGGTGGCCGCACACGATGAGCAGGATGAAGTAAAGTTCCACAAATACTATCAGTGGGTGTGTTTTGTGTTATTTTTCCAAGCGATACTGTTTTACGTGCCGCGTTACCTGTGGAAATCGTGGGAAGGTGGACGCATCAAGATGCTTGTTCTCGATCTGAACTGTCCTGTGGTTGGAGAGGAATGTAAGAACGACCGAAAGAAGTTGCTTGTGGACTACTTCCACACAAATTTGCACACACAGAATTTCTACGCGTTCCGCTTCTTCATCTGTGAAGTGCTGAACTTCATCAACGTCGTGGGCCAGATCTTTTTTATGGACTTTTTCTTAGACGGCGAGTTTTCCACGTATGGAAGTGACGTGGTGAGCTTCACTGAGATGGAGCCGGAAGAACGCATCGACCCAATGGCCCGGGTGTTCCCCAAAGTGACAAAATGCACCTTCCACAAATATGGTCCCTCGGGAGGCGTGCAGAAGTTCGACGGACTGTGCGTACTGCCATTGAACATTGTCAACGAGAAGATCTACGTGTTCCTGTGGTTCTGGTTCATGATCCTGTCGATCCTGAGCGGCATCTCTCTGCTGTACCGCATGGCCGTGGTGGCGGGGCCCAAGGTGCGCCTGTACCTGCTGCGCGCCCGCAGTCGCCTGGCGCCGCAGGACCAGGTGGAGAGCGTCGCCCGCAAGCTGCAAATCGGGGACTGGTTTGTGCTATATCAGCTGGGAAAGAATATTGATCCCCTCATTTATAAGGAGCTAATGACCGACCTAGCTGAAAAGTTTGAAGGGAAGGACACAGTGTAGTGGTTCCGTTATATTTCGGAGACCGTGGACTTTGGGTCGTAGTTGTGACGTGTTGCGCGAACGGCTCGGCCGGGGCTACCTGGCCCGCCTTGCAGTGAGGCGCACACAAAGAGCGCCGGGAGCGGCGGCGGCGGCGGCACGTCGACATTCCATTACCGAGCCCGATGCGGGGAACGACCTCGTCGGGCCGGACTCATTGTATTCCAGACCACTTCAACATTCGACCACCGACCTGAGGATGGCTTGAAGGCTTCAACATTTCCAAACGCAACACTTTGACTGAGTCGCGCCGCGGCGCGCATGCATTTAGCGTTACGTTTTTGGGACAAGTTTACATAGTCGTAGTTGTAGAACTAGTAGGTAGATCTCGTGCCTTGATTTTGTAATTCGTATTGTTTGTGCGAGTGAATGATGTTAAAGAGACGTCTCATTGTGATATGTAATTATTATAGTAATCTAAATTAAGTGTTTATCGTGTTTTCCCGAGCGCTCGGCTGGCTTATTGCGAAGATTTATCTGTAATGTTATCGAATGTTATACTCGATATGCTATCGGGTATTGTTTTTATAGCAATAAACTATTTAATTATAAGAGTTCAATTTATTCGAATGAAATACTGACAATACTGTAATCTTTTGAGAATACTTGAATGTAGGTATAAACTTTTTATAAAGACGAAATCGAGTCGATCATGGTTGATACTATTTTCTGAATATATTTACTACTATATACTTATTTGTTTTATTGAGCACAGTGGAGTATAGGTATTATTCTGCTGTTTCCGGTTATGAGCAACAATTTAATTCATAAATAATGATTCAACCATATTCCTTGTTATGATAACAAAACACAAGATTGCTTGATGTCGCTTTGTTTGGTGGAGCCCTCGCAACAAAGAACCAGCACTGCTAGCGACATCTGTTGAGAACTGTGAGAAACTGAGGCGTGGGATAAAATGTGATGTCATGGCGAAGAATCTGATGTCGAAGGTTTGTAGATATCTGTTCTAAACTAACCAAAAGGAATGTAGGATATTATTGTAAAAACCTACCATAAAACATCTGGATCAGTGAGTAAAATAAGTAGCTTGTTAATAAATCATACAAAGGTCAAATAGATATGTTAATAGGCTTCTAGTGACATCATTATTATGACGGCTAATGAATGATTGCTAAAAAATGTTGTTTAGTTAATCACAAAGTCATTCATTATTTTAATTTAATTCTAATATTTCTAAGAATTTATAATTCTAATTATATCATAATTTCATTAGTCAGGTACATAGGTAGGAACCTTACCTAACCTAACCTATACCTACCTAGATAGAGGTACTTTACTAGTAACATTTATAATTAGACTTACCAATTTAAAATAGTCGCTACTATGAAATAATAGAGGTATAGGTACCTACCTGCCGTGTATAATTCACATTGTATATAATTTGTAAAAAATTTGATATTTAAAATATAAGACTTCATGGTTCTCGCATCCTTGATAACGAAAAATGAAAATGACAAAAACCAAAATTCTAGAGAAGTGTTGAATTTGATTTGGCTACAAAGGTTACATTAGTTTGCCGCTGCAGTTTAATTTTTTACCTTTAGGTACTAGTGGACCCTATCTCCAAAAAGCTCCTTCCATCAAAGGATCTTTGCATCAGATTTTAGTGGATCTAGGCAATGAGGTTCTATATAATATAACCTCATTGGACCTAGAGATATGATTCAGTACCAATGGTTTTCAGTTGCCTTCTTGTCCTAAAGCTTACTTATTTATAGAGTTCATCTTTTGGCATTTCTTGTGAGTTTTATTGAGTTTTACCCAATGATTTATTAAAAACGAAGATGAGGCACTGGTTGCTCGAAAGTGGCAACCTCAAAAAAACCCTTTTTAAATCAATGGTTTTACTTATCCCCATTCACAGCCTGATTGTTATTGTCACACACAGTGCTGAGTTCCATTGACATGTCATGTTTGTCGAGCGGACTGCAAACATGGCTTTCTAGGAAGCGTTCGACCAGTTTATATCTTCCTTCTACCTGGCTGGACCCTACCTGGAGAAGGTAACCGAGGTAATAAATAGCTGATTTAAAAGAAAATAATACTAAAAGGTAAGTACCTACGTAACCTACCTTTTATCTTATTCATAGTTATAATAGGTATTGAAATAGAGTTTTATATCTTTCATTTTTTTACAATCTTATTGTTCATTATTGTTACTATTTTTAAATTATTTGTAGGTTTACTACCTATTTACCTACACGGTATGACGACGTATTACAAGTCATGGCTACTTGAGCTGTAAATTATGTAATTACGTCCTGCTAGTGGTTCTGTCCGCGGTTTTGCACGGTTTTGCGAATCTTTTTTAGATTAGTGCCTACTTATAACTATGATATATGTACCTATATTATAACTATGAAACATTTATGTTGATCGAGATCTAAAACTACCTACAAAAAAAAAGGTACCTAGGTATATACCTACCTATCTACTTTCTTAATTACTTTAAACATATATTATGTTGCCTGGTTAGGTGTGGTTTATTTATAATTAAGTAAGATACCTACTTAATAATAAAATAATTGAAACATTTGATTTTTTGATATTTTATTTCTAAAAAGTTTAGTTAATTAGCGATCTTATTTATGTGGAGCTATGTGAATGAAAAGTTCACTTATCCCCGTTAACGGGGATTGTCAACGGGGATTAGTGGAATAAGCCATTTATTCCTACTAATATTAATAAGGGGATAGTTTGCGTCATGGTCATGTCGTCGTTGTGAAGATGTTAACCGAAGACAACGCCAAAACTAGGTAGGTACCTACTGGATGAATAGGTTTGAAATTTTGCACACTTAAAGATCTGGACCCATAGCAGAAGTATTTTATTTCATCCAAAAATAACGCGTGTGCTGTTTGAGCTGGGGGCAGCAGAACTATATAGTAATGATACCGCTTGACTTATTCAAAGTTCACAAACAATAGGTACACCATAACCATCAATTACTAGTAAAATCACAAATAATGTATGTAAGATACTGGGTACTTTACTAACTCAATTTAAGTTTTTTATCGTGCCTAAAAGAGCAAAAGGGAAGTAAGTTTAAATTTAAATTAAAAGCCACGTGCCCCGGGCTAGTTGAAAGGATTCTTATTAGACGCACCTACTAAACAATGATACAATATACAAGGCCAGTCTAATTGTAATATCAGCCGGAATGTAAGTAGCCATTAGGTAAAGTACCTACTATCGCTTATTAAGGTGCCATGTATGCGCCTGAAGTAGTGAAAGTGGCGCCCCCACCTTTTTTATCTTATTACTACGTTAAAAAGAGGAAGTTTTAAAAATCCATTCTACAGTTTGTGGTATCTATCTAACTAATCTATAACAAGTTATTTATTAATGCCTCTGTAATAGTTTCATTTTGCAAAGCTTATGCAGAGATACGAAGTTCCGGATTAAAATCACCTGTGTGTGTGTGAGTGTGTACCATGAGTTGTCACAGTTAAATTGCCTGACGTTACTACAGTAGTTGCGTAAATACGCATATAGTTATCCACAGCGCATTTTAGTACCCAACTATCCGCTAGAGGCGCTTTAGAAATTTCCATACATTTTTTAACTACAGTCGCTAGCGAGTATAGATTGTCAAAACCCATGGTAGACACACTGCAGACAAAATTTCAGCCCGATCCGTTCAGTAGTTTTGACGTGAAGACGTAACAAACTACCTTTACATGTAGGTATAGGTTAGGTGTATGAAAGAGATCTAAGGGATTAGGCCACGCATGAGCTTTTTTGGGCGTATAAAATGTCCACTATGTGATACAATGTAGGTACGTAACGTACATTATAGAATTTTATATTTATATTTTATATTATATTATTGTATTTGTAATTTTAAATGGAAAAAGAGAAATACTATTGTGGTGAACGTCCAGTCTAGTATTTACTTACCTACCTAGTATCTAGGTACCTATTATGAGAAGGTACCTACCAAGATTTATGATCAACTGTTGCTACAATGACCTTATTACATTTATTATAAACACACCTGTAACTAACTTTATGTAGGCTACTTACTTATCATATAAGACGTGTATTTATACACGTCTTAAAATGGATTTCAAATAAAATATAGAAACTAGGTAACTCTAACTATACATCTTAGGTACCTAAATAACGTAAGCAAAGTAATCCATCTAAGCTAATACAAACAAAGTAGGTAGTACCTTTGTCAAAAATATTGAATGTTTTGATGGTTGACGGCAGATAGCTAATAATATTTTCCTGTGAGTTAATAATAATAAAATTTATTTAGCTTTAATTATAACGGATAGTTAATTCATACATGTATGAATTTCATTTTCTTTTTCTGATTAAGAAGAACTGAGGACTAATTTCAAATCTAGGTACCTACCTAATTAATGTAATTTCTAGCAATAAGTTATAGAGAAGATTTTACACCAACCGAATAAACAATCAAATCTACATTTAAAAAAAATCGGGGTTATCGCTGTTTTGCTCACAACATCCCCATAATTTTTGAGACATTGTGGATAGCGGAATTTATTTGCTAACCTGTATTATTGCACTGCACTAGTTCTAGTAGCTAACTTAGCTAAGCTAGAAACTGCATCCGTGACGTGACTGTTTAGTAATAACACGCCTTGTTTAGATTAACCATCTGTGCGCCGACTCATATTGCAATGATTGCGAGCCGAGTTGACATAACAACCAACTGATGCAGAGGTAATAATACCTACGTAGGTATTGAGTAGTTATGAACATATTAATCTAAGATACTTAGGTAGGTACTTAGACTTACATGCACAGAGGTCTAGAGAGATGCCATTTTTTTTTTGAATGGACTATGATGCTGTTGACCGCAGATGGCCATCACAGCGTTACCGGACTTTAGTAGAGAGATGCCAATCCTGTGCGCTGAGTACAAAACCTACTGTCGTTCGTCGGTCGTCGCTATAGAAGCTCACTCACGCACACACACAGTCAACAAAATAAAATCAATACTTCGCGTTGTGTGCATGTCATGCACACACACAACGCAAAGAGTTCAACTATTCGTTCGCACACTAGGTTTCAAGTGACGTTCGTTCGTACAGCACCACATGACGCAACGATACGCCTTTGGGGAGTAAAAGTGTAGTGTGCACTCGTGCACGCAAACGTCCTTAAAGCTGGAGAATACTTAGCATTTGAGTTTTGATTTAAAGAGACTTTTACTTGTATATTTTAATAAAGTCTTCTTCGCCAACATTTTCTGAATGTGTTCCGTTAATGTTTTAAGTTTTAAAAATTTCTTTCAAGACTTCGTTTAATTGATTTATTTTCTTCTTGTAACGGCTTTCCCTTTTTTGAAGAATTCTGATTTTTTTGTTTTTTTCCAAGATCATGCTTTTGCATCGTTTTAGCTGAATGCGCATCTTACGATTCCTAGGTGTGTCGTCAGTAGCCTGCAGATTCGGCTTCAAATCTTGTTGAGACTGCAAAAGAAAAAAAAGTTACCATGCAAGGTATCAAAACCTTGTAAGCAATAAGCTTGATATGAAAAAAAAAACTGTTAAGTTGAAGCATACCTCGCACTGGTTTACATAAAGCCAGTAATCAGTTACGTAATAGGGTATATGCATCGATTTTTTTTATTGTTTTAATCGATTCCTTAGGTCTTTATTTAACCCAGGAATGATAAGACGCTCACTGAATTTCGCATTAACAAGGTAAAAAAAACAAATCAAAACTACAATCATTTTCGGGTGATAAAAACGCTGCCATATTGGCGCCATGTTTATGTGACGTCGACGTACGCACTTGATTAAAACCTTTGGTGACGACCTCGGTAGTGATCATCTCAGGAAAGAAGTTTTCCGAAAAAACTGAAAATAATCGACAATACGAAATGTCAAGTGGGCAGAATAGTGTCAAATCAAGGTGCAGCAAGCAGAATAAAAAAAGAAGAAATGCGTACAGTGATGTCACGTCCGCTCTAGTCAATGTGAGTAGCGTTTCGAAATTTTGCGATTGAGATTTAAAATATCAATTTTTCAATGGTTAAATTCTACAATAAAAACATCTCAAAACGCAAAAATAAATATGCAGATATGTTTCTATGTCAATAGAGAATACGTATATATTTTTATAGCCATTTTGAAATCACATGCATATAGCCTATTTTGACTAATAAACAATGTATCGGTAATCGTCTAGTTGTTTATAAAACTTTGAATACCTCATCTTCAACAGAAGTTGATTGGAGAAGTTGCTTATGTTTCTGCTGAACAATATAATAATTTTGAAAAAGGGTGATACCAGTGTAAAAACATGTAATTCCGAAGTAATTAATTTCTACTTTTTATACACAGACTGTATGTACTACAAATTAGTAGGTATATTAATAATATGATCATTTACTGATAGGATTACGGAGGGTATTAGGACAGGACATTTGCGCGAAGGACATTTTCGCGAAAAGTCATTTGCGCCAGTGGACGTTTACGAAAACTCACAAAACTCCTAATATCGAAATACACGTTGCAGAGATTTGCGAATTTTACCATTGTGTAGAGAATTTTATTTTCTTAACTGTGATATAACTCACTTTTCCCTGCAACCCCGCACTTCCTGCCTCATAACGAGAAGCATAATTTAACGACTTTGTATGTTTCTCGTTATGGGGAAGGAAGTAGGAGAGGTTGAAGGTTAACCTGTTTAAATCGACAGTTTTTGCGAAAAAAAACTGCTTATATCGGCAAGTTTTTGCACGCGAATGCGGATTCGCACGCTCACGTGTTATTTAACGTCTAGCTATAGAATGCTTGTGGGTGATTCAGCTAACTTTATCTGAAAGCTATGCAATAAAGCTATTAAACTGGCTATAAATGTTTTGTATTGTGTTTTTGTTTTATTTTACACAGACCTTTCATTTGCAAAAATGGTCGTAAAATCGTACTACTACTACTACTTGTATGTTTATCAACATATACTATTGAAACTTTGTAAAAACGTTGGTGACCCTCTAAAACGTATAATAAATAAGAAACTTTTACCGATTCATTGGAATAAAGAAGAAAAAAAAAGACTTTCGCAAAAAAAATGGCGTCACTTGGCGCACGTTGAACTTTCACCCGGTATATCTCTCAATATTTGTTTCAAAATGGTATCAAAAAGTTGTCGAAAAGTTTGAAGTTGTTGGTAATAAAGTTATTAAACATAAATGCAATTGAAAATATATCCTCACTTTATCAATAAACCGAATGAGCCATATGGGTTACAAAGTAGTAAGACATATGTCTTAATCGATTTCAACGGACCACTTCGGGAGTAAGACATATGTCTTAATCGATGTTGAAGGGTAAGGAATAGGATATAGGATATAGACACAGTGGTAAAATCCGCAATATCTCGAGAGATATTTGGAATTTTGTGATTTTTCGCGCAAATGTCCTCTTGCGCAAATGTCTTCTCGCGCAACTGTCACTCGCGCAAGTGTCACTCGCGAAAGTATCTTTCGCGCAAGTGTACCAGATCCGTATTGATGATTCATTTGAAACAGTAGGTAGGTAGGTATTTTATTTTTCGTCGTACCTTGATATATTATGTTATTTAAATGAACATATTTTATTAGCCATAAAAGTCTTAAAACAGTTAAAAAATACCTCATCAGCAATATTTCCAGTGTTCAACTCGTTTACATTTAAGCTTAAAAGATTAGGTTTTGTTTCAGATTCCTTGCATGTCGCGTTGACAAATGCAAGCCGTAATCTTAATGTCGGAACGGCCCATTCAAACAGTCTTCGGCTGTTTTTTAAGGGCTTGAAACATTTTTCTTCAAAATGTGCCGAACATATCGTACTCCGCTCTAGCGGCCGCCAATTTGGTTCTCTGTTTGTAGCACTAATCCATTCATGTTTTAACTTGGGGTCTGGTGGAAATCTGAAAGTAATAAATAGATAATAAACGCAGACATCCTAATATCTCAATAACCTATACCCAATATCCCAATCCCAATACCCAATATCTACCCGGCCAGGCTTCGAACCCGAGACCGTTTTCACAGCAAGCAGCTGCACTAACCAATATGCTTAATAATAACAAGTATAAATTAACAAATCCAAAAAGCCCCTCCTCATTTTTCTGCTCCATCATCAGATCACCATTTTTCTGTAACCATCACTGAAACAATTCTAATAAACCCCAACACGATATATTATCTGATTACTGGCCCATCTGAACTTTGGTGGTGATGTTACAGGATCAGGTAAAGGTTACCATGTCTTTGCATATTGTTGAAGTGTCGTTCCTTCAACCGCTAGAAAAGAGCTGACAATTGATTTTCATGAGACATACATAGCTCACATACATAACAAAAAAAATCGCATCAAAATCAGTCCATTCGTTTAGGAGGTACGATGCTACAGACAGATGCACACACAGACAGACACGTCAAACTTATAACACTTTCCTTTTTTGGTCAAGGGTTGAAAACGAGATAATAACGTTTATGTGACTAATTTAGTAAGTATCTCAGTTAAATTTACAATACCTATGTATATGGATCTGATTTGTAGTAATAGTACCTATTATACACACGTGTGTATAATAAGTACTATTACTATTAGACTACTAAATTTACTATACCTACAATGGATCTACAAATCAGATGGATTTTATGTGTAAGGATAAGCCGTCAATATAATAATAGGTACCAAAAATGTCAATCTTTATCGACAACAAACACACTCGAGGCACATCACTAACTCACGACTACGACGAGCAGTCAGTGGCCCTATGCACCACGCGGTCGAACGTATTCTGTTAGCTTTCAATATGATAATTATCCATTGCGGTATTAGAACTCAACGTTCGAATAGTCATTAGTACAGAGCAAGCATTGTACCTAAACAGTATAATACAACTATATCGCAAATGGCTATATGCCACATAGTAAATATAAGACAACAATCAACTTAGAATTATATTTAAAGTTTTAGTATGCAAAACATTATTTTCAGTACTTACCGATGGTATGAGATTCCATTTGACTTTAAGTTCATAATATCACTTCTATTTTTGCAAATTAATACAGAACAATTCGGCATTTTCCTCCAACAAAAAAATCCGTCGTGGTGCGTGGCCAACGTTCGAACTTCAACTAAATGAAACTATTACTGCCGCGAGCAATATGTTCTCGTTTTGGCCATATTGCTGCGACACCGGCCCCGCCCTCATTTCATATCTCCTTAGTTTCTGATAGTCTGTGTTACAAATGTTTACTACGGTGTTTTTATAGGGTTCCCTACCAAGTAAAACGGGACCCTATTACTATGACTCCGCTGCAGCTGTCCGCCCGTCTGTCTGTCTGTTTGTCCGTCTATCACCAGGCTGTATCTCATACATGAACTATGATAGTTAGATTAGACAGTTGAAAATGACTCAGATGATTATGTAGGTAGGTACTAAAAATAAGATTAAAATAAGTAAATATTTAAGGGGGGGGCTGAGATGGATGTATGGATGTTTGTTACTTCTTCACGCCAAAACTACTGAACGGATCTGGCTGAAATTTAAAATAGACATAGTCCTAGGTCTGGAATAAAACATAGGCTACTTTTTATCCCATAAATCAGTTTCCGTGGGATGAAAATAATCTTTTAACGTTTCCATAGGAACAAAGCGTGCGAAGCCGCGGGGCGCAGCTAGTAGGTACATAGTACTCTGTGAGCTGGCAGCACCTAGCAGCCATTAGGGCCATATTGCCCTAAATTGGTCTTTATATAAACAATTTTCATATCAGAAATACACGTCTTTACAGTTCAGCCATTTTGTCTTTTTTTTCTGTATAATTTATTTTCGTTCGGTCCGTTCATGGTGTCCGGTCGGTTCAGTTCAGTCATTCATTTACTTCGGTCCGTTTATAAACAAAATAGATTTCAGTGCTCACAAAATGGTCCGTTATCCGTTAGCGCGTCTACTGTTAATTAGCGAAAGGTCATAGATGATAATTATCATCTATGACCTTTCGCTTTTTTTGACCTTTCGCAAAGATGTCGCTGGATAAGATAATATCTTTGCGCTCACAACGCTTAAAAAGCTAAGCGCTGTTATTCATGTGAACTTTTAACGGACCGCAGCCATTATTTCATATTTCATTCATTCCAATTCATTCATTCATTCAATCAATCAAATCAATTCAATACAATTTGTCAAGTCCGTCTCGTCTTGGTCAGCCTGTCGCAACACAATTGCCAAAAATTTAACCATGAAATTTACTAGTCTATGGTTGTAATGTAATGAAATTTAGCCAACTTTTGAAGCCAAATCTTATTTTTCTCAAGTTGGCACCGGAAATGACTATTTTATGCCTTATGGTTAGTTCTACTCAATGATTTTATTGTCAATGGCGGTCTTTGATGGCGTTTTTGTCAGATTTTATTTTTTTTACATTTTTTACAAAATTTGAGATTGATTCGATCGAAAATACAAACTGTTGATTATTATCAAATATTTCGCTGCTAGAGTGACTTAAATGGATTTGTGTTATAATTTGCGTGTTTCCTGTTATAGTTTTATATCGGATTGTTGAGATAAACAACAATTTTGGATCAGACTAACAATTCTGAAAATTCAAGTATTTCAGCAGATAACTACCGTGAAAACTTCAGTAACATGGATAGTCGGCGTAACAGGAAGTGTGGTAAACGAAAGGTAACCAAGATGGTCATGCTTCTTTCAAGTTTTCCACTAGACCCTGATCGGAAGTACCTACATACTTCTCCAATTTTACATGGTTATTATTGTGAAGCTGAATTCGATACTCCTACACGTGGGAAGGTAGACAGGCCTTTCAACTACCACTGTTCTACTTCACGTCACTACTTCCTTTCAATATTGGGGTCGAGTGGGTACCAGGACAACGTAGCAATGTACGTCACTCTTTCTGTGCAACATAATTTGTAAATCATACCAGTAGTTCCATAGCTCCTCCTCATAAACAAATTGTATTTATTTATATAATATTCTGGTGAAAAAAACACATGTTATCTGTTTAATTTTGATACCTAGTACATACTGCTTTTAATTTTTTTCAGATGTCGATTGTGGGTGAAAGCATCGGGCGTAGAATATTTGATTTATGTACCTACCTATTGAAAAACTGCACCAGCGTATGCAGGATGACCTGGTAATTGAGTTTCCTCTGCATGTGACATGGCATCATCATTTATGATGAAAGAAATTCAGGTAAGAAAACATAAAATTTGTATCGGTAGTAATTTGTGTCCCTGTTTGGCGGAGTGGACGTACGAGCATGAGTTATTCCCAGCGTCTCACGTGAGACCTACTCATTCCCAACGTCTCACGAAAAAATACTGGTGATAGTAATTTATTATGTGTCAATTAAAAGGTGATGACGAAAAATCCATCTTTAATGACAGCTGTCAAACTGAAAACGGTCATATCTCGGAAACTACTCGTCTCAGACCACTAGTTTGTATGGAGAAGTGACAGGTCTCGTTAAGATCTTCATTTTAGATGACAGCTTTCAAACTTAAAACGGTCATATCTCCGAAACTATTGATCCTAGACCATTAGTTTGTATGGAGATGTGACAGGTCTCGGTGAGATCTTCATTTTGGATGACAGCTGTCAAACTGAAAACGGTCATATCTCCGAAACTATTGATCCTAGACCATTAGTTTGTATGGAGATGTGACAGGTCTCGGTGAGATCTTCATTTTGGATGACAGCTGTCAAACTGAAAACGGTCATATCTTCGAAACTATTGATCCTAGACCATTAGTTTGTATGGAGAAGTGACAGGTCTCGGTGAGATCTTCATTTTGGATGACAGCTGTCAAACTAAAAATGGTCATATCTCGGAAACTACTGATCCTAGACCACTGGTATGTATGGAGATATGACAGGTCTCGATGAGATCTTCATTTTGGATGACAGCTGTCAAACTGAAAACGGTCATATCTCGGAAACTACTGATCCTAGACCACTGGTATGTATGGAGATATGACAGGTATCGGTGAGATCTTCATTTTGGATGACAGCTGTCAAACTAAAAACGGTCATATCTTCGAAACTATTGATCCTAGACCATTAGTTTGTATGGAGAAGTGACAGGTCTCGATGAGATCTTCATTTTGGATGACAGCTGTCAAACTGAAAACGGTCATATCTCGGAAACTACTGATCCTAGACCACTGGTATGTATGGAGATATGACAGGTCTCGATGAGATCTTCATTTTGGATGACAGCTGTCAAACTGAAAACGGTCATATCTCGGAAACTACTGATCCTAGACCACTGGTATGTATGGAGATATGACAGGTATCGGTGAGATCTTCATTTTGGATGACAGCTGTCAAACTAAAAATGGTCATATCTCGGAAACTACTCGTCTCAGACCACTAGTTTGTATGGAGAAGTGACAGGTCTCGATGAGATCTTCATTTTGGATGACAGCTGTCAAACTAAAAATGGTCATATCTCGGAAACTACTCGTCTCAGACCACAAGTTTGTATGGAGAAGTGACAGGTCTCGTTAAGATCTTCATTTTGGATGACAGCTGTCAAACTGAAAACGGTCATATCTTCGAAACTATTGATCCTAGAACATTAGTTTGTATGGAGATGTGACAGGTCTCGGTGAGATCTTCATTTTGGATGACAGCTGTCAAACTGAAAACGGTCATATCTTCGAAACTATTGATCCTAGACCATTAGTTTGTATCGAGATGTGACAGGTCTCGGTGAGATCTTCATTTTGGATGACAGCTGTCAAACTAAAAATGGTCATATCTCGGAAACTACTCGTCTCAGACCACTAGTTTGTATGGAGAAGTGACAGGTCTCGTTAAGATCTTCATTTTAGATGACAGCTTTCAAACTTAAAACGGTCATATCTCCGAAACTATTGATCCTAGACCATTAGTTTGTATGGAGATGTGACAGGTCTCGGTGAGATCTTCATTTTGGATGACAGCTGTCAAACTGAAAACGGTCATATCTCCGAAACTATTGATCCTAGACCATTAGTTTGTATGGAGATGTGACAGGTCTCGGTGAGATCTTCATTTTGGATGACAGCTGTCAAACTGAAAACGGTCATATCTTCGAAACTATTGATCCTAGACCATTAGTTTGTATGGAGAAGTGACAGGTCTCGATGAGATCTTCATTTTGGATGACAGCTGTCAAACTGAAAACGGTCATATCTCGGAAACTACTGATCCTAGACCACTGGTATGTATGGAGATATGACAGGTCTCGATGAGATCTTCATTTTGGATGACAGCTGTCAAACTGAAAACGGTCATATCTCGGAAACTACTGATCCTAGA
Organism: Eupithecia tripunctaria; assembly: GCA_955876795.1. NCBI lineage: Eukaryota > Metazoa > Arthropoda > Insecta > Lepidoptera > Geometridae > Eupithecia > Eupithecia tripunctaria. The sequence continues at coordinate 1,449,996 of OY041600.1, forward strand.
CCACTGGTATGTATGGAGATATGACAGGTATCGGTGAGATCTTCATTTTGGATGACAGCTGTCAAACTAAAAATGGTCATATCTCGGAAACTACTCGTCTCAGACCACTAGTTTGTATGGAGAAGTGACAGGTCTCGATGAGATCTTCATTTTGGATGACAGCTGTCAAACTAAAAATGGTCATATCTCGGAAACTACTCGTCTCAGACCACAAGTTTGTATGGAGAAGTGACAGGTCTCGTTAAGATCTTCATTTTGGATGACAGCTGTCAAACTGAAAACGGTCATATCTTCGAAACTATTGATCCTAGAACATTAGTTTGTATGGAGATGTGACAGGTCTCGGTGAGATCTTCATTTTGGATGACAGCTGTCAAACTGAAAACGGTCATATCTTCGAAACTATTGATCCTAGACCATTAGTTTGTATCGAGATGTGACAGGTCTCGGTGAGATCTTCATTTTGGATGACAGCTGTCAAACTAAAAATGGTCATATCTCGGAAACTACTCGTCTCAGACCACAAGTTTGTATGGAGATGTGACAGGTCTCGGTGAGATCTTCATTTTGGATGACAGCTGTCAAACTGAAAACGGTCATATCTTCGAAACTATTGATCCTAGACCATTAGTTTGTATGGAGATGTGACAGGTCTCGGTGAGATCTTCATTTTGGATTACAGCTGTCAAACTTAAAACGGTCATAATATCTCGGAAACTGCTCATCTCAGACTGAGGATCAACAATTTTATCGAAAAAAGTGTTGATTAACAATATTGATTATCTTGCCCAAAACAAAGCAGAGCTGGTAATAAGGGCAAGTAGCTGTGCCCCGCGGCTTCGGACGCGTTTATTCTATGGAAACGTTTAAAGGTGATTTATATCCCACGGGAACCGATTTATGGGTTAATATAAGTAAAAAAAGTAAAAGTAAAGTAAAAGTTCATTTATTGCTTGAAATACAATGTTATAAAGATCTTAAATATATTAAATTGGAATCATTGTTTTCTGCCTTTAGGCATGCAATCGTTTTAATACAATTATATAACTAAATTAAATTAAAAATAACACAAAATAATAAGCTTAGTTAAAAATAAATGTCTGTAAATCAAACCGTAAATTTAAAATCATGTCAATCATTCTGTATAAGCTGGGTCAAGTAAAATATGAAGTAACATTTTTATCAATAATAAATTCATTTACGGTGTAATAGGCGGTTCTTGATAAGAATGATCTTAACCTCCTATAAAACAACAAACAAGGGAGCTTTCGCAGTGACTCTGGGAGTTTATTATATAAATAAGGAGCGGTGTAGAAGACGCTTTTGCGCATATAAGTAGTTTTACAGTCAGGGACACATACTTTATTATTGTCTCGTCTATTCCGTACAACGACGTCGGATAGTCTACAAAATAAATCAGCATTATTTTTTACCAGCATAGCCGTTTCCAGAATATACAACGAAGGAATAGTAAGGATATTGTGTTCTATGAAATAAGGTTTACAGGTATCTAGCACGTTAAGGTTGAACATCGCCCTAATACATCGTTTTTGATGTTTATGTTTTAAATGTTTTTATGAACTCATTATAAGCGGCATTACAGTCCTCTTCGTTGTATATTTCGGAAAAGGAAATGCCTTCTAAGATGCGTGTAAATTTCCTTATATTGTCGACTGAATAATCCCGTCTGATAACTTTCCAATACTTCATGATACTATAATTATGTATTGGACAAGTAATAAGTTGAGCGGTGTGATCCGATAACGCGAACTCTATAACTTCAGTTACACATGATTTTTTGAAACTATGCGCAAAATTATCAATGCACGTTTGGCTCCTTATTCGTGTAGGTTGCTTCAAAGCCAGCTTAAGATTAAAATTTAAAAGCAGACATTCAAAGTCAAGCGTTACGTTATTCTTTTTTAATATATTAATATTAAAGTCACCAGCTACAAGAATATTCTGATAACTCTTTCGTGATAGTTCTTGCAATGTTTTCTCAAAAGTTTTCATAAACAAATCTAAGTTTTCAATTTTAGGTATTCTATACACACAAAGGATAACAATGTTGAAGTCTATAAGTTCCACTGCACAGCATTCAAAGGTACCAGCTACAGAAAAATTTGAGATTTTCTTTAAATTGTTCCATTTGTATCCATTTCTTACTAAGATGCATGTTCCTCCTCTTTTGCTATCTTTGCGACAAAAGATAGAGGTTAGAGTGTAGTTAGGGATTGTCAAATACTGTTCATATCCTTCCATCATGAAATGTTCCGTGATGCATACGACGTCAACTGTTTTCTCTTTTTCGGTCAATTCATCCAGGCATATATCTAAAAGATCCGATTTATTCAGCAGTCCAGCAATGTTTTGGTGTAGAATATTCAATTTATTGCTCAAGAAAAAACTGATTTTGTACTTCGTATTCTTCATTTTCTACATCTTTTATATATGATTCTCTTTGCTCTACATATTTCTTTAAGTTACATAGGAGGTGGGCTAAATCTTGCATAACAATACGAAGTCCATGATTACTTATCTTTCCAGATGGTTTATGGAACATGTTGTAGTCATATACTAAATGCCTATTTGTATCTAGGATGTATGCGTATTTATAAGTTTGTATGTCATGGTAGAGGAGGTTGTTAAAAATTTGAATTCTTTCATTTATTTTCTTCGTGCCATAGCCATAGTTGTAAATAGGTGCACATATTATAACATTTGTCCCTGTTATTTCTTGAAGAGTTTCAGTTTTTTTAGACCTAACACCGCTAGGCCAATAGTGATTGTAGTAAGGGAGTCGAAATTATGTATATGGTAATAAAAATGTCTCTGATTGAATTTGAAAGTTCGTTACATTAGAAATGCAAGTTGAGTCACTATTTTTAACTTTACCCTCGTTCATAAAAATGTCTATGATTGTACACTGATATTATTAGAGTCGGGTTGTTTAATTCTGGCGTAAATCTACTTAAAGCTTTACACTGTCAGTTTTGGTTCGCAGTCACAAATCACAATTACAAAGTTATGTTTATTATTAGGTTTTCACAGCACTTAGTTGTCTTTTCGTGAGTTTTTTGGTAATACACATTCACTTTAGTTTCTCCGTAAGTTCGAGTTTTTTTTATTGGATAACACTCACGCGTGGGTTTTATGGCGTTATTATTCTTGTTATATTATTATTTGCATTGTTTTTATACTTTAAACATTTTATTTAATTAAATTTCCGTAGAGTCGATGTTTACATGGCAGTAGCGCCATCTGTCTTTGTATGTTGTCCTGTGTTAATATGTAACCTTTGTTTGATTCCAGAATTAGGAATGCAAAATTTGAGCCCGATCCGTTCAGTAGCTTTAGCGTTTATAATAGTAGTGTGAAAGATGATTGATATACTTAATGCAATACATGACATTGACAATATAACCCGTAGGAAACATCTGCGCACGCTCAAGGCAGAACAGTTCCGCGTTCAGGTTGTGAAGTGTCTGCTCGGTGAGCCGAAGCAGCTCCACAATTCAGCTGTACTGAACTAAATAGTAGTGAATAAAAGTCACTTGAATATTAATTGCCTGTTTCCTTTATAGAATCCCTCAACATCAACATCGACTGCTATCCTGGAGGTTGTGGGGCAAAATTTAGTTCATACACAATTAAAGATGAATGCAGTATTCCAACAATAGGCTGTACCATAGAAGTTCATACAAGCAAATACCAACAAGGTACGTAAAATAAGTGTCTAGAATTAGCTTTTCACCATTCTCGCTGTAAACTTGTTTACTCAAATATAAAATAAAAGTTCTGTAACTCAACCCGTCGTAGTAGCAAATTCGCAAAAAGAGATTATTTGCTATTTATTAGACCTTTCTTTTTCTCACTAAAGTTTTTAAGGTTTTGGTTATAATTATGTCAATTTAAAGGGTTCTGTACCCATTGGGTAACCGTCCCGGTGACCGGTAACGGGACCCTATTACTAAGACTCCGCTGTTGTTCATTGTGTTTTTTTAATTTTAGTTTGAGAGCTGTCATCCAAAATGAAGATCTCATCGAGACCTGTCACTTCTCCATACAAACTAGTGGTCTGAGACGAGTAGTTTCCGAGATATGACCATTTTTAGTTTGACAGCTGTCATCCAAAATGAAGATCTTAACGAGACCTGTCACTTCTCCATACAAACTAGTGGTCTAGGATGAGTAGCTTCCGAGATATGACCGTTTTAAGTTTGACAGCTGTCATCCAAAATGAAGATCTCACCGAGACCTGTCACATCTCCATACAAACTAATGGTCTAGGATCAATAGTTTCGGAGATATGACCGTTTTCAGTTTGACAGCTGTCATCCAAAATGAAGATCTCACCGAGACCTGTTACTTCTCCATACAAACTAGTGGTCTGAGACGAGTAGTTTCCGAGATATGAACATTTTTAATTTGACAGCTGTCATCCAAAATGAAGATCTCATCGAGACCTGTCACTTCTCCATACAAACTAGTGGTCTGAGACGAGTAGTTTCCGAGATATGACCATTTTTAGTTTGACAGCTGTCATCCAAAATGAAGATCCTCATCGAGACCTATCACTTCTCCATACAAACTAGTGGTCTGAGACGAGTAGTTTCCGAAATATGACCATTTTTAGTTTGACAGCTGTCACCCGAAATGATGATCTAACCGAGAGCTGTCACTTCTCCATACAAACTAGTGGTCTAGGATCAGTAGCTTCCGAGATATGACCGTTTTAAGTTTGACAGCTGTCATCCAAAATGAAGATCTCACCGAGACCTGTCACATCTCCATACAAACTAATGGTCTAGGATCAATAGTTTCGGAGATATGACCGTTTTCAGTTTGACAGCTGTCATCCAAAATGAAGATCTCACCGAGACCTGTCACATCTCCATACAAACTAATGGTCTAGGATCAATAGTTTCGAAGATATGACCGTTTTCAGTTTGACAGCTGTCATCCAAAATGAAGATCTTAACGAGACCTGTCACTTCTCCATACAAACTAGTGGTCTGAGACGAGTAGTTTCCGAGATATGACCATTTTTAGTTTGACAGCTGTCATCCAAAATGAAGATCTCGTCGAGACCTGTCACTTCTCCATACAAACTAGTGGTCTAGGATCAGTAGTTTCCGAGATATGACCGTTTTCAGTTTGACAGCTGTCATCCAAAATGAAGATCTCACCGAGAGCTGTCACATCTCCACAAATCGCTCGATTTCTTTGGGGCAGGCAGGGCCAAAGAGTTGGTCTACAATGAAGACATAATGAATAAATTCAAAAATGTATATTGCAATTTCAGTTAAATTACACATAATTTATATACATTTTATTATACACAGGGTGTCCTACAACCATGCCACATGGAGCGGAAGTACTTAAATATTGTAGATAGAGTATTGTACTGAAAGAAGACTTCATTTTGATTTTAAAAACAATTACACATTATTCAAAGATTTTTGAAAAATCGCCCATCTAAATCACTAAAACCCGTAAAATTGTGATAAAACACCTTTTATTTTACTATTTCGATTTAAAGGCTCAATCGTATTATTTTATTCCAGATAACAATCATCATCATCAGCATATATTAGTCCACTGCTGGACATTGGCCTAATGAGCGCCATAGCGCCCTGTCTTCAGCTTGACGCATCCAGCATCTGCCTCCAGTCTTTCGCAAATCGTCATCCCAAGGTAACAATCATATCAAATAAAAGGAAGACCATGAAATTTTACATGTTATATAAAATAGTTACTGACCAACGGGACCAATTAGATAACCGCCGAGATCACTGGACCTCGCCCCGCTGATTTTTTTAATAGGTTATGTGAAAAAATTACCTTACTTTTATTCATAATTGTGGGCTAACATAAAACAGCTGCTAAATACTGTTATATCTCAGACTGACTTATGTCAATAGAAGAAGACAGAGCGAGATTGAGCAGTGTGCTGAGTTAGCATACTATTATGAATAAGGGGGTTAGTTTACAATAAGCAGTATGAAAATGTGCAGGAGTTACAAACTAAACTTGGTCCTGTAGTAACTCCTGCAAAAAAAACTGAACACCTTAAAAAGATAAATAAATCAACTGGTAACGAAATTATTAAATGAGTTAGAATTGGTATACAACAGAATGAATGGGCGGGACTTATTATTTTGAGCATTTGCTAAATTAGATTACCTGTAAGGAAAACGTAATTATTTTAATAGAATCTAAAATTTCATGGTCTTCTTTTATTTTAGATGCTTTGTTAAATGGAAAAACTAATCCATGCAATTGAGCCCTTACATGTCTGAAATCTTAAAGTTAACGGTGTTTTTCTTACAAATTTTCGGGTTCAATTCCCGGTTTAGGTGGATACAGGCGATTTTTCAAAAATCTTTGAATGCAGTTTTTAAAATCAAATTGAAATCTTCTTTCAATAAAATGTTATATAAATATAATAATATAAAATTTTATGTGGCCGTATAAATAAATTACTAGGGATATGTAATTTATTTATACTACTGTAGTAGCTGTCATACATTATTTTGTCATTTATATTTTATGTATTTATCAAACTATCAATTTACTTTGCTGCCAATGCCGATAAATACATATAACTATAGTGATAACTATAACTAATATTATAAAGGCGAAAGTTTGTACGGATGTATGGATGGATGGATGTTTGTTACTTCTTCACGCCAAAACTACTGGACGGATCTGGCTGAAATTTTGCATACAGGTAATTCTAATCCTGGAATAAAACATAGGCATACTTTTTATCCCATAAATCTGTTCCCGCGGGATGAAAATCACATTAAAATGTTTCCATAGGAACAACGCGTGCGAAGCCGCGGGGCGCAGCTAGTATAAAATACGCGTTTTCATCTGATATCTTATTAACTGACGGTACTTATCTATTTCAGATTACCTGTTGAACAATTCCACCGCCAACTGCGATCCCCAACTCACCCAGCGTGAGGATTAGTACTCAATATTTTAGAAAAATACTCAATATTTTTATTGAAGTTTTGTAAGTATTCATGCACCCTGCCTGTCAGATAGATTATGGCAGTGATCGTAATCTTAATCTATTAAGTAAGATTAATACTTAATCAGTAGGTATTTTATACAAAATTACAGCGAACTCTTGGGATATAAATAATAACATAACATAAGTTGTAAGTATTTACATTTCTAGATGAACTGTTTATAAAATCATGCAAGTAAATATTTCTGTATATTAAAAATAGTAAAAATAAATTCTTAATAGTAAGTACGTACAGCCGTTTTTTCATGGACCTACTATTTTCTCCTATTAGTAGGACCACGAGGGAGACCTTTTTCTGTCTGTCCTATTCTAGGGTGAATCAAAAATCTACCTCCTGTATAAGTTTCTCGTTACTCAGATGATAATGTACGTAATTAACAAAACTTTGTATAAATTTGACTAGGTTAAACTTAACATAAATAAATGTAACATTGGTACCCATCATGATCTAAAATTCACTTCGAAACTCGTTATAATTATCGTGCTTGGGTACCGATTTAAGGCATGTTGGTGGTTTATTATAATTATATTTTAAGGAACATGTAATCGTCGTGTATGCTTCGGATTATGTCACTACCTCATGCTTCGGATTTGATTAGTGTAATAAATTTGTAATGGTAAACGGTGTTTTTATTTTAGTCAACTGAGCCAAAATAACAAAGGGTATAATTATAATAGAATATAAATATTTTTCGAAAACTGTAGGTAGTAAATTTATAAGGGCAGCTAAAAATATCGATATCGATGAATGTGGTTTAGGGGTCACCCCTAAATCGCATTTATCGATATCGATATCGATGAATAAGCCGCAGCAGCACATCACTATTATTATTATTTTTTGTGTTGGTAGCCATGAATGTCTTTGTGACATGTGTCGTCTGCGCATGTCCAAATTGAAGTGGATAGGTTGGTTTTTCGCGATACATTCATAGACAGTGACGTTTGGTAGACTCATTTTATTCTAAGGAGGTCCCGTCTCTTCTTACGAAGTTATTGTATTCTCTTTGGTCTTGGTCTCGTCTCTACACTTTTCTGTACTGAATAATTGTAATTTTTATTAAGGTTTTGGTTTCAATTTGTGAAATATTGTAACCGGCAGCGGAATGACAAAACTTCTTGATCGGTCACGTTGTTATATCCAAATAAATGCTGTAAACCTACACGATGGAAACAGATCAAGTTCAGATGATCGGCGACAACGGGGACGTGTTTGTTCATCGGTTGAAAGAGCTATCCGATGAAGAAAAACTGCGCCTTGACTCTCAAAACTCGCGCCTGATCTCCGAAGCCAAAGCTGCCAAACTAGAAAGAGAAGCGAAGCGCCACTGGGACATATTCTACAAACGGAATGAGACCAAGTTCTTCCGAGACAGGCATTGGACTACGCGTGAGTTTCAAGAGCTAATAAACTTTGATCCAGACCAGCAAATAACATTCTTGGAGCTAGGCTGTGGCGTCGGCAACATGGTCTATCCGCTAGTGCAGGAAGGGTTCTCCAACTTTTACTTCTACGCGTGTGATTTTTCACCACGTGCTGTTGAGTTTGTAAAGGCGAACAGCCTGTACAATGAGAGTCGTATGAAGGCTTTTTGCGCTGACCTGACGACAGAGGACTTATTCGAGAATGTTCCTCAAGGCAGCGTGGACATAGCCAGTCTTATCTTCGTATTATCGGCGATAAATCCTGCATCGTGGTTGCAAGTAGCCAGTGTCGCATTTCGGGCGCTCCGGCCGGGCGGGGTGCTGCTGTTCAGGGACTACGGGCGCTATGACATGGCTCAGCTCAGGTTCAAGCCAGGACACAAGATTGCAGAGAACTTTTACATGAGGCAAGATGGCACAAGGTAAAAATTACCATAGGTACTAAGCATTCCGCTACTGGTCAATAACCTTAAATTTCTGTTTGGTGTAACATGTGTTGTATTTTCAGGAGTTACTACTTCAGCGAAGACGAGCTCGGGAAACTATTTACAGATGCAGGGTTTGAGATAATCATGAACACTTATGTGCAACGCCGGACTGTCAACTTCAAAGAGGGAATTGATGTCCCAAGGATCTTTGTGCAAGGGAAATACAGGAAGCCTAATGGTGGTAAGCATTTCCTCTCCTATATCTCTATAAAGAATATCTATGAAATCTTAGACAATAAATAAAATATGAAGTTTTGTACTTACTTATTTTAAATGATGATAAATGCTAACCATTGAATACCATGATTTGCATGTATATTAGCTCTAGCTGAACATTCATTATAAAAATATGAAAATTTATATGATAAAATTCAACAACTAACCAGATTTTTAATTTCAGATTGAAGCAACAATGGTGCTGAAAAAACTACTTATTTTGGTAAGGTTTCTGACAACTTGGTTCGTTTTTATTTATTTAATGCACCGCTTGTAAATTTGATTTGCACCTTTTTCGTTATTTTGTAAGATGACTGGTCTGTGACAGAGTTGTGTTATATTATTTTGCCTTAATTAAATTTAGTTTTCTAATGATGATATCGCAGTGCAGCTGAAAACCTTCAGTTGATCGCAACAGGTATTTTGACTAGAGTAGGGACCTCATTGGCTAATAAATTGGTAATCTACAAAATTTTCTCGACACTTTTCAAAATTGTAGCATAGGGCACCTGTTGTGATATCTGATGCAATGCAAAGGCTTTAATAGCAACTCTGAATCATTATTTACCTGTAAATAATCAGTTTTACTTGAATTTTTATTAAAAATTTATTAATCATTGTTGCAGGGCTTTGACTGAAATAATGGATTAGTTGATTTCATTGGTAAGCATATTTTTTCTAAATTACTCAAACCCAACTAAAAATAATTTGCCACCTTTTGGGTACAATAAACACCCTCATTCATACATGTCTAAGCTAGAAGAGGGAAAAGGGTCTACTAAAAAAATAAGTTTCAAATATTTCATGCATATCTTGTTATTTTTGTCTATTCTATTCTCAACTCGTAACTTGTATGTTCTTTTCGGTAATTTAGAGTACCATACCAGTACTTGAGTACAAGATATTTGCCTAAAAATACCTGTATTGAAATTGAACTGTTGATACCATTTTGTTTTCATGCATATTAATGATATTTTATGTGCATAATTTTGGTACTTATTGAAAATACAGATTTTTTAGTACCAGCATTTCAAAGTACCCATACTTCTTCAAGGTCATTGGTACGGGTATTCCAAGCCCTGCTTATCTACAAATTAAAAAGATACTAAAATTAAGATTTTAGTTATTATAGGCTCTCTTAATGTATTTTTAAGTCCCGAGTATTAGTAATTCTTGGGATATTATTTCAAATACCTACCTAGAAATAGTGGAATTCATAAAGGTAAATAATTGGTTAAAATGATGATATTATAGTTCATCTGAACTCTTTGATGTACAACTTGCATTATGTCTTTCGCTCCTATCTGACTTTCTTTTTCTTAAAATACCTAATATTTGATAAAAAGATATCCCATTAATCTATTTTTCTCATTATAGATGAAAACTGAAGCTTTGCAGCAAAACAAAAAGACAAGATGTTCTCTGCATTTGGTAAGTTCTACCCATTATGAACACCCAAAATCATCAATTTATGTATATAATAATATATTAGATCCCTTAGTTGCCACGACACCTGAGAAATTCTAAGTCTGCACCACTCGGCATTAGTAATAAGGTGTATTATGAATCTGAATTGATGGAGGGGTATAATAGTAATAGTGATGTTCAAATAATATTCCCAGTCCAGCCAGACATAACAATGTTATGGTTTTCCTTTCTACACTGGAGTAGAAAGGAAAACCAGTACATTACATACAGTAACATTCTTGGGAGGTTATTGAATTATGTTATATTGTAGAGGTTATTATAAGTTTTCTAATGATGACATTATAGTTCATCTGAACACTTTGATGTACAACTTGCATATGTCTTTCGCTCCTATCTGATCCAAATTACATCGACTATCCAAGTGTTTTCCCATTTATCTTAATACTAAAGAAAGATTTTCTTTCCCAGATTGGATACTCCTGTGGAGAATAGAAGTTGCATTTACATCTTGTTAATTGATCAAGGTAATTAATTATGTCTTATCATTCATTCATAAGTTTCATAACACCAATATTCAACTTCTCAAAGTGATCAAATAAAATAACCAATAGATAGCTTGGTTACAAAGCTATCTATTGGTTATTTTCTTTGTTTCTTAATTCATTTCAATTTATTTACAGTGATGATATTATAGTTCATCTGAATATTTTGATGTACAACTTGCATTATGTCTTTCGCTCCTATCTGATTGAAACCACAATTAAATTCAGTGTAATATTTATTTTGTTTGTATTCAAATAGTGTACTTATTTGCAGGGTTGTCAGCTGAAGAAAAAGCAGATGGTTTATACTCAGGTTGGTACTGAATACTACCTATTTGTTATATAGCATAATTTTTTTTACCAAAATTGAGATTAAAATGATGAATTTTGATAGGGACATCTGATTATAATGCTGTTAGTATAACTATCCACACTGATTTATTATTTCTATTTGTCAAAATGCCTGGTTTTTGTAAGAAATGTTGACAAAATTTTCATTTTCTTTTAGTTGCAAGTTTTGATCTAAAAAGATCTGCAGTGGTAAAGAAAAATATAAAAAGGACCAAATGATTCACATCACCAACACTGGATACAAGTGCCAAGACTGTGTACTGCAGGCAAAACATATATAAAATGGTAAGATATCATTTTGACATTGTAATTTCTAGTTTATTTTTTGTATTTGCAATTTTATGATGATTTTTGATAGGGACATCTGATTATAATGCTGTTAACATAACTATCCATACTGAAAGAAAGTCCAATTATTGATTTTATTCCTCAAGTTATTCAAATCTCAAATAATTCTTTCTATTCCTCAGGCCGCTGTCAGAAACAAGTCATGGAATGAAATGGTTTTATGTAAGTAAATATTTATCCTAGCTAGCTACATTAAATCTTCCACGTCATCTTGCAGACGATTCATAGACCCACCTTCCTATTTTAGTAAATAAAATACAAAGAAACTTTTAATGTTACATGATGACTTGACCTTCAGGTCTCCCTCAACAGAGAGAACCCATAAACCATGTTGACCACATAAACATGTCTGATTAAAAGCAATAAAAACACAGTTTTTAGAATCTAATTTTCTGTTACTTATAAAATTCTCCTTTGCAGACTAACAATGGTTGACTTTTGGATTCTGGACTGTATTGCAAATTATCTTGAAAAGTTGGATGGAGTATGTGACGCTGATGCATGAGGTAAGCTATATTAACAAGTCAAGAAATCGATTGCATTTTATACACTAGGTTAAGACCTAGTGTATAAAATGCAATCGATTTCTTATTAAATACTTAGATATAGATTGGAGATAATAATACACATAAATGTCACAGAAATAATTATAAGGATAAGGATCATTAATAAATATGTATAATAATAAGAAAAACATTAAAACAAAAAATATATAAGGATAATTTAAAATGATGACTAGACCTTCAGGTCTCCCTCAACAGAGAGAACCCATAAACCATGTTGACCACATAAACATGTCTGATTTAAATAACTAATAAATACATAGTTATTACATTATACTGATAATATTCCGTTACTCAATAATTCTCTTTTTCAGAAAAACAATGGCATTTTGGATTCTGGAGTGTACCACTATATCTCCGCAAGTTGAGGTAAGCCATGATCTTTGTAACAACATTCTAAAAAGGGTGTTGCGCTTTATGTAATATTGGTTTTCTTCGTAAAATGATGACCAATTATAATGATTCTTGGATGGTGTACCGGTAGTTTATAATCCTGATATGGATTTAATGGTTAAAGATACCTTTGTTTCCTAGGGATTAGTATTTGTCTCACCAAACTTAACATATTTTTTTGATAGATGTTTGAAAATGATGACTTGACCTTCAGGTCTCCCTCAACAGAGAGAACCCATAAACCATGTTGACCACACAAACACGTCTGATTCCATAAGACTTGTTAATCCAGATAAATACTTGTGAAAATGTCCTAGTACTGAAGAAATGTTTTTATTTACAGATTGCAGACATCTTTGATACCTACTTACCGTTATCCTTGCTGAGTAGAGAATTAGGTAAAGTATTTTTTTAATACATTATAATGTAAAAAGGCAGAAGGCAAAGCCCCTCCCGCACAATTCAAAATGATGACCAGACCTTCAGGTCTCCCTCACCAGAGTGAACCCATAAACCATGTTGACCACACAAACATGTCTGATTCTATTATAAAAAACAGTAAAATGGCAGATTTCTACTTAATTATGGAAAAAATCTAATTTAAGATTTATTTATATGTTACAGAATGCAGACTTCTTCGATGCATTGTTATCAAATGGTTGAAAAAAGTATAAGGTACCTATAATTTATTTATTTTATTTGAAAACAACTGTTACCTCCGTCATCCATACCTTAAATTCGCCGGTAGGTAGATTAGTCTTTCATTTTAATGTTTGTCTTTCTATAATGTTCATTCTTGCACTTAGTTGAGCATTTTCCAGGCAAACTATAGCATTGTAGTCGAAAACTGCCGGGTCCAGGCTGCTATAGCCTTCTTGGTTATAAAGACTGCCACATTCATACATCATTTAAGAATAAAACCCGCAAACTTAGCCCATGGATGTCGTAAGAGTTGACCAAGGGAACTTGAAGGGTTGCAGCTTCCTTCTGTATTTGTCTCAACACCTGCATCGTGATCATCACCTGCCAAGCATGGTGATGATGGCAAAACAATTAGGTTGGGAAAGGCATGTTGACGTTATTGGAAGGACATGAAAAAATAAAAAAAGACGTGTGGCACTCGGGGACTGCCGCGGTAAAGCTATTGCAATGCCATCTAGAGGCGAGTTGCTGAACTAGAGACAAACGTCATATTTCAAAAAGTCATTAAAAGTTCTACTATTCATCGATAGATGGCAAAACTAAAAAGTATCACCGCTGTTCCGGTCGGAGTGGGGAGCGTGAGGTTTTTTCGTTCGGAATTTCTGGATTCGGTCCCCGCGCTCAAGGCCCGCGATAGAAGCTATGCAATAGTTTAAAACCAACTTTATTTTCTTTGTTACAGAAAAGAAAACTCCATGCAAACAAACTCCATCCGGTGAAGTTAGCCACGAAACTACTAGTTTTGTGCGCGGTGTTTTCAAATTCAAGAAATCAGCTTTAAAGTGCGTCACCAATAAATCGTTTTCTGAGCGCCATGGTAGAGGATAGAAAAAAGTGCAAAGCAACATGCACGAGTTCCTCTGAACTCTTTAGAATTTTAGAATGGCTTCTAAAGTTATTGTATTAGGTTATGCATAGAGATAATTCTTGTAAGTGGAAGACTTAAGAGAAAGGATTGTGGATGCAGCAAATAAAATGAGGACCACGTTGACCACTGGAGTAGTGAATACTGGTCTCCGTAGAAGGATGCGACAATGTATCAGAAATAGAGGTGGCCATGTTGAACATGAACTGTAAAATAAGAGAAAGTTGTGTGAAAACATTTAATAAATGACATTTCATGCTTACCTATTGTTTTATTTTACTTTTTAGGGCTAAGTATAAATTTTCTTCCCCACTGTCAAATAAATTAAAAGTCGAATAACTCGAAAAGGGTTAAGTTTAGGGCAGGGTGTTTCATAGTGAAATAAGTCAGAAATGATGGGTACTCCACGCTCTTCACGGATCTAGCACTATTTTTCCTGTAACCCTGTAGATAGAACATAAATAAATCTCTTGGACCAATTTCAGCATCATTATTTCGAAAAGTAGATACCTCCCGTAAGTAGACGCAATAATCAACCTAATGAACAAGCAATAAGACGCCCATTAAGTTCACAGCCCCACTATGGAATTTAGTGGTTTCAACTATACCAATAAACAGAACATGCGGAGAAATTACCAAGTAGTATACTGTCAACAGAGAAGGTGGGAATAGTAGATTAAAAAATCCCAGTACCTAGTTCTGTCAACAGTACAGGTAAACGTAAATAGTGCATTCCATCCCGGTGCCCTGAGTAAAATAGTAACCTTTAGGAAGATATCTAGGGCTACGTTCCGATTCATGCTAAAAAGCGCTGACGCGCGCATGAAGTCGTTTCGTTTCAACTTTCAGAGCGCACGGCAACGCCCACTTCGCCACGCCCCTCGAGCGCACGGGAGCGCGTGAACTTGCCTCGCCTTTCGAGACAAAGCAGCTCGTGCGTTCCTTCAACTTCTTTGTGAGTGCCGTCTGAGCGTTTCGTTTCATTAATCGCGCCAACGCACTCAGATGAATCGGAACGGGGCTTCGTGCGCGCATAGCTCGTGCAGTGCGTTAGCGCTTTAAGCTTGAATCGGAACGTACCCGGTCTTTCACTGTGGCTGCTATCTTGACGTCAAGCTGGCAGTTCCGCTGATTTCGACAAAACTATAGTTTCGATAACTATGCCAAACACGTATGTATAGTGTCTGTTAAGATAGGGTGCCTATCTTAACAGACACTATACATACGTGTTTGGTGTTACACATATTTGTGTTGGAAAAACTACTCCGAGCCAAAGTGGCGCCGCCACATATTTTATTAGTCCATGGGCGGTGTGCGTTACTGGGGCGGCACGTCGGATAATGATGAAAATATATAGGGCTGCTAACTTGACGCATACACAAACTGCACATGAGAAAAATGTATCGTAAGTATTTAGTTCAAATAATGTCCCATGAATTTTCGACTTCCACGGGACTTGAAACCCGCTTTCTTCCCCCAGGACGGGAACGTGATGTGATATCCAACCACACTAACATCACAAAAAAGAGGCCCCGTCGATCGCAGTCGAAAATTTCTAGGCTATTGATTTATTATAAATTACCCTTAGTAGGTAAAGCTAATTACTAGACATATTTTAGTGTAGGAACAAACAATCAAGAAAATCTTCGTCTTACAAATAACTTTATTAACCACCATCAATCCATCAATTCACCACCATCAGTCCATCAATTCCAACTTATAGGAAGAACCGCCTTCTTGACGTCTCCATTTGGTGCCGGCGTCCGGCTATGATCCACTCGAAGTCCCCGCGCTTAGAGTCGAAAGTCCCTTGCTGCAATGACACCAGTCTCAACGTGAACCGAGGGCCGAGCTCGCGGAGTTTCGCGCGTTTTCCGTCCTTCGTGAATTCATATCTGAAACGATGGTGGCACTATATAAAGCGATACATTGACGAAAACCTATTAAGCAGGAACCTCTATGAGGGCAATTTTCCTTGTAGTTAGTTTAGTTTAAAAGGCGTGAGCGACTAAGCATCATTATTTAGGTTATTATGCTTAGTTTGTTTCTTAGGCCCGTATTTTGGAACCTTGCTCAGTCATTGGTCTATGCATGAGTGACGCTTATGCCATAGAATAGCGTTACTCAAGCATAACTCGATGACTGAGCAGGCTTTTATAATACGGGCCTAAGTCAACCTAGTCTTTTGAAGTATCAAATGAAGATAATTTGCCGTAGGTTATCTTCGGATTCATCATCATCACACAGCCGGATTTAATCCACCGCTTGGTATTCCAAGCAGGGCACAAGTGCAGTGGGCACAAACTCATCACGGTCTTGTGCTAACCGCCTAAATTGACGCCCCAAAAATTGAGTAATCCAGGATAAGAAAAAATAAGTCGAGCGCGTCTTCCACTAACGTTAAACGGTTGTGTTCCGCTTAGGGCTCTTATACGGGAAGTTGCCGAGTGCAAGGGAGTCGGCGGTGTATAAGAACGTCTTGTGTATCAGAGCCTTCAGCTACGCTGCGTATACGTGAGTTCTGCTCTCTTAAGAGTGTGCCATACATAAGCAATTTTGTACTTCGAAATCGTTATTTATCTCAGAATCTGTGAAAGCTACCTTCATATTTAGCGAAATGTTACTTTGATTTTTTATCTTGAACAACGTGTTTTGGTAAAAGTTTTTTTTTTTTAATATTTGTTTGCACACATTTTGCTATTTGTCTCAGGAACAAGAACAACTGACTTTTTTTTCTTCAGTTTTTGTTTTACTGAAACCTAGAAGCTGAAACAACCAATCGAAAAATATAAAGACAGAACTAAAGAAATACTCTTTAAGTTCAGTCGTTTAATAAAGCAAAAATAGTAAAAAATTTCATTATCTTGTAAAGTTGTAATTAGGTAAAAACAGTTTTGTCGCATAGAAAATCGGTGCACGTCTCTGCTCTGTACTTCTCACTCGCGTGAAAACCATATCTTGTCATCCTGCTTGAAATTGATTTCGTAGCGGCGTTATTGCACACTTAAAACGACCTCGGTGGTACAGTGGGTGGCAATCGCGACCCCGGAGGTTGCGGTTTCATTGTTTGTATAATTTGCAGTATTGTGGTGGTTAGTTTTAATATTGGCCTGGGTGTATATTTCGTACCTACATCCCTATATAAGTCAGCTGTAACCCATTAATTAACGCATTTACTGCCCAGGGTAGATTCTGCTACACGGGGCTGGAAGAGGACATTTGCATCCTGGGCCATGAAAGTGTTAATTTAACACAAGGTCTGTCCACTTTGGGGCATGATGCTGCTGTGTGACTCAAATATCACAGATATCTCTGCTTTTTAAATACACGAGCGAAAATGGCGTAATAAGATAAAATTGGTGGGGCAATTTTATCTTATTATTACGTTAAACACCGGAACTTTTAAAAATCCATCCTAAAGTTTGTATTAAAGTTGTTTATTAATACCTCTGTAATAGTTTCATCTTGTAAAGATTAGGCAGTGATACAAAGTTGCGCTTTTTGGCCATCAAACTCTATTTTCGCATCTCTTCCTAAACTATATGAGATAAAACTATTACAGGGGTATTAAAAAATAGCTTATAATAGATACCTCAAACTGTACGATGGATTTTTAAAATTTCCTATGTTAAACGTAATAATAATGATAAAATAGGTGGCGCTGTCATATTGGCTCGGGTATGCGCCTTAAAGCCATGGGCACACCACGTGCCCGTAGCGTTTCTATAAAACGCTCCGGGCACGTGCTCTATAGTCATGCCTATGCCAGAGGAGAGTTCTAGAAACATTACTAACCGATGGTGCCTAAAGAATATGTAGTCCCGCTGGTTGTGGAAGGTGACGGCGCGGCGGCCGCGGAACTGCGGCTCGTAGTGGAAGATAGCGCCGAGCATGCGCCCTATCGTCATGCCGAGGCGCGTGGAGAAGTTGTTCAGGATCACCTGGAACCAGACAGAACGAATAAAACAATATAATTAATTAAAACAATAATAATATTGAACAAGGCAATTCAAACAAACTGTCAAAACCTTGCTGTGCAAAAAGGCTTACTATAAAATATCAGATTATCTAGACTTCTAGAGGATAGAAAAGCTTGGAACGGATTTTGCTCCAACTCTAAAATGAATTAGTTAATTTTCGAGAAAATACCACTTTATTTCAGTGTCAGTGTAATTTTTTTGATATAATTTGACATTTTAAAATAAAGAATTTTTTACTTTTGATTTTTGACTTGCGGCGGCATCCAGCATCTGTATTTTTGTGATCTGGGTATTTCTAAAAGATTGATATTTAATAAAAAATATCTATCTTTGTTACTAAATACATCAGTCATCTAGTACCCATAACACAAGCTCTTGCTTATCTTAGGGCTCGATAATGCCGTGTGGATTATCCCTATTTATTTATCCTCACCTCTGGCCGATGCTCAGTGATCTCCTTATAATCTCTCTTCATGTCCGGCGTGATCTTACAGCTGGAGAGGCGGAAGTGAGCAGTGGGTCCGTTCGGCAGGTGGATGAGGAGGAACCCGTTTGGCTCCTTTTGGTTCTCGTTGATAACAATTACATCGGTGATGTCTTCACGGACTGCTGATTGGCATATCCGTTTTACTGATGATCTGGGGATTAAAATCAATATACTTGTTTTATAAATGCCAAATTAAATTAATTTGACCTTTTCTGAGTGTGTATTTATTGTATTTATGGAAATAAAGAATTTTTGACTTTGACAAAGTAATGGTCTCAATTATGCAGTTGAACAGATCCAATAATAATAATATAATATTCCTCTCTCTGCATCCATAATCAATCACCGACTCCTTGAGCATAGCTTTGCAGCCAGCGATTCCATTTTGATATATTTTTGACTGTAGATAGATTAATATATTTAATTTGAATTTTTTAAGATTTATTAATAAATCAGTGTTTATAATAATAAATCATTTCAGGCAACACTAGTCTATCCAGTACAGGATGTTAAATTACTTTAAAATAATGCACTTATCACAGGCCTATGTCAGTATTGGATTGGTATAGGCTGTTGATGAAGACGATAAAATACTCACCTCTGTCTATATCTAGCTATTGAGTTAGGTATTATTCTAGTGAGCTCTCTCCCGAATATCCTAGTCTTGGTGTGGGGGTTGTCCGAATATGTGATCAATACTTTAGGTTCATACGCATTCTCAAAATAGCTGGAGAATTCATCTAGCTCCATGTCTTTTTGTGCCTGTAAATATGAGAAAAAACATTTTTTACTTCATAGCAAGCAGAGTTACTTTAGTAATAAGGTTGACAATTCCAAAACTGTTCTAAAACCTCACTTTGTATCACCATGAAACCTACTTAAAATAATGCTGGACAATTCACACAGCATTATCTAGCCCCAAGCTACGCTGAGCTTGTGTTATGGGTTACTTGTTACTTGTTCCTAGGCTGGTTTCCACAAGTAAGCCGTAGGTGGGCCCTTTTTGTGTGTGTTGGGTACTAGATAACTGATATACTTAATACAATAAACTACATAGATAGATATTTTTTATTATACATAGAAAACATCCAGAACGCCCTGAACAAATGTCTGCAGATCATACACACATTTGTCCCGAGGCGGGAATCGAACCCGCAACCTCCTGCGTCACAGACAGACCTTCGTCCACCGCGCCACTGAGTTCGTCAAACTTACATCACTTAAAAAGATCATCTGATTACTGTTCATAATTCACATTCGAATCCGCGTCTTTAGTGCTTATCACACACATCCCTGTACTGAGGGGTCGGTATGAAGAGTGATAAACACTACACCACGAAGTTGTGTACCATGGCCGTCGAAAACGTGGGACATTGTTCGGACATTAGCGCTGTTAGCTATGACTCGAACTCGGGTTCGAGTCATAGCGGTAAACTACAATAACCAAAAACTTTTAACAATGGTCAAGTTTGAATTCTAACCTCTTCTTCCTCTTCTGGTTCAACGTTAACCAGCATAGTCTCATCTTTCTCCCTGAGCGACTCCAACGTGTGCGGCACTTGCTTTGGAACATCATCTCCTTCCTGCTTCTTCTCCAACTTACGTCTATCAACAGAATTAACACGGTTTGTTATAATACAACATGTAAACAGGGAGTCACCTACAACATAACCGCACTTACTTCTTTTTGTCCTTTCCACGAGCCATGTTGAGGGTTTATAAAAGCTTGCGTCACTTGTGAAAGTCGAAGTTTCAAAACTAATATGCCTACAAACAAGGTATTTTATTTTTCAGGAAACTTATGCATCGCTGTCTGCGAAGCAAAACACATGGAATTTGTTTTGGTTTTTTTTATTAGAGATGTGTAGGTACTGTGAGTAATGCATTACGCGTAATATAGCACGACCGCGTACGGTACGCGTACGCAGTACCCGACAAAATTTAGCATGACACATGGCACTAAACATGGCATGGCTGGCGCCATGCTCTGCGATCGGCGCGGCCGTGTAATGATAATGCTCGGTCGAGTGTCCGTCGTCGGTCAGTATCGTAAAGGTTCGAGTGCAAGCGAGGAGGGGTGTCGGCCGGACTAGATTCTTTCTCTGTCACACGCCGCGCCGTTTAGTAGAATCTATATAGTATTGCGTTCTGGATAAGGGTTACGTTTCTTTGGCACCGTCCCGTCTTATAAAATCAAAACTTGCATGATTTGTTTCATTACCATTACTCAGACATAGGTAGGTAGGTAAGGTACCTATATAAAATATTTAGAAATAAATTAGTGCACAACTACGGAACAAACAAATCTTCGTTATCGAATGTCGTCTAATTGCTATAGGTATAATTCGAAACTTATTATCCTATGTGTAGGTAGGACCTGGGTGACCGCGCTTTACTTGGTATTTTAATACAGATTAACATAATAAACGAAAAAATTCCGATGACCTTTTCCCGAGATACGTAAAATATATCTACCTACATACATATCTAATGCAATAATTGTTAGTTTAGCGGTATAACATACAGAATGTAATAAAATAATGAAAGGTGTGTAAATTGCTATAACCTACATTATATCTGAACAGAACATTCAGTCAGTACCTACACTTAAAAGTAATAGCGGGCCCTTCGCATTACTTACATAGCATAGAGCGACATGACGTCGGGTCATGTTTAGTGTACTGTGTACTGATA
Source organism: Eupithecia tripunctaria (assembly GCA_955876795.1). Taxonomy (NCBI): domain Eukaryota; kingdom Metazoa; phylum Arthropoda; class Insecta; order Lepidoptera; family Geometridae; genus Eupithecia; species Eupithecia tripunctaria. The sequence goes on from OY041600.1 coordinate 1,471,517, forward strand.
GCATGCTATATGGCGCGGTACGAAATGTCATGCTATATGGCATGACATTACAGAGTACTGTTTTGCGCATGTCTATTTTTTATACACTTGACACTAGTTGACACTTGCAATTTGACAATGACTTTTGAGAGGACGACATTGACTTGTTTCGCTCTCATAAATATGTAGCATATGTACAGTCCGACCGGAAAGAGTAGAAAATAAATGAGGACGAAATTATGGAAAATAAGGAAATTATGCGTAGGTACTACTTCTCAAGTGGATACATTTATTATTATTAGGTACTTTTGATAATGTCAGTTGTATGTCCTTGCGGCAATGCCAGTTTTTAAATTTTTTGAACTAAATTTCACATCAAATGAATTCATGGTCTTCCTTTTATTTCTGACACTATGTTATTTGGAAAAAAATAATCCTTAAGTTGAAGCCTTTCGATCGGTTTGATAAAGCTGATTATTTTTTTCATGTAACGGGTTCGATTCCCGGTTCAACCATGTAATTATTTAAATATCTATGAATGCAGTTTAAAATGTTTTTAAAATCAAAATAAAGTCTTCTTTTAGTAAAATGTTCTATCTTCAATATTTAAGGTACTTTCCCTCCATGTGGCATGGCTGTGGGACGCCCTGTATATTACGATGACTAGTTATTTATGACACTCCTTCACAAACACTGGCAGAGACGTAGCCTCGCGTCGTAGAAGGAGAAAACCTAATAAATCTATGCCTCGCGTAGTGCAGCACCTAAAGAAGTTGAAATTGATTTCGGAATCTGGCAATGTTACTTGTCAATGTCCAAATCACATTGGTTTGTTTGTAAATAAAATTTGAGGTTATGTTACGAATATGAAATCACGACGAATCTATGACGATGATATGAAATCAAACTGGAATATTATTTTGGTAGATATCAATATCGGCAATAAGCAGTTATTTCGAGTATGTATTAGTGAAGATAAGGCTGGGTCAGATGTCAATACGAGGCGAATGCTTCTTGTGGTTTCTGAATGATTCTGATTGCGATGGGTGGTGATTACGTAGCACTCGTGCGCTAAGGCCGGGAGTTTTCCTGCTTAGTGCTTATACCTATTAATTACGGCCTAGTCAGAGCGTAGTTGGCTGATGTCTCGAATCGGCGTGAGTCGTGGTGTAGTGCATAGATTATTGTCAAGGATGTCGTCCACCAAGTCTTACGAGGTATGTTTTAACTCTTAAAACTTTAGCAAATAAATGTAAGAGCTTGCTATACTCGTATAATACCGACTTTCTATTATTCAACACGTATACATTCCTAGAAGTATGTTAAGTCAATTAAAAACTAGTGAGAAGTGACTGTTATGTTTAACAGGAAACTTGTTTTCAGGCTTAGTTATTTCGATTTCTCAAATATTTTGGTTTTCGAGCTTGTTACCTAAACCAATGCTTATTACTAAATGAGTAACCACTTATAACACCTAATGATGCCTCATAATAATTAGTTCATTTAAGTTTTAACTACCAGCTGTTTGATAAATCACTAACAATGAGAATAAAGTGGATCCATAATCAAATGCAGGTCAAAATAATAAAAAACCATTACTACTATTTATTGTACCAATCTAATTATGTATTCTACTCATTAATATTCAGCCTTTACTGTAATATTATTACTATGGTGATGATTAGCAACTCTGTGCCTCTGGTGACAGTTGGTAACCAATTTCCATGATGATAAATCATTATTGCTGTATGTTTCAGGATGCTATCCATAAGCTCAACTCCCTCCAATCAAACAGATCCACAATAGAACAGATTAAAAGAAGCATCAAGAATGGCCAAGTAAGTGATTATATTTTTATTTATTCACAACAACAAATAATTATACTCAGATCTAAAAGTTTACAAGGTTTAACTTAAGTAGTCTTACGCTAAGTATAATCAGCCCTGTGATAACTGATAAACCTTGGATTGTCTCGTAATAATATTTATTTAAACCTTTCTGTTACTGTAGACACTTGGGTAATTTCAGATAGCAGCAAAAATTGTCAGGGTCTGCAGTTTTTGGTCTGGCTACCTTGAAGGTCGAAATCAAGAAAAAAATTCTTAATGAAAGACATACAAGCATCAATTGCCATGTGTCAAGGCTTATAAATTAATAATGCTGGACAATCCACACAGCATCATCTAGCCCCAAGCTAAGCAGAGCTTGTGTTATGAGTACTAGATGACTGGTACACATAATACATTACATAGATATGTATAAGTGAAGTGTCTTGGTAATTTATTATTGCGCAAGTCAGTTTTAACTAGGTTTTTACCTTCTTTTATTGCATGGCATGTGAATTTGTTGTAGACAGGTGTGTGTATTGTTATAAAATTAAATTTGCAAGTGTGTCATTCCAGAAGTGCACTAACATTGAAGATATGGAGAACTACCTATCAAGGACCGGAGTGTCTCTTGCCAAGTTAGACACACTCTCTGTGATACATGTGGCTGGCACTAAAGGAAAGGTATGTCATTTATTTTATTGTTAGTCTTTTACAGATATTTTCTATTATTGCAAGAGTCTGTTCAAAAAGAGAAGCGTTGTGGCGTTACGGTTAACGCATTCACTGCCCAGCTCTGCGGTGCGACCCGCAGGGGCGCGCCGCAGCTCCACGCAGATAGAGACTGGCACCTGCGTCTTGGGCCATGAAGGTGTTAGTGTATAATGTATAACGCATTCACTGCCCAGCTCTGCGGTGCGACCCGCAGGGGCGCGCCGCAGCTCCACGCAGATAGAGACTGGCACCTGCGTCTTGGGCCATGAAGGTGTTAACTAACACTTTTAGTCGTACTGCTATGACAGAGCAGTGTTCTGAACGCAACAAAAGTTGTCAATTGGGAAACGCGCACCCTCAATTCCGACGATACTTCTCTACACTTCTCTCACGTTAGGACATAGGGCGTGTCTTCAGCTTCACGCATCCAGCATCTGCCTGCAGTCTTTTGCAGATAGTCGTTTAAGTTTTTTTTTTATCATAAATAGACCTTCGTTTGACCGCAATCTCACCTGATGGAAAGCGAAGATGCAGCCGACAATGTATCACGAAGGTCTAGACTAGAAGATGGCTACTCCGAAGTATTAGTACTTACCTAATTTTTAGGGTTCAACAAGCGCGATGTGCGAGTCGATCCTGCGCCAGCACGGGTTCCGAACAGGGTTCTACTCTTCGCCGCACCTGCTGGCAGCACGCGAGAGGGTGCGCCTCGAAGGCCGGCCGCTGTCGGAGCAGGCCTTTGCGAGACACTTCCATAGGGTCTATGAGATGCTGTATGATACTCAGGTAAGCTGAAGGAGTTCCATTATAGGTGCATGTGTTAACTACGAACCTATACACTAGTCAAACTCTATGTGGAATGTTTTTAAACAAATCTTGAGACAACCATGAGCCGAGTGTAGCCATAGCCATTCATTTAGACAAACTGATAAATTAAGTGTTCCTAAATCATCGAGTTAGAATCCTAACTCGATGGCCTAAATGTATTTTTTTTCTCGTAAATAAATTATTAGATTGTATTGTAAATCGTCGATATTTAAAATTCCGAATACTTAAAATTCTTAATATTCACTCTGTTGTCGCGTCCTTACCCGACTACCAACGCAGGAGGGTTATGAGGTTGATACCCTATGTTTGTAATTTTATGTGTTTGTTTGTAAGTAGCCGACTTTTATGTTCCTAGCGCTGAAACTACTTGTTCGATTTCGACAAATAATTTTACTAAGGGAAATCTACCGGGGGCGAGCAGCAGCGCCTTTTGCAGAACAATTATTGCACCGATCTGCGATCCCCAACCCGCATGCCCAGCGTAGGGATTATGAGCAAAAACCCCCCATGTGATAAAAGCCAATAAGACGCTTATCAGGGGGAGACCTTTGTCCAGCCGTGGACCAATATAGGTTGTTGAACTTGAACTTGAACTATAGGGTGTTAGCAATATTTGTTGACTTTCAAATCGACAAATACCTAAATAAATTGTAAATAAAACAAGTTGAAATAAACTAAAACCCGATTACTCATCATGATGATAATATATTGGGTTTTAGTTTATTTTACCTTATGATTTTCAAATCGACAAGTAATATAAATTGTAGTTAGTTTATTTTACCTTATGATTTTCAAATTGACAAGTAGGTACGAATGAATGTATATTAAGTACATTCTCGTCCAAACCTCGAAAAAGTAAGAGGTGCGGCCGGCGCTCGCTTTAAAATAATAAATCAATTTCACTGAAATCTTTACCTACCTAGGTAGGTAGGTATTCTAACTAACCGAGCTGCACCATTTCGGCAAAATCATACTTACCTCAAGTAATATGTGTAATGTCGTAAGAGGAGACTGGGATATCCACCGGGAGCGGGCAGCAGCACACCCTGCAGAAAAATTATACCACCAAACTGCGATCCCCAACCCGCATGCCCAGTGTGAGGATTATGGGCATTAAGCTCCATGACATGAACGCGATAAAGCGCTTATCAGGGGGAAGTCAGCGTCCAGCAGTTGACCAATACAAATACAACAGTATTATTAAACATATTATTAAATACTAATAATATGTTGAGGTTGAGGTGCATCAAACTACCAATCCTACCTAAAAACATGGTAGAAGGTACTCGAACAATTAGGTAGGTACCTACTTAAAAATCCCGTTTATATAACATCAGTAATATGTAAACATAATTAGGAATAGGTAAGTACTATTTTTTCTGTGTGCATATCTTATCTACGTGTTACTTAGGGCTCTTAAACACGGACTGCAAGTGTCAAATACAGCAAGGCAATACACCCGCCGACTTCAAGGCAACTACACCCACCAACTGCCGTCTACTGCCGTCGCCTGCAGTCGAGACGTACAGGTCCATGTATAAAAGAGGCTTATGAAGTCGTGTGTAGTCACACTATCACACTAATATTATAAATGCGAAAGTATGTATGGATGTATGTTTGTTACCTCTTCACGCCAAAACTACTGAACGGATCGGGCTGAAATTTTGCATACAGGTAATTCTAATCCTGGAATAAAACATAGGCTACTTTTTATCCCATAAATCTGTTCCTGTGGGATGAAAATGACCTTTTAATGTTTCCATAGGAACAACGCGTGCGAAGCCGCGGGGCGCAGCTAGTGTTTAATAAAATAATTATCTCATTTCTGCATTGTTAAAAAAAAGTTAATGTTCATAAGGTCTACTGTTCGGAGAACTACTAGTAATATTAGTGTGATTTGTCCAAATTTATTTTATTTGGACTACCAACTAGAGATAACACATAAACAAATTCAAATACAGTGGCAAAGTTCTTAGGTCTAGTGCTCTCTTAATTATAGTCGGCCGTATCATGCGCATAAATCGAAGCAACTCAATACTAAAACAAAATAACTACAAATTCCAGGAGTATGAAGGTGACATGCCGAAGTACTTCGCGTTCCTCACAGTGATGGCGTACAACGTGTTCCTGATGGAGGACGTGGACGTGGCTGTGGTAGAAGTGGGCATTGGAGGGATCGTCGACTACACCAATGTTTTACGGTAAACAAACAAACATACTTTCATATTTTCTACATACAGCTGCTCTTTTATCTTACTCTTATTATTAATTTACTTATTACTAGCTGCGCCCTGCGTCTTCGCACGCGTTGATTTTCTCACCTTTCAAACCTTCCCTAGACCTTCACGAACATTTCAAGACCAAGATAAGATAAATCCGTTCAGCCGTTCTCGAGTTTTAGCGAGACTAACGAATAGCAAAAAATTTTTATATATAAGCGTCGAGTATCAGATATATCTGATACTCGACGCTTATATATAATTTTTTTTTGCAGTTTTAACAGTTTGTGAAATTGCTAACATTTATATATAAATGTTAGCAATTTCACAAACTGTTAGTTTGATAGATATAAAATTCTTTATTGCGCACTTATTGAAAGAAACAATATAATAGAACAGCTAAACACTGCTATACCAATCTAACATGGTGTATGCTACCAACTTTAGCTGTAATTAGAACTTAAGCTCATCAATGTACAATACACGGTAAAAACAGATTTCTTGAAAAAAGATAAATTACTTTGCATCAAAGCAACCATAGTAGATCCAAGAAAATGATCCTCTCCCTATAGACGTTAGAGAATATTCACTTCTAATTATTAAAAAAATGTCTTAAATATATAATATTTCTTTGTTTTAAGAAAAAAACATGGAATCCAAGAAACAACAAATCGACAAAATGGCGTTGCCGACTATGTTGCCAACTAAAAAACACCCTAGATTAGGGAGTTATTAGATTTATCCGTTCTTAACTCGGATACGATCTTACCCCGATGCACCTACCAGATTCACAATTACAAATAATTTATTCTTCACATTTAATATATTCGATTTTAATTTAAGGGAATCTTTTCTTACGATACATACATCTTCATCCAAGAAATTTGTGATGTATTTAAGATAAAATTAATTACATTAAGTAAGAAAATAACATTTCTTATTCTAAGTAAGTAAAGTCTAATTATAGGATTAGAATCAAAAAAGTCTTGAAATGAAGATATTTCTCTAAATATTAGAACAAAGTTGAGAATAACATAGTATCAGAGCAAGAAAAGTTGTATTTTTAAAGTAAAAATATTTTATTAATCTTAGTCAATATGTTTTTGAATCTGCTCTTTCTTATTTTAAGAAATATTTTATTAATCTTAGTCAATATGTTTTTGAATCTGCTCTTTCTTATTTTAAGAATTCCTTTTTACCAGTGTACTTGCAATAAATGATTTTGACTTTGACTTTGACACTAAACATTCTACAAGTGACAAGTGGCGGTCTTATCGCTCAAGAGCAATCTCTACCAGACAACCGTGGATGGATAGAATCACTAAAAATAATAAATAAATAAATAAATAAAATTTATTCAAAAACTCTCTCGTAAAAAGACAAAACATAGAGAACATTAAACTATTAAATTTAGATAAGTATAACAATTAAGCCTGAACTAGGTAATTTAGACTGGATAGTACTAGGGGGTAGGGGATCTGTGTGTGTAGCATTAGGTAATAGGTACTTATGATTATTTTGAATTTGCAGAAAGGTTGGTGTGGTGGGTATAACCGCCTTAGGCCTGGACCACACATCGATCCTCGGCCACACGCTGCCGGAGATCGCCGCTGCGAAGGCAGGCGTCATGAAGCCAGGCTGCGCGGCGTACACCGTGCGGCAGCCGACGGACGCCATGGAGGTGCTGGTACGGACCGCCGATGAGGTTAAGGTGAGATATAGTTAATAATAATGACGACCCGTGGCGCGGTGGGTGAAGGTCCGCCTGCGACGCAGGTGGTTGCGGGTTCGATTCCCGCCTCGGGACAAATGTTTGTACGATCTGCAGATATTTGTTCAGGGCGTTCTGGATGTTTTCTGTTTATAATAAAAAATAACTATCCATGTAGTGTATTATATTATGTATATCAGTTATCTAGTACCCATAACACAAGCTCTGCTTAGCTTGGGGCAAGATAATGCTGTGTGAATTTTCCAAAATTATTTATATTTATTCTATTATATAAAGCTCGATTACCACTCACTGACTGACTGATTGACATAATTGTTCTCCTTGATGGTGGAGGGGGAGGTATGGTTTTTTTTGCGGAAATGTATTTCTCATGCCTGGGGGACCTCAGGAAAATTCCGACTTTTTGAGATTTGCACCGGGGGGCCCCCGCCCCCCGGGGGGGCTTCCAAGCAGAGCCATCCTGACTAATAATTTTATGGGGGTTGTATAGAGGGGTACAAGTGATTTTGATTGCAAATTTTTTTTTACCCCCCCTTGCCCCCCAGACCCCCCCCTTTTTCAAGTGCTATGAGAAAGCGACGTGATAGAGTGTTTTTAATTACAGGGTCGTATAGAGGGTGTCTTCTTGAATTGGGAGAAAAAAAAAATTACCCCCCCTCTCACCCCCCATTTTTTAGCCCCCGTTGATATCTTCCAAACGAATTGACTTGCAAAAGTTTTTTTTTCACAGTCATGTAGAGTAGGGCAAATTATTTAAAATGCAAAAAAAATATTTTCCCTTTTAGCCCCCTAGACCCCCTTTTTTATCAAAAAACCAAAAAAACCCAAAAATTGGCCTATTTTTGACCTTTTTTTTCGGGTGGAGCGTTGCGGCGAGCGAAGCGAGCTGCAATGCGACCACGGGGAACAGCACGGCGAGCGAAGCGAGCCGTGCTGTGACCTTGCACCCCCGGCCCCCCTGAACCCCCTCCCCCATCCAAGAATTTGATATGGGTATCGTTTTCGACTAACATGGGGGTGAGGATAACGAATTTGATGACGGTGGGCGTGGGTTGGATTGCGGTGAGCGAAGAGAACCGCAATCCGACCCACATCACACAGCAAGGCGAGCGAAGCGAGCCTTGCTGTGTGGCAGCACGAGCGGCGTCGTATTGCGGTGAGCGAAGCGAACCGCAACGCGACCACGGGGCACAGCACGGCGAGCGAAGCGAGCCGTGCTGTGATCCCCCACCCCCGGCCCCCCCTGAACCCCCTCCCCCATCCAAGAATTTGATATGGGTATCGTTTTCTACTAACATGGGGGTGAGGATAACGAATTTGATGACGGTGAGCGATGGTCGGATTGCGGTGAGCGAAGCGAACCGCAATACGACACACGTCACATAGCAAGGCGAGCGAAGCGAGCCTTGCTCTGTGGCAGCACGAGCGGCGTCGTATTGCGGTGAGCGAAGCGAACCGCAATGCGACCACGGGGCATAGCACGGCGAGCGAAGCGAGCCGTGCCGTCACCCTTCACGCCCCCAGCCCCCCCTGAACCCCCTCCCCCATCCAAGAATTTGAAATGGGTATCGTTTTCGACTAACAATGGGGTGGGGATTACGAATTTGATGACGGCAGGGGTGGGCACTCGTCACATTGCAAGGCGAGCGAAGCGAGCCTTGCTGTGTGGCCGACTGAGCGCGGTCGTATTGCGGTGAGCGAAGCGAACCGCAATGCGACCAAGGGGCACAGCACGGCGAGCGAAGCGAGCCGTGCTGTTACTTTCCAGGACCCCAGTCCCCCCTGCACCCCCTCTCCCATACAAGAATTAGATATGGGTATCGTTTTCGACAAACATAAGGTCGGGGATTACGATTTTGCACCCCAGACCCCCCGAACCCCCTCCCCCATCCAAGAATTTGAAATGGGTATACTCTTCGACAAACATGGACATAAGGACTACGAATTTGATGGCGGGGCGGGCATGTAACGGACAAACGCGAGCTGCTTGCAGCTCGCGCACTTATACAACCTAGTTCTATTATATAAAGCTCGATTACCACTCACTGACTGACTGATTGACATAATTGTTCTCCTTGATGGTGGAGGGGGAGGTATGGTTTTTTTTGCGGATATGTATAGGTCAACACCAGGGGACCTCAGGAAAATTCCGACTTTTTGAGATTTGCACCGGGGGGTCCCCGCCCCCCAGGGGGGCTTCCAAGCAGAGCCATACTGACTAATAATTTTATGGGGGTTGTATAGAGGGGTACAAGTGATTTTGATTGCAATTTTTTTTTACCCCCCCTTGCCCCCCAGACCCCCCCCCTTTTTCAAGTGCTACCAGAAAACGACGTGATAGAGTGTTTTCAATTGCAGGGTCGTATAGAGGGTATCTTCTTGAATTGGGAGAAAAAAAAATTTACCCCCCCTCTCACCCCCCTTTTTTTAGCCCTCGTTGATATCTCCTAAACGGACTGACTTTTCAGAATTTTTTTTTCACAGTCATGTAGAGTAGGGCAAATTATTTAAAATGCAAAAAAAATATTTTCCCTTTTAGCCCCCTAGACCCCCTTTTTTATCAAAAAACCAAAAAAACCCAAAAATTGGCCTATTTTTGACCTTTTTTTTCGGGTGGAGCGTTGCGGCGAGCGAAGCGAGCTGCAATGCGACCACGGGGAACAGCACGGCGAGCGAAGCGAGCCGTGCTGTGACCCCCCACCCCCTGCCCCCCGTGAACCCCCTCCCCCATCCAAGAATTTGATATGGGTATCGTTTTCGACTAACATGGGGTGAGGAAAACGAATTTGATGACGGTGGGCGTGGGTTGGATTGCGGTGAGCGAAGCGAACCGCAATCCGACCCACGTCACACAGCAAGGCGAGCGAAGCGAGCCTTGCTCTGTGGCAACACGAGCGGCGTCGCGTCGTATTGCGGTGAGCGAAGCGAACCGCAATGCGACCACGGGGCACAGCACGGCGAGCGAAGCGAGCCGTGCCGTCACCCTTCACACCCCCAGCCCCCCCTGAACCCCCTCCCCCATCCAAGAATTTGAAATGGGTATCGTTTTCGACTAACATTGGGGTGGGGATTACGAATTTGATGACGGCAGGGGTGGGCCAGATTGCGGTGAGCGAAGCGAACCGCAATCCGACCCACGTCACACAGCAAGGCGAGCGAAGCGAGCCTTGCTCTGTGGCAGCACGAGCGGCGTCGTATTGCGGTGAGCGAAGCGAACCGCAATGCGACCACGGGGCACAGCACGGCGAGCGAAGCGAGCCGTGCCGTCACCCTTTACGCCCCCAGCCCCCCCTGAACCCCCACCCCATCCAAGAATTTGAAATGGGTATCGTTTTCGACTAATACTGGGGTGGGGATTACGAATTTGATGACGGCAGGGGTGGGCCAGATTGCGGTGAGCGAAGCGAACCGCAAACTGGCACTCGTCACACTGCAAGGCGAGCGAAGCGAGCCTTGCTGTGTGGCCGACGGAGCGTGGTCGTTTTGCGGTGAGCGAAGCGAACCGCAATGCGACTTCAGCACGGCGAGCGAAGCGAGCCGTGCTGTGACCCCCCACCCCGGCCCCCCTGAAGCCCCTCCTCCATCCAAGAATTTGATATGGGTATAGTTTTTGACGAACATAGGGGTGGCGATTACGATTTTGCACCCCAGCCCCCCCGACCCCCCTTCCTCATCCAAGAATGTGATATGGGTATCGTTTTCGACTAACATGGGGGTGAGGATTACGAATTTGATGACGGTGGGCGTGCGTCGGAATGCGGTGAGCGAAGCGAACCGCAATACGACACACGTCACACAGCAAGGCGAGCGAAGCGAGCCTTGATGTGTGGCAGCACGAGCGGCGTCGTATTGCGGTGAGCTGCGACTCGGCGAGCGAAGCGAGCCGTGCCGTTACCCTTCAAGCCCCCAGCCCCCCCTAAACCCCCTCTCCCATACAAGAATTTGATATGGGTATCGTTTTCGACCAACATGGGGCTCAGGATTACGAATTTGATGGCGGCGGGCATGCAACGGACAAACGCGAGCTGCTTGCAGCTCGCGCACTTATACAACCTAGTTCTATTATATAAAGCTCGATTACCACTCACTGACTGACTGATTGACATAATTGTTCTCCTTGATGGTGGAGGGGGAGGTATGGTTTTTTTTGCGGAAATGTATTTCTCATGCCTGGGGGACCTCGGGAAAATTCCGACTTTTTGAGATTTGCACCGGGGGGCCCCCGCCCCCCAGGGGGGCTTCCAAGCAGAGCCATACTGACTAATAATTTTATGGGGGTTGTATAGAGGGGTACAAGTGATTTTGATTGCAAAAATTTGTTTACCCCCCCTTGCCCCCCAGACCCCCCCCTTTTTCAAGTGCTACCAGAAAACGACGTGATAGAGTGTTTTCAATTGCAGGGTCGTATAGAGGGTATCTTTTTGAATTGGGAGAAAAAAAAAAATACCCCCCCTCTCACCCCCCTTTTTTTAGCCCCCGTTGATATCTCCCAAACGGACTGACTTTTCAGAATTTTTTTTTCACAGTCATGTAGAGTAGGGCAAATTATTTAAAATGCAAAAAAAATATTTTCCCTTTTAGCCCCCTAGACCCCCTTTTTTATCAAAAAACCAAAAAAAACCCAAAAATTGGCCTATTTTTGACCTTTTTTTTCGGGTGGAGCGTTGCGGCGAGCGAAGCGAGCTGCAATGCGACCACGGGGAACAGCACGGCGAGCGAAGCGAGCCGTGCTGTGACCTTGCACCCCCGGCCCCCCTGGACCCCCTCCCCCATCCAAGAATTTGATATGGGTATCGTTTTCGACTAACATGGGGGTGAGGATAACGAATTTGATGACGGTGGGCGTGGGTTGGATTGCGGTGAGCGAAGCGAACCGCAATACGACACACGTCACACAGCAAGGCGAGCGAAGCGAGCCTTGCTGTGTGGCAGCACGAGCGGCGTCGTATTGCGGTGAGCGAAGCGAACCGCAATGCGACCACGGGGCACAGCACGGCGAGCGAAGCGAGCCGTGCCGTCACCCTTCACGCCACCGGCCCCCCCTGAACCCCCTCCCCCATCCAAGAATTTAATATGGGTATCGTTTTCTACTAACATGGGGGTGAGGATTACGAATTTGATGACGAAGGGCGTGGGTCGGATTGCGGTGAGCGAAGCGAACCGCAATACGACACACGTCACACAGCAAGGCGAGCGAAGCGAGCCTTGCTGTGTGGCAGCACGAGCGGCGTCGTATTGCGGTGAGCGAAGCGAACCGCAATGCGACCACGGGGCACAGCACGGCGAGCGAAGCGAGCCGTGCCGTCACCCTTCACGCCACCGGCCCCCCCTGAACCCCCTCTCTCATCCAAGAATTTGAAATGGGTATCGTTTTCGACTAATATTGGGGTGGGGATTACGAATTTGATGACGGCAGGGGTGGGCCAAATTGCGGTGAGCGAAGCGAACCGCAAACTGGCACTTGTTGCGGGCGGCGTCGTGTTGCGGTGAGCGAAGCGAACCGCAATGCGACCAAGGGGCACAGCACGGCGAGCGAAGCGAGCCGTGCTGTTACTTTCCAGGACCCCAGTCCCCCCTGCACCCCCTCTCCCATACAAGAATTAGATATGGGTATCGTTTTCGACAAACATAAGGTCGGGGATTACGATTTTGCACCCCAGACCCCCCGAACCCCCTCCCCCATCCAAGAATTTGAAATGGGTATACTCTTCGACAAACATGGACATAAGGACTACGAATTTGATGGCGGGGCGGGCATGTAACGGACAAACGCGAGCTGCTTGCAGCTCGCGCACTTATACAACCTAGTTTATTTATATTAATAGTAAAGTTATTCAAAACTAGCTGCGCCCAGCGGCTTCGCACGCGTTGTTCCTATGGAAACGTTCAAAGATGATTTCTATCCACGAGAACTGATTTATGGGATCAAAAGTACTGCATCTAAACATTCGCATTTATAATATTAGTGTGATAACTTGATAAGATAACTTATGGACTATTATAGTAATAAATAAATAAATAATGTCGGACATCCTCAAAGCCTCATCTAGCCCCATGCTAAGCAGAGCTTGTGATATGGGTACTTCAACCTCAACAGCCTGTATTCACTGCTGGACGCAGGCCTCCCCCTGAAAAACGCCTTATTGGCGTTTACCTCATGGGAGGTAATGTCCATAATCCCCACGCTGGGCATGTGAGTTGGGGATCGTAGTTTGGGGGAAGATTTGTCCTGCAGGGGGCGCTGCTGCCCGCCCCTCCGGTGGATATCCCTTAGTCGTTACGACACCCACGGGAAGAATTAGGGCGGTGCAAATTGTAAGCAAGCACCACACAGCTATATGGGTACTTGATGACTGATACCACTCAGAACACTCGGAACAAATATTTGCAGATCGTACAAACATTTGTAGGACAAATGTTTGTACGATCTGCAATACGATCAAATATTTGGCGGGAATTTAACCCGGAACCTTTACACAGCACTCATCAAGCCCCGTCTAAGTCGATAATATATTTCTCAGAATTACCTTTAATGTAAGCGTAAACTATATTATCATTACTAACCAAAAACTTAAAATTAGTAAGTAATATTTTAGTTTTCTTCCAGTGTTCGTTGACAGTCGCTCCAAACTTCGACAGCTACTCTTACCTCGGACCGCTAAAACCAAACTTACAAGTCAACCTGGAAGCTTACAAAACCAACGCCTCCCTAGCCATACAACTAGCGCACGCGTGGCTCCGGACCACGCAAGGGAATCTGAAACTAAACGGCTTCAGGAAAGACGTTATCAACGGCCACAATGGCTTGAAGAGAGCGGAGAAGTTAGGGACGGTTCAGTATGAAGTGCCGGTTGAAACAATAGAGGGGCTAAGGTCGTGTAAATGGCCTGGCAGGTATCAGATCGTGGAGGGAGAACAAGCTACGTTCTATCTGGATGGAGCTCATACCAAGGAGTCTATGGAGATTTGCGCAGAATGGTTCAATGATAGCAATGCACGGTGAGTTGAGGGTTTACGACCTACCAGTATTACTAGTAGCGGATTTACACACCGTGTAGTGCCGGTGGCATAGAATTTGCACCACCCTAATTCTTCCCGAAATCTACCCGGGGCGGGCAGCAGCGCCTCTTCCAGAATAATAACACGGAACTGCGATCCTACCCTTATTCCCAGCGTGGGGATTATGAGCATTACCCATCATGAGATAACAGCCAATAAAGGATAAGAATTACCTGTATGGAAAATTTCTATCCGATCCTAATGAACTAATTTTGGCGTGAAGAGGAGTCAGAGTCAGAGTCAAATCGTTTATTTCTTTAGACTTACAAAATAAGTACTTAGACAAGTCAAATTTTTACTATATAAACAGCTTGATAAATAGTTTTTACTATCAAACAAGAAATAAGGTGCAATTGACTCTAATTCACTTCAATTTTTTGTCCACTAGCGGAAGAAGGTAACAAACATCCATCTAACTTTCGCATATTTTATTTTATTAGTGTGATTTTATAAGATATATATATTACTATACCTATACTATATTACTATCGACCGTAGAATAAGTTAAATAAGATCCATAGCCATGCAGTCTGAAATAAATGAATTATTCATATTTTTTACAGACTTGACAACAAAATCCTGATATTCACCGCGACTGGCGATAGGAACGCGGAAACTTTGCTCCAGCCACTCAGTTCCATCCCATTCAAGCACGTTTACTTCGTGGTACCGACCACCCACCGCGCCACCTCCACCAACAACGACAACTACTCCTTAGTAGAGCACGAAGAACAAATACAAAGGTGTCGGAATCACGCGCTAACTTGGAGCAAACACTCCAGCAGTAGCACTACAGTATTAGAATGCGTTTCAGACGCGCTAGAATGTGTTAACAGTGAAGAGGGGAAACCTCTAGTTTTAATTACAGGGTCCTTGCATTTAGTCGGTGCTGCCTTGTCGATATTAGATCCTAATTTATTTGCATAAGTTTTTAAGTAGCTAAAAGCGTTAATATTATTTTCTCGCAGAAGTGATAACGCTGACTTCATTATCTATTGGCACTGTGTATGGAAAACAAAAGATGATCGCGAAAACTCTGGTTGCGCTATAAGTTCGGAGTGTGCAGTAACGGCGCTACGAGATGGATTTCGAGCAGGATGACAAGATATGGTTTTCTCGCGAGTGAGAAGTACAGAGCAGAGACGTGCACCGAATTTTCTATGCGCCAAAATTGTTTTTACCTAATAACAAGTTAATGAAACAACCAGTAGAAAAATTATGACGTAACTAAAGAAATACTTCTGGGTTTCTTATCAACAAAAAACCGAAGAAAAAAAGTGTGCCGTTCCCGAGATAAATAGCAAAATGTGCGCAACACATCTAGGTATTTAAAAAAAAATACTTCACCAGGTACTACCTGGTGAAGTATTTTTACCTGTCACCAGTACATTTCCCTAAATATAAAGGTTTTCTTTGAAGTATGTATACCTACATTTTTTAAGTAAATTGTTTATGGCACACTCTTAAATGGCGCGATCCCCTTTTGTTTTTCGTTTACTGGTCTGGAATTTCGTCAGCGCGGTTTTGGAACTTTATAAAATTTATCTAATAATAGATGTGCTCGAATCAATGATGAAATCATGTTTTGTATTTTTTATAAATTTTAAAGTACTTAAGTTATGTAGTTTTAAGAGAAATCAATATGATATTGATATTATAGAAACATGAGTTATGCTATTTCATAATAAACAGAAAAACTGAAACAGATATGTAAAATTTTTCTTTTTATTTTCTAATTCTACCTAGTAGATTCATACAAAATAACCTAACCTACATCTGCCAAATAAAATAAACAATGTATCATAATTGTTTAAAACTATCTAAAATAAATTACTCAAACAAATACAAGGTATATCTACTCTAAAGTCAATTGCATGTCATTTATATCAATCAGTCTATCAATATCCGTTAGCCAAGATATTAGCCGGTCTAAGTACCCACCGTCAAGCTTATAACTCAACAGTAACAGCTGCATATGCTGGTATACCATTGATTGCTCCAACAAATACTCTAATCTCTTATCTCTTATGGACAATAACTTGATAAAAATAAGAGCTATTAAATTCCACTGAATTGGCTTGAACATAATGTTGTCAGCTTTTAATTTGAATGTGTTAACTAGAAGTCGGACATCTGAGCTCACAGAGAGAGCAAGTAAACCTAAAGAACGGAGCAAATCTGGTAAAACTTTATTCAAATGTTGGTAAACTATTCTCCTTCGTAATGCATTCTGAGCATTTTTATCAACAAGAGGCAGGTGAGTTACGTCCTCATCTACAATGTTTTTGTTGGGGTCCTGTTTGCCAGGCTCCAGTATTTCAGTCTCTCCCGCCATAAATGCTTTAACTTTGAGCTCAATCCTTTTACTTTCCTCTTGTAGGATGGAGTAGTCAGGCAACGGCTGCATTTGTCTTTGCAAAGTTTTAGCATCAGCGCGCTTGTCTTCCAACTCTAGCATGTTTAACTTCTTGCACAGCTGTTGATACTGATCATATGCGTTGGAGTTGTAGAATATCCCTTGTGCATAGTTATTCAAGTATTTCTTGATGAATTCTCCTTTGTTGGCGACCATCTCTCGGACTTTTTCCTCTCCATAGAGGAGTAGTATGGTGTCAAGAGTGAACCATTGAGCGAGACATTTTTCAACTTCTATTGCTAGTGCTGTGACTGAGGATTGCTTCTTCTCTTGTACCTTTTTGGGTTTAGTTAGGGTTTCTTCACATGTTAGTGGTTGTGTGAGAATAGGGTCAATCTTCCTCTCAGTTTTTTCTATAATATCACCTATTATGTTTGTTGAATTTTGAGCAGCTTTTCTTTTTCCTTCTGTATGTTTGTTTTGTATGTTTGCAGTTGTATTGGCATCTAACTGAATTTTCTGCAAACTTTGGGTAATCTTTTCTTCTTCTAAATTATTAGTTTGTTTAGATTTGATAGGATTATCTTTGTTTTCTGCACTGCAATCAATTTTCTCCTCGAGTGTCATTTCTGTGAAAGTTGCGCTGGCAAAATCATTGATTGTCATAAAAGCTGGTTTGCCATCTGGTCTGATCCTGACTCTTTCAATAGCTCCAAGGTCTACTTCCTGCCCCATAGTTCCAAGAGAGTCCCGAGGCAGTAGGTGGAAGTGGGGAATCTCCTCATGCTGTCTGAACCAAAGCGGACTGGTTAGCATCTGCTGCTTTGCATACATGGCAGATTTATAGCAGCTGTTACTACAGAAGTTCTTTCTAGTCGTTATGTCGTACACTTTATTAGTTTTCAACGAGATTCGGTACTTCTGTTTGGGTACATCTTTGTACGAAATAGTGTGTTGACAAATCGGATATCCGCAAAGATTTAGGATGGCTCGCTCCTCGAAGATATCGTCGAAGTGGCTTTGATTGATATCTGGAAGGCACTGCAGTAAATAAGCTTCACTAACATCTTCCTCGAGCAAACTTTCAACAATTTTTTGGGCTTTGGCGTTGCATTCTCTTTTTTTGAGTATGGCTTGCCGGATCTCTTCCTTGGACAGGTCTTCTAACTTCATAGATTTTTTCCTGGGTTTGGTATTTGTTTCCATCTTGATGTACAATGTACATCTTTTGTACCTAGGTATAATTTAAATTAGAAAATGGATAAATTATATTGCTGAATTTAATTGAAATTCGAAGTTATTGTATTCTCTTTGCAATAAACAACACGTCTTTCTTCTTCTTCTTTTTATATTTTGTCTTACGAAGTTAAAGCTCGATTACACTACACGGTACACCGGTCACGGGGTGTGATTAAAACGGAAGGTGTAATCTAATCGCTGTTATGAAGAAAGGATGCCGACACCGGAAGACCGTGAGAGCACGGCCTTTAGTGCCGGTGTACCGGCAAAAGTAATCGCTGTCAGAGAGACCGGGCGCTCGCTCGCGTTCATTCAGTCGCGCGAGGCGTTCGTTGTGAGCGGACGTGCGACAACGAGCCTTGCGTGCGAAAAATGACTTCCCAAAAGGAAAATGATGTATTGGCCAATGTTTTAGAATTAGGTATATAAAGACATGCCTAGCTTATGTTATGGGTACTAGATAACTGATATACTTATTAAGTTATTACAATACAATACATAGATAGTTATTTTTTAGTATACATAGAAAACATTCGGAACGCCCTGAACAAATGTCTGCAGATCGTACATATTTGTCCCGAGGCGGGAATTCCCGCAACCTCCTGAGTCGCAGGCGGACCTTAGCCCTCCGCGCCACAGAGGGCGTCATAAAAATGGCCATAATAAAAATGATAAAAAGAAAAATAGGGCCATTCCATTTTTTTTATATTTTGAGAGCACAGGCGTCATACTCCTACTACGTTCGACTGCCAACTGAGTTAGGAACATAGATATGTAAGAATATATAATATTATAATTTAATTAGGAAGGCGGCCACCGCGCAGTGTAATCAGAACGTCCGCCCCGCCACGGAGGCCGGCGGCGGAGGCGACGGCGGCGCACCGTTCCGGCAAACCGTGAGGTGTAATAGGCCTTCTCTGTATTCTCTTTGATTTGGGTCTGCTGTGTCACTATTTGACACAATTCTGCCAATGTCAGATATCAATTGGACAAAAACGAAGGAATGGGAATATTTTTTATAGTAAAAGAGGATAAATTTACATAAACTCATTCAAAGTTAAAGTAAACTGATACTAATTCAAAGTTAAAGTAAACTCATTCAAAAACTCACTCAAAGTTCATTATTTACAAAATCAAACATAAAAGACCAAATTAAAAAATAAAAAGCTATTAAGTATTGAGAAAATTAATGGAAAATTACATAAACTACGACAAGATCTACATTTTTATTATTTACTAAAATAAATCTACAAAGTTTAGAACAATAAGACGAGAACCTCAGACCAACAAAAAAAGCAAGACAGAATTATGAAAGATCTCAATGAAAGGTTCAGAAACCATGCCCAACTTGTAATCACACGCGCTCACGCACGCACACAAACAAATATAAACCAAACCATGCCCAGTGCTCGTCAGTACGCGTCGAGATGCAAGCAAGGATACTCCAGAGTGTAAAATAATAACTATGGTTTCCTGTGCAGTAAAAACGTGTAAAAATAGCAGTAGAAAAGTCAAGAAGTCGAAAGGGATAACATTTCACTTGTAAGTATTGAAATAACACCGTAAAACTGTCTATTAAATACTAGTTTTATTTTACTTGGAATACAAAACAAACTTCAACGATCTGTCGTTATCAAAGACAATGACATAGAGCACGAATGTTACCAGAGTATGATTTCAAATTGTCCCTAACTATTTGTTATTTGTTCGCTTCAAGGGTTTACATGGTACATGGTACAAACAAGTGTATACAGGATGACTGGCACTCAACCCGCCAAAGCGAATTCTCAAATAGAGAAGGTCATTTGCTAATTATTGGACCTTACTTTCCCAAGCTAAAGTTTTATAGTTTTGGTGATATGTCAATTTTATACTTTATTGAAAATTTTCCAAAATTTGACCTTCAAGCATTCGTAACTTTTTTTTCCTTCAATAATTTAGATTTTTTTTATTATTTCTTGAAATTTATGAGTAGGTATCAAATAAAAAAAAAATATTTTCAAATTTAGTACCGTTGCAAAGATGACGAATCAGAGAATTAATTTAGAGTAGAATAAATTATGAAAACACCACAGTTTTTTTTTTATTATTTTAGGTTAAATTTGATTGTTAAGTTTTATTTTTGTGTAAGTTTTTTTTTAAATAGTAATATTTTATTTTGTGATCCTATTTTCAGGGAAGTTCCGACGTATTTTAATCACAAATGTTTATGACTATCAACAAATAATAAAAAAAAACTAAATTATTGAAGGAAAAAAAAGTTACGAATGCTTGAAGGTCAAATTTTGGAAAATTTTCAATTTTCAAATTTTGGAAAATTCTCAATAAAGTTTAAAATTGACATATCACCAAAACTATAAAACTGTAGTTTGGGAAAGTAATTTCATTTCATTTTCATTTCATTTATTTCAACCATAGGAACACAAGGAGCACTTGGTTATGTCAAAACATTACATGATTGCCTTATGTCTAAATAATAATATATAAATTTAATTAATTCTTATGTCTAATAATAATATCTAAACTTAAATTAATTCTTATATCTAAATAAAAATTATTTCTTATGTCTGAATAATAATATATTAATTTAAATTAATTCCTATGTCTAAATAACATACATTTTCACACAAAAGAGTATGTAAACCTATTGCCAGCAACTTATCCGATTTACAATTAATTTGTATTCCCGTTAGTTCACAGTGATATTCGTGCGAAAGCTGGTCTATTGCAATACATTTCTTAAAATTAAGTTTGGACTCTACAAAAATAGACACACCTTCGTGTATGCGATTTTTTCTTACAGCGTGTGTGTATTTATACATAACAATACTATCTACGTCATTTGTGTTTAAAAGTGTTTTTGATAATATGTGTACGTCTGGTTTGTAGGTTATATTGTTTTTTTATAGTTTTTTTCCCAATTCAAGATGCGGTAATTTTTTACCTAATGTAGGTATCGTTTTAGACAAAAAATATATCGAGAGTGCTGATCACGAATATGAATGAGGTCATGATTAAAATCCAAGATAGCTGATATTTATTAATTACTGCATTTTTTATGATTTGCTTTCTACTAGTACCAACTCTACTGTTATTTGTTTCTCTGTAATCTTTTAATGTTGTAAACATTTTAGATTCCCCACTGATATTGAAAGAAAAGCAGAATGGATAGCCATTTTAAGAAAAAGCCGAAACGAAGCACGATGGCAACCAAATAAAACTAGCGTTGTTTGTTCTGATCATTTTGACATTAATGATCTGTACCTAACAAATCAAGGACTTCGACGTGTAATCAGAAGCGGATGTCCTAAAAAGGTATGGTTTAAACTTTTGTTGCTCGTTTGATAAATAAGAAAAATGTGCATTTTGTACACTAATATTATGTCCACGAATAACTTAAGAATATACTTGGATTATTAATAATATTTGGTTTGTAACATTTTGGCATACTAGAAGATCCGCCATTATGTTTTGTTCAAGGTTCACGGTCTCTTTTCAAACCTCAACCGATCAAAAGACGCGTTAGTTGCAGCTCGCGGACACCTTTACTACTAATGTAATATTTTGTTGTAGGGATTATCTGATTCGCGCAATGTGGCCGTTACGTTATTGCCTAGTGGATCCTCGGAATTTCCTCCCATATGCAATGTGACACTTGACGATACGGTATCGCTAAGTGCATCTGCTCCGGTATGTTTTTTTCTGATGGTTATGTTTTGAGTTTAAATTACAAGCGTGTCATTTTATTAGTTTTTCTTGTTGTTGCAGGACTTACCTGAGTTGCCCAATCTAGCCGTTGACGATACGGTATTGCCATGCGCATCTGCTACTGCTACCGTATGTATTTCTATGCTACCGGATTAATTGATATTACAAGCGTGTCATTTTTTTTTGTTGCAGGACTTATCTGTGTTGCCTAATCCAGCTGCTGAGTCAGAGTCAGAGTCAGCTGACGTTACGGTATTGCCATGCGCATCCTTCGCATCTGCTACCGTATGTATTTTTATGCTTACGTATATATTCATTTTAAAAGCGTGTCATTTTAATTGTTATTTTTGTTGCAGGACTTACCTGAGTTGCCCAATCCAGCTGCTGAGTCCGAGTCAGAGTCAGAGTCAGCTGACGATACGGTATTATTTATTATTATATATGTATATATTATTATTGCCATGCGCATCCTTCGCATCAGCATTTTTTATGCTGTATGTATTTTTCATGCTTACGTATATATTTATTTTACAAGGGTGTCATTTTATTTGTTTTTTTTTGTTGTTGTAGGACTTACTTGAGTCGCCCAATCTACCCGCTGTCGACACGGTATTGCCAAGCACATCCGCTACATCTGCTCCCGTATGTAACGACATAATAATATTTTTTTAAAAAGTATTTTAAAAGTTCTATGGTTCGTGGATTTTTTAAGTATTATTTCTTTTTTTTAAGGTATTACCTGTCTCACATGCTTCGCGTAAGACGAATGATGAATTATTGGAGTCTATCTTCGATACACCTCAGATATTCAAACTGAGAGAAATAATAGAAAAGCAGAATATAAAACTACAAAAAAATAAAAATAAAATAAAAACTTTACAACAAAGTGTTAGACGCCTACGACATAAGAATAAGTCACTTAAAGACATATTATGTAGGTTCCTCAAATAACCAATAAAGCATCAGTCCAGAATTATACGACTCATTAAATGGAAGCATTGCTTTATTCGATCTTTATAATAACCTTATCAGGAAAAAAATAAAAACAAACAAAACACTATCGCCCGGTGCGGACTCGTTCATTCACCCCGCCGCGTCGCCAGCTAGCTGATGCGGCCACCGCGCGCGACCATACAACAGGTATATTGACAGGTCATTCACCCTGCCAGCTGACGCGGCCTTAGCGTTTGCAAACCTATGTGTACATTGCTGGCTAGCTAAACAAAAAT
The DNA here is from genome assembly GCA_955876795.1 of Eupithecia tripunctaria. Classification (NCBI taxonomy): domain Eukaryota; kingdom Metazoa; phylum Arthropoda; class Insecta; order Lepidoptera; family Geometridae; genus Eupithecia; species Eupithecia tripunctaria. Next base: position 1,494,406 of record OY041600.1, read on the forward strand.
AAATCCTCAAAATTAAATAATATATTGTTTTTTTTCGACAACGGTTTTTTTATTGGGTTTGTTTTGGGGTAGTGCAACACACACACCCCTTTGTTTTTGGGAAAATGTATGTAATTCGATTTTTTGCTATGGTAAACTTTTCTAAACATTTTGTAACAATTGTGTATCAATTTTCAGTTTCGTAGTATTATGATTGTGTTCTGTGACCATATTTTGAATTTCCTGGACGTGCTTATAAGAATTATAGAGGTATTTTTACAAGAATTTTGTTCGTAACTCGTTCTCGTAAGATGTTGATTGTATCAATAAACTATTTTGTATTAAATAAATTTCGTCTCTCTCATTTCATTCCTAAAAATGAGCCAATGCACACACAATTTATAATAATTTATAAACATCCCCGACGCATCCCGTAGAATTTCAAACCATCTAGAAATTCTACTTCTATTCACTTCGGTCCGTATTGTATGCGTAATTTTTGAGAAACATCCCAATTTATTATTTCATTTTGCAAGCAAGCAATACTGCAATCTATGTATAATTTAAGATGTTCGATCTTGTTTTTGAACGATAATAACAATACCCGGGTGAGTATATTAAGAGGGTGACAAGCGCCTAGTATTTATGTTCCTTCGTGACAAGACGGAAAAGCGAGAAGACATCAAAAAAATTGATAAAACGAAGAATAAAGAGTTGTGATTCAAGTTATTGTATTCTCTTTGGTCGACATCACAACAGACACATTCAGTGTGCGGCAAAGAGAATACAATAACTTGTGCGGGTCGAAAGTTTCAGTAGAAAAATCCATGCCAGAGGCACCGTTTACCTCAGGCGCTCGACGATTGCCGTTGGTGGATTCAAAACGTGAGGAACTCCGGACAGATTTTCGTCCCAGAGCCCTCAGTTTTTTGTTACGGCAGATGTCTCCGAGGAGTCAATAGGTCAGTCAATATTGGTGCAATCCGAATCTAAGAAACCAAGGAAGGAGGTCTATAGTATTCTTATAAGCGACGAGGGATATAGGTACTTCGTTTAGCAAAGATACGCTTCATGCTTTTTATTTACCGGGGCGTTACAACACCATAGCCTGTCGAGAAGAAAAAGTTTTCCAGATTGGCATATCAGCGAGGAAATAACTCAGAGTGTACTTCGAGCCGGTCAAAGGTAGTTCCAATGAACTGAAACATGTAGTTACTACAATACATAGTTACTACAAGGAACTGAAACATGTTGTTAACAAGGCACTTTATGCAGAGAAAAAATCTTTTTTTAATATTAAAATTAATTCCAACTCGAAAAACCCACGGTTATTATGGAAAAATATTAAACAAAATGTTGTAAATTTTAAAAACAAATCCGTTGACCTACCATCGCATCTCCAAGACCCAAATTTAATTAACAATCATTTTTTATCCCTTCCCGGAGAGAATAAAGTTAGTATCAGTGATTTAACATTTTTTGAGTATAATAGATATGGTTCTTCTACTTTTAGCTTACTTCCTATAAACGAAGATGATGTTTGTAAAATAATCCATAGCTTTTCCACAAATGCGATGGGTATAGATGGTATGTCCATGGACATGATTCTGCTAACGCTTCCCCAAACACTTTCATTAATAACATCAATAGTTAACAAGTCTATTAAAACAAATACCTTCCCCTCCTTTTGGAAAACAGCTGTAGTGAAGCCTTTGCCAAAAACCAATTCTCCAAACAGCTTAAAAGATCTGCGACCGATAAGTATTTTGCCTTTTTTGTCAAAAATAATTGAAAGGGCTGTTTGTACACAAATTACTATTTATTTAGAAACACATAATATCTTACCGAGGAAGCAATCCGGTTTTAGAAAGGGTTTTAGTACCGCAACCGCTTTGCTAGATGTGGTAGATGACGTCTTAGCGGCTCAAGACGTAGGAGAAGGCACCTTGCTAACACTTTTGGACTTTTCTCGTGCCTTTGATACGATTAATACCACGCTCCTCTTATCCAAGCTTGCCTACTACGGATTCGACCACAACAGCATTCAATGGTTTACAAGCTACCTGAGTCATCGTTCGCAACTTGTAGAAATCCGTACGAGTGGTGGTCTTATCTCAAAATCAGACAAAAGGCCTGTTTTACGTGGTGTTCCACAGGGTTCAATTTTAGGACCCATTCTTTTTATTTTATACTCTGCAGATATCATAAATAATATAAAAAACTGCAACTACCACATCTACGCTGATGATCTGCAGCTCTATACGTCATTTAAGCCATGCAATGTAGAAAAAGCCGTAAAGGAACTAAACCACGATTTAGATATGTTGGTAGACTGGTGTAGCCGCAATAGTTAATGTCTTAATCCCAACAAAACAAAATTTCTAGTGCTAGGATCCAAACATCAAATTGATGAAATTGTTAGGCTCAATCCTAAAGTTCAAGTTAATGGCGTCCCTATAGAACGAGTTAATGAAGCCCGTAATCTAGGCCTTCTGATGGATGGATCCATGCACTTCGAGAGTTATGTTCGGCAAATAGTTCAGAATTGTTTTTATAGGTTGTCCGTCCTGTACCAAGTTCGCCAATACCTTGATACAGATCTACGCATAACACTTTGTGAATCGCTTATTTTGTCTAAGCTGAACTATGTGGATAATGTATTTGGAGAATGCCTACTTGGCCGTTCTACAAAGCTGGTGCAGCGCGTTCAAAACGCCTGCATAAGATTTTGTTTTCCCATACCTCGCCGGGCCCACATTTCCCCTTACATAAACAATCACGGACTTCTTAACATGTCGTCGCGTCGAACTCTACACTTTGCTACTTTGCTTTTTGGGATAGTTAAAAAAAAGGTGCCAACATACTTACATGAAAAAATTGTCTTCTCTAGTCGCCATATCCGATTTGCTGTACGTTTAATGTGCCCATACCATAGAACGACTGCATTTCGTGGTAGCTTTCGTTATGCTGCCACGAAATGTTGGAACAATCTCCCGCCGCCCATTAGAAATTACAATAGTTTGTATACTTTTAGACACTCACTAAGAAAACATTTGTTAACTCTTCAAAAATCATACTGATACATTGTCGTTCTGGCTCGTATTTTCTAGTCTAAGCCTATCCTACCTATTATTCTAACCTATGTTCTAACACTTGTGGCTCCTGTTGCCCGGACTCTTAAGAGACCGGTGTCCTCAGGAGGTTCACAAGCACTCAAAGGAACACACACACGCACACCGTGTGTGTGTGTGTTCAACAGGCACAAACAAACACACACATACACACTTATACGAAACCTTTTGTTTATTATTGATTTATATGTAATTAGACTTAATTTATGCATTGTTTTATTTTGGTTTTTATTCTGTGATTTTGTAATTGAATTTTTTCTATGTAATTTGCTTCCCGTGTGATTGGTGTAGCGCGTAGCGCTGCGTTTAGCTCCCTGGCACCGCTGAAAACCAGCGCTGCTATGATACAATTAGTACCATAGCAGCATTATGCTGAGCCGGTGACCTTTTTGTGTTAGACATAATTTAATTTTAGTTGTAATTAAGTTATGCTAATTTTATCCATGTGACACAAATAAAGATTTTCTATTCTATTCTATTCTATTCAATGTATGTGTCGATAGATGAGAGGGACTCTCAGGCAGTGTTCATCAATGCATTCAGCCAAACTTGGAGAGTCCTTCGGCGCCTCAACGTCTGGAATTTACTGAATTATTATATTAATTTTTGCTCAGGAATTTATCTGCTGGTGGTACTTCGGTGAAAAATACTTTTTTGGAGGGGCAATCTCAAACGCGGAGCGCTCCGTTGCACATAGTAGGGAAGAATCTGACAAAACTTTCCACCAAGCACCAACCAACCGCCGAAAACAGAAGACCTCTTTTTAGAAGTCTGGAAGGGGTGGGTGGAATGAAATGGTAGTAGGTTTGGATCCTAGTGAAATAGACCTAGTTCAATCAGCATGGCGGCAAGTCGGCCTGGAAGCAATGGGTCTTGTGGTGCAGACAAACTGGGAAAAGACCTAGTAGTCCTCGACCGCAGAACAAGGCCACTTATTTGGGTTTTCTTACTCGTGTTATGAAGTTGGCTTCATCTACATTTTTAGTTCACATTTCCGTTATTCTAACTTTGGCCGACCCTAAAAATTATTTATGATTGCAATTTCAAATAATAGCTCGTTACTAGGAATATTGAATGGAATATTGAGTTACTAGGTTAGGTTATGAATGTTACTAGGAAGACCATTGATTTATTAAAAACGAAAAAACCGGGTAATATACACGTCACACGTTAACATGTTGGCAGCACTGGCGAGATTACGTGTATTATCTTACTACAAAGTCAGGAGGAACAGGAAACACGTGTAGACTTTCTCGGTATTTATTTTACCCAATACAATAATTATCAGCACTGATTTAACTCTAATAGCATTTTAATTAACAGCAGTATTTTAGTTATACTGATACACTTGTTACACTTGTTATTGTAATTGGCGTCTCGCCATGGAATGGCCGCCCGGTCCGTTGTCGTGGCTTTTATCGGAACCCGACTGAGCCACCCGAAGCTTCGCATCGGCGCTCCTCGGTTCGGCAGAGCCCGTAAACAGTCGTCATCGGTTCGGCTCGGGTTGCTTCGAGATGGTTTTTCCCACGTAAACAAACATCGGTTTTGCTCGGGCCGTCTTGGATAGCAAGTTTCCTACACAAATCACCCTGCTTGGGTTGCGCTGTGACTCAGGCTAGCTGTTCTTTATGGAATATTTCTGCTTATTTTACAAATTTATTAAACAAAGCTTACAAATTCGTCCATCCTGATAATCAAATCACGACCTCGTGATATCTAGGTACTCAATAGGTGTAAATACATTCTGAAGAAGCATGTTAAGCTTGATCCTGCACCTTATCTCTCCGGCTATGTCCGTCTGCCATCTCATTGGATTATAAGAGTGAGGAAATACTTGTTGAGAGTGAATTTATATAATAATATGAGACGCACACACTTTATCATTATCATTGGTTTTGTGTCATCATTAGATTCATCGCTGCATTGTTACATTTCTTATTTCCATATTACATTATCTTATCATTGATTTTGTGCCATAAGATTCATTACTGCATTACTACATTGCTAGTTACCATACTACATTGCTAGTTACATTACCAATTTTATAATATTGAGTGTGTTTCAATACTACTCTACTATTAGAAACTACAAAATTAAAGGAATTAAATTGATTGATTCTACTAATAACCTGAATCTAAACGAATGTTATTTTTATCATTTCTTGTTTTTTCTCTTATAATGAATTCGAACCTTTAATTATTTCAAATTCCATCTCTACAACAATACTAGAACCACAATTTTAATGTTCAAATCGTTTTTGTTTTCAAACGTTAATACAGATCATCTTTTAGTTATTTGTCGGATTTATCCGGTCCAGTATTTCCATTATATTTACTATTTCATTATTTCTCATGATCATTTCATTATTACTTTTTATTAGAACCTTTTATTTTTTTTATAATCGTCATTACAATTTCCGAACTTTTTAGCAAATTCCTTTGCCTTTATGTTTGGCAACTACCATCGAAATGATATTTTTGCGATGCAGATTTCAATCACCCTTTTTGTGGCATAAGAAATAAGCACTTAGAGAAATACAATTTTATGAATTTTATCAATAATGGGAGTACATACTCGGACACCACTTTCTTTTTGTAAGACCACTGTTATGTGGTTTTTGTTTACGTCTGTCCTAAATGTTCTTTTGTTGTTATATTATTATTAGATTTTAATTATCTATTGCTTTTCTTATTATTTTGATTGAACACCTTAAAAGCGGCAAGCATTGCATTTATTGCAATGTTGACTTTCCTTATAACAATCTGAGAGTTTAATATGATTGTGATAAAAAAAAGCACCATCATAAGTATTTGAGATATCTATTTTATGAATTTTATTTCTGACTTTATTTCAGTTTTAACCTACAAAAATTGCGCCTTACCACCACTAGAGTGATTTTTCTGTGAAATAAATAGTTACCAACCCCGGCTTGCTCGATATTTTTCTGTTTTTAACGCAAAGCGAAATAGTTTCAAACTGGATAGGCGTTACGTTTGGCGATAACTTCATCAATCATTTCATTTAGAATTTGTATTCGTCATTTGTGTAGTTTGTTATTTGTCATTTACCATGTATTATTTATCTATCATTTATTATTAATGACCATTTGTTATAAGTTATCATTCATCATTTATTGATTTATTATTTATTTACCATGTATCATTAATTTATTTATACCATGTAACATTTCTTATGATTTGTTTATTTATATTATTTATTTATTTATCATTATGCTCTTTATATTATTAATCATTTATTTATATTAGTTAACTTATCATTTGTCATTTGTATTCTTCATTTGTTTAGTATGTGTAGTCTGTTATTTGTCATATATTATTTATCTATCACTAACCATTTATCATTTATTATTACTTATTTATTTATCATTTTTTATTATTCATCTTTTATTTATAATAGTTAACTTGTATAATATGAAGTCATATTTGTCATTTATCATATGTCTATCATTTACTGTAAGTTATTTTTTTTTATATCATTTATCACTTGTTATTTACCATGTACCATTTATTTATTTATCATTTATCATGTATCATTTATTATTAGTCATAATTTTGTTTTTTTTTATCATTCATTTAATTATCATTTAATATTTAACATTCATTATTTATAAATTATTTTTATCATTTATCGTTTATCGTTTATAATTTATCATTTATCATTTATCATTTATCATTTATCATTTATCATTTATCATTTATCATTTATCATTTATCATTTATCATTTATCATTTATCATTTATCATTTATCATTTATCATTTATCATTTATCATTTATCATTTATCATTTATCATTTATCATTTATCATTTATCATTTATCATTTATCATTTATCATTTATCATTTATCATTTATCATTTATCATTTATCATTTATCATTTATCATTTATCATTTATCATTTATCATTTATCATTTATCATTTATCATTTATCATTTATCATTTATCATTTATCATTTATCATTTATCATTTATCATTTATCATTTATCATTTATCATTTATCATTTATCATTTATCATTTATCATTTATCATTTATCATTTATCATTTATCATTTATCATTTATCATTTATCATTTATCATTTATCATTTATCATTTATCATTTATCATTTATCATTTATCATTTATCATTTATCATTTATCATTTATCATTTATCATTTATCATTTATTATTTATCATTTATCACCTTTATCATTTATCACCTTTATCCTTTGTCCTTTGTCCTTTGTCCTTTGTCCTTTGTCCTTTATCCTTTGTCCTTTGTCCTTTGTCCTTTGTCCTTGTCCTTTGTCCTTTGTCCTTTGTCCTTTGTCCTTTGTCCTTTGTCCTTTGTCCTTTGACCTTTGTCCTTTGTCCTTTGTCCTTTATCCTTTAACATTTAACATTTAACATTTAACATTTAACATTTAACATTTAACATTTAACATTTAACATTTAACATTTAACATTTAACATTTAACATTTAACATTTAACATTTAACATTTAACATTTAACATTTAACATTTAACATTTAACATTTAACATTTAACATTTAACATTTAACATTTAACATTTAACATTTAACATTTAACATTTAACATTTAACATTTAACATTTAACATTTAACATTTAACATTTAACATTTAACATTTAACATTTAACATTTAACATTTAACATTTAACATTTAACATTTAACATTTAACATTTAACATTTAACATTTAACATTTAACATTTAACATTTAACATTTAACATTTAACATTTAACATTTAACATTTAACATTTAACATTTAACATTTAACATTTAACATTTAACATTTAACATTTAACATTTAACATTTAACATTTAACATTTAACATTTAACATTTAACATTTAACATTTAACATTTAACATTTAACATTTAACATTTAACATTTAACATTTAACATTTAACATTTAACATTTAACATTTAACATTTAACATTTAACATTTAACATTTAACATTTAACATTTAACATTTAACATTTAACATTTAACATTTAACATTTAACATTTAACATTTAACATTTAACATTTAACATTTAACATTTAACATTTAACATTTAACATTTAACATTTAACATTTAACATTTAACATTTAACATTTAACATTTAACATTTAACATTTAACATTTAACATTTAACATTTAGCATTTAACATTTAACATTTAACATTTAACATTCAACATTCAACATTCAACATTCAACATTTAACATTCAACATTCAACATTCAACATTCAACATTCAACATTTGTCTTTTGACATTTGATATTTTATATTTGACTTTTAACATTTGATATTTTACATTTGACATTTGATATTTGGCATTTGGCATTTAATATTTCACTTTTGACATTTGTTTTTTTCATTTGACTTTTGACATTTGATATTTTACATTTGACATTTGACATTTGGCATTGGGCATTTGGTATTTAGCTTTAGGCTCTTGACTTTTTACTTTTGGCTTTTGGCTTTTGTCATTTGGCATTTGGTATTTGACTTTTGACTTTTGACTTTTGACATTGAGATTTGACATTTACATTTAACATTTGACTTGACATTTGTTATTTGACATTTTGACATATGTTATTTGACATTTTGACATTTGAGATTTGAGATTTGACTTTTGACTTTTGATTTTTGACATTTGACTTTTGATTTTTGACTTTTGACTTTTGACATTTGACATTTAACATTTGACATTTGACATTTGACATTTGACATTTACATTTTCAACATTGACTTTTGACTTAGCCACACGCAAGAAGTTGAAGTTTAAGTTGACTTTTGACTTTTAACTTTTGACATTTGACATTTGATATTTGACATTTACATTTTCTTTTACATTTGACATTTACATTTTACATTAATATTCGACATTCGAGATTTGACATTTGACATTTGACATTTGACATTTTACATTTGACATTTGACATGACATTTGACTTTTGACATTTGACTTTTGACTTTTGACATTTGACTTTTGACATTTGACTTTTGACTTTTAACATTTGACATCAACAAACATTTACATTTGACATCTGCCTTTTGACATTTGACATTTAACTTTGGACTTTTAACATTTGACTTTTGACATTTGACATTTAGACTTTTGACTTTTGACTTTTGACTTTTGACTTTTGACTTTTTACATTTGACATTTGACATTTGACTTTTGACTTTTGACCTTTTTACATTTGACTTGACATTTACCTTTTAACATTTGACTTTTGACTTTGACTTGACTTTTGACTTTTAACATTTGACTCACATCTAACATTTACATTTGACATTTGCCTTTTGACTTCATACATTTGACATTTGACTTTTGACTTTGACTTTTGACTTTTGACTTTTAACATTTGACTAACATCTAACATTTACATTTGACATTTGCCTTTTGACTTTTGACATTTGACATTTGACTTTGACATTTGACATTTAGACTTTTGACTTTTGACATTTGACTTTTTATTTTACATTTGACATTTGACTTTTGACTTTTGACTTTTGACTTTTGACTTTTAACATATGACATTTGACATTTGACATTTGACATTTGACATTTGACATTTGACATTTAACATTTAACATTTACATTTGACATTTGCCTTTTGACATTTGCCTTTTGACTTTTGATTTTTGACTTTTGACTTTTGACTTTTGACTTTTAACATTTGCCTTTTGACATTTGACTTTTGATTTATGACTTTTGACTTTTAACTTTTAACATTTGACATTTGACAAAAACATTTCTAACATTTACATTTACATTTGACTTTTGACTTATGTCATTTGATTTTTGACATTTGACATTTGACATTTGACATTTGACATTTGACATTTGACATTTGACATTTACGTTTAACATTTACATTTGACATTTGACTTTTGACATTTACTTTTGACTTTTAACATTTGGCATTTGGCATTTGACTTTGACATTTGACATTTGACATTTAACATTTGACATTTGACTGATTTTTTTTCTTTTATACATTTGACATTTTGACAATTACATTTTTAACATTTACATTTACATTACACTTCTAGATTTATGTGTCATGGAGTTACACGTAGCAGCAGGTAACGCCTAATAGATTGGCAGTGACCGCTGACCGGTGACTAAAGGAGAACCCGCATCCACGACCTGAAGCGCCTAGGATCCTCACGGCGTCTCTGCAGGCGGTCCAGTTTCTTCCTCGTTTCATCTCATGTAACTCCTGGGCTGAAAAAGAATTTTCAACGACATCAATTGCTCAAAATAGGAAAATGATTTTTCGTTTTATGTGAAAATTGTCGTATTAACCTAACGTATGTTACTTAGCTTATTAATGTCATTTGTTGTTAAAGTTTTAACCATAGTTAATTTATGTTTGCCATCTTCTCAAAATGCCACGTGTTTTTTAAATAAAAATTCATACATTATAATAATCACATTGGCACGTGGGGTACATGCTAAAAGCACCACACACACTTTCTTATTTTCCAGTAAAAACGATCCTTGACTATTTGCCATATGGATGGGTTGGCAGTTGCAGGCTCGAGTTTGAATTGCCTTAATATGGCCTGCTTGGCATTTGGGGGGTCATTGAACAAAAATCAAGAAAGAAAGATACACAATTGAAATAGCCTCGTTCCGACCATTAATTTGCAAAACGACACTACTCGGAATCGTTAACATTATCTCTAAAATGGCTGGCCAAATGGGATGAAAGGTAAAGTATATACTGGGCGTGTAGAAAAGATTAGTAACAACACTAATTACGTACCTTTTCTTTGGAAGAATCCCAATTCTGACTTATTATCTTACTACAAAGTCAGGAGGAACAGGAAACACGTGTAGACTTTCTCGGTATTTATTTTACCCAATACAATAATTATCAGCACTGATTTAACTCTAATAGCATTTTAATTAACAGCAGTATTTTAGTTATACTGATACACTTGTTACACTTGTTATTGTAATTGGCGTCTCGCCATGGAATGGCCGCCCGGTCCGTTGTCGTGGCTTTTATCGGAACCCGACTGAGCCACCCGAAGCTTCGCATCGGCGCTCCTCGGTTCGGCAGAGCCCGTAAACAGTCGTCATCGGTTCGGCTCGGGTTGCTTCGAGATGGTTTTTCCCACGTAAACAAACATCGGTTTTGCTCGGGCCGTCTTGGATAGCAAGTTTCCTACACAAATCACCCTGCTTGGGTTGCGCTGTGACTCAGGCTAGCTGTTCTTTATGGAATATTTCTGCTTATTTTACAAATTTATTAAACAAAGCTTACACGTGTTTTTGTTTTGATTTTTCTGTTGATAATAATTTTGCGTCAATTCGAAGAAATAAGTCGATGAACCAAGAAATTTACTTGTGATCCCGTGTTTTTTGTTGACGAAACTACTGTGGTTTTGGTAACATTTGTTTGACAACACAAGAAGGCATTTTTCGTTTTTTATATTTGTTTACAAAGCTGCAGGTTCAATCAGGTACAATGTTGACGTATAAAGCCTTATTGGCTTGGCTTTGACGATGGACAGACTATGATGTTAATGTGTGAGTGTGTTCGTGTACGTGTACGTACAGAGAGTGGACAGACTATTGCTGACAGACGAGTGCTTTATTTTATTTCTTACCGAGACTCCGTCCGTGAATTTTGCTAGGTCCATGGTAGGAACTTTTGATTATGAACCCAAATAACAAATAATATGTAACAAAAAATATAAGTGCTCAGGAGTACCTAGTAAACTATGGCTCAGGCACTTTAGTATCGTATCATTCTGACTATTCCTTCATATCTCTCAGTCTTATTAGTTGAGGAACAAAAATCTTATCATCTAGGAAAATAATTTAATAGGTGTGAAAGAACAATAATAATAAATAAATAGGCGTGAAAGAACATTAACTATAGAGAACAGAGTTGCCAGGGCCCATAAGTCGTATGTTACGCACATTTCGTTTCCTGAATAAACGTTACATTTTGGCTACCTACGAATAAGAATCATTTTGGCTACAAAAATGAGATTTTTTCATTCGCTTGTTTTTGCGGTTGGAGGTTGAAGTCAAATTATTGTCAGCAAAATGGCGAAATATAAAGGAATTTTATGATGTGTAATGGTAAATCTAACCTTATGATAAAACAGACAGACTCTAGTTTAATTTCCTCGCATGGCCAACTTTTTTGTCGCTAGCATATAATCTAGAAGCGAACTCTTTGTTACTTTTGAGCCGGTTACTTTATGTTAATTTTTACCGTACAGCAACACTGGAATCAACAGTCAAATAACCTGTCACTGTCAAATCAACTGTCACAGAACGTCAAAACATGAATTAAAGTGTCATTTCATTTTGGTTTTGTTGAATTTCAATTATCGTTTGTAGACGAGCGAATGTACATTAAATTAGTTTTTATTCACTCAAAAGTCAGAACGCACAAATCAATGAAACTTTACCTTCACCTATAATTTTCCGGGTTGATTTACCAAGTGATGATGTGATTTATTCAATGTTTATCAGTGCTCTATGTGTTAAACTCGATGATTTCGCTTGCCCTCGATTGAAAGACGTTATCACCCAGGGACGATAGTGGTTCAATTATTTACTTTCTAATTTATTATCTTGTTAGATAATGATAAACATATCTGTGTGGTTAGTGTCTGGTTCGCTTTCAAAAAACTGTCATTTTGACCAATGCATAGATGGTGAGGACTTGCTGAAGGGAGGGGTTTAAATCCAGTTAACAAAGGTAAGAATTTTATTCATATACAATAATATTTAATTAAGAAAAAGCGGCTTTGTATTATATCCTACTAGCTGCGTTTATACAAACTCTCCATACACCCATACAAACTTTCGCATTTATAATATTAGTGTGACTGTAGTGTAATCACAGATTACTCAGAGCATTTGCAACTAATATAGTTTCCGTTGGCAGCTTGCACACATGTTATTATGTTATTTAAAAGCAGGGGCAATTATTTATAATATGTTCTGCAATTATTTGCTGGTTTTCTGGGTATTTTCTTTGAATAAGAAAACATATCGATCTATGTAATGTATTGTTTTAATTATATCAGTCATGTAGTTACCATAACACAGGCTACGCTAAGCTTGTGGCTAGGTGATGTTTTGTGTATTGTCCAGAATTATTTGTTTATATATTATATTCTATCTCTTAGTCTGCAGCTAGCTCAATTGTAAATACTAGTTGTAATTTATTTATATCTTTATTATATTTATTTATACTTACTTATTTGATTGTGATTTTCATTTTACATTTCACATTATAATTATAAAAATAAATAATTAGTAACACAAAACAAAGAAATTGTAATGTAGATCTGCTGTAAATGGGCATTGTCAATAAACAGAATAATTATAAATAAAGTAATTATGGCTTAATATGGCTGCCTCTAGCTATTCAATAGGCTTCTTTATGTATATCTTATACACATCTAATTAAGGACTTTTCTAATGAATATAATAAAATTATAATAAACTGAACCTTCACTGGCAACAACTATTTAGCCAAGCACTGTACTACTGACTGATCAACCTGTTCATTTATTAAGCTTTTTATACAACTCATTCATAAAAGTGTCATAATTTTCTCAGTTTAACCTAAAAATGATGACACTTTTTCCTTAGGCCTACATTCTTCACACTTATTCCCAGTAGCTCTGTGCTGTGGTTAAAGTTTGATCTATGACCTCTTTTAATTCTCCACCAGGCAATTTCGTGTTTCGTTTCGGCCAATTGGTGTACCTTAATACACCAAAATAAACTACCAATTTGCACAAAAAAACGAAATGTAACAATTGTTTACGTATTTTTGAGAATTATTATAATAGACCCCCTGATACTGGTTTTCAGCAATAGCAAGTCATTTATCAATCAATCTAACATTCGACACCCACTTTATTAGGCCTCAATTTAATCAATTAACTTCAAGAGATCGCGTGATCTTATTGGTCCTCCAAATACCTCATCCTCAACCTCAACAGTCTGTATTGGTCCACTGCTGGACGCAGGCCTCCCCCTAATAAGCGCTGTAATGGCGTTTATATCATGGGGGTAGTGCCCATAATCCCCACACTGGGCATGCGGCTCGGGGATCGCAGTTCGCGCTCTTACAACACCCGCGAGAAGACTTGGGGTGGTGCAAATTCTAAGCCAGCATCACACAGCTCTCTCCAAATAAGTAAAGTAAAAACGCCATTATTTTTAACCAACTTCAAAAAAAGAGGAGGTTCTTAATTCCACTGTTTTCTTATGTTCGTTACCTCAGTACTTTCTACTTCTGAACATGGCCAACACTCAGCAAATGCTTTTTCAGGGTTGATCTTGCTGAGATGTGAGCTGTGCCGTGCAAACTGGCGACGTCTGACAGCGGAGATGAGAACAGAGATGTGAGCGGCGGCGCTACTGATGCTAGTACATTCATCTCAACAATCATCCGACGCTATCCGCACGCAGCTCAGTTCCGCCCTAGCACACACCTCCCATCCAGTCTAGCCAGTACGCATCTACGCACAGCTTCGGTGAAAAACCTCTCTTGTCATCTCAGCTTCGGACTTCTCCTCACATCTCCGATTTGGTGGAGTCCCACATGCTTGTTTTATCTATTTTGTGCCACACTGGGAAAAGGCAAATTATAACTCGACCACTAAGTATATTAACTGCGGGGTTTTTTATTCATTCGATTCGTTTCCGAAAAGTAAACGTCAGATTCGGTATTTTAATTCGTCGGAAAGGCCACCCGATTCGATATCGGAGACTTTTGACGAATCCAAATCAAAATCCACTCACCGGCACAATTAACCGCCCACTTTGTATTTCGTTCAGTTTACAGTAATCGTCAAATTAAGACCACATTTGATGGAAGTTATATTAAAAGCAACTATAAAGAATAAAAAAATTACGAAAGTCTTAAAAAAATATGCCAAAATATCTAAATTGTGAAAAATTTGCATGATTAAGCAATTGCAAGTGTTTCATTCTGAATAAATATTCCATTTTTTTTTTAATTTTAATAATGGCTCTAAGAGGTCATTAGGGCACGAGGTAGTAACACCTCGTGCCCTAATGATCCATTTTGGAGCCAGTTTGACAATCCATCAATGATGTCTTGAATATCCGACTGAGGGATATTGTGCCACTCCTCCAACGCAGCCATCTTGAGCTCTCCTAAGGTCGTAGGGGCCGGTACTCTTGCTCGGATACGTCGTTTTAGGTTGTCTGAAATGTGCTCAATCGGGTTCAGATCGGGACTGCGTGCCGGCCATGGTAAAACATGAATCCCGACCTCATCGAGGTACCTATTGAGTTACAGATCTTGGGGTATGGCAATGAGCATTGTCGTGCATCAATCTGAAGTTTTACTAATAAATGGTGCAAAAGGTATGACGTGGTCTTGTAAGACTTCCTCCACGTATCTTTGTGCGTTCGCACTGCCTCTATCAAACACCACAATATCGGTACGAGCCTCGTAAAAGAATCCACCCCAAACCATTATTGACCCACTCCTGAGTGATAGATAACCCACGGTTTCAGTTATTGCGCATGGAGCAAACCATTGACGTCCATCTGAACCACTTAAGGCTATTCTGCTCTCATTTGAGAACAGTATGTTCTTCCCATCCTCTACAGTAAAGTCATCATATTCATATAGCTAGAGTTGTGGAGCGCGAGCTGGACGAAAAGCCCTCAGATTCCTTTCAGCCAGTCTTCTTCTAATGGTACGTTCACTCATGCTGATATTTCTCACCTCAAAAAGACGAGTACGCGCTTCAGTAGCGGTGCAAAAGCGATTTCTGAGCAAGTTACTGACAACAAAGCGGTCATCCCGAGCTGAAGTGCAACGATCGACCTTGACCTGGCCTCCTCGTGTATAAACCAGTCTCCCGAAAGCGTCTGATGGCATCCCGTACCGTAGTTATGAGCGATGCAACGTTGGCTATACCCAGCGTCAGCTAAAGCTACGCCCTAGCAGCTACAGTTGCATCTTGAGGTATTTTTTTCTGTCACAAAGAATCAAGAATACACTAAAAACTCAATTGTACGATGGCAGAAAAGATAAAGAACTGTAAACACGGTAACGCAATTGCAACAAAATCAATCAAGGATTAGATTCAGTAACTTCCAAAAAAGTTTCATAGATACAGGTTTATTCATCGCAATAAGTGTTTAGTTTATTGCTAAAGTACCCACTCAACTCTAAACAAAACATTCGAAGACGCACACGGGGCGGAGCCCTAAGCCATAAGCACCCAAATCTTGCAAAGGCTTACTGCTAGCTCGAGTGAGTTAGAACTAGAGCTCAATCAGCCTAAGAATTGTCATTGTCACACTAATATTATAAATGCAAAAGTTTGTATGGATGGATGGATGGATGTTTGTTACTTCTTCACGCAAAAACTACTGGACGAATCTGGCTGAAATTTAAGTAATTCTAACCCTGGAATCAAAAATAGGCTACTTTTTATCCCCTAAATCAGTTCCCGTCGGATATAAATCATCTTTAACGTTTCCAAAGAATAAACGCGTGCGATGTCGCGGGGCGCAGCTAGTCTATCATACAACCCCTGTAGGCTACCAAAAATACAGGCCTTGTCAACAAATTCTCTAAGCCACAGTTAACATAAACAATCAGGGTGACGAAAAATCTAGGCGGGCGTTTAATTGTGCCTGTGAGCTTTCTAAAGTTCCGACGGAATAGAATTCAAATTTGTATCTGAAGTTTTCGCCGCCGTCAACTATTTTATTACTTATTATTTTAAACAATCGAATTTAAATAATAAAAATATAGGCCAGCTTATGATTGATACCTACGATAACATTGATTTATTAAAAAGGGAAGATGAGGTACTGGTTTCTCGGAAGTGGCAACCTCAAATTGTGTAAAATTGTGTGCTCCCACCTCAGTCACCGTCTGACCGGCGCGGCATGGGCGGTCGTACTAGCGAGAAATATTGTTGTCTCGGTCTCACTTCGGTCTTAGGTACGTCTTTCCGTCTTTGTTGTTCTTTGTATTGCACAGGACTG
Source organism: Eupithecia tripunctaria (assembly GCA_955876795.1). Lineage (NCBI taxonomy): Eukaryota > Metazoa > Arthropoda > Insecta > Lepidoptera > Geometridae > Eupithecia > Eupithecia tripunctaria. Next base: position 1,511,569 of record OY041600.1, read on the forward strand.
GAAATATAAACGTGAGCGCATTGATCAATTAAAAGGGGAAGATAGGCTATGTTCTCCCAGCGCTTACTCAAAAATTGGCATGTGTTACAATTACAACTACACGCAAACACATACGCTCACAGTTATAAATCCAGTCCTGTGCAATACAAAGAAGAACAAAGACGGAAAGACGTATCTAAGACCGAAGTTTGAATATCAATGTGTGAGCGTATGTGTTGTATGTGTGTAGTTGTAACACATGCCAATTTTTCGAGTAAGCGCTGGGAGAACGTAACTATGCTTTCTTTTAATACCTCTGTTATAGTTTTTTTTGTATAGTTTAGAAGGAGATGCGAAAACAGAATTTGGTGGCCACCAAGTGCAACTTCGCATCTCCTCCCAAACTATACAAAAAAAACGATTACAGAGGTATGAAAAGAAAGCTTATGGTAGGTATCATAAACTGGCCTATCGTTTTTCAAAATTCTTTTCTTCTACTTAACAATACGTCTCGCCTCGGGGTACCGCCTTATAAAACCCCTGCTTTACTTTAAAATTGCATAACTATATTAAGAGACAAGGTAAAGAGAATAATGTAAATTTAGAATCTATACAATCCACCCGGACTATTATCAAAACACGACATCTATTTTGAATTCCTCCTATTATAAACAGCTTCTTACCACAATTGGGCTGATGAAAAATTACTAAATGTTATTTATAATGGCTCCATTGTTCTTGAGACAATAACATTTGAGGCTAGAATGGATTCCAGGTTAGTAATTAGGCAGTTCTCACAGATACTACTAGTAGTGTTCCGTTTGTTGGATTCCATGGTAAAGTAACACAATGTAAAATCTATTTGTTTCATAAAAGTCTTACAACTTCCATAGAATGGTACTCGAAGATTTTAATCGTTAGATACGCCCATTGATTAATTAAAAAGAGAAGATGAGGTACTAGTTTCTCGAAAATGGCAACCTCATATTGTGTAAATTTGTGTGCTCCCACCTCAGTCACCGTCGCGTCGGACCGGCGGCGGCACGGGCGGTCGTGATTCGCGTGAAATATTGTTGTCTCGGTCTCACTTCGGTCTTAGATACGTCTATCCGTCTTTGTTCTTCTTTGTATTGCACATGACTGGAAATATAACTGTGCGTATGTGTTTGCGTGTAGTTGTAACACATGCCAATTTTTGAGTAAGCGCAGGGAGAACGTAGCCTATCTTCCCTTTTTAATTAATCAATGGATACGCCCCTACGCGCTCAAAAACTGTGGCATTTGCTTAAAATGCGTGCCTTAAATGCGTGCCTTAACAAAAAACCGACGCACGCACATCATGAGTAGATAAAATTAGAAGAGTGAAGAACTTTCAGATTGAAACGAGACTTTTATTGAAGGGAGGATCTAAAATCGACAAGTAATGTAAATTACGTATAAAAGGACGCGCCAACAAAGTGAATTTTAGGTTAAGGGCGGTTTGTTTACGTTTGTGCTTCATTCAAAATGGACGCGGTTTAGATATAGTTAGTACATATTAGATTCTTATTTACATAATTGTTTTTTTGTATTGATATGGTGCAATAAAGATATAATCTAGCTAATCTATCTTTACCTTTTTATTAGGTAGCAGGTTAGTGAGGAAGTTTAAAAATATTCTGAACTAGCTGCGCCGCGCGGCTTCGCACGCGTTGTTCCTTATGGAAACGTTTAAAGGTGATTTTTATCCCACGGCAACAGATTTACGGGATAAAAAGTAGCCTATGTATTATTCTATTATTAGAATTAGCTGTATGCAAAATTTCAGCCAGATCCGTTCAGTAGTTTTGGCGTGAAGAGGTAACAAACATCCATCCATCTATTCATACATCCATACAAACTTTCGCATTTATAATATTAGTGTGATAGTGTGATACTTTGTTGTTATATCTTATCTACGGTAGTTAAGCCCTTTATCAATTAAAATAAATCCATTCACTGAACGCCTACAGAAATGGACTAGGTACTTAGCGACACGGGCAACAGCCTGATTCTTATATAAAAAAATCATCGTATTTCTTTCAGTTCCGCCTCTTTTTAATACCGGAATTTTAATCGGAAAGCCTGTGTTATGTCAAACAAAAGTTAATTGGCCATTGAACAGCGATAAGCGGTTACAGTTATAAAACCAGGTGGCGATTATGCGCGCTTGTTTGAGTCGTAATTTATTGTTATGTCAACTAAGTACCACCTTAAAAACCATAAATGACTTTGTGATTAAGTTTCCTTCATTTTGCCATCGTTTCATGAACAGACACTCCTATTATAATTTAAGGCCAGGGCCGAACTGCAATGGTGGGTTAGTGCGGCTACGGTTCCACACTAAACGGATAACATGAGAATACAACAATAATGATAATTAATTTTGTTTTAAAAAACTAAAAAACTACTAGCTGCGCCCCGCGGCTTCGCACTCGTTGTTCCTATTTTCTTTGCTATAAACCTCACGGAGCCCAAGACCTCTCCAACGAATGCAAAACCGTGGAAATCGGGTCGTGCGTTCTGGAGTTATAGGGTCAGGAAGGAAAACCCGACTTATTTTTATATAAAACTATAGACTTCAATTTTTATAGTTTTTTCATAAATTTTCATGGATCCCATAATTAAAATGGGACCACACGGAAAGCACCAGCTTTCATATAAAAAAAGAATCATGATAATCGGACCACCCAGTCAAAAGTTCTGAGGTAACAAACATAAAAAAAAGACGTGTGGCACTCGGGGACTGCCGCGGTAAAGCTATTGCAATGCCATCTAGAGGCGAGTTGCTGAACTAAAGAGACAAACGTCAAGGTTTTTTCGTTACGGAATTTCTGGATTCGGTCCCCGCGCTCAAGGCCCGCGATAGAAGCTATGCAATAGCTTAATAAAAAATACAGTCGAAATTATAACCTTTTTCTTTTTTTGAAGTCGGTTAAAAAGTCTAGCTTAACTAGTCGCCTGTCGAATAGCGAAGCGCAGATCTATATTCTGTATTTCGGTCCACAAATCCTATGTATGACTATCCATTTCACAAAATGGTGCGCGATGCGGATTGTGTATATGTGTACCATGTCATACGCTATCGATCGACATGTTCTCAAATTAAGGGGTATATCAAATCTGAAATTCTTCAATTTCCAATCGTTATATTCTGCCTTTATTTTTATTTTCTGTTAGTTAATCTTCTAACCTGTTAATTCATAATTAATTTTGGCAATAGGTAAATCCTTTGATTAATTACGAGTGCTAAACACTATTCACTTAACTTGTTAACCCTTATAATAAATATGATGAACTTTACTTACCTATGACGAATTTACACATATTTTTTATGCATGTGACGAATTTACTTTCAATCTATGGAGATTACAAAAATGTGACGAATTAACTTTGTGGCAAATGTACAACAACCCCTCCATACCATAATACCTCTATAAAATATATATTCTTACAGGTGGTTGTCGGTAACCATGCATATGTCGATGTGGTTCGGATACGACCTGGGGGACTTCCTGTTCCCGGGTCTGACCATCAGCAATCGCTGGTCCTTCGCCCTCACCTGGATAGCGCTGTTCTTTATAGCTCTTCTGTACGAGGGCTCTAAGGTAAGCTATTATGATGAAGCAAGTTCTTTTGTAGATTTCTTCAGTAGTCTTCTGTAGGTTTAGCATTGACAGTATAGACAAAGTAGAATAGATAATAATTAATTTTGTTTTACAAAACTAAAAGCGACTTCAATTTTTACAGTTTTTTCATGAATTTTCAACCTTTGGAACCCACTGTCAGAACTGAACAAAATTAAAATGGTACCATACGGGAAGCACCAGCTTTCATATAAAAAAATAATCATGAAAATCGAACCACCTACTCAAAAGTTCTGAGGTAACAAACATAAATTTAAAAAAAATACAGTCGAATTGAGAGGCTCCTCCTTTTTTTGAAGTGTTCAAACTCGGCAGGGATCAAATGACAGAGGCCTGTGTACAGGCCTCTGTTAGGTATTTGATCCCGGACGAGTTGGAAAACCAAGCTATGCTAGTTGCAATAAACCTGCACGATTTGTAATGGTTCGATTCAATCATATCTAGACAGAACCGCGTTGTGCCCATACAACAGATATCAGGCGCTAAAGTCCATTCCAAAAGTAGAGCAAATATCAGCCATATGTATGTACATAAGTGCATTTGAAGAGCATTTCAACATAAATTTATGAGTGTAAGCGGTGAAATTACGAACCTTTGTTTGTATTGGTAGAACACCAATAAAGGACTTCTCAGGGTGTATCGAGGTGTTCTTCCAATACAAACTAGGTTCGCAGTTAACCCGCTTACATTTATAATGAATCAGTCAAACTACAATAGTTTTAAAATAAAATGACATTTCTTTAGTTTATTTTTTGATTCATGACACGATCCAATCTATGTTAGTGATAAAATGAGCGATCCCCTGTCTGTATTTACGAGAATACTTCTTACTTTTAAGACATAACAGCTAAATAGATTTAAAAATAATATTAAACTATACTAAACTAACACTTTCGTGACTCACGCACGACGCACATGTCTTTTGCATCAGCCCCTGCGGGTCGCACCTCCGAGGCTGGGCAGTGGTGGGTTAATTAAATTTGTCAAGGACAACCATTGCATCCTGGAAAATTTATTTTGAAGGTATATCTGGCGAGGGTGCAACGAGCGGCGATAAAGAGGCTGTACCCCTTCAGATCAGACGAGCGAAGGAACTTGCTTTGTGATCGGTGAGTCAACTAAGTAATAGCTGTTTTAAACATTTAGGCAAAGATAAATAATAGATTCAGGCGTTACTTTGCGGAAATCCATTGTAAATATAAGAATGAAAATATTTAGTAACAATTCCACGAAAAAAACCGTCTGCGATAAAATCTAACAAATTGTACATTTATACAAAATGAAAGAACATTTATCAAAGCAAGTCGTCAACTAGTTTCGTCTCTCCACGAGACATCATCAGGACACCACACCACTCGATCTTGACACTGAGAGCGCCAAACAACAACGGCAGAGTCCCACCAGAGATGTTGTCACTTCGAGCTCCGCGTGCCAAGTCTTGTCACGCGTCACGCGCACGCGGAGCTCGAAGTGACAACATAACTCGAAGTGATAACATAAATATTTTCATTCTTATATTTAGGCAAAGATTAAAAACACACTACAGATATACCTCAACCTCAACGGCCTATATTGGTCCACTGCAGGCCGAACAACAGACTAAATCGGGTACTGAACCGGTGTTACAGGACGTAAGGTTTCTTATACACGGACTGCACGTCTCTTATACACGGTCGGAAGTCAGCAGCTGCAAGGCAACTGCACCAGTTGACTGCAATCGACAGCAGTCTAATATAACGTCACACAGCGAGCTTTCGCGCAGTCACTGAACAGTACGGGGAAAGAAGGCGCAATGAACTCACGCATTCCGGGGCCAAGGGGACTCAGCTTAGCCCCGAGCCATTCTGTGGCATACCTAAAAGCCTGGCTCTCAGAACCCTCCTAGTTTCCTGCAACGAGGAATGGTTCAACCTCTGAATAACTCCTCGGGCATGAGCCACTCTAAATCATTGATAAAAGCCTTCGATAAACGGAATACCAACCGAATCCTAGCGCTAAGCAGAAGCATCCTTTGCATCACGACAAGAGCCCTAACTGGGACACTGTCGCCTCAACAAGCACATGTTCAAACTGAGGCTAAGCGACACACCAACCTGCAGATTCTGTGAGGAGCAAGAGGAAACAGCTCTCCATCTTCTGGGAGAGTGCGGAGCACTGATGCAAAAACGTAGCATCCATGTAGGCAAGCACCTGCACATCCCAGATGAGCTACAAAACATAAAAAATAATATTCATGAATTCACTGATGCTTTAGAATGGATGGCTTTAAAAAAATGCTTGGTTTTTTAAATGTTCAAAATTGTCAATGTTCGTGAATGTACATTGTACAGTGAAAGGAAAACATGTCAATGCCGTATCCGCCAGCTATTAAACACTTATGACATAACAAATTATGGTTGTAAGTAACGCAAGGTCATAGTTATCGGGTGAGAACGCGCGCCTGGGATTAAGCATGGCAAAGTGGTGATGATGATGATGATGATGATGATGATGATGATGAACCTACATCATCATCACCATCAACAGCCTTTGCCCTTTATTATTCCTTCTGGCTTTTATCTAAGCCTTGGTGGTGGTGCTCTTATCTGGCAATGTCTATGGATAAATATATCTTTGTGCTCACCGTAAATAATTAATTTTGTTTTAAAAAACTATAAACCGACATCAATTTTTATAGTTTTTTCATGAATTGTCATGGATCCCATAGTCAGAACTGAACAAAATTAAAATGGGACCACACGGAAGCACCTGCTTTCATATAAAAAAAGAATCATGAAAATCGGACTACCCAGTCAAAAGTTCTGAGATAACCATTGATTTATTAGATTTTCAGATTTTTATTTATTCACCATTCTTATAACATATGTGTTATACTAGGTAAGTCATTCACATAATACATTTGTTACATTTTACACATTTTCATTCCATAACTTAGTTGGTAGGTATACAATGGCAATAGATAAGAAATAAATGAATAGGTTATTATAAGTTATTGTAAGCAATCTGAGACTCAAAATTTCACTTATTCCTGATCCAAAAATGAGGATTCCAATATAACCATACTAAAGAATTCGTTTAAGCTGTAAAATGCATTGTTCCCGAAAAATATTTTTATTTTACGCTTAAAGAGATTAAAATTATCTAATTCAGTAATCTTTGTAGGTAGTTTATTAAACATCTTTATTTTAACAGTTTGTCCTTGTTTTTTAGCTTTCTCTAGCCTTACTTGTGGTGTATATAGTTTATTGATGTTTCTTAGGTTGTATCTGTGCATGTCTTTTCGTTGTATGTATTTATTTCTATTTTTGTATATTTCTACGAGGCTTTTGTATATAAAAAGTGATACAACCGTCATTATCTTGTATTTTACGAAACATGGTTTTGCAGAATCTCTTTTCCTCAGGCCACAAATTATTCTTATTGATCTTTTTTGACATATTAAAACTTTTTTTATATCAGAGATATTTCCCCATGTTGTATTAAAAACGAAGATGAGGTACTGGTTGCTCGAAAGTGGCAACCTCAAATTATGTAAAATTGTGTTCTCCCACATCAGTCACCGTCTGACCGGCGGCACGGGCGGTCGTGATTCGCGTGAAATATTGTTGTCTCAGTCTCACTTCGGTCCTAGATACGTGTTTCCGTCTTTGTTCTTCTTTGTATTGCACAGGACTGGAAATATAACTGTGAGCGTATGTGTTTGCGTGTAGTTATAACACATGCCATTTTTTGAGTAAGCGCTGAGAGAACGTAACCTATCTTCCCTTTTTAAATCAATGGAGATAACAAACATAAAAAAAAGATATATTGATAACCTCCTCCTTTTTTTGAAGTCGGTTAAAAAGCCTTTTATTCCATGATCTAAATAACAATAATCATGCCTCAAAATAATTGCTTTTACCTTTAATAATTAATTTACAATGGTGTCTAATTGATTGAATAGGCCTTGCAGATTATTTAATATAATGTAAAATGGTTTTTGTAGTGTAGTGGTTTTGTTCTTATGGGGTCCGTCCGTGTTTCGTCAAGCTACCTCACGGACCCGAAGCTGCCTGCCTATGTCAGCCAAGCATAAGACCACTTGACAGCCAAGGGATGGGTTGGTTTGAAGAAAAAGTCCAGTTTTCTTATTTGGAATTGCAGCGCCTTTCCTTGGAGATCTCACTTAGCCGCTGATGTTCGCGGCTCGCAGTCAAAAGTTGTACTGTCGTTCGTGCGGCTGAGCGCTATATTTATATGCTTGGCGCAGTGAGACTTCCGCGGGGTGGGGGTACGCTTTGCTTTTTTAATGAATTAACAACTAGTACATTATTTATTTACACATCTAAACATGAATAATTATTTCAATTCTAATAAGAGTCTTACAATATTTTCTATAAACTAAGCAATCATTATTTTTATTCTAATTAGAATCTTATTACAATCAGTTTAAATTCACTTACTATCAATAATTGGCACTTATTACCCATTTTGGGACACACTTTTCACTTTTAAAACACTTTTATATCTAGATACAACCAAGAAACATACAATGGACGGACAAAACACTTACAAATACACATTACCAAATCGCTTAGAGCTAAAATTACAAAGTTAACATATATTATTAATTTAACATTGGTTTTACGTAGTGTTATGTCTTAGGGAATCGTCAACAGTCTCCCCCTCGTGCGGAAGTATGGGAGCACTACTATCTCTGTGGGCGACGATTCGCGTCACTTTTATGAGGCGATTTGAAGGTCGACGCAACACCCCTGCGGGGGTTCTTACTTCTACAGTTCTCGTTTTTCCGTCCGAACCGGGAAAAGTATTCATGATTTCGCCGCGCGGCCAACAACCTCTTGGTAGACTAGAGTCTACTATTATTACTACATCTCCTGGTGCGAGGTTTGAAAATTCCTTCGTTCCGTCGTTTAATTTAGGTAAAATAGTCGGTAGATACTCATGTAACCAACGTTTCCAGAATAAGTCGGACAGCCTCTGAGCGGTTCGCCAGGTGTTTCTACCGACGAGATCTCTGTCATCAAACTCTCCGAAACTATTCCCGTTTAAAGAGCTTGATTTCCCTATGAGAAAGTGATTTGGCGTGAGGCTTTCCTCGTCGTTTGGATCAAGGCTTACGCCAGTTAGCGGTCTAGAATTTACCAAATGTTCGGCTTCTAACAAAAGCGTATGAAGAGCCTCTTCTGGCGGTTGTCGCGACTTTAGAGTGACGCTTAAAGCCGTTTTTACCGATCTAACCATTCGCTCCCACGCACCGCCCATATTAGGGGCACCGGGTGGAATTCGTTTCCACGTGATTTTGCGCTCGCTTAGTGCGTTCGCCAGTTCTTTAGCTGCGCCTATGAAATTGGTGCCGTTGTCGCTATATATTGTTTTCGGCATGCCGCGCCTAGCTATGAGTCTGCGTAGCGTCATTATGGTACTGTCAGCACTCAAAGAATTCGCTATTTCAAGATGAATCGCTCGAGTTGTAAGGCATGTATATAAAGCTACCCAGCGTTTTTCTGTTCTCCTACCTATCGTTATGGTTATTGGCCCAAAATAATCCAAACCTACGTGCGTGAAAGCGTGTTGTTTGTAGCCGATTCTTTCTTTTGGTAAGTCACTGATAGGTGGAATTTGTGGCGTGGATTTATACACTTTGCACCATTGGCATTGCTTTACCGTAAGCTTTACTATGCTCCGTAGCGAGGTTATATAATATTTTTGCCTTAGCTCGTTCATTACAGTTTGATGGTTGCCATGGTTGCATTGCTCATGATAATGTTTAATTATTAGTTTGGTTATACGATGGTGACCATCAAGCACAATAGGTCTTTTTTGAGCGTGTGTTATGCACTCGGCTTGGCTCGCTCTGGTTCGTAGTCGAATTACATCGTCTTCCAGAGTCAACTGAAATTTCTTAAGCTTTGCCGAGTTAGGTATGGGCCGACTTTGTTTCAGGGCTTCTAACTCTGACTTTAGGTTTTGCTGTTGTACCGCCTGCACGAGAAGTTTTTCAGCTTTGTTTATACATTCGTCGGGTAGTGGTTCTATGTCGACATGCGTTGATGTCTTGGGATCTGAATATTTGTATTTACTACGATTATACTTGCGCCATGACTTGTCTTTTACGGTCCTTTTTAATACCATTGTTCCATTTCGGTTTATTGTGGACTTAAAAACCTTTATAGCATGAAAAAGTCTGGCCGTTGTTCTTAAAAGTCGCTGCCAGCTCGAGAATCGTTCCGGATTTGGGATACAGATTTGATTCACGGTCGCGGTGGATGAAACTGCGCGAATTTTTATTTCGTTCGTTTCAATTGGAACAACCGCGCTTTTGTCTTCTGGCCATTGGTCTTCTTTTCTTTGAAGGAACTCGGGTCCACTAAACCATCTGTGTTGTGAGTTGAAACATGATGGTACCGTTCTAGTTGCGTCGTCGGCGACATTTTGCTTAGTAGGTACCCACCTCCATTCGTTTGTTTTGGTGAGCTCTTCTATGGCCGCCAATCGATGAGCTACGAATGTTTTAAACGTACGCGGGTCTGCTTTAATCCAGGCCAGAGTGGTTCTAGAATCAGACCAATATAATTTTCTTTCTATGTTGGCGTTTATTTCCTTTTCTACGGTTGCCGCCAATCTGCTACCCAAGACTGCTGATTGGAGCTCTAGCCTAGGGACCGAGAAGGGTTTGAGTGGACATACTCTTGCTTTCGCAGCTAATAATCGAACGTTCACCTTTCCATTTGTAATGGATCGCCAGTAGACCGCTGCCGCATAGACGTGCTCGCTCGCATCTACGAAAGTATGCAGCTCTCCGTTACCCAGTGAGTGTGTGCATCTGGGTATTTTGAGGTCCTGCAGGTTTTCTAGGTTGTTTATCCAGTTTTTCCAATCTTTATGTAATCCCTGAGGTATGGTCTCGTCCCAACCTATACCGGTTTTCCACAATTTTTGTATTAGTACTTTTCCCTGCACAAGTACGGGAGTCGCTAGGCCCAGTGGATCGAAAACCGACATGATAGCGCTCGTTACCTCACGCTTCGTTGGTGGGCGTACACCTATTACCACCTCTTCGGGTGTATTGCGTAGGTTTAGTGTATATTTTAGGTCGTCGCCTCGGACTTCCCATAACATGCCTAATGTTTTTTCCATTTTTTCTGGATTACCTATCGAGACGGTTTCGGTATCTTCTATAGTTAACGCGTTGACTGTATCAGGACAATTGCTAGCCCATCCCCTTAACTCGAAACCCGCCCGTTTGTGGATCGTATCCACCTCGGTTGAAACGCGCTTCGCTTCAGATGGACTTTCGAAGCTTTGTAGATAGTCATCCATATAATGACAACGCGTTCTGGCGAGGTAAGCATCTGGATGCTCTTCTTTGAAACGCTCTGCGTTTGCGTTTTTTACGTAAATAGCGGAACATGGCGAAGATGCGGCGCCAAAAATGAGAGAATTCATGCGGTACTCCAATGGTTCTTTCCTAATGTCATCTTGCCATAGAAATCGTAGGCTGTCTCTGTCTTCCAGCCTTATTTTGACACGTAGAAACATTTCCTTAATATAAGATAAGATAAGATAAGAAATGCTTTATTTGTAGCTAAAAATTAAACATTAATAATGTACTAAAACTAATTAAATTACCAACACCATTATAAACTATATACTTAATAAGACCTTATAAAATAGGTAACTTAAAGCTACAAAATGGCGTTCGACTCAGCATATGTTGTGATAGCTAAATGTTATAGCTATTACAACGCTGATCTTCCGTCGAAACCACTGCGTTGCGTCACGTACGCTATTCTACAATACAGAAAAAAACATAACTTCAAAAAAGAACAACTATTAACAGAGAAAGAGCCATAACATTTTCAATGTGTAACATTGGACCGTACCTATAGTAAAACAAAAAAGAAAGAAAACAATGAAAACAAACATGTAGAGACAGATTAAATCCAATTAATAAATAATACATAAGTACTCAAAATTTTTTAGCCAGCCGAGTAATGAGGCGAGGAGAGAGGCGTGGATGAAGGTAGAGCACATAATATTCCGCAGCACACCCACTACAGAATTGAAATTTCATTTCTGAGATCTTCAGTGTTTTTCTGGTGATCTAAAATAAACTTTTTAAGTTTTGCCCTAAAATTTAAGAAACACTGAAGCTCCCGTATAGGTGGTGGGATGTTGTTCCAGCACTTAGCTGCAGCGTACCGGAAACTGCCTCTAAAGGCTGCCGAGTGGTGTTGATGTGTCGACAGTTGTTTAGAGCATTTGCGCAATGATCTCGTCTTGGACATCCAACTGAGTCTTTTGTATAAGTACCCAGGCGTACGGTACTTTATCACGCCAAAGAGTAGGCAGGCAAGATGGAGCTTCTGACGCGCTCTCATACGGAGTATAAAGTTCTGATTCAGAAAGGGCGTGACGTGAGTCCGGGGTGGAATCTTAAAACAGAAGCGAGCGCACGCATTTTGTACTCTCTGAATCAGACGCTGCGTGCGGCCCAGCAATCGAGGTCCTGTTACAGTGTCCACGTAGTTTAGTCTGGAGAGTATAAGTGACGAGCTGAACACGTAGTTCCTCACTTAAATAGGGTCTGATATTGTATAAGACTTTAAGCTTAAAAAAACAAGATCTAACGGATTCAGATATATGTTTCTCGAACCTTAAATTGGAGTCAAACAGAAGACCTAAATTGCGTGCCTCATACACTCTCTCAACAGGCTCTCCCATCAGCAAAATATCGAATGGTGGGTTAAATTTAGAAAGTTTATTTTTGGTACCAATAGCTAAATATTTGGTTTTTAGAGGATTGAGTACTAAACTATTCCGGCCTGCCCAATCTGCGATCTTATTCAGGTCTTTATTTAGCTTATCAATAGAGGCACTAGCATCATCAGGCCTAAAGGAAATATATAATTGGACGTCATCAGCGTATATATGAAATTTGCAGTGCTCTATACAATTAGAAATATCCGAAGAGTATATTATAAATAGGATAGGGCCTAAGATTGACCCTTGGGGTACGCCTCGTTCAACTGATACTTGATTAGAGACACTCGAGGTACCATCTGACTTAGATAGTTTAACATGCTGACAACGCCCGCTCAAATAAGAATTAAACCATTGAACGGCGCTAGCACTAAAGCCAAAGTAGCTCAGTTTAGATAATAGCAGGGTGATGTTCAATGAATCAAACGCTCGTGAAAAGTCGAGGAGAACAAGTAACGTTATCAAACCATCATCTTGTGCACTGAGTATATTATCAGTAATATCTAAAAGGGCAGTAGTGGTGCTACGACCCTTTCTAAAACCTGATTGAGCGTCTGGCAATAGGTTATTGTTTTCAAGAAACTCGGTTAACTGATTACTGACAGCTTTTTCCAGTATTTTCGACGTGCATGGCAGCACACTTATAGGACGGAGATCTTTGATTACTACCGGTTGTGAAATTTTTGGTAGCGGCAAGATAGTTGCAGTTTTCCAGGATTCGGGAAAGGTTGACGTGGTAATTGACGTATTGACAATTGACGTAATCACTTCTAGAGTTTCCGGTAGAGTTAAAAGTAACATTTTAAGATTAATTTTGTCAGTACCTTCAGCGTTCGATTTAAGCGAAGTGATGATTTTAGTTATTTGTTGGCAACTCATTGTATTTATGTCGAAAACAGCCTCTCCGTATCGATTGTACTCAAAAAAGGTAAGTAAGGATATGTCAGTAGTGGGAGCACCAGGAACATCGGTAAAATGGGAATTAATTAAATTGGGATCACTAAATTGCGGCGGGAGTTCATTAGATTGTGGGGGCAAAATTGACGTTTTTAAGTTTTTCCAAAGGGTTTTTGGCTCTTTGATTTTATTATTAATGTGTAAATTAAAATAAGCAACTTTTTCAAAGTGTAGTGCTCGATTTACCTCTGCTTTAAGCTCTTTATAATATAATTTCTTTGTATCTAATTTTGTTCTACGAAAGTTACGGAGAGCTTCATCTCGGAGTTTCATCATTTGCTTTATAGTAAAGGTGATCCATGGATAGCCGTGGTCTCGGATTATAATAGTTTTTAGAGGGGCGTGAAGGTTGAATAAGGCAAGTACAATATCATTAAACTGCTGTACCATGTCATTAACATTATTTAGTGAAGCTATTGATTCCCATTGTATAGCAATTAAATCATTATTAAATATTTCGGTGACAATATTATTTAAGGGTCTATAAGTAATATCTGCGGCCACCGCTACGGGCCCCTGCCGAAATCGTATTAAAACTCCGAACAAAGATTGAAGTAGGTCCGGTCCGCTTAGTAAGGCATCGTTTAAACTTATTCCGTTCGTTTTTTCTGCAGCATCGAATACTAATCGCATTTTTCCTTTCTGCGGGTGGTAAACGGCGAAGTGCGGTAGGTACCACGTTCGAGGTGATGTCGGTGGGGTATGAATGCGCTCTGCGTACCCGTTTTTTAGTAGATTTTCGATTTGCTCTGAATATTTGATTTTGAAATTATCGTCTTTGCTCATCTTTCTTTGAATGCCTTGTAGGCGTTTTAAAGCGCTTCCCCTATTATCGGGCATGGCTATGTTATCATCCTTCCATAGCAACCCACACTCGAAACGACCCTCCGGCAGAAGTTTGGTGGTATTTTTCAGTGTACTTAATGCCTTTTGTTCGGGATCGTTTTTAGGCAAGTTAGGCAAAATTCCTATGGAGTCTAGCTCGAAATAGTTCTTTATTGTAGTATCAATGTCCGTGTGATGAACGGTGCGTATGTGACCGTTGAACAGAACTGGACGCGATATGCTGCTTTTGCATCCGTGTAAAATCCAACCAAGTTTGGTTAGCGAAGCTACTGGCTTGGAGGTACCGGCGGATTTTATATGACGCGATACTATTAGATGCCAGTTATCTTGGCCTATCAAAAGTAGGGGGCGTGTTTTGGGGTATATCAGCTGATCTTTGATGTCTTCCAAATGAGGACAGTCCTGTAAGTCTTCTTGGCGTACGGCTTGTGATATTAGGTTTAGTTCGCTTACTGTGTACGCAGTTATGTCTGTTATTTCACGGGAGAATTCTCCTTGTATTTTTATGGTGATTTTCATAGAAGATTCGTCTTTATAAATATGGCCCGTTACTCCTTCTATGCAAAGCTCGCTTTGTATTCCGGAAGCGCCGATTGCTGTGCAGACATCATTGTGCACCAATGTGACCGTAGAGCCTTCGTCTAACAAGGCGGAAACTTTGATGGTCCCAGTGGGCCCTGTTATAGTTACGGGTATTATTTTTAAAAATGAACGCAGATGTCCTACATGATTCACCGAAACTATTTGACTACCGGTCGCCTGTGTACCAACTTCCGGTGTTTTTTGTGCTTCAGGTGTATCGTGATGGAGCATTTTGTGATGCTTTCGCGTACATCCATTTTTGCTGCAGGTTTTCGAGTTGCAATCCGTGCTTCTATGATTCGCCTTTAAACATTTGAAACAAACTCGTTTTCTTTTGACCGTTTCCCATCTCTCCTTGACGCTTTGCGCTTCGAATTTCAGGCATTTTGCTAATTCATGGCCGCTCCTACAAAACGGGCATCTCGCTTGCGTAACGGCTGCGAAGACAAAGCTTCGTTCCTGTTCATATTCTTCATCGACAAATTCGTCGTCGCTTTCCGATTCGGATGATGATGATGATAGAGTTGTGGTATGATTTACTCTATTTCTCGAATGGAATTGTTTGTTTTTATTTTCGTGTTTTACTTTAGTTGAAACGTCGTCATATGACTCGCACTGGTCGGCTATTTTGTTTAGGAAGGTAGAAAGAGATAGCAATATGGGTACCTCTTCGTGCTCTGCGCGATACTCGTGCCAGCGGAATTTAATCATAAGGTTCATTTTTTCGATAATTTTTTCCGACACCTCATGTGAGTACAAATATTCTTTTTTATTAAGTTGTTTTATTGTATTTACGCTATTAGCTACGGCGCTTGCGAACATACCTATTCCATTTACGTCGCTCGACATGTTTGGTAATTTTTCCAACGCGGCTAGTTCGCTTTTTACTAGATGAACTGGTCGCCCGAAACGTCTTTGCAAAATGTCTAATATTTCATGTGGATCTCCAGTGGTGTACATGATTGATTTTACCGATTCGCGGGCTTGTCCCTTTACGGCTTTTCTCAGCCGGGATACGTTTTCTATGGGGGAAAAGTGTTTTTCCGTATCGAAGTAGGTAGCGCGAAAAGATATCCATTCTCTCGGGTTGCCATCGAATGGATGGATTTCGCTTATGTATCTCGGTGCCGCCTTTGGTGCTGACGAAGACGAGCTTTGAATGGCGTCCATTATCGCGGTCGCAAGGTTATTTATTGGATGATCTTTTTTAGGTTTGGCTGGTGGTTGTTTCCGAAAGGTGGTTTGATCTACCCAATCGGCAACTAAGTCTTCATTATCGACTTCGCTCAATTCGCTGCCGGACTCTTCTTCATTTTGAAGGCGTAACAACTCTAACTTTGTTTTGGCGATAGCGGCGTCCTTTTCTAACTTTTCTCGCTCTAACTCGTCGCATTTTAATTTTGCTTCTAAGGTGGCTCGCTTATTTTTTGATTTTGCAGATGTTTTAGAGGTGGCTTTTTCTATTTGGCTATGGTAGCCTCGGATCTCGCCCGAGTGGACTTGGCGGTTTGTTTGGAAGTTTTATCTTGGGTTTTATTTTCCGCTGAACCTTCGTTTCCCTGTTCGTCTGACTGCATCGTGGCTTCCGAAGAGGAAGAAGGCAAAGTGTAATCGGAAAAAGTCGCGGTGGAGCTAGTTTCTGAAGTTTCGTTTGACGCGGTCGCGTTTCTTGTTTTACTTCTCGTGTTTATAGCACTCATCACGAGTCCAAGAAGATCATTATAAATTATTTTGATACCTAAACCTAATACGTAAGAACTAACACGTTACTTTTATATATACAAACAATTATTATTTAAGACCGTGAAGTCTGTTACGCCAAGTTTTTAAATGATTTTTACTTTAGGGGGCGAAAACGATTATTTTTTATATTGAAGTTTTACGGGTAAGTGACACGATGTTATTTTACAAGATTTAAGTTTATCTTACGTTACTTAGTTTTATGCTACGAACAAGTTTCCCACAACGATGTGACCGTTACGTGGCCCACAAAGATAGTACGATTCCCCTGTTGACGGAATTAGTAAACCTAACCTCCTAACAGACCCTAACACTAGCAATCTCGTCCGAAGACCACGGTAAACCAGAGGCACAACGGTCGAGGATGGAAAAGATGGAATGGGTAGGGTGGGAATCGCCCGACAGAGGACAGTATCGGAGACCAAAGTGCTCAGGCACTGGGGGGAACGCCCAGCACCCTCGGCATGCCAACCTGTGGCCAATGGCTCCGACGAACAGTCGTGAACGGCGCGATCGGACTGTACGGTCGCCTTAGAAAGGCGTTTAACCGGTAACGGCGTCCGGCACGTTACTCCCGTCTGATCTAGCGATGCAGACGTTAACCAATCAAATAGGGCGGTAATGGCACAGTTAGTCGCCTATTTGACTGGCCGCGGCGAACCGCGTAGGGTGGCTCTGAAAAGAGCCGATTTACGTTTTGACTGTTTTTCTTCTCTTCGATCTTCTCTCCCTGCGCCTTCCTCCAGCAGCAATGTCCGCGACTCCAAATGTCCACGAACTCGCACCTCACTGGTCTCCGACGCTCGTCGACGGCAGCCGTTGCCCAGAAGCTCCCAATGCTTCCGGACCCGATGGCACCTCACCGCGACGATCCTCCTCACGCAGACGGCAGCCTTTGCTCAGAAGCTCCCAATGCTTCCGAACCCGATGGCACCTCACCGCTCCACGTGAAATGGAAAGAAAAGTTCCACGTTTGTTGCTGGCGCTGCTCCTCCTCCCTGCACCTTCCTCCGGCAGCAGTTTCCGCGGCTCCAAATGCCAACAACGGATCTGCGCCTCACTGGATTGGGTACCCGCCGACGGCAGCCTTGGACCGAAAGCTCCCAATGCTTCCAGACCCGATGGCACCTCACCGCGACGGTCCTCCTTGGGGAAAGGTGTCTTCCGAGTTCCTCTTCTTCAATATCCGGCTCGAAGGACCATTTACTGTAGTGGTTTTGTTCTTATGGGGTCCGTCCGTGTTTCGTCAAGCTACCTCACGGACCCGAAGCTGCCTGCCTATGTCAGCCAAGCATAAGACCACTTGACAGCCAAGGGATGGGTTGGTTTGAAGAAAAAGTCCAGTTTTCTTATTTGGAATTGCAGCGCCTTTCCTTGGAGATCTCACTTAGCCGCTGATGTTCGCGGCTCGCAGTCAAAAGTTGTACTGTCGTTCGTGCGGCTGAGCGCTATATTTATATGCTTGGCGCAGTGAGACTTCCGCGGGGTGGGGGTACGCTTTGCTTTTTTAATGAATTAACAACTAGTACATTATTTATTTACACATCTAAACATGAATAATTATTTCAATTCTAATAAGAGTCTTACAATATTTTCTATAAACTAAGCAATCATTATTTTTATTCTAATTAGAATCTTATTACAATCAGTTTAAATTCACTTACTATCAATAATTGGCACTTATTACCCATTTTGGGACACACTTTTCACTTTTAAAACACTTTTATATCTAGATACAACCAAGAAACATACAATGGACGGACAAAACACTTACAAATACACATTACCAAATCGCTTAGAGCTAAAATTACAAAGTTAACATATATTATTAATTTAACATTGGTTTTACATAGTGTTATGTCTTAGGGAATCGTCAACATGTAGTATAATTTAGATTGTATCAGTAGGTATGTGTATACAGCAAGAATTTTAAAACACTGTTCTGTGCAAATATATATTTGAATAACTTCAAAGCTGCATTAAAAGTAATTGGGTTTACATTTAAAACTAGATCAAAAATATATAAAATACTACATTATTTTTGAGTATGTACCTATATAGCTACTATATAAATATAAATGTAATGAAAATTAAAAAAATATATAATTTAATTACAAAATGTGTAGACCAGACTTCGTGGAGCATTATTTTTATCGAATAGTCTAAACCTTGTTTATGTTTTACTAGCTGCGCCCCTTGGCTTCGCACGCGTTGTTCCTATGAAAACATTAAAAGGTGATTTTCATCCCACGGGAACAGATTTATGGGATAAAAGTAACCTATGTTTTATTCCAGTATTAGAATTACCTGTATGCAAAATTTCAGCCAGATCCGTTCAGTAGTTTTGGCGTGAAGAGGTAACAAACATCCATCCATACATCTATCCAAACTTTCGCCTTTATAATATTAGTGTGATTTATAAACATGCATATATCCTTACGGGAACTTGCAATAGAGTACCTAACTTAAAGTATATTCAAATTCTATAATAAACTCATTTTAATTAGAGGTCAGTAGGACATGAATTGTAATTACGACAAGGAGGTTGCGGGTTCGATTCCCGCCTCGGGACAAATATTTGTACTATCTGCAGATATTTGTTCAGGGCGTTCTGGGTGTTTTCTATGTATAATAAAAATATATAATCTGTGTAGTGTATTGTACTATGTATATCAGTTATATAATAGTACCTGTAACACAAGCTCTGCTTAGCTTGGGGCTAGATAATGCTGTGTGATTTTGTCCCAGATTATTTATTTATTTATTTAGTATTAATTTTGGTTTCCAGTGAGCAAGGGAACATCATGGAGCCGACAACCAGCCGCAACGCCAACGACGGGCAGGTCAACCGATGGACTTCATTCAGAGTGCGGTAAGAACTTTATTTCCCTTTAAGCATTGATTTATTAAAAACGAAGATGAGGTACTGGTTGCTCGAAAGTGGCAACCTCAAATTGTGTAAAATTGTGTTCTCCCACATCAGTCACCGTCTGACCGGCGGCACGGGCGGATACGTCGATAGATACGTCTTTCCGTCTTTGTTCTTCTTTGTATTGCACAGGACTCTGAATATAACTGTGAGCGTACCTATGTGTTTGCGTGTAGTTGTAACACATGCCAATTTTTGAGTAAGCGCTGGGAGAACGTAGCCTATCTTCCCTTTTTAAATCAATGCCTTTAAGGGTAAAAAAATGTTTTGACGCTGTCCGTCCGTCCGTCTGTCTGTCTGTCTGTCTGTTCGCCTGTCACCACTTGCTGAGGGGGCTACTTAGTACCAACCCGATAGGTACTTAGGTAGGTACCTACCTACTTGTGTTAGTTTTAGCTTTTCATTCATGGCTCACTGTGTTTGTTCGTGTTAATAAGTAGTTTATTTTATTTTATTTGTAGTGTAAGTGCAGTGTTTAATAGATAGTTAAACAGACAACTGAAATTTTCACATGTTGTATTTCTGTTTAGAATAACATAAATATTTAAGGGGGCTCCAACACAACATACATGATTTTACCGTTTTATGGATGTGGCACGGACGGAACCTTTCGTGCGCGAGATCGACTCGCACTTGGCCGGTTTTATTGCTACTTTCTTTGTCTGGATGAATTATTATCAGAGAGGCGAGTCTATTTGAGGTTAGTAACTAGACGTGATGGTGACGTCACGTTATTTATTTATTTTAAATAGGTAATAAAACGCAAGATCTTGTTAGATTAAAGTCATTTACAACGGGATATTTACTATGATTAGAGTTTTTAACTTTCCAATATTTCGGCACAGTTTCATGCGCCATGATCACGGAATTACTAAAAAACTTTCGTAAGATGACGATGTAGTAAATTACGATTTTAATTTGCAATAATCGTTTATTACCTATAGATATTTCCGATTCATTTTTACTTAGGTACCTAATCTCGTATACGTTCCGCTCTACGGAAAACTAATTATCTCTTATTTTATATAAGAAAATGTTTACATTTTATTACGTTTTATAGTTTAGTTTTTCACTAATTAGACGTTGAAATAATATTAATTTGAATTTACAATATTAAATATATTGTAAAAACATTTGACAAAATCCTAGTCTACTGAAATCAAACGCAGTTCATCTGTCACCGAACGCTTTCTAGCTGAAAAAGACTACAGTCGACCTTAATTTATATAAAAAAAGCAATAAAAGATTGTTTTTGAGACTATGTGTAAACATGCATGCAATAAATTACTTTGACTTTGGTTTAACATTGTCATTAGTGGCCTTAGAACAGAAAGTATGTTTACAAAGTAAACACATTTTTGGGTGAATCAACTATTTTACCCACACTTTGGACAGTGTAGAAATATTTTTTTGAAAAATAAAAACATTAGTATTCTTTTATTCTAATTTGATTAGGGCATTAGAAATTTCATCTACTTTAACAACCTAGAAGGGCACGGACGTTTATTCATATTTTAGCTATTTTTTACAAGAAACTACAACACAGACCCTCAAAATCTGTCACCTGAGTTACCGGCACTTAATCTTACATAAATGCTGAATGAAACTCGAAACCATTACTCATTTTCATTTTTTTTTATCCTGCATGCATAATCAAATATTTTGGTAAAATCAGTCTCCATATAATACTTAAATTTTAGTAGAAAACTAACTGCAATTGGTCTTTTGCGTTACCCTTATCCAAAAAATTATAGCTATTTCTACATTAAACTAAATATAAAAGTATTACAAATAAGAATGAATTATTTAAGGAAGCTCACTAATTTTTAAAATAAGGTACTGGCAATTTAAAGATAAAATGGAAAGAAATACGCATTTTACGATCGGATATGTAATGTTTATTTTTGGGACATCAAGTAACTCCAGAGACAAATTTTGGTAACGCTTAAGACATACTAGAAAAATATTGGTTTAATAAATAAACAGCTTGAAACATTGAATAAACTTAAATCGATAATTTATGATACAAAATCAAAAAACAAACAATAAATCAACAACAGACAAAGAAAATTACAAATTTACAATCAATAATATAAATAAATAAAGCCAAGTATTTACAATTGAAGCAATTGGGCTAAATGCAAACTGTTGCATCCAATCTAAAGGTAACTCCATATCATACCAGTCGGAAGCGTCCGACTGGTATTGATATGGAGCCCAAGACACTGGCTGCATTGCCCCGCTGTATGGCAATGCTGAAGTGCTGCGCCAGATCACTTCGACCAGAATCTCAGATATTTTTTTAAATCCGAAGAGCCTCGGTACCCAACGGACCTAGCGTCTCATGTGTAGGCTCTGTCGTGATCTGCATAATTGCGCCTTTTGAGATCCTCGGCCAAATCTGCCTCTCACGGTTGTTCTTGATAAATGGAAAGATGGAAGTGTGTCGACGCATGTACCATACCACACAATGGGCCTCCCCAACTCCTATGGGACTAGTGTCATACCGTCGAGCCTCATACCATTATCACGCAACAGACCATTGGGGTCGAGAATAACTGGTACCTACGTTAGCGGTGGCCAAGGCCCGCCGGTTGATATCGTTACGGCTGGCATGGCGAGATATCCGACCGGCGGGGCCGCTAGTATTCAAAAACCCATGATGACCAAGCTGTTTGACAGCAGTAGGTACTAAGGTCTGCATAGAATGGAAAGAGAGTCGATCCTGCCCAGGCATCATAAACGCAGACAGACTAACCAAGGTAAGAGCAAGACTAACTCCAACACAACAAGATCTCTTGAAGTTTCTTGAACCCCCACAACAGAAGTCAAAAACAGATTAAAACTTAACTCTGAAAAAGAACACCAAAAGCTATGGGAGCGTCGGACAGACTGCAAGCATACTAAATCAATATTCCCCTCCAAAGAAAGGAAAAACACCAACACAATGCTCAAAATGAGCCGAGAGGACCTAATAACGATGGTGGGCATCATCACAGGTCACGAATGAATTGAACTATTATCTTTTCAACACTGGAACCAAAGACAGCAGCTTATGTCATGGCTGCTTACAAGAAGAAGAGAATGTGGTACACGTTGTGGTACACTGCACGGCCACATAGAAGTCCAGACACAAAACGGGGCTGAAGTGTCTCATTGAGACATCAACCAAATCCACACCCACAGAAAAGCTGAAACGAAGCTGTCAGTCACCTAAAGTCCTGCTCTGACAATTCAAGAAGCTGGGTTGCTTAAGGCCTGCTTAGGCAGGGGGATAATTCACAATATACTTCTATGCGAGACGTCCGTGCAGATCTTAGTTTCCCCACTTAGAATTAGAATTAGCAGTTGTTACTAGGTACATGTCTTCGGTTCGGTGCAAGGTGTTGCGCACATCATTAATGCGCACTGGCATTAATGAGGTGCGCAACACCTTGCACCCAAACGAAGACATGTTGCAATACGGAAAGTTACAGAATCCAATAGAGTGGAAGGAAATACTTGCAACCAATGTCCTGACTTCCATTTAGAAATAGCCAGGATCCGCAGAGCACGTTTGTAACATAAAAAAACAAATTCCATGTCAACGAGCAAAAGTTACGTTGGAGACCAGCATCAGGGCAAACATTGTGCCAAGCCACTTGTGGAACTTGCCATATTGCTTCTTAGAAGGATTTTTTCTTTGTTCTATGATATCACTTTCAAAAAGGCTTTTGAACAATGCTTTCTCCGTTCTTTAATCAAATTTGTCAATATCTTATAATTTTGGTTCTCTTTCTGATATCTTTCCATAATTTATTTTTATTCGGTCTTCTCTTGTAGGTACTTCGCAGTTTTTTTTCAACCTTCTTGTTTTGGGATAATTTTTGTTCTGATTTTCTTTTAGTGTTTTTATGTTCTAGCTTTGCACTTTACTCAGTCTTTTCTTACCTTCTTTCGGCCAAGTTCTTGGGAATGCTATGGATGCCGGACATGCTAGTGATCCGTTGTAGTCATTGAGTTCACTTGCCTGGGAATTGTAGCTATTCTGTGTCTCAAATTCCAGAACTTGTTTCTTTTTAAATAATGTTAAATCTTTTGCAAGCCGTTTAATTTTGTGGAAGTGCTCACGGGAGTAACCATTATTTTACAATTTATATTTTCCGGTATTTATTTACTATAATTACTTACTCGTTTTACAGAAAGCCAATTTACAATAAATTTAAACCGACTAAGAAAAAATAGAAGTGGCAAAACATGATAATAATCTAAATTAGATATACACTAAAAATATTTGTACGTAAGGAACAAATTTAAATCAAAATAAATCCCAAACAAAGAAGCATTGAATGTTTCAAAACTAAAATAAACATATAATAAAAGTTCATTTTACTCAAGGTATTACTCATTAAGTACGTGAATGTCTTAGGAGTTACCAAGAATGTCTCTGGAGTTACCGCCAAAGTAACTCAGTATACAAGTAACTCAACAGACAAATGGTGTATTTTCATGAAAAGAGCACATTATCATTTGACTATAGTACCAACACAAACTTTAATCGAAAACATATGTTAGGTACTCCAAAAATATCTGATAATATTAACTAAATAATAAACCTACATCGAGATATCGCGGTCACTCAGCAGACGACACAAAAAGGCACGCACTCCCTTCGAACGTTCTGCGCGGCCTGGCGGCTCGACGGCGTCTTCTAGGGACACCGCCGCTCCTTGCGAGCGTAAGGAAACACAAACGAAGCTACCCATGGCAAACAGTACCATCTATATGTTTCCAGGTAAAATTTACGACGGTAACTCAGTATACAAGGGTAAAATCATTTTAGCCAGGGACAAAATTTCAAGATTTTTTTTTGAAAAAGTGG
Organism: Eupithecia tripunctaria; assembly: GCA_955876795.1. Classification (NCBI taxonomy): domain Eukaryota; kingdom Metazoa; phylum Arthropoda; class Insecta; order Lepidoptera; family Geometridae; genus Eupithecia; species Eupithecia tripunctaria. The sequence continues at coordinate 1,535,894 of OY041600.1, forward strand.
TTAAGGCTATTTTTATTTTGATATGCACACGGTAAACTTTAACACACTGACTTGTTGTGTAATCAGAATCAACCGAAAGCAAGAAGTTTAGGTTCATTTAAATTAAAGTTTTACATAGAGAATGCGGTCTTCGGACAGGCATATTTTGTATGGAGCGAATTTTTCGTATACTGAGTTACCATAAAATTTCATGGAAATTAAAGATTTTCGAGAACATAATTTAACTTTCTTTGGTGCCTATTAATCATAGATGCTATTGCCATATTGATTAAGTGTGTAACTATAACCAATAAACGTACTTTAATAAAAAATGGTCGGGGACAGCAAAGTGTGGGTAAAATAGTTGATTCACCCTTTTCTAGCTTAGCAGCATCCATCTGTTTATATTTTTTAGGGGTGAACCGTTTTGGGCCTAGATCTACGTGATAAATACTCATAAAATTTGTTCCTTGGATGTAAAAACACGATTGAGAAAAAAAAAACCATACATTATTTTGATATTTTATTATTCAGATTTTACAAAACATTAAGAACGGAGCTAGTTTGTGATGGAACTAGGTTCGTAGTTAACCCGCTTACATTCATAATGAATTCGTCAAACAAGATTTTTTTTTATAGTAAAATAGATATTACAATGTTCATATTAAGTATGTCGACTTAGTAGCAATAGAAAAGAGTTAAATCATAACGAAAAAAAACTACATCTGGAATGAATAAAACAAAATTATCATTTCAGAATAATAATTTGTGAACTACAACTACTTAACTTTCTTCCTAAGTTGTGTAGTTTTTGTAAATAAGCAAAAAATAGATTTTTGTTATCGTTTCAAAAACGTATCCGTCCGTCTCACTCCCATGAACGTGTACAATACAATACAATACAAATATTCTTGATTGCACACCAAATGAAAACTATAATAATAATAATCATAATCCTATGCCTATCCTTTTCAAAAAATAGCGCGATTACGTCCTCTTAAAGGTGACTTTGATCGAGAGCGTTCAGGCATTCAGGCTGCACACGGCGTGCGGCGTGAAAATATCGTGTGAGTCATATAAAGCTTGGCTTTATTGAAGTCAGGCTGCACACGGCTCGCGGCGTGCAAATACTGTGTGAGTCATATAAGACTTGGTTTTATAGCATTCAAGCTGCACACGGCGCGCGGTGTGCAAATATTGTGTGAGTCATATAAGACTTGGTTTTATAGCAGTCAAGCTGCAAACGGCGCGCGGTGTGCAAATATTGTGTGAGTCATCTAAGACTTGGCTTTATTGCAGTCAAGCTGCACACGGCGCGCGGTGTGCAAATATTGTGTGAGTCATATAAGACTTGGTTTTATAGCAGTCAAGCTGCACACGGCGCGCGGTGTGCAAATATTGTGTGAGTCATATAAGACATGGTTTTATAGCAGTCAAGCTGCACACGGCGCGCGGTGTGCAAATATTGTGTGAGTCATATAAGACTTGGTTTTATAGCAGTCAAGCTGCACACGGCGCGCGGTGTGCAAATATTGTGTGAGTCATATAAGACTTGGTTTTATAGCAGTCAAGCTGCACACGGCGCGCGGTGTGCAAATATTGTGTGAGTCATATAAGACTTGGTTTTATAGCAGTCAAGCTGCACACGGCGCGCGGTGTGCAAATATTGTGTGAGTCATATAAGACTTGGTTTTATAGCAGTCAAGCTGCACACGGCGCGCGGTGTGCAAATATTGTGTGAGTCATATAAGACTTGGTTTTATAGCAGTCAAGCTGCAAACGGCGCGCGGTGTGCAAATATTGTGTGAGTTATCTAAGACTTGGTTTTATAGCAGTCAAGCTGCACACGGCGCGCGGTGTGCAAATATTGTGTGAGTCATATAAGACTTGGTTTTATAGCAGTCAAGCTGCACACGGCGCGCGGTGTGCAAATATTGTGTGAGTCATATAAGACTTGGTTTTATAGCAGTCAAGCTGCACACGGCGCGCGGTGTGCAAATATTGTGTGAGTCATCTAAGACTTGGTTTTATAGCAGTCAAGCTGCACACGGCGCGCGGTGTGCAAATATTGTGTGAGTCATATAAGACATGGTTTTATAGCAGTCAAGCTGCACACGGCGCGCGGTGTGCAAATATTGTGTGAGTCATATAAGACTTGGTTTTATAGCAGTCAAGCTGCACACGGCGCGCGGTGTGCAAATATTGTGTGAGTCATATAAGACTTGGTTTTATAGCAGTCAAGCTGCACACGGCGCGCGGTGTGCAAATATTGTGTGAGTCATCTAAGACTTGGCTTTATAGCAGTCAAGCTGCACACGGCGCGCGGTGTGCAAATATTATGTGAGTCATATAAGACTTGGTTTTATAGCAGTCAAGCTGCACACGGCGCGCGGTGTGCAAATATTGTGTGAGTCGTATTAGACTTGGCTTTATAGCATTACGAATTTGAAATTTATTACCTTACCTACGCTTACTTGAGCGAGGTAATAAATTTCAAATTCGTAAGAATCAGCCGGACCTCAGAATAGGGTATATGCATCGATTTTTTTAATTGTTTTAATCGATTCTTTAGGGCATTATTTAACCGAAAAATGATAAGACGCTCACTGAATTTCGCAATAATAAGGTAAAAAAAACAAATCAAAACTATAATCATTTTTGGGTGATAAAAACGCTGTCATATTAGCGCCACCTTAGTAGGTAGTGATCATCTCAGAAAAGTGGTTTTCCGAAAAATCTGAAAATAACCGACAATACGAAATGTGAAGTGGGCAGAATAGTGTCAAATCAAGGTGCAGCAAGCAGAATAAAAAAAGAAGAAATGTGAACAGCGATGTCACGTCCGCTCTAGTCAATGGCGTAGCGTTTTGAAATTTTGCGATTGAGATTTAAAATATCAATTTTTCAATGGTTAAATTCTACAATAAAAACATCTCAAAATTCTAAAATAAATATGCAGATATGTTTCTATATCAATAGAGAATACGTAGGTATATATTTTTTTAGCCATTTTGAAATCACATGCATATACCCTATTATAAACAAAATATTCTGAGACCTACACGGTAGTATTGGTACAAATGGTCTGGCAGGGCAAAGCCACTATGCAAGGTGTCGGGCGTTCTAAAAAACACCGTTTGGTATGTCCCAAGTATCATTATAAATATTATAATAAGCTTTTACACGATGACGAAAGTTCACCTTCATTGATGAGAGTTTAAGGCATGCAAAGTGTTTGGCAATGAAGTAATTGATTGTTATTCTGAAGAAAACAAAATGCTTTGTACGATTACAAAGTTTTGAAGTGACTTGAACATTTGTATAGAAACAACGCGTGCGCAGCCGCGGGCATAAACTAGTATCCTAAAACAATTCAAATTACAAAATATTCGTTCACATTATAAAACATTTTCCAATTGACTATCCGCTTAAACTTTTCCTCAATATACCTACTTCCAATTCTGGTAACTAAACTATATCTATACTAACTAGGTATTGGTATATTATAAAGAGGAAAAAATTGATTTATTTGTTTGTATTGAATACGCTCCGAAACTACTGGAACGATTGAAAAAAATCATCGGTCCAGTGACATAGGCGTATTTATCATATTTTATCCCGGAATACCCACGGGAACGGGAACTACGCGGGTGAAACCGCGAGGCACTGCTAGTAAAGTATATATTGTACTAGCTGCGTTAAACAGTGATTTTCATCCCACGGGAACTGATTTATGGGACAAAAAGTAGCCTATGTTTGATTCCAGGATTAGAATTACCATTTAATTTTGTATGCAAAATTTCAGCCAGATCCGTCCAGTAGTTTTAGCGTGAAGAAGTAACAAACATCGATCCATCCATACATCCTTACATCCATACAAACTTTCGCCATTATAATACTAGTGTGATTCTTTTCCGTTCCAGTGTGCTGGTCAACGCGCACCAGTCGAGTATCTTCGTGATCCACAACACGGTTGGCTACCTCCTGATGCTGGCCGTGATGATCTACAACGTGCATCTACTGCTGGCGGTCGTCTTTGGAACCATGCTGGGTCAGTCTAATACATAACTAACTAGCTGCGCCCCACGGCTTCGCACGCGTTGTTCCTATTGAAACGTTTATAGGTGATTTTTATCCCACGGGAACAGGTTTACGGGATAAAAAGTAGCCTATGTTTTATTCCAGTATTAGAATTACCTGTATGCAAATATCAGCCAGATCCGTTCTGTAGTTTTGGCGTGAAGAGGTAACAAACATCCATCCATCCATACAAACTTGTACATTTATAAATATTAGTTTGATTTGGCAGGATACTTCCTGTTCGGCACAAAGCTGACGAGGCTCCAGATGCAATGCTTCAGCACCAAGCGCGTCGTGATCTGCACGCCAGAGTGCGACGACACCGGTGCGTACCTTTGTTTACTCTCCATCCATCAACAGCATCAGCTTTTGACCACAGCTGGGCATATGTCTCTGCGTTTATGCCATTCGCCTTGGTCCTGTGTAAGTCTGGGCCTGTCTATGGCTTCGTTCCGATTCACGCTTAAAGCGCTCACGCAGCTTGCTTTGCGCGCACGAAGCCCCGTTCCGTTTCATCTGAGCACGTAGGTTGGCGCGATCGTTAAAATGGAACGCTCAGTTTGAACACCGAACAATACTACTCCAAGAATTTGAAGTTGAACTGCGCACTTGGGTTAGTATTTCGATTTCCTAAAATTGTGAAATATTCAAACAGAGGGTTCAACTTCTGATATTTCCTGCCTAAATGACGGCAATCACAAAGAAGTTGAATGCACGAGCTGCCTTGAGGTGAGGCAGCGCGCCCGTGCGCTTGAGGGGCGTGGCTAAGAGGGCGTTGGCTGAAAGTTGAAACGGAACGACTTTATGCGCGCTTTAAGCGTGAATCGGAACGTACCCTATGTCTTTATCGGGAGAAGAAATGGTTACGGGAAAATAGGGTCGGCGAGTGTGTGGAATGGTGGGCTCGCCGGCTACGTATGGGAGGAAGAGGGGACGCCAGTCAGGTCGCGTTTGTTTATGTTCTCGTGATTTGGCGAAAGAGGGTCATTGGAGGGGTTTTAGTGGGTATTACGTCCCTCTCAGGTCGTCGAGTCACACATAATTCTGAGCCCCCCAGAGCAGTCTATTCGTAATGGAATGTTCTCGTAGACCAGGGTAAAGTAGTCGCGGCCATCGCGCCGCGCCGCGTGCCTGCGCGATGGTTCGACGACATACTTTGGACCGACTTGAAATTCCTTTTTTTTACTTTTTTAAAGTTTTTCTTGACAATCTTGGGATCATTCTGTTCGAAACACCAAAATTGGTCCACAATTTAGTAATTAGTGAACAAAAAACATACAGCCAAACAGAACCTCCTGTTTTCTTAAAAAAAAGCTATTTGTAATTTATTTTCTTAAATCATTGATTTAAGAAAATAAATTACTATATTATTTTCTTAAATCATTGATTTAAGAAAATAAATTACATTACTATTTGTAATTAATTTATTTTCGTATGTGTAGTCAATGTAATATTGAACATAGTTCATTATTTTCTTTGGTCTGCCTCTCCGACAAGTCTTTCGCACAGGGGTGTTATGAGTCCGTCCTGTATTCAATATATCTGTTTGTCTCGGGCATCGCTGATCCTGAACGGATGAACTGATTTTGATTAAGTTGATTGTAGAAACTTAATAATTTTTGGAGTTAATGTTTGATAAAAAAACGGTGCAGCCGTTCTGAATTAGATGCTCATCTCTGCACTCTAGTTAAAAATAAAAGCGTGGTACTTGTACATTTTAAAATTAGCTTCATTATGGTATAAACGTAGTAGTGTTGTTTGGAAGAAAAATCTGACGAATCAGCTTTGTTAGTCACCTTTGAAACATCCGTCAAAAACGTCAATTGAACTTCTATCGTCCGTTAGATATACGGATCAACGATGCCAGAGACAAAAAGTCACACGTCGGACTAATAACACCCCTACCCATAGACAATAAGGCTTCAATCAGCATGCAGTAGCTAGAAACCTTAGCCTAGAAGTCAAAAGCTAAAACCTAACCTTAAATCCTCGTTCCTGCTGCTAAGACCGCTGCAACACTGAGAAGTGCAGCTGGGAGCAGTGCGAGGGCAAGCTCTGCAAGGAGATGGACGCCGTGGAACTGCAGCAGAAGAACATTACTCTGTCGCCCGAAGGATTCCAGCCCAGCAGGCAGTAATCACCCTTGTTGTGTAGATGTTAGAGCTGCTTTTAGATTCCTTGTACTGTAACTGGAACCAGATCTCTATCGCCCGAGGGATTTCAGCATAGCAGGCAGTAATGAGCCTTGTTGTGTAGATGTTAAAGCTGCTTTTAGATGTATATTTAGGTCAAAGCACGCCTAAGCTTTATTTAGCATTTGTTGACAATAATCTTAGTTTATTATTTTTTATTTCTGTCTGACATACAGACACATTATTATTTTTATTTTTGTATGACCTGCCACTAGGGATTGCATTATCCGATAACTTTTCGTATCCGGATAATTCGGATAGTAGTGAGCCTTACTATTCGGATATCCGAATATTTCGGATAATTCGGATACTTTAAAATATAAATGAAATTTTAATTAAAACAAGGAAAAAAGGTTCGTAAAGTATTAGTATTTAGTAATTAATAGAATAAGTAGGTAATAGAGTTCTAAGGTTTTTGGTTACTATAGTTTACACTAACGTAACTAGTAGGTACTAGTAAGGTCATATGCAATCGGGTATCTCGCACATTCGACGAATACCAACCAGTCAAACAGGCAGGCTTCCGAAGTGGCTATTCTACTATGGACCAACATATACATGCTGTCAAAGAACTAATGGAAACAAGAATTTAGGGAGTATAACCACCCACTGTATTTCGCGTTCGTCGACTACGAAAAAGCCTTTGATAGTGTCGAGCATTGGGCGGTGTTCCACTCTCTCCATCGTTGTAACGTAGATAGGCGCTACGTAAATATACTTCGGGAGCTATACAGTTCTGCTACAATCCAAGTGCGCATTCATAAACTATCCGGCCTCATACCTATAAGCCGTAGAGTTCGCCATGGAGACACTTACTCTCTAAAACTCTTCACGTGTCTTTTGGAGGACACCATGAAAACGTTAGACTGGGAAGAAAGAGGTATAAAAATCAACGGCAACAACTTGTCACACTTGCGGTTTGCCGACGATCTAATACTCCTACCCGAGACTGCTGCGGACCTCCAAAACATGCTCATCGAACTGCGTGAGGCCTCCATAAGAGTTGGACTGAGGATGAACGTCTCCAAGACAAAGTTTATGACAAAAGACCGGTCATTCAAACACTTAATAACAACAGTTAATAACAATAAAATTGATGCAGTTGATGAATATGTCTATCTAGGACACCATTTATCCTTTGGACCAAGTTCGCAAATGAAGGAGATCACGAGGCGAATCCAACTTGGGTGGGCGGCTTTTGGGAAGTTGGAGGATGTTTTCAAGTCGAAGATACCTCAATGTCTCAAGACCAAGATGTTTAACCCATCCTCACATATAAAGTTGAAACATGGCCCCTCATTAACGAACACATTTACACTATTAGGGTTGCTCAAAGAGCCATGGAACGGGCCATGCTAGGTATAAACCTCGTAGACCGAATACCAAACGTTGAAATTATACGTAGAACCAAGGTCGAAGATGTAGGTATTCGGATTGCAAGGCTAAAGTGGAGATGGGCAGGACACCTGGCAAGGAGAGATGATCTCCGATGAACCAAAGCAGTCACCGAATGGTGGCCTAGAGATATGCGGCGGTCTCGAGGCAGACCACCTGCTCGATGGTCAGATGACATTGTGGGGCTGTAGGGAATCAATGAATCCGGCTGGCACAAGACCGTCATCTTTTATTAGCAGGTCTTTCTAATTGTACCTATATTTTATTTTTGGTAATTATGACCTCAAGAAACTTAGGGCAACTAAAGAGTTCTGTTTAATTTTTGGTAAAATTAAACAGAACGCAATTGCAAAGGTAGCCCGAGGCAGCAAATACTCGCTCTGCCTCTACGTTTGTGGGTGATATTCCCAGTAACACGTTATAGGCCCTCTCCAAGCTCTTGTTTCTTTGGCCTCCCTAATCATACAGCGCCATTTCAACCTGTATTGTTGTAACAAGTCATAATAAACAACCAGTGTCAACGCTCGATAGTGATGCGATTCCACGCTAGTGTAAGTCTTGCTTGCTTATAAGTTCAGATACATGCACGAATAAAATGTAGGTATGTTTTTAATTGCATAAAATAACATTGTATGGATGAAATATAACATTTCTAAAATGCTGGACGCTGTAGTGTTGTGAATTATAAAAATTAACTAGGTATCCGTATTATTCGTATTATCCGGATAACAGTACTCTCATTATCCGGATATGAAAACTAGCGGATATCCGGATAATTCGGATATCCGGATATCCTGATTGCAATCCCTACCTGCCACCCATTTGTTGTTTTATAATTGGACAATAGAGTGGGTTTTATGTTTTTAGATATTATAGAGGTATACAATACAGTGCTGTATAACTACGCCATTTCAAGTCGCTTGCGTAGTTATCATATTTTAGTAGTTTGTGTAAGTATTTAAGTTTAATTTAGTGAGAATATAATCCTTATCAATATATATTTATATATTTTGTGCACAAAAAAGATATCGAAAAAAATGGCTCGTTTCTTTTCGGCAAGACTGTGATCCTGCTCACCCCCGACAAAGACAAAATACTATATTTGTTGTTTTTCCGCTATAAAATATACTTTTCATTAATAAAAATATTTTCCTTAATCAGCTGTCTCTTAAAGTAAAGTACCGTGACCCTATTACATAGATATTGTCTTTGTTTCCTTTAACATGAACTAAACCCCAACCTTCCTTCCAGCTGAGACCTCAACACCTCCACTGCTGGACTCCCCCATGAACTCAGAATCGGACTTCTTCATCTGCCAAACGCGCACCTGCATCCAACCCTCCCATTACTTCCGCGCCAGCACCTCGCAAGATGGCAGCACGGAAACCGCGACCTGCTTCTACGGCGCCAAGAAATGCCCCTCCAAAGTCGCGAAGGCCAAGAGAACAGAATGCCATAACCACGAGAAAGAGGACAGCCCAAGCGTGGACGTCCAGCTCCTGAGAACAGAGAGAGTGGGCTGCTGTAAGAAGAAACCGGAGCCTCCGCCGGAGGAGAGTCAGACGCAAGTGGTGGAGATCCATGAAGCCAAGTGCTGTAAGGAAGAGAGGGGGGATAGAGAACAGAGTCCGCAGATCACGTGCTGTAATAAGAGCAATAGTGAGAGTCAGGAGCAGATTGTGACGTAGTTATCTACTGTGGTACATTTCACGTAGGAACCATGATGGTCACTTTTTTTTTAGTTTCACGCGTAAATTTATGACTACCGTGTCCACTTTGAATGAAGCATAAACGTAAACAAACCGCCCATACTTAACCTACAATTCAATTTGTTGGCGCGTCCTTTTATACGTAATTTACATTACTTGTCGATTTTAGATCCTCTTCAATAGAAAATTATATCTGCAAGCAAGTGAGATTTTGTTATTTGTGTCGTATTTTGTTTACTAACATGCTTCATTCGAAATGGATAAACAATCAAATTATTTTGCAACCTCAACCTTAACAGCCTGTATCGGTCCACAGCTGGACGCAGGCCTCGCCCTGATAAGCGCCTTATTGTCGTTTATTTTATGGAGGTAAGTGCCCAGAATCTCAACGCTGGGCATGCGGGTTGGAGATCGCAGTTTGGTGGTATAATTGTTCTGCAAGGGGCGCTGCTGCCCGCCCCTCAGTGGATATCCCTTAGTCGCCTCTTACGACACCCGCAAGAAGAGTTGGGGTGGTGCAAATTCTAAGCCAGCACCGCACAGCTTTTCAGCAATCCATACTAATGTTATAGGTAAAGATATTATGTCTGTCTGTCTGTTACCATTTCACGCCTCAGCGGCTGAGCGGATCTTAATGAAATTCAGCAGGGAGGTAGATATTATCCTGGAGACGGGTTACTACGACGGGACATCGGCTACTTTAATCTCGGATAAGTGAACCCGAAGCCGTGGGCAAAAGCTAGTTATATATAAATATTCATTTATTAGATTTAAGATGTGAAGTTACATCTAGAAGCAAAAGAGAACTTGTCTAAAACGGTTCTTAGGTGAAATGAACTATAAGTGGTAGATATTAAAGTAAACTAGAAGGGCGACTTTCTTGCGACGAGAAAAAAATAACGCCGCGATGATATCGCTGTGTTGTCACGCTCATAGACTATTGATATTGAATATGTAGTTATTGAATACAAGAATTTAACGTTAATAATAAATTAGGTGAAGTATTTACAGACGAAATGAATTGTTAGCAGCTCAAAATTGTAAATCTAGTATAACTCTAGTCATTTACAACGGGAATTTACCATGATTTGAACTGTGCCGATATTGGAAAGCTCAAAACTCGAATCATGGTAAATATCCCTTTGTAAATAACTTTAGTGTTAGCAGAACGTTTGGCAATAATGAAACTATAGCTCGGTTACAATATATATGCATCTCGCATACAAAATGTTTGGCGCGCGGTACACAGAGATTGTGACTGGATAAACTAGGCGCCAGATAGTTGGCAATACAAGTCGTTGACCTATCTCCTTCACGTTAAAACAGTTAAAAGGTACAATTTTGAATTTTTAAGTGTCGCTTTGGAAACGTTTTTCAACTCTATTCTTTATTGCACAAAATAATATAATATAATGTAAAACATTTAAAAGAAAAATAATGGTAAAGGCGAGCTTATCTCTAATAAGAGTTCTTTTCCAGCAAACCTTATTGGGAGAGAGAAGATATAAAAGTTTTTACAAAGCATTAAATTATAGATATGTCATTTTAAATTTATAAACGTTTTCGATATAATATTTCTTATGGTACACAATTCATACAAAATATCAGCTGTTTAAAATTACCCTGGTATTTTAGAACATTAAAATACGTGAATTTATTGAAAATGTAATTATTCACGATTTCAATGTTATTTTTGTTTTATGTTGCTTTCTAGTACGCTTCTACCACGATACTTTAGCACCACCATACCGATATTTTAGCGACACCGGTATCGCTTTGGTTTGTATGTAACGCGACAGAAGCTTAGCTATAATTATACTGGAGTTTGTGATTTCATGGAGGAGGTGAATGACCTGAATTGAATTGCCACCTTATTTAGCACTTAATAAAATAAGTTGATGTATCTTCGACTTAAAGTTTAAAGGGTTTGTCGAGTAGATTATTAAAGTATTAAGCTTAGTTTGTAGAAGCCGGATTCCTATTGACAAACAGACTAAAAACGGCTCCTAATTGTCATAGATAGTTAAATATAGACGTAGGGTGCTTTTCCACTAGATATGTGCTACGTAGTTAAGTAGACCCCGTTGCTAAAGCTGAGATTGGTGACTGAGCAAGCACTTTGATACGGGCCTTACCTCCGAATACTCAAATGTAAATTGGATTTGACCACGTCTTAGACGATTTTTGACAGATTTTCATAGAAAACTGTAAAAAAAATCACAAATTCAGACATGCTTAAATACCCGGGGGTAAGACTCAAATACATTATTTATTTTTCTATTTTATTAACAGCTCTCTACTGTGGACTTTTATTCGCAAAGTACCGAGTAAAATAAAAGACAAAACTTTAGGATGTATATATAGGCAGGCTGTACATAGCATAGCGATCTTAAAAAGTCGAAAAAAAAAATGATTGTGTTGAAAAATGATTGTTGTACAAATTCGTTTATTTAGCTGCGAAGCTCACTCGGGTGGGATCACGCTTAGCTGGTGCTGAACCGTAAGCAGAAAGGAACCGTTTGTTAGAGAGTTTAGAACACCCAATAGGCTATATATGACTGACAATAAAAATAATGTTTTTGTCTGGACTCCACGCTAGTACATAGTCAATAGTTAGTCCAATAGGCCTGAAAAGTCAAGAATTCTAATTAGGCGGCAGTTAAGAGTCTGTTCAAAAAGAAAAGAGCGTTTTGGTGAACTAACACTTTCAGTCGTACTGCAAAGACGAGAGCAGTGTTGTCAAGCCAACAAAAGTTATCAAATTGGCACACGAGAGCCCTCACTTCTCACGACTGTTCTCTTTTTGATCAGACTCTACATTATCAGAAAATATCGGACACGTATTTTTTATTTTGTCGATTAATCAAAAAACGATGAAGATGTAGCCAGTTACAGTTCCACGTGACGTCACGGCTCAGTAAAAAGTGACATAATTTTTACTGAGCCGTGACGTCACCAGCTCCCAAACTTTGACGGGCTTTGTCATGTCGGACTAATTAGTATTTTTTGAGTTGCCAGGCCTATTATGTTGTTTGAAGTTAAATCTGTGATATTAGAATCACAATGATCCTAAATGTGCCACCAATGGAGATGTGCTAGAAACTTCTCTGGTGTAAAGTCACCTTAAAATATTATAAGGCCTGGTTGGACACTAAATCGTCATAATCAATTATGACAACTTTTGTATTTTTTTTTGTGTATATTTTGGGTTTTGAGTATTGTAGATAGAATAGAGTTTATTATACTGTTATCGAATTTAGTTTATACCTACCAAACCAGTTACCTAGTATAAAGTTTTTATTTTTGTAAAAGAACATATCAAAAGACATTATTTTTAGAAAAGCTTTGAGTGTTGAAATTTTAATTATTTTATTGCTTTTTTTTCACGCATTGCATTGCCATATTATTATGTTTATGCTCATTCGACGTAAAGTACCTGTTTTCTTGACTACGATCCAAATTGATCCAATCAATTGCACTTTATAAGAATGAGCAAATATTAGCTTATTGTATTTAGTTTCCTATAAAGATTTGGATTTAGTTAACCTTGTAAGTGCCTTTGCTAGTGCCAAAAATATGTTGACTGTATTGTTTTTGCTAATCCATTGTTAATTAAATAAAAAATAATATTTTTTAAGCTTTGTTTTATTTACACGATCATTATGATTAGCGTGCCCTGATTATGCTAATATAGTTGCCGTCTTACCTCCCATCATCACCATGCTTGGCTGGAGTGGTGTTATACAGGATGTCTCACGGGTGTGGGACATACGAAAGTACCTACTAGAAAAGTTTGAAATGTTTTTTTTTAAATAAGTAATACTATATGTACAGAATTGTAAAAAAATACTGCTATAACGCACACTAATATAAAAAAATACCAGGAGGTATGTCTACAGTCTACAGAGAGTATACTTAGTAACCCAATATATTAAAAAATATCGGAAGTCAGTCGTAAATATTAGATCTGTCAATTATCGATCTATTAAAAAAATACGAATTGACGTTTGTTAGTCTCACTAATCAAACCTTTCGTCTAAAAAATATATTATCGAACTGTAACATGGTCAGAAAATAAAGGCTCTTATGCAAATATGCATAAACAACAATGCAATTTTTTTACATTTTTAATGTAAAAAAATTGCATTGTTGTTTATGCATATTTGCATATTCTTGTAGGTATCTTTTTGACTTAAATTTTATCGAATAATACACTTCCTTTATCTTTGTTACACAACACAACGTTGCCTTTATTTTTATTTCAATAAACTCTTAAAGGTTTATAACACTAATAACAAGGACATTGGCAAAATTATGTCGATGTAGACGCTAATAAAGAAGAAAAAGAAATAATTTATTTTGTTTTAAAAAACTATAAACCGACTTAAATTGTTAGGTATAGTTTTATGGATTTTCATGGATCCCATTGTAAGAGCTGGACCAAATAGGACCATACGGGAAGCACCAGCTTTCATATAAAAAAAGAATCATGGAAATCGGAGCACCCAGTCAAAAGTTCTGAGGTACCAAACAAACATTAAAAAAAATACAGTCGAATTGAGAACCTCCTCCTTTTTTAAAGTCGGTAAAAAATAAAAGATAGAAGTGGTATGTATGAAAGGTATATTCCTAATTAAACTGCACATCCTGTCTCGCGAGCTCGAGCAACATGGGGTCGTCGAAGAACTTGTTGATGGAGACGTCCTCGCTGAGCCCCTTGCGGCGGCGCGTCTTGATCATGAACTCGCGCGCCAGGTGCGTCGCCGGCTGCGGCTCCAGGGGTCTGGGGAGAGATGGGGTTTATTTATTTTATTTAGATAACTTAAAATAAAAATTCTAAGTGCGAGTTTAGGTTAGACCTACAAGAGAATTTGTATTCCACTTTGGTTTGTGGACAGAACTAATGGGAAAAAAATAGCATGTAGATCTGTCAACAGAACAGGTGGGAGGAAACGAGTCGGACTCGCGTGCGAAGGGTTCCTTACCATTATCTATGAAAACGGCAAAAAATAATGTCTGTTGTATGGGACCGTTAAAATAATGTATTATATTTTATTGTTTTTTAGCGTTTGTTGTTACAGCGGAAACAGAAATACATCTGTGAAATTTTCAACTGTCTAACTATCTCGGTTCATGAGACACAGCCTGGTGACAGACGGACGGACAGACGAACAGCGGAGTCTTAGCACTAGGGTACCGATTTACTCTTTCCTAAAAATTAAACACACATAGCGATACTACAAAAACCAACGTTAATATTAGTATAACAAGCCTTTTGCTAAACAGTTAGACCTGGATTAACAAAGAGTTTAACTCTCTTCTAAACTATAGCTAAGCCGTGTCTAACAGTACACCGTCGTAACACGTATTTTTGTGGTAACCCGTATGTTAAAGCGCGACATAGTAAAACTTGCAAGGTTTGGAGTTACCCTTTAAGCAAAATTTGCTTGTATTAAAGAACGCTGCTCTTGCCAGAAATATTAACAGGTTAGAGATACAGCCAGGAACTAAGTAAAGGCTCCGGGAGGGCCGGATTAAGGGGAGGGCGCCGTCTGGAACCACCACAAAAGAGAGGCCCCACAATTGTAATCACATCACACTAATATTATAAAGGCGAAAGTTTGTATGGATGTATGGATGGATGTTTGTTACTTCTTCACGCCAAAACTACTGGACGGATCTGGCTGAAATTTTGCATACAGGTAATTATAATCCTGGAATAAAACATAGGCTACTTTTATCCCATAAATCTGTTCCCGTGGGATGAAAATGACCTTTTAATGTTTCCATAGGAACAACGCGTGCGAAGCCGCGGGGCGCAGCTAGTAAATAAATAATGCTGGACATTCCACACAGCATCATCTAACCTAACCAAGTTCTTTGGTAGTTAAGAGCCAAGTGTTATACCTGATAGTGATAGTCTTATCCAGCGGATCGCCGGGCACGATCTGCCAATGGTGGAAGACTTGCAGACAGGCGGCCTGGCCCTGCGTGTGCGTGCGCAGGTCCGTCTCGAAGCCGAACGAGTCTATGCAGGGAACGAACGCCTTGATCGTGTACAGGGGAGAGCCGGGCACGGGCGCGTCTTGGGTCACGTGTCCTGGGGGAATACACACACTTTGTAACTTATATTCCATAAAAAAGTATATACTTATTTCCAAAATCGTTTATTTTCCAAAATATTAGTACAAATAAAATGAGATCTCTGTCCCCTGTGGTAGCTACAATGTAGCTGTGTTACGGGTGAACAGCTTCTTCCCATATTTAAAATAAAAAAAGTACATCAATTTGTAGTTAATATCTAGTTTAGTTACATAAACAATGAGTAGGAGTAGGTACAAGTATAATAGTTGGTATGGTACATTTTTATAGGGATCTTAGTTTTAAAGGATACCAATTCCTTGCATTTCGCACAAATTTATAATAAGCAAAAAGTTAATAATATAAAGCTATGCTATGCTACCTGTAAGTACTCGAAGGTACTATAAGTAGGTTCCTACATTTATATGTAGTTGATGTCTCGCTTACCTACAGTCTAGTCTACAAAGCCTCGATCACAGGCGTTGCGTTGCCAGACTGTCAGTGTTCTACAAGTACCATTTTGGTGATTGTGTGTTAGCATTGCACGACCTTATCCCACCTTCTTCTTTCCATCATAGGACCAGCAGACGCACAAAATCATACCACCCATTTCTGGTCGACATACCACAGTGTCGAACTAGACAATTCTGCTGGACCAAATTGAAATGGGATCAAAATCCGATCACCCAGTCAAAAGTTCTGAGGTAACAATCATAAAAAAAAACAGTAAAATTGAACCTCTTCTTTTTTTGAAGTCGGTTTAAAAAGTGTGTTTTTCCTGATAATAGCAAAACGGGCGCAAAACATCTATTAAAAAAAAACTATCGAGAAAACTTTCACCAATCGTGTTATTAAAACATGTTATCCGAGATAGTGGAGTTCGAAGTAACATTTCGGGGTGTAATGCCCATAATACCCCCGCTGGGCATGCGGGTTGGGGACCGAGCGTTCGGTGATAGAATAGTTTGCAGGAGGCGCTGCTGCCCGCCCCCCGGTGGATATCCCTTAGTCGCTTCTTACGACACCCACGGGAAGAGTTGGGGTGGTGCAAATTCTAAGCCAGCACCACACATCCATTTGATTACAATTACACAAGAAAAAGCGAGACAAAAGACCTCCACAAACACGTAGGGCTCCATCCTACGCATCATGTACTCTCTGCCCACGCCCAGCAGTGGTTAGACTTACCTCTCCGCTTAGCCAGCACCGTGTAGACAGCCGAGACGCAGTCGGCGGGCGCCTGCACCTCCACAAACAGGTAGGGCTCCATCAGACGCGGCGTTGCCATTAAAAACGCTGAATATGCCACCTGTGGACAAATTCATTTGAGAATAATGTTGTTGATTTTTCTTAACGACTTCTCTTTTCAGAGTAAGGAATTTCGAACCTTTGAACACTTTTTATATGGCACTGAAAAACCCATAGACTTCCGTTAAAGGGGCAAGATCAAATGGTTCGAGCGAGCGAGATCCCTGTACATCTAATAAAAACACAAGTGTGTGCGTAAACACAGGTGCACTCTCGTCTATTCTCTTATTTTTCATACATAATCCAAAGGGCCAGAAAGGAGCGGGGAGAGGTCAGGCGCAGAAACAACGTCTTAACGTGCTTTCCTGAGCACGGGGGTGTTCCGTCCGAAGACAGGAATATAAACTGTAGATTTTTCAGAAATTAAACAATTTCCCTTTTTTTTTGTTTTGCATTCCCGTACTGAGAAAAGGACGTCAAGTCCCATTTAAGTAAAAAAAAATTGGGATATTATTTGATTTCTTAGAAATTACCCATAGTGTAAATTAATATAACCAGCAATGGTATTTTAATTCTTCGGAAAGGCCGACGGTTTCAATATCGGAAACTTTTGACAAATCAAAATAGCTTTCTAAGTTTCGTCGGAATAGAATTCAAATTTCAATCTGACGTTATCGCTTCGGAAACGAATCGAATGAATTAAAATACCCCTGCATAACTGTAGACTTTTCGTCTGCCTCATTAGTCTACTAATCGCGTGTTCAACCGCTGATAATAAGGGTCCCGGTGCATCATCACAGGTCACTATGAATAGAATCATCATCTTTTCAAGACCGGAGCCACAGACAGCAGCTTAAGGCGTGGCTGCTTCCAAGAAGAGACTGTGGAACACGTTGTGGTTCACTGCACGGCCACAGAGGAGGCCAGACACAAAACTGGCTGAAGTCTCATTGAGGCATCAACCCCATCCGCACCCACAGAAACGCTGAAACTAAGTTGTCACCTAAAGTCCTGCTCCGGTACTTCAAGAAGCTGGGCTGGTTAGGGCATACTTAGGCAGGGGGATAATGCACAACACACGAGACATCCGTGATCTTAGTTCCGCCACTTAGAATTAGAATTAGAAGGGTCCCCGGTTCTAGACAAATTATTGAAGACTTACTCGTCTCGCCGTAGGGATGATCTGCCCGCCGCCCCGATGCAAAGGCTCCTGCGCTATGACCGCGTCGAGGATCTTGAACTTGACGTTTCTGATGGGCTCCTCGCAGAGCGGCCCTTCTCGCGTGCCCCATTGGAAACCTGACGCAAAAATTATTATTATTGGATAATAGACGAGCAGCTTAAAGCTGGTATGTCTATATCATAGTGATTTTTTTCTAAAATTTTCACTACAATTTGTCACTTGTGGTCAGATTGTGCTTTCGTAGCCAGTGGTCGAGTCTGTTTTTAAAGCTGTTCACCGAGGGAGCTGTTACAACTTCTTCAGGAAGCCGGTTCCAGTTGTGCAACAGAATATTAAGGTATTCATTATTTCTTCATTAAACGACTAGCTGCGCCTCGCGGTTTCACCCGCGTAGTTCCCGTTCCCGCGGGAATTCCGGGATAAAATATAGTCTATGTCACTCCCTCCCCAAAAGTAAACTTTATAATGATGAAATATTTTCGCCGTCGCCTGCAGTTGAGCCCAAGTTGCTAAGTTGTTGGATTTGGTAATTTACGTCAGGAAAGAAGTGATGGACAGGCTGAGACGTGCCATCTCTTTCTTTCTTATGGACCTATATTATGTGCGAGTGGAATGCAGCGCCACTTAATTCAAATCTCTTCGCCGAAGACGGGACAATTAACATTGAAGCTAGTCTCACCTTGTACTATACTGTCCTTGACGGAGGCCAGCAGATGTTTGTCCACCTCAGACGGCAGCGTGTCGTCGACCAGGATGTTGGGCCCCGTGGCGTCGGGCCCGAACGCCCAGATCGAACGCGCCGCCAGCAGATCCCAGTCATATCTGAAACGTTACATAGCACATAATCATACATCGCTGATTATTGCATAAAAAATCACTACATAGTATAAAACAAAGACACTGTGAAATTAATGAACGAAATATGTAGTCTGGCTTCCTCGATACAGGTCTAGCCTAGTGAAGAAGCCGAAAAATATCACCATTTAAAAAAAAAACGGACAATTCACACAGCATCATCTAGCCCCAAGGTAAGCAGAGCTTGTATTATGGGTACTAGATAACTGATATACATAATACAATACACTACATAGATAAATTTTTTATTATACATAGAAAACACCCAGAACGCCCTGAACAAATGTCTGCAGATCGTACACACATTTGTCCCGAGGCGGGAATCGAACCCGCAACCTCCTGCATCGCAGGCGTACCACCGCGCCACAGAGGTCGTCTCATTTAAATTCGTTCAGCAAATTATAGATTATAATTATGCATACCTAGAGATCTGAGGGGTGAATCTAATAATGTTAGGATCGAGATGTGATCGTGACATCTCTATTTTTCATACAATTTGGTACAGCGCCCATGACGTGCGTGCGATAGGTACGAAATTGAATAAGTAAGGACATCTGGCAACAAGGGCGTTTGGGCACCATCTCTCTCGTGATAGACAAGGTATGGAGACGGGACTGACTTGGTCTGGAAGAACTCCCCGAGCCTGCGCCGGTCCCAGGCCTGGCTGACGGCGCCCGCCTCGATGTCCTCCGCCAGCCCGCGCTCCAGCGGCTCCGCGATCATGGTCAGCTTGTTGCGCTTGTTGGGCGTCTCCGCGAAGCACTTCAGCGAGGACGTCTCCACCACTGTCTCGCAGAACGACACCACGGGATCCGCCACTGGAACAACACATCATTATTGAATTTGTGATAAACATTATAATTCACAAAACCTGACTCATCTTCTGCTTTTAAAATTTGTTGTGCTTTGGATTTAATTTAGTCGCTTTGATGTATATCTGCATAATGCTATGGAAAAAATTGAGGTAACCATACACAACCTTAACCTCAACATCAACAGCCTGGATCGGTCAACCGCTGGACGCTTTATTGGTGTTTACCTCATGGGGGATAATTCGCATAAGCCCCAGGCTGTGAATGCGAGTTGGGGATCGCAGTTTGATGACAAATTTGTTCGAGCGGCGTTGCTCGCCCCCTCGTTGGATATCCCGTAGTCGCCTCTTAAGAGTACACAGTTTGTCATCAGTGAGCGCGGCCTAAATGTATGCTATCTCATCTGTCATTATAGACATACCCGAGCGATAGAATGAAATGCACAATGATTTATGCCGCCGAACAGACTTTAGCACAAGGGTTATCATAGAAAAAAATATTGAATTTATCTCTAAACTTTATCGGTAAACCCTTCATTTTAGAGTGTTCTTTCCCCGTGTGGTATTTATTTTCGCCCAAAGTTAAGCTAAAATTCGTGTTAGAAATACGAAAGTTTAGAAGCTTGCATTTTTCAAACGTATACCTTTTTTACTGTTTTAGTTGTATACAAACATAGTTTATGACGATATAAATTAATTTAATCCTTAGTTTTAGATGGTCAACATCAAACAGACTTACAAATACAAAATACAAAACAAACAAATACATGATGTCTTAAAGTTCAACCTTAAGACATCATGGGAAGAATTGGGATGCTGCAAATTCTAATCCAGCACCACACACCTAGCATACACAACGCACCAGAAGTTTCTGCAGCTGCCCCTCTGAGGGGCTGTCGGTTGTGACCCACCTTTGATGTCTATCTCGGAGTACATGTTCCGGAGGTCGTGCATCACGCAGTCCAGGTACAGCTCGCCCGTGCCCAGCACCACGTGCTCGCCGGACTCCTCCACGCGGGTCGACACCAGCGGGTACGATTTGTTCACCTGGGTAACAAACATGTTAAGGGGTTCATTCTAATACTAAGTTGGGGAACTGGGATTTTGTGCATATTTAGGGGTTATTATAGTGATAGGATTTTTCTTCTACTATAGCTATAACGGTAGCAAGGAGTCGATAGATAGATACAAATTATAATTTTATGCTAACTATGAAATGGGAAATGTGCTTTCCCAGATTGAAACCAGTCACGCCACACATCAAATGTTTCCCGCGACCTTCACCAGGTTATTTATCCACCATGACTCCGATCATAACTCCATTACTCCTACCTAAAAACCAGCGTAGAATGAGGCTTAGCCAAATGCTGCACATGCTGAGATGGAGACCCTTTTTAACTCTATTTATTTAATTGAGAAATACTTAAATAATTTGAATTTTTATTTCAGTTATCAGTACCTACCTACTCTGAAAGTCTGTCTACATAGATATTATTAGGTAAAAATAAAATATTTTCCTTCTTTCTTTTTCTTTCTGATCAAGTTAGTCATAACACTGATACACAGATAATGCTATGTGAATGGTCCAGCATTAAGTATTTATTATTATTTTATTTATAACCACCACGAGCACGGCACGGTCGACCTGAAGACGACTTACCTTCCTCAGCCCGTCCAGCATCTTGGGCAGTTCGCTCGGGTTGACGGGCTCCACGGCTATCTTGACGACGGCCTGCGTGTTGAACCGGAGCGGAGTGAAGGTGTGCAGCTCCTCGTCCTCATCAGCCGAGACCACGGTGCAGGTCTTCACGATGGGCTGGTCGATGCCCTCGATGAGCGCCCAGCAGCCCGCTGGCACTCGGTTCAGTTCCACCTGAGGAATATTCATAGTTTTGATATCTCCCAACTCTGCGGGTGTTGTAAGAGGCGACTAAGGGATATCCACCAAGGGCGGGCAGCAGCGCCCCTGCAGAACAATTCTACTACCGAACTGCGATCCCCAACCCGCATACCCAGCGTGTGGATTATGGGCACTACCCGCCATGAAATTAAATTAATATTACTGTAGATACTGTGAAATGTTTGACCATGAGATAAAAGCAAGTAAGGCAATTTTAATTGCTAGAAAACCCCCAATAACAACAATTGACCCGACATGGGATTGAACCCTGGACCTTATAATCTATGGTTGAACAAGCAAACCGCTATGCCGACGAGGCAGTCAAAAAGTATAATATCAAGTCAGAAATCAACCCGGAATGTGAGGGCTTACGCACTATAAATACCAAAAACCTTAGTATATACCTTGTAGCGCGCCTCGTAGATCCACAGCCGGCCCACGTTCATGATCCTGGAGTCCTCCTCGTCCTGCGAGCTGTAGTTCTCTCCGAGCACGCGCACGCTCTGCCCCGCGTACAGCGTGCCCGACATTATACGCGCTAGTACCTGAAATAACCACTCATATTAGCAACTAGCGGATTGAGCCCTCGTGTCTAAATACAAGTAACAAACTTAGTTAGAGCGAGGTGACATTATCTGACTCTAAAAGGTTTATCACAAGTAGGTATCTATGTAACAAAAGACTAAAATACCCTAACATTTTATAAAATGAAATAGATTGTAAGTACCTGCTTTGTAAACCCATCTCTGCGAATAAATATTTTATTATTATTATTTATTATTATTATTATCAAACTGATTTCTAACTTCTGCATTATACTTTCATGTTAACTTCAATTTAATAAATAAACCAGTTGCGAACAAACTGCTAGGAGGGCTTATTCTTTTTATGTAATAAAATTTTAATAAATACATATAAATATTATTCGATGTTTGCCGGCTTGAATTATCTTGATATCTTGAAATTTCACAGATGATTCTTCATCATCTGTGAAATTTTAACTGTCTAACTAGCACGGTTCATGACAGACAGACAAACGGACGGATAGCGGAGTCTTAATAATAGGGTCCCGTTTCACACTTTAGGTACGGGACCTTAAAAAGAAATAATGAACTCCATTTTGCGTACTCCCTCGTTAGTTCTTACCAAGAAGAATGTGCAGTCATCGGTGGGGTACATCTTGGTTGTGTGTGCGACCAGTCGCGCCGACTGGTCGCACGCCAGCATGTCGTCGCGCAAGGTGCCGCCGCTCCCGCGGTACGTGTGCGCCACTTTACGCGGAGCCCCGTCTAGCGGGGAGGGGATGTGACGAACCACCATTTCTACGAAGCCGCTGTGAAATTAAATGTAAGAGTTAAGGGACACGTCACATGAGAGTTACAGACGATTTCCCGGCCGCAGGTCATCTTACAAATAAATTAATGAAGGTCTCATCCTGTGGTTACATCTTTTGTCGAGGGTTGCTGGGTTGATGAATTGATTCATTTATTTATTTGCCTCTAGAAACGGTAATAGCCGAGTCAAGCATTCCCGCGGGGGGGTATTAAGACCGGCGACCCGGATATTCAGGCGAATTTTTATGGCCATACGTTTGTCAAATCATTAGTCTCATCAATAGTCAACTAATCAACTATGAAACTGGATGTAAAAAACCATTCGCAATTTCAATGCTTCTGTCGTTTGGGCTATCTAAAGACGAATTTATTGATTTATTTATTCTTCAACAAAATGCGTATAAAGCCCTCCTGACAGCCGCTAATTAGTTAGCGCGTCTTGTGAAGCGCGATTTCGTCGATTTTCTAGCGCGATTCCTTATACACAGAGGCTTATGCTGATTTTGTAGCAGTTAAGCGTGATTTCGGCGGCGGCGCGGCCATGCGCTATATCGCGAAATATCGCAAAATCGCGAGACACAGAACGCGCTTAAAAAATTGCGTTGGTGTGAGTAGGGCTTAAAAATCTAGTAATGTTATTCACCAGAAGTCTCCAAAGAACCGGCTGCAGACGAGTCTCAGCAGCGGACGCACGTTGATCTTGGCTTCTTGCTTCGTCAGCTTGATGCCCAGCTCGGCCAGCACCGACGGCAGAGTGTCGTCAACATCACCAACTACCTGAGAAAAAGATTATTTAAGTATTTTACTATAAAAGGACGCAAGGCAGCAGTGCAGGCGCGACGCGATCTGCACTCACCCTGATGAAGTCCCTCGTTAAAAACCGTGGCGTAGCTGCGCCCCTTGGCTTCGCATGCGTTGTTCGTATGGAAACGTTAAAAGGTGATTTTTATCCCACGGGAACTCATTTATGGGATAAAAAGTAGCCTATGTTTGATTCCAGGATTAGAACTACATGTAACCAAAATTTCAGCCTGATCCGTTCAGTAGTTTTGGCGTGAAGCGGTAACAAACATCCATCCATCCATACATCCATACAAACTTTCGCATTTATAATATTAGTGTGATCTAAGAATGTATAACAATAACAAATAACGCAAATGTTCTTTTTTTATAACCAATGTTGAAGAAGTGTTCGATTTGAATGAAATACTATGGCCTGTAGCATCACGGTCCTACTATCGTCAACGCGAGCGTGATTACAAAGATTGTTCTTTCATCCAGCGCAATGTTAGAATAAGAGGCAAAGCGAAAAAAGAGAGAAAGCGCCTGATCGCTCGGCTGGCATTCGGTTACTTTCGCCGCTCACTCGCGGGTAGTAGTAGTAAGAATAGTGTGAAGAAAT
The DNA here is from genome assembly GCA_955876795.1 of Eupithecia tripunctaria. Taxonomy (NCBI): domain Eukaryota; kingdom Metazoa; phylum Arthropoda; class Insecta; order Lepidoptera; family Geometridae; genus Eupithecia; species Eupithecia tripunctaria. The sequence continues at coordinate 1,560,063 of OY041600.1, forward strand.
TTCAAAAAACTTGTTCCAGGTGTTACGTGTTTTTCAGTCTCTTCTCAGCCTTACAAGTATGTGAAATAAAACTTTCTCGTTTAGAATCTCCATTACATTTGCAAGGTTTCTATCCAAATATTTTCTTTACTTTTACAATTTATGATTACATTGTGAACGGCCAAAGTTAAGGTAAAATTTGAGCTAAAAAGCAGATTTTTGGAGGCTGGATGATTTTTTTATGATAGAAACCTAGATAGTGCAAAAGATACCTATTAGTTAAAAGTTTCAAACAAAACATATGTTACGACGCCATAATCACATAAGAGCGTTTGTATGAAAAGTAAGACAGGTTGGCCGCTCTTAACTAATGGACTAAGTGTAGTATTATAATATCTGCGCTAAGTGGATATATTAGTATAGTTGTTAGCGACGACGACTTTATGTAGATTAGATAAGGCTTAAAATAGTTAGAATACTTCATAAACTTGTTGTTTTAAAATAGAGTTCAAAATCGAGGTGATTTTAGGTAAACAGAATATGTAATAGTAGTTGTGTTCAAGACGTCATAGAATAAGTAATAGTAGTTGCGCCCGAGCGACTCGCTATACATGCCTACCTATATAATATGTATAGATTAGTTTCTGGAACGAATAGAAAGGAAAGACAAGGACAATAAAATATTCTAGAATAAAGAAAGGGATAGCTATAGCTTCGGGAAATGTGTGGAATTTTCTAGGCGGGACCGATTTAGGTATAAAAGCTGGGCCTTTTGGCCGGTTGATTATTCAGTTCTAAGCGATCGAAGAGTGAACAAGTGATATGGAAAATTATTAAAGTGAATTATTAAAGTGCAGTTGCAGTGACCTTTTGTATTAAGTGCGTAGTTGAGTGTATGGTTGAATAAACCAAATTAAAGTGTTCTGAAGTGTTTTTACTTGGACATCATTCCCGACCAGCCCTAGTTGAAGTCTTACACCTTCGACGAGCCCCTACAGTTTTTGGTCCTTCGAAAGCCGGATTGGGAAGTGATTTCGCATCATGCCTATTGTACGCTCCAGATCACCGATCTGCCCCGGGAAGACGGGTGCCGAATACAGTTCAACTTCGTCATTGAACATGCTGGCTGACTTGAGCACCGCCGCTCCGTTGTCCATTGGAACTCCTTGCACAGTTGTACCGTCTGGGACAGCGGAAGCATTCGAAAGCCCAGCAATACTGCCAGGGCAATTAAGGAGGTCAGCACGTGTAAAAACTAAGAATATTGGAGGACAACAAGATGTTCCACCGTTTGTTTCTTTAGAGTCATTGTATCCTGCAACTGGTGATGTAAAGCCGAAGAACATTGGAGGATCTGCTATGATTCCACCGTCAGCTTCTTCTGCATTCTTTGTTCCTGCTTCAAGGTCGATGAAATCCTCAAGAAGATCGCAGTCATCTGCTCTTCGGGCACTAGAAGAAAAAGAACTTGAGGAGGCTAAAGCGAAGATTGCTACAGCCAGAGCTGTAGCCACGGCAGCCAAAGCCAAAGCCGCCGCTGAAGCTAAAGCTGCCGCTGCCGAGGCTAAAGCTGCCACCGCCGCTGCCAACGCCGCTGCCGAAGCTAAAGCTGCCACCGCCGCTGCCAACGCCGCTGCCGAAGCTAAAGCTGCCACTGCCGCTGCCGAAGCTAAAGCCGCCGTTGCCGCCGCCAAAGCTGAAGCGGAAGCTGCCAATGCTGAAGCTGCCATTGTTAAAGCCGAAGAAAAAGCAGCTACAATCGCCGCGAATTTTGCCCGGATGAGTGTCAGAGGATCCCAGTGTCCGTCAGAAATTCATTCGGACGATGATGAGTTTGACGAGGAAAGATCAGTACAGGTGGAACGATGGGTCGAACAATCGACAAAGTTTTTACAAAATAAACCAAAGTCACCTGCAGAGAATAAAACAGTGTTACCTGCTGAGGATAAACCTGCTCACAATTGTGAAATAAGTAGACTCGCCGACGCCATCATAAGTGCCACTAAATCAGGACAGTCGACGAAAGTGTGGGATCTTCCAAACTTCAATGGAGATTATGAAGAGTGGTTACCATTCAAGAGAGCATATTTAGATAGCGTGACTCAGCACACCGACATACAAAATATGGCTCGCCTTAGGAATTCCATTAAAGGAATTGCCAGAGAAGTCGTCAGAAGCCTTTTGTTTGTAGCTTCTAACCCTGGCGATGTTGTGGATGCCCTAGAACAAAGATTCGGAAGGCCAGAGCAAATCGCGCTTGCTGAAATTGAGAAAATTAAAGAATTGCCGCGAGTTGGCGAGACGCCGAGAGAAATATGTGTTTTTGCAAGCCACATAAATAACGCGGTTGCGACGGTTAGCGCACTGAACAAGGCGGAATACTTGCATTCGCCAGAAACAAGCAAGAAAATAATTGAGAAATTGACGTCGTTGTACCGAATTCGATGGTTTGACTTCAAAGCACGCAGTGGTGAAGAACCTGAATTAGTCAAGATCAAGAACTTCTTGAATCAAGAAGCATCTCTGTGTGCCGCCTACGCTCCTCCAGAATCCAGCAAAAAGAGACACACACGTCACCAGGTGAATGCTGCTACGGATCAAGAAAAAACGACGAATGAGAAAACAAAAAAGTTCTGCGTCCATTGTGAAAAAGACCATTGGCTCACAGAATGCAAAAAATTCATAGATGCTTCAACAAACGAAAGATGGCAGATCGCGAAGAAATATCGACTATGCTTCATGTGTCTCCGTCGAAGACACATGATATTAAATTGTAAGGGACAACCGTGCAAGAGATGCAAGCGACCTCATCACAGTATGTTGCACTCCGAGCTATCTCGTCGAGAACCAGCACCGCCAACACAGCCTGAAAAGCCAAGTGAGACATCTGCGCCTCAACCACCAACGGAAAATAAACAAGTTACAAACGTCATGACATCCGTTTACTCGATGGGTAACTCAGCGAGCGTCTACCTGAAGATGATTCCTGTAGATATCTACGGACCGAAGGGGACCACGCGAATTTTGGCACTGTTGGATGAAGGATCTACAGTGTCATTAATTGATAAAGATGTTGCCCGTCGCATTGGAGCCACCGGAAAAGCAGAACCGCTTATAATAGAAACCGTCGGTGGAAAGAACATAGAAACGAAGGATTCCGAGAAAATGAATCTCAAAATAAAAGGTGCATTCAGGAAGGATAAACGAATGCTTAGGGGGGTGCGCACCATAGAAGATTTAAAACTAGCACCTCAGTGCATCGATGTGGACACTATTGTAAAGTGCAGTCATTTGAAAATCTTGAAAGAAAAACTCCTTTATGAAGCAAATAGGCCAGCGCTGCTGATTGGACAGGATAATTGGGATCTTATTGTATCCAGAAAAATCCAGAAAGGAAAACGAAACGAACCTGTCGCATCACTCACGAGCCTGGGATGGGTTCTCCACGGCTTTCATTCTGGAATAACAGCCCCCGTGAATTTCGTAAATCATTGCCGCATGAAAGATAATGATGAAGAAATTGCAGACATGATAAAGCGACATTTTGATTTAGACTCCATTGGAATCCAGGAACAAAGACCCAGTAATGACGCTGATGGACGTGCCTTGGCCCTGTTGAATGAAACCACGAAGAAAAGACCCGACGGCAGATATGAATCCGGTCTGCTTTGGAAGACCGATACCGAAACGTTGCCAAACAATTATGATCAAGCCTTAAACCGACTTCTTGGCATCGAGAAGAAACTGAGTAAAGACGCAACGCTCAAAGAAGATTACAAAAAACAGTTGGAACATTTGATAGCCAGTGGATATGCTGAGAAGGCTCCAGCTAAATTAACGCCGGGACGAACATTTTACTTGCCCCACTTTGCTGTCGTTCATCCCACGAAGAAAAAGACCCGCATCGTTTTTGACGCTGCTGCACGATTTAAGGGAAAAAGCCTGAATGACGCGCTACTTCCAGGACCGGACCTACTCCAATCTTTATTTGGTGTACTTCTACGATTTAGAGAGGGACCTGTGGCAGTAGTCGCTGACATAAAGGAAATGTTCCTCCAGATACGTATTAGAGAAGAAGATCGTGACAGCTTAAGATACCTATGGCGAGGAGACGACCTAAATCAGAAGCCAGAAGAATTTCGAATGACATCTGTCATATTTGGCGCCGCGTCTTCGCCTGCTACAGCCATTTTTGTGAAAAACCACAACGCACTGAAATATGAGAAGACACACCCTGAAGCAGCAAAAGCAATCATCCGTAACCATTATATGGATGATTACTTGCAGAGTTTCGAGAGTATCGAAGAGGCGTCAAAAACAGCGGAAGCAGTGAATATGATCCACAAAGAAGCAGGATTTGAATTACGTCAGTGGGCAAGCAATGCCAAAAAAGTCCTAGACAATGTAAAAACTGAAGAAGCTCCAAAAGAGAAACAGCTTGGAGAAGAAGAAAAAACTTTGGGAATGAGATGGATCATCGACGAAGATAAATTAGCTTTTAACATTGGCTTGAGGAACACGCCCTCGGACGTTTCTGAAGGAAAACGTGCCCCTACTAAAAGAGAAGTTACGAGTGCTGTCATGTCAACTTTTGACCCAATGGGACTCGTTGCTCCAGCACTAATTAAAGGGAAGAAACTTATCCAGGATCTTTGGAGAACTGGAGTTAAGTGGGATGAAATGATCAACGAAGAGCAACATAACGTTTGGCAGCAGTATATAAAAGATATAAAGAAGCTTCATGACTTCATGAACTAAAGATTTCAAGATGTCTAGCGCCATTTTTGAAAGAAGGAGAGCTTCACACCTTTGTTGATGCTAGCGAAACTGCATACGCGGCTGCAGCGTATTGGAGAACGGCTGATAACAACGGGAAAACCCACGTTACACTGGTGGCAGGAAAAGCCAGGGTAGCTCCTGTGAAGATAACCTCAATTCCACGTTTGGAATTACAGGCAGCACTACTAGGAGCAAGACTGGCCGCCACTATCTGCAAAGAATCAGACCTTAAAATTACATCTAGAACTTTCTGGTCTGACTCAACCACCGTATTGCACTGGATGAAAGCCGACCCACGACGATTCAAAACATTTGTCGCTCACCGCCTTGCAGCTATTGAAGAAATTGCCAAGCCAGATGAATGGAAATGGGTTCCTACTAAAGAAAACCCAGCAGATGATGCTACCAGAAATGTACCGAAAGATTTTGACATCAAAGCAAGATGGTTTAATGGGCCCGCATTTTTATATCGATCTGAATCCACTTGGCCGGTCAAGAAAATTGAAAAGGACGAGATACGAGAAATCAGCTCTGACGAGATGAAAAAAGTTACCTGTGCCGGAACAAGAATCGTGACTTCGCCGTGTCTGCCTGATCCCTGCAGATTTAGTAGCTGGATTCGCCTGCTTCGAGCTACGGCAAGAATATATATGTTCATGGACTTATGCCGCCGAAAATCAATGAGTCAAGAAACACAGTCTAACAAACAGAACCGGGGAAACTGGCTACCTATCGAAAATGAACACTTGTGGAAAGCTGAATTAGCTCTCATTCGTTATAGTCAGCAAGAATCATTCAAGAATGAAATAGAAAATCTGAAGAAAAACAAGCCGCTTGAAAATTCAAGCCGACTCAAGAAAGTAGATGTGACGCTCGATGAAGAGGATATATTGCGTCTTAATACTAGAACAGCAAAGCTTCGGGACTTCAAAGATAATCCTAAATTACCAATCCTGGATGGAAAAAACCATGTGTCACAGCTAATAATTGAACATTATCATAAAAATCTACACCATGGAAACCACGCCACCGTGATCAACGAACTGCGACAAAGATTTTGGATACTATCTCTACGCGGCGCAGTGAAACAAGTTGCTCATCAATGCCAGCTGTGCAAAATTAAAAGACAAAAACCAGAAATGCCGCCACTAGGAGATTTACCAGAAGAACGTCTCGCACATCATCAACCACCATTTACATGTACCGGTGTTGATTATTTTGGCCCTATACATGTAACTATTGGTAGAAGAAAAGAAAAGCGTTGGGGTGTACTTTTTACGTGCCTCACGACGAGGGCAATTCATATAGAACTGGCTGCATCTCTCAGCACGAATTCAATGATAATGGCGCTAAAAAGGTTCTCATCAAGAAGAGGAAGCCCGAAAATACTGTTCTCTGACAATGGCACAAATTTTGTTGGGGCGAAACGAGAACTCAAGGAAGAGGCCAAGAAACTTCGAAATCAAGATCTCATTGAAGCTGCTGAGAATAGTGGATTCAAGTGGAAATTCATTCCGCCAGGTGCACCTAATATGGGAGGAGCATGGGAAAGACTAGTGCGGTCAGTGAAGACTGCACTAACCGCGGTCCTGAATGAAAGAAGCCCGCCAGAGGAAGTGCTTTCTACTTTGTTAATAGAAGTAGAACACACCGTCAATTCTCGACCACTTACACATCTAAGCGCTGACCCGGGAGAAGAGGAGAGTTTAACTCCAAATCATTTTTTGATTGGACGCTCTAACGGAGCTGCGATTTTCGGAGAATTTAATGATACGAACCTCATTGGCCACCCTAATTGGAAGACAGCACAACGATTGGCTGACCACTTTTGGAAGAGATGGTTAAAAGAATATCTACCGACACTGATGCCTCGAAAAATAAACAACCGAAGAACTACGAATATTGAATTAGGGGACACAGTTTTGGTAGCAGACTCTTCGCTTCCACGAAACACTTGGCCGAGAGGAGTTATAGAACAAACATACCCAGGTCCTGATGGTAGAACACGTATCGTCGACGTACGAACAAAGGGTGGCATCATGAAGAGACCTACTTCTCGTCTCATCGTCATTGTGCCAAATACGCCGTCACTCCAAGGATAAAGTGCTTGCTGGAACGCGCACTGCGGGGGAGAATGTTAGCGACGACGACTTTATGTAGATTAGATAAGGCTCAAAATAGTTAGAATACTTCATAAACTTGTTGTTTTAAAATAGAGTTCAAAATCGAGGTGATTTTAGGTAAACAGAATATGTAATAGTAGTTGTGTTCAAGACGTCATAGAATAAGTAATAGTAGTTGCGCCCGAGCGACTCGCTATACATGTCTACCTATATAGATTAGTTTGTATAGATTAGTTTCTGGAACGAATAGAAAGGAAAGACAAGGACAATAAAATATTCTAGAATAAAGAAAGGGATAGCTATAGCTTCGGGAAATGTGTGGAATTTTCTAGGCGGGACCGATTTAGGTATAAAAGCTGGGCCTTTTGGCCGGTTGTAGACATGGGAATATTGTATCATTGAAAAGAAAAGATTGATATGTATCTTTCGATCACTGTGATATGTATCACTCTTTTATATCTTTATATCCTTTCGAATCCGCGCATGAGACTAGACGTAGCGACAAATTGAACTGTTGCGCATATAAATCATTACGAACTATGAGCAATAAATTAGATTGATTGGTTTAGGTAGGTACGTTATGTATCTTCTTGTTCTGATTTGTTGGACTACCTACTCGTTTCGTTTCCTTGCAAGCTCTTTCTTTTGCTAAATTCCACCGGTACAGGCTCGCAAACGTGTACTTAGGCAACACACAGTCCGTTATTTTGTGTATACTTAGGTACTAATATTTATAAAGAGAAAATATTTGTGTGTAGGTATGTTTGTTACTCTTTCACGAAAAATCCACTAAATTTCGCTGAAATTTAATTATACATACCTACTACCTAGTTTATGGCTTGGAAAAATACATAAAGATTCATCATCATCACTGTGTCGTACCAATACGAGGGTAACGCCGCAGGGGTCAGCTAGTTATTTAAATTAAATGTAATCTATCTGGGTAGGCACCATATAAACATACAAATGTGTTCATAATTAAAAAAGCAACTGTTTGAAAAATAATATGAAATACTAACTAAATCAATTCGATTTAGGTTAATATTGCTGATTGGATCATGGATGATATGGGTAGTAAGTAGGTACCTACTATTTTTAATGTATTTAAGGTGTGAATGTATAAAGATTGTTTCCATTTTTACCCGACTTCAAAATAGGAGGAGGTTCTCAATTCAATTGTTCGCCGATAACTTCGGAGATTATGAACCGAATTGAATGATTCTTTGTTTGTTAGAAAGATAATAATTTCAGGACGGTAAGGTAACTAGGTTCTGATGATAGCATCTTAGGGAAATCAAGATAAATACCTAAATATACCAGACGAACCGTCTCTAGGTAGGTACATTCTTATGCATTTAGTAAAAGCGGTTATTATAATATTGATCATATTGATTATAACTTGATCCTAATGGAAAACCTATTAAGACCGAAATTAGTTTGCATAATTTATTAAAACTTTAGGCTAAGTGCATTCAAGAAACCAGCATAATCATATTTGAATTGTTCATATACCGCTTTACGACTATAAGACTTATATACCAGTAATAGAGTTATAAATTTACTCAACTTTTTGTACCAACGTACGAGTATGTCAGTTTAAAATGGTCAGACAATTTATCATCTCTCCCTGTCATGCGAAAGTGCGACAGAACATTCTAAACTGGGAGGTGCGAAAGAGACGCCTGGAATTTCCGAGAAGAAAGCGCGTCACCGCTTCGGCGTCGCTCGGGAACTAAAAAGATACACACAACCATCACACAACTGATACACTGATACATTCGGATTGGAAGTGAGTGAGTGAGTGATTGATGAAAACGGAATGATACATATCTTTTTTATCTATCACTCCTGAGTTACCCATGTCTAGCCGGTTGATTATTCAGTTCTAAGCGATCGAAGAGTGAACAAGTGATATGGAAAATTATTAAAGTGCAGTTGCAGTGACCTTTTGTATTAAGTGCGTAGTTGAGTGTATGGTTGAATAAACCAAATTAAAGTGTTCTGAAGTGTTTTTACTTGGACATCATTCCCGACCAGCCCTAGTTGAAGTCTTACACCTTCGACGAGCCCCTACAATAGTAGACATGTACCTAAGTGCGCGGAGTGAGGGGTAAACGCGGGTGACCCTCTCGCCCGCTGGTCCGTGCTGGTCAGCCTGGGTTCGTGAAAAGGGTTACGTTTGGAGGTTGTGGTAGATGGTGCTGGTTGTTCCCCAAACCGCCCTGTGCGATTGGTATTTGGTTGGGGGTCAAGGAATGTCACTGGTATGGTATGGTACGGACTATATCCACAAGACATGCGTTTTATGGTAATTAAACTTATAGTATAATAGTACGAAATGGTTGGATTGAAATGTTATATCTACAGTCTATATCTATTTATATTGAAGTTCAGTTCATTTCAGTTTTATTTGACCCAAACATTTAATTACCTGTGCAAATATCTTGTACAACGGTTCCAGTATGAACTCCACGAAGCTCCTCTGCGCGGAGGCGTGCGGCTGCTTCTTGCTGAACCGCCTGGTCTTGGCGTTGAAGTACACGTCCCCCCACAGCCAGGCGGCCATGTCCGCAGCGCGCAGCCCGGCGCCCGGGTGCGCCGCGGCGTACATCGCCGCGAACGACTCCAGCGTGAAGCACACGTCGTAGAGAGAGGACGCGAAACAGACATTTCCTGGGGAATGAGCATTTTATTTATTTATTTTATTGTACATATTTATTGATAATAGACGCGGAGCCTGTGGCTGATTTGTCTATAATATCACACGGTGTTGAATTTCGTAATTTTTAGGCTTCTGTACCCAAAGGGTAAAGCGGGACCTTATTACTAAGCCTCCGCTGTATCTCATGGACCATGATAGCTGAAATTTTCACAGATTTATGTTGCCGAAATAAATCATATTTGAACACGACTTGAGACGTGCTGAAGTCTGAGATGCGTTTGAGTATTTGGGGGTAACAAATTGAGTGGCACCAACACCCCCACTGTTCTTGGACTGGTTGCATAGCGTTGCACTCTTGCTGGTCGCAGCGCAAAAATTGAGCAGCTTTGAACTGAAAACACCAACTCTTCCCGCGGGGGTCGTAGGAGGCGACTAAGGGATATCCGTCGGGGGCGGGCAGGAGTGCCCCCTGTAAACAATACTACTACCACCGAACTGCGTTCCCAACCCGCGTACCCAGCGTGGTGATTATTTATAGACAAATACCCCCCATGAGATAAAAACTAATGCGGCGCTTATCAGGGGGAGGCCTGCATCCAGCAGTGGACCAAAACTGGCAGTTGTGGTCGAGGGGGAACTGCAAAGCTCTGCTGCCAAATTGGGGGTCAGTTGCTACTTACCATGTAAAGGTGAGAACACCGTAGCTGGCTCCTCCGGGTTGTCCTGCGGCTGATGCGTCTCCACCATAGAGTTCAGCTCATCCACGATATGCCGCAGCTTGTAATACGCGTCTGCGGGAGGCAGCTTCAGCTCCAGCATGAGGCGGTCGATCTTGTTGACACAGATGGTGAGTGGCACTCGTTCTTGGATGGCGTGGCGGAGGAGTCGCTCCGTGTTTAGCATTATGCCTTCAGCAGCGTCTATGAAGAGGACTGCGCCTGTGGGGAAAATAAAGTTAAGCTTTGTAGACTTTTACTTGTTTCTGGGCTGTTTGCTTTCTGCGTGTCGTGTTTTGAGTGTATAATAATAATAATAATGTTGGACCATTCTCACAGCATTATCTAGTACCAAACTATACTTAATACAATATGCTGCATAGATAGATATTTTTATATTATGTACAGAAAACATCACAAACCTGAACAAATATCTGCAGATCGTACAATTTTTGTAGAAGCTTTGTAGAACCAAACTTGATAAATGGATGAGACTCATCATTCATCGTGACGTGACGTACATGACAATCACGTCGTACTAATAACTTACCATCAGAAATCCTCAAAGCAGCAGTAACTTCATCGCTAAAGTTGACATGCCCTGGGGTGTCCATGATATTCAGGAGATGAGACTTTCCCTTGATATTCTTCAGGAGTAGGGTGACAGGCATGGACTTGATGGAAACCCCTCGTTCTTGCTCCACAAACAATGTGTCTGTGTACCGCATGGGGATGGTGGATTCGTTGTTGATGGTGCCAGGGTGGGTTTGACGCATGAGGCAGTCCACAAATGAGGTTTTACCTGAACAGATTTAATAAAAGAAATTAATCATACAAGATATTTTACACAGCATTCAGTAGGACATGGTAGCTTTTATTTAAATTTTAAAATCAGTTGTTACTTAACCCGTCAACAGGCAGGAGGCCACAGGCAGGAGGCCACAGGCATCTGTGCTATACATGTAATACTGATAAAGTGATTACCGACGGGTTAACACTTAAAAAATATAGGGATGAGCCTCTGTACAGTAGCTGTTTATTCAGGGTACAGATATTATAATACTACAGTGCTGAGTAGTAACTCAGCATTCTTATGAATTAGCAGCTGTAACCCACACCTTCATTCACATGGTTCCTGAATAACACATTCATGTATAATGTAGCCACTAAGAGGTTTTGGAATCAGACTAGTAGGTGTAAAAGTAAACCAGATAGTTCACTAAAAGAAGAAAAGAAAGAAAAATAACCAGATAGTTAACGGAGATTACTTTTCCTACATCATCATCATACAAACCAACAAATTTCACCTTTCTTTAATATTAATGTGGTGGATATTTTTGTACCACATCATTTGGCTCCAACGAAAGCAGAGCTTTTGTTATAAAGTTCTGGTGACTTAGATACCAAGCCCCAAGCTAAGCAGAGCTCTAGATGTGTGTATGAACTGTCATCATGTCAAGCAGAGCTCTAGTTGACATGATGACAGTTCATACACACAAAATGTCTCTCATTTGAGACTTTTACCATTATGCAAGTGCCCCATCAGAGTAATATTCCTGATCAAGTTGGTATTATCCAGCATATCCGCGAGGTACTCCATATCATACTTGGTCTCCGGAAGCTGCTGCTCTTGCACTTGGAAGTTCTTGTGCTTCACCGGCTCAATGAGAGGCTTGTCTAGGGCCTGCGTGTCTTCCTCTTGCACTACAGTTTCAACATCCGGCCCATACACTTCTACTGCCTGAGGGTAATATCTAGAAAAAAACAATAGTATTTGAAATGCAATAACTGTTTCTTGCCTTTATTTTATATGCAATAATTGATTTTGTTTTAAAAAACTATAAACTGACTTCAATTATTTAGTTTTTTGGATCCCACAGTCAGAACTGGATAAAATTAGAATAAAAAAGAATCATGAAATACAAAAATAGGGTGCCAATCTCAAAACCCTCCTCTGTTGGTAGTCGGGAAAAAAATAAACAAATGAACAGCCCACTAAATTTGACAAGGCGATGGATTGAAGAGGCCCTACGCTACTTTTTAATAAAGTGATTTCGTAGTTTTCCTTACCGTTTATCCTCATGCAGTACGACGGACATGGGAGCCGCCTCCGGCTCCACATCGGCGTCCTCGTCCTCTTCCATCGCGTCTTCATCAGCATCGCGATTATCCTGCCCGTAGACACTTTGGTCGTCTTCAGAATCAGACTCTAGGTCAGGCCCAATGTAGTTCCCGAACTCGTCGTATAGATCCCCATCCATTTTACACGGGGTTTATTGTAAATATTTGATAAAACAATCAAAAAAACAACAACGCGAGTTTATCAAAACAAAAGCCGCTGTAATTTTTTTTTGACACATAACCTCAACTTTAACTTCAACTTCTTCCTTCCTCTTCCTTTCTTCTTTTAATGGCGTCTACGTCTGGGTTGACATAATTTCGCCAATGTCCGTATTATTAGAGTATAATTCAAATAAAGGCAACGTTGTTCGGTAATAAAGATAGATAAACGAAGTGAATTCTTCGATAAAATGTTAATCAAAAAGATATAAGAAAATTACAAAATTATGGGCAACGTTGTACGGTAAGGTTTGATCCGATGATCACTTCAACTACTTGTGTGGCTTTGCGTTTGACGCAATTTTGCCAATGCCGCCGCGCCGCGCCGCCGTCTCTAAATTGCACCTCAAAAAACAACAAAAATTTTGTTCATGCTGTCTACAAAAAAAGCATAGAGTATAATTAGGAAAAAAGAGCATTTTTGCCTCAACTCAAGGACCGAGGGGTCGTCACCCATCGAGTTGAAGCCGGGGTAAAGAGGCCAAGCCTCGAGGCCCCCCTCCCCGTGCCCCCACAAGGGCCGGAAAGAAGAAGTTGTATAATCATTCGTTCATTTAGTTTGGGAAAAAGACAAAATGGCTGAACTGTAAAGACGTGTATTTCTGATAAGAAAATTATTTAACGTAAGACAAGGCAGTATGGCCCTAATATGGCTTTAGTTTAATTTGTCCAAAGCGACAAATTAAAAAATAAATAAAAAAATAAAAAAAATCATTTAGTTTGGCATTTGGCATTGACAATTGATAAATGTTCTACTGCCTCTTTTTCTAATTTCTCTCTCTTTCTTTCTTTCTTTCATCAATACAAAAATGGCTGGTGGTTTTCCACATTATTCGTCGAAAATGATTTCGGCACAGCTTCGTACAAAAGCAAACGATTTTATAAACAACAGGAAAAATGCTAACAATCTCGTGGAAATTCTAGATATGTTCGGGGTAAGCAGAGTGTCTCGCTAAATGTTGAAATTACCGCATCGAAAACTGCGTCATAGGTTACGTTTTGTAATTACTTGCTATTTCTTGTTATTTTCAGGCTGAAACCGATAATTACACGCCGTTATTGCTAACTATAGAGGTGATTTTCACTGAGTTACTACGGCGAGGTGATTTGGTCCAGAATATCGTCCCCCTGAAGCCTGAAGGTAAGTGTACATTTACGCCCGCAATATAACGTGCCTGCCGTTTTCAGCGCAATCATATTGATTTTCTTTACTCACTACGACGTTTATGGAACTGACGACTTCATTACCAGTCTCCTGCAAGTTGCTGTACCATGTTAAATTACCTATTCATCATGACTGCTTGGTCACATTTAGTCACATTTGGCTACATGTGATGTTATTTACTTAAATAAACATCACCTGTTTGATACATATTGCTGCCTACACCTAGCCTTTGTTGAAATCTTACCCCTGTCGCAAATAAATTGCTTTGAAATTGGCTCATTTTATCGCTTACTGTATGTACACCTATCCATTGCTGTTAAGTATATTTATTAATGGTATCACTAACAAACAGTTCAAGGGTATCTAGATTTAATCATGTAGCTCACAAGTTGCAGACAACATATTCAGCCATTACTATGTTATTCAGCCAATTACTTTGTTATCAGCCATATTCAGCCAATTACAAACTAGGTATTAGTACAAACTAAAATAAGAATAAACTCAAATAATCGCTACTTTGATTATGGGATATAAATAGCTTCAGTTGAAATTGAAAACCTTACCATACAATGTTGCCCATAATTTTGTAATTTTCTTATATCTTTTTGATTAACATTTTATCGAAGAATTCACTTCGTTTAACTATCTTTATTACCGAACAATGTTGCTTTTATTCTAATTTTACTCTAATAATACAGACATTGGCGAAATTATGTCAACCCCGACATAGACGCCATTAAAAGAAAAAAGGAAAGAAAAGGAAAAATAGCTTCATAATTATTTTCATATGTCATTTGTTTACCCCCAGAAAACAGCCCAGAAGTTGAATATGTAAAATGGCTGAGAGATTGCTACGAGGTAGCCCTGACACGCTGCCTGGAGCTGATATCAAAAGGCCGAACCTCATCGAAACTCCAGGCCCTCGTCACAGCCTGCAAGCTGATGCGGGCTGAGGGGTGCCATCCTCTGGAATCAGCTGAAACTGCTTCTTCGGGATACTATTTCCCATCTTTGAGGTTGAAGGTAAGATTTCAGGCATCTTACTTCAAGCCATACTCATAACAATTTCATTTCTGCTTGGCTTGAGGCTACATGGTGCTGTGTGACGTGTCCAGCATTAGCATTTATTTTTTCTACCTAGTAATTATTAAAAACATAATTGATGCAAGCCCTAGACAAAGGCAAAATTCAAAAGCAAAAAGGGGTTCATGCCTAGCAATGAAGCTATTTTAGTAATAATATCTTGATATTATCTATGGATTAAAAAAATAGAGTAAAATACCTCACCTATACCATATCCATCAGCATGGTAGAATGTTAGTAAACAAACTGCCCTTACTAACCTAAAATTCCTATTTTTATATACACCTAATTTACATTACTGATACTAGATCCTTCCTTCAATAAATATTGCTTACAATCATCATACATCTGAAACTTAACAAGAAAGTGAGTTTTTTTTATTTGTGTCATGGTTTATTTATTAAGATTCTACATGCTTGATGGATACGGTTATAATTATTATTTTGTTGTCTTCATTAAAATATGTATGTATTTTTTCAGAACATATTCAAAGTCCTTCTTAACTCCGACCTGCCAATGACTGCCGTCCTGGCCAGATTCCAAGAGTTCACAGAATTCAGAGATGTCCAGCAATATGGGCTCAGAGTGCTGGCCAGCATAGCTTACAAGAAGTAAGTTTGTTATGAGCAACACCAGGCAAACTGTATAATTTTAATTCACTTGCATATCATTGATTATTCTTATAAACAGATGTAGTTATTTCGTGGAGAGAATCTAATGCAAGCAAGCGATAAGGCCACCAGTTCCATTGCTGTTTCTATGTGTTTAAATAATGTAAATTCTGTTTAATTTTAAAGTGGTAAATAAAGCATATCTATCTATCCATCTTTCATAAACAGATAATAAAGAGGAAAGATTTGATTGTTTGTTTGTATGTGGATGGAAAATAAAAAATATTATTTATTTTGATTATTAAAAAAGTTACTTTTTTAGTGAGTAACTACATTTTATCCCGGAATTCCCACGAGAACGGGAACTACGCGAGTGAAACCGTGAGGCGCTGCTAGTCTTTCATAAACAGATTAGCCATATTTTTCAAGTTCTTTGAAAATATATTTTTTAGTATGATTTTGTAATTATTTATGATGGTGCACTTACAAGATATAATTTTTGCTATGATGCTTTTACCTCAAACTCAACAGCCTGTATTGATCCAATGCTGGACGCAGGCCTCCCCCTGATAAACGCCAATGAGGTATAATTCCCACGCTGGGCATGCGGGTTGGGGAACCCAGTTCATTGATAGAATTGTTCTGCCGGGGGCGCTGCAGCACGCCTTCCGGCAGATATCTCTTAGTCGCCTTTTACGACTCCCACGGGAATAGTTGGGGTGGTGCAAATTCTAAGCCAGCACCACACAGCTATTCAAGATACACAACTGAACAAATTTCTATTAATTCCGTAATTGCAAGTATAATTACAAGGAGGTCTATTATACCCAGTAATTTGATGATGTTACAATGTGAGCTATTTCCACAGATCACCAACGCCTATCTACATGCAGAACTACCTAGAACTCCTGGACAAACTGCTGATCTGCGAGATTGATGTCAACAAGACCATACAGGGGGATGGTGCGAATGAGGAAATGATTCTATGTGGCGTGGTTGGTAAGTTTATCATCAGCTGTATTCTAACTTCTTTTTATACATTACCTCAACCTCAACAGCCTGTATTGGTCCACTGCTGGACGCAGGTCTCCCCCTGATAAGCGCGTTGGCGTTTATATCATGGGGGTACTGCCCATAATCCCCACGCTGGGCATCTTAGTTTAATTACTAGTTTAATTTGGTTCTATTCTTTGCTTAGAAGTTCTGTACAAAAGTTTGAAAGCAATGTCTTTTGTCAGGTAAAGCTCCATTCCCGTACAACCCTGGCGTGTGCAAGCGGTACGCCAACAAATGCTGGGCCTTCGCGTGCCAGTGGGCGCTGTGCTCCTGCTCCAAGACGCACCGGCGCGCGCTGCTGCTGCTCGTCGAGAGAATGATGCCGCTGCTGGCCAAGCCGCGGCTGGCCACCGACATGCTGTGTGATAGCTTGGACGCAGGTTAGTTTGCTGGTTCAATGCTTCTTTTATGATCAAATATAGCGTCACAACTCAAATGCACACTACACAAGTCTTACACAAAACACTTTGCAGATCGTACACGCGTTTTATTTGTCAAATTACAAATAAAATAAATCGATGACGAATGTCTTTGTTGACATAAAATATCTTGAATCCTGAATCCGAATATAGCTATCTGAAGGGGGTACCACAAAGGAATCGTTTTAGCGATTAAGGGGTAAACCTAACGGGTTTGGTTTTCAAACTTGGCTCAGTACTCACAGGTTGACATTCACGTGGAATCTTAGCTTCCCTAAAGTACAAACTTAATTTATTTGTGTGTATATATAAAGTCCACCCCTTAATTCCAGGCGGTCCAATCAGCATGCTAGCGCTACAGGGTGTCCTGGAGCTGGTGCGGCGCCACAACATCTCCTACCCGGACATGTACGACCGCCTCTACGGGATGTTCGAACCAGAGATGTTCGCTACTCGCTACAAGCGCCGCCTCATGCACATCGCTGATGTCTTCCTCAGTTCTACGTAAGTGTTCTATACATCATTTCATTATTAAATAAACTAGCCGTCTCCTGTGATGACATTAAAACCATCCAAGTCCATAAAATCTGCGATCTATATAAGGCTTGGCTTGTGTGATTATGGCAGAACGATTTAAAGTACAAGACTCATAAAAAAACATGATCAAAAGGTATAAGTAGTAAGATTAATCATGAGACCTTAAAATCTGTATTATTAGTATAATATTTATTGGTAATATCAATTTACAAGTCAGATTTCACTTAAAATATGTAGTTAAAATACACATT
Organism: Eupithecia tripunctaria; assembly: GCA_955876795.1. Classification (NCBI taxonomy): domain Eukaryota; kingdom Metazoa; phylum Arthropoda; class Insecta; order Lepidoptera; family Geometridae; genus Eupithecia; species Eupithecia tripunctaria. The sequence continues at coordinate 1,577,784 of OY041600.1, forward strand.
GTAAGAACATAACAGTGCCAACAAAAAGCTTAGAATCTTCTGGGACCTTGACTATTTCCCAGAAACATATAATCGTTTCTATCTGTTCCGCAGGTATCTCCCAGAAATATATATCGTTCCTATGTGTTCCGCACGTATCTCCAGAAAAAAATACCGTTCCTATCTGTTCCGCAGGCATCTCCCAGAAATATATATCGTTCCTATGTGTTCCGCAGGCATCTCCCAGAAAGCTTGGTAGCCGCATTCGCCAAGCGTCTGTCCCGCCTCGCTCTGATGGCGTCCCCGGAAGACGCCACCGCGCTGATGCAGCTCGTCGCGAATCTGTTGCTGCGCCACCCCGCGCTCAAACGCATGATCTGTCCTGGAGGGAACCTGACTTCGCAAATCAGTGAGTACTCTACAACACAACAACTACTATAGAGTCCGTGTGGTCGCGTTACACAGCGTGGCGAGCGAAGCGAGACGCAGTGTTTCTTTTTAATGTATAATGAAACTTTTGAATCTATCACTAATGCCATTCTACACGGGATGCGTCATGGTCACGGAATAACAGTTATTCCGTGATCATGACGCGTGAAACTGTGCCGAAATATTGGAATGCTCAAAAATCTAATCATGTAAATATCCCGTTTTTTACTTTAGTACTTATAATGACCACCCTCCGGACTGGGCCAGTCCGTGAAGCAACTCAGTTGTGTTTCGGAATGTGGTCCGGAGTAGCCATCTTCTAGACCTTCGTGATACATCGTCGGCCGCATCTTCGCTTTCCATCATGTGAGAATTGTGAGATTGCGGTCAAACGAAGGACTATTTCTGATAAAAAAAAAAAAAAAAAAAAATGTTTTAAGCCCAATTGGCAGAATCCAGCGAACTAAAATAAGACCTATGTACTGACTGTAAATACATGATACCAATAAATAAATTACTGTGGAAAGAAGCAGGGTGGCGAGTGGAGGGAGATAGACGTTTTAAATCGTCCACTGCATCGTGCCACTACTTATGCAGCATACGGTTTTTCCCTGATATTGAACCTGCCCGATCGTCATACAACCTTTAACCTTACCTCAACAGCCTATATTGCTATACAGGGTGTTCGGAAGAACGTTGAACATACGAAAATGGGGGGTAGGGGGGGTGGTCTGCTAACTACCTAACCCAAAAAATTTCGCCTAGGTCTGAAGATTTTTTTTTAAATAATTTTTTAAAAATTTTTTGGAATTTATCGCTTTTGCACCTTTAAACCCGTCTAACTTTTTTTTTATGGCCAGATCAATTTTTTTTTTTTATTATTACAGTCTTAGTGGTTGGGAGGTCCCTTTTAATTAAAAGTTATAAATTGCACATTGCTAGAAACAAAGTTATGGGCCCTCAAACATAAAATAAGAGTTTAAATAAATTTCGAAACTCAACTTCGCGTAACATTTAAAAAATAAATAATAGTGATGGATGACTTCTGATTTGTTAAAAACATCTCTAAAGTGTGAGCTTTCTAACGATAGGTAGTTTGTTTTGATATCATTTTTGTAACCAAAATTATTCGATGTTTTCTACCAAGGCGGACCATTTGGACGGAAATCTACTTATGTGAAAACTTAAATGTTTTGCGAAATTCATCAATGTAAAGGTTGAAAAAATTAAACAATTAGTTCAAATCTATTCTTTATTTAAAATTCAAATTGACGTCCCTCATTTGCTATGCACGCTCTGCATCGGTTTCTAATTTCAACCGTTGTTGTACGAAGTAGCATTTCCTGTTTCATCGCCTCGAACGCAGCATCAATGCGAGTTATTAATTCTTCACGAGTGGACACTTCAGTTGTGTAAACTAGATCCTTGGCCCTTCCCCAGACGTAAAAGTCAAGAGGGGTGAGGTCTGGCGATCGCGGGGGCCAGGGAATTGGACCGCCCCGACCAATCCAAGAATTAGGGAAAGTATTATTTAGATATTCCCTTACGGCTAGGCTATAATGGGCTGGGCAGCCGTCATGTTGGAATATTATTGCAGCGTCTTCTTGGAACACTTCTTCCACCAATTGCGGTAAATCATTCATCAAAAATTCTAAATAATTGTGTCCATTGAGAGTGTCGGGTAAATAATATGGTCCAATTAACTTATTTCCGATCACTCCTGCCCAGACATTAACGCTAAACCTTCTTTGAAAACCCCTTTGTCGCTTTACGCGCGGGTTTTCTCCTTTTTTTGCCCAGTGGTGCAAATTGTGATAATTCACTATTCCCTCTTTGTCAAATTTAGATTCGTCGGTCCAAAGAATTCTCCTCAAAAAGTTTATATCGTCCACATCGGTATGGAGCAAATGCCGGCAAAATGCGACACGCTTCACAAAATCATTATCTTCAAGACCTGCAACAAACAAAACAAGATTTTAATTCACTACTTACATGTTTATTAAGTAGGTACACTAATCTGATATTGTGTAGCGAATGCTTGTTGCAAGAATGCAGTCTAACAAACATTTCCTTTTGTGTTTAAAGAAAACAAATTCTGATGCACTAATAACATACGAGATTGGGTTATTATCAGGAAAAAAAAAGTCAAGTGTTCCTAAGAGTACATACATACCTTGAACTGGTGTGTAGTGGAAAGGATGCCTTCCATCGTGCCGGAGAACTGACCATACTTTCCATATGCCCAGGCCAAGTGCTGCAGCAACCTTTCTCACACTTTTCGTAGGGTCCGCTTCAAACTCGGCAAGGATTCGCTCGTCAATGTTTACATTGCCTTCTCTAATGCTGACTCTCGGCTCTTGAAAACTTAGGTTGCCGGTTTCCCGTAAACGCCGATAAGTGTTCGTGAACGTTTGGTGACTGGGGACACGTCGGTTGGGATAACGTTCTTGATAAACTCTACGAGCTTCACGCGCATTGGAGTTAGCTCTTCCATATGCCATTAAAATGTCCGCATATTCTTCATTGGTAAATGAAGTCATTTTACCAAAAACAAACGTAACAGAAATAATAAAACTTAACAAAATAACTGATAACAATAACACAAAAAAAAACTGTAACAAGCGTAAGCACAAATGGGCACGTGTGATCGCAGAGGCGGTTAAGTCTCGACAAAGAGTTCTCTGTCCGTCGTCCTCGTCACTTACACTGAGTCGCTTGCTCCGAAAGTGAAAGAGAGGATAGATACGATGTAAGTGTGCTAGAGTGAAACATTATCATTACCTTCTTTGTGAAGCGTCGCTCGCCTCGCATTCCACACAGATTAAGAGAGAGAAAAGATAGCTATTATGAGTGCGCAAAAGTGACAAAAATCTACCTGCTTTATGTCCCTATCCCAATATTCCCAGTAATAAGCCATTACGTTATTTTGACCATTGCATTGATAAATTTCGCAAAACATTTAAGTTTTCACATAAGTAGATTTCCGTCCAAATGGTCCGCCTTGGTAGAAAACATAGAATAATTTTGGTTACAAAAATGATATCAAAACAAACTACCTATCGTTAGAAAGCTCACACTTTAGAGATGTTTTCAACAAATCAGAAGTCATCCATCACTATTATTTATTTTTTAAATGTTACGCGAAGTTGAGTTTCGAAATTTATTTCAACTCTTATTTTATGTTTGAGGGCCCATAACTTTGTTTCTGACAATGTGCAATTTATAACTTTTAATTAAAAGGGACCTCCCAACCACTAAGACTGTAATAATAAAAAAAAAAATTTGATAGGCCATAAAAAAAAAAGTTAGACGGGTTTAAAGGTGCAAAAGCGATAAATTCCAAAAATTTTTAAAAAAATTATTTAAAAAAAAATCTTCAGACCTAGGTGAAATTTTTTGGGGTAGGTAGTTAGCAGACCACCCCCCCTACCCCCCATTTTCGTATGTTCAACGTTCTTCCGAACACCCTGTATAGTACGTACTGCAGCTTCTTTGCAGCAGGGGTGCTGTACGCAGGCCTCCTGCTGATAATCGCCTTATTGGCTTTTATCTCATGGGGGTAATACCCCCATCGTGGCAGCCTAAACTATATTTTTAATTTAATTGTTTTATTTTGGATAATATGTAACATGTAATTCTGCTTTTCTGTTATATTCCTGTACTTATTCACATAGGTATATTTATTTAGGTTGTAACGATGTAATTCGTTACATGATTTTTTTGTTTCTAACCCTCGAATTTGTAGGTTATAGGTTATAAATTTCTCGACTTACGACCTATTGAACGACGTTTCGGAAGTTGCCGATACCGATTATTTTGCCCAGCTCCGGTTTTGTTTTATCTGGCAAGTCGAGGTCTGGCAACACTGGAAGTTTTTGGCATCTGTCAAATCTGTCACTTCCTTTTGATCACTTTTTGATCCAGCCTGGCAGAGACCAGTTCATTCTCTTTTGTTGTATTATTTCTTTTACTCAAAACCAACATGTTATTTTAAAATATGGCAACCAGTTGTTGTGGAGTGAAGTCTTCTTCCTCGTAAGGGGTAATGGTGCTAAAATCTGCGGAGGATTGCGGAAGTAAGTTGCGATTTTTCAAAGGTCAATGAATGGCTCCCGCGTTTGTTTGTCGAACAAATTTTTGACTTTGCGTTTGTGTTTTGAATCAGATTCGGGACTCCAATGACGAAGCCCCTGGAATGCTCCAGCCCTAAACCATGAGGAAGAGAATGTTATCTATACTGGTGAGCTATTTTATTGGTTTCATGACGTAGGGACGCTAACTTTACGTCGTTGGATTTTTCGAGACTGAAATGAGCTTTCGTCCATTCCAGGTGTAAGGTTGCATCCAAAACCGCCTGTCTAGCCAGCCCATTGGTCTAACCCCGGCAGATGGCGAGGGGATTACACGTCACAAGTATTTATAACAGAGCGGAGAGAATTTCCTTTAAATTTTTCTAGAATTTTCCTTGAATTTCACTTAATTTTTCTTTAATTTTCCTTGGATTTCCTTTGATTTCCTTTTAATCTTGATTTGATCTTTGGACTTTGGTCTAAGGTCTAATTTCTGAGGCCTGATCCTGTTTTGGGGATTCAGAGTCCAGTTTAGGATGTTTATTCTACAGTAGTTTATGCATTTTCATCGGTTCATAGCGTTTCCTTTAATTATAACCGAAAAACTTGAATCTATTAGACTGACCGCTTCTCGGCCCAGCTAATATAACCTATTTCATCGAAAACTAGTAACTTATTGGATGCATTAGTACCTTTTCAAGTCAATTTCCTAGCCGAAGGACGGCTTAATTGTAGACTTTTGATATTTCTTACAGAAATAAAATAAATATAGAATAAATTTAACTTTTAACTTTGAGGTTAAGGCTCTTACACCTGCCTTCTAATAATTTTAAGCATAGACCTATAAGGCTTCTTTTTCAGCCTTAGGCTAGCAAAACTTTAGTAAATAAGCTGTATAACAGCAACCAATCCGCTTCTGAGACGGATATTTCAATATTGTTGGCCTTCAGCCCGTTACCAAATTACTTCTTTATAGGAATTAATTTAAGCTAGTTCTAAGCTAACCCTTAAATTTAAGTTTTAGCCCTAAGCCTGCTAAATAAAAGAAGGTTCAGTGTATTTGAATTCTTTTATTCTGGGTCCCTGCCCTACGATTAAAATTCTGATGCTAGATTGAGTTATTCCAGGCATATGTTTCTTTGGATTTTGTACCAGTAGTCTGGCGCCCGAACTTTTTCACTTATAAACTTTCTTTTAGACGCTGGTATGACCAAAGTTAACTCTTTAGGGGAAAGTTGGTCATTTTGACCCACATGGTCATTTTTGTTTGCGCACCACCCCTTAAATATTTACAGTTATACTTTAAATATAACAACCGTCACATTTTTTAATATTACAAGGTATAGTACTACTCCAGACGGTCGAGAAGTAACAAGCCTATGGCCCTCACTGAAAACCAGCGCTGGGTGGACACACTAGTGTTCATCCAGCACAACGCTGAGTGGAGGATATTTGCCTTAGAAAGTTTATTAATTTAGCATAAGGTTTTTTCTTTATGTGTGTATTTTTTCTTTATAAGGTGAATAAAAATATTTTTCTTTCTTTCTTTCCATCGCAGTTTGGTGGTAGAATTGTTCTCCAGGGGGCGCCCTTGGTACATTTATCTTTATAATCTTTTGAAGCAACAGGGGAAATAAACAATTGATGTGGAAACGATTATGAGCGCAGTAGTTATAAAAACTGTGTCGCGAGCAATAACGCCCCTCCTCCGAATACATGTTAACAGAGTTTCATAATTAGGTAAACTTATTTAAGATGGACTAAGGCCCGTATTATGAAACCTTCTGCAAGCATTACTTATGCAGTCATTATGTGAGTTCTAATTCGAATCTCTGCTTAAGTAAATCATTATTATAGAATGTAACTCTGACGCTACTTAGCTAGCTGCACTAGCAAAATCTCTACTTGAGTGAGTACTTGAGTAGGGGTTTGTCTTGGTCTAAAAGTAAAGTAAAAGTAAAAGTTCATTTATTGCTTGAAATACAATGTTATAAAGATCTTAAATATATTAAATTGGAATCATTGTTTTCTGCCTTTAGGCATGCAATCGTTTTAATACAATTAAATAACTAAACTAAATTAAAAATAACACAAAATAATAAGTAAAATTAAAAATAAATGTCAATAAATCAAATCGTAAATTTAAAATCATGTCAATCATTCTGTATAAGCTGGGTCAAGTAAAATATGAAGTAACATTTTTATCATTAATAAATTCATTTACGGTGTAATAGGCGGTTCTTGATAAGAATGATCTTAACCTCCTATAAAACAACAAACAAGGGAGCTTTCGCAGTGACTCTGGGAGTTTATTATATAAATAAGGAGCGGTGTAGAAGACGCTTTTGCGCATATAAGTAGTTTTACAGTCAGGGACACATCATACCTTATTATGGTCTCGTCTATTCCGTACAACGACATCGGATAGTCTACAAAATAAGTCATACATTATTTTTTACCAGCATAGCCGTTTCCAGAATATACAACGAAGGATTAGTAAGGATATTGTGTTCTATGAAATAAGGTTTACAGGTATCTAGCACGTTAAGGTTGAACATCGCCCTAATACATCGTTTTTGATGTTTAAATACCCTTTCAACGTCGGTAGAGTTCCCCAAAAAATCAATCCATATCTGACGCGAGATACTATTAGACCATGATACGCTATAAGAAGTGTTTTTACGTTAACTGTTGGGGATAATTTATACAGAACATACGCAGTACTATTAATTTTGTTACTTAAGAGCTCTATGTGCGATTTCCAGTTTAATTTTTTATCAATATTTAATCCTAAAATTTCGTTGAGTTAACTTGTTCTATTTATTGTATTTAATGTCAAAGTTTCTAGAGTCAGCAGGATCACGTTGTCGAAAATGAATAATTTTAGTTTTTTTCTACACATTTACCTTACAACCTGACTATCAAAATTAACTTTTTGGTTGTAAATATCCCTGAGTCGCCTCTTACGACCCCCGCTGGAAGAGTTTTGGTAGTGCTAATAGGGTATATATTTTATATTTTTATATATATTTTATACCTTTATATTAGATATTATTGACTCCTTTGTTATCCATTTAGCCCTTAGTTGTTTTTGAATAAATTATTATTATTATTATTATTATATGCATGGATTTTGTTTATATTATTAATCGATTATTTAGGTTAATACATAAACGAAAAAATATATATAACACCCTAAAAAAATTAAATTTTTGAGGTAAAAAACTAAAAGTAAAACTACACTCAGTTTCGGGTGATAAAAACGCTGCTATGTTAGCCATTGCATTTTATGACGTCACGGATCATCGAGTTCCATAATGTAAACTCAAAGTCAAAACTTCATGCCCATACAAAAATGTTCAAGTATGACGTCACGCTTCACGTGCCAATAGCGTTGCGTTTAGAGATTTTGCTGTTGAGACTTAAAATATCTACTTTTCAATGATAAAATTTCACAATAAAAACGTCATAAAATACAAAAATAAATATACAGATATATTTCTATACCACTAGAGAATACGTAAAAAAAATATTAGCTTTTTTGAAGTCACATGCATATACCCCATTCGGGCCTATTCTAAGCCAGCAGCGCACGGTCAAGCAATGTACCTCAATCCAATGTTGTTGCAGTGTCGAGCGATCCCTACATGATGGAGGAGACGTCCTGCAGCAACTCGCGCGCGCTCGGCTCCATGCTGTGGGAGGCGGCGGCGCTGCGCAGACACCACTACCCGCCGCTGGCCGCCGTCGCCGCGCGGCTGCAGGAGGCGCAGCCCGCGCCGCCCGCAGACATCGACACCAAGGACCTGGAGGAACAGGTGTGTACGAGGAGACAGATAACTCGTGTGAGAGTCAGAGTCAAATCGTTTATTTCTTTACACTAACATAATAAGCACTAAGGCCCGTATTATGAAAGCTTACTCAGTCCATACAGCTATGCTTGAGTGACGTTTATGCCATAGAAAAGCGTTGCTTGAGTATGATGAGCAAGGATGACTGAGCAAGCTTTATAATACGGGCCACAAGTCGCGGGCGGAGAAGTCAATTTTTGCTCGATAAATAGTTATTAGGGTGAATCAACTATTTTACCCACACTTTGGACAGTGTAGAAATATTTTTTTGAAAATTAAAAACATTAATATTCTTTTATTCTAATTTGATTAGGGCATTAGAAATTTCATCTACTTTAACAACCTAGAAGGGCACGGACGTTTATTCATATTTTAGCTATTTTTTACAAGAAACTACAACACAGACCCTCAAAATCTGTCACCTGAGTTACCGCCACTTAATCTTACATAAATGCTGAATGAAACTCGAAACCATTACTCATTTTCATTTTTTTTATCCTGCATGTATAATCAAATATTTTGCTAAAATCAGTCTCCATATAATTCTTAAATTTTAGTAGAAAAATAACTGCTATTGGTATTTTGCGTTACCCTTATCCAAAAAATTATAGCTATTTCTACATTAAACTAAATATAAAAGAATTACAAATAAAAATGAATTATTTAAGGAAGCTCACTAATTGTTAAAATAAGGTACTGGCAATTTAAAGATAAAATGGAAAGAAATACGCATTTTACGATCGGATATGTAATGTTTATTTTTGGGACATCAAGTAACTCCAGAGACAAATTTTGGTAACGCCTAAGACATACTCGAAAAATATTGGTTTAATAAATAAACAGCTTGGAACATTGAATAAACTTAAATCGATAATTTATGACACAAAATAAAAAAACAAACAAAAAATCAACAAGAGACAAAGAAAATTACAAATTTACAATCAATTATGTATATAAATAAATTAAGCCAAGTATTTGCAATTGAGCTAAATGCAAACTGTTGCATCCAATCTAAAGGTAACTCAACTGATCCATATCAATACCAGTCGGAAGCGTCCGACTGGTATTGATATGGAGCCCAAGACACTGGCTGCATTGCCCCGCTGTATGGCAATGCTGAAGTGCTGCGCCAGATCACTTCGACCAGAATCTCAGAATTTTGTTTACATTTGAAGAGCCTCGGTACCCAACGGACTTAGCGTCTCATGTGTAGGCTCTGTCGCGATCTGCATAATTGCGCCTTTTGAGATCCTCGGCCAAATCTGCCTCTCACGGTTGTTCTTTATAAATAGGAAGACGGAAGTGTGTCGACGCATGTACCATACCACACAATGGGCCTCCCCAACTCCTATGGGACTAGTGTCATACCGTCGAGCCATTATCACGCAACAGACCATTCGGGTCGAGAATAGCTGGTACCTACGTTAGCGGTGGCCAAAGCCCGCCGGTTGATATCGTTACGGCTGGCATGGCGAGATATCCGACTGGCGGGGCCGCTAGTATTCAATAACCCATGATGACCAAGCTGTTTGACAGCAGTAGGTACTAAGGTCTGCATAGAATGGAAAGAGAGTCGATCCTGCCCAGGCATCATAAACGCAGACTACCCAAGGTAAGAGCAAGACTAACTCCAACACAACAAGATCTCTTGAAGTTTCTTGAACCCACCCACAACAGAAGTCAAAAACAGATTAAAACTTAACTCTGAAAAAGAACACCAAAAGCTATGGGAGCGTCGGACAGACTGCAAGCATACTAAATCAATATTCCCCTCCAAAGAAAGGAAAAACACAAACACAATGCTCAAAATGAGCCTAGAGAACCTCATAACGATGGTGGGCATCATCACAGGTCACGAATGAATTGAACTATTATCTTTTCAACACTGGAACCACAGACAGCAGCTTATGTCATGGCTGCTTAAAAGAAGAAGAGAATGTGGTACACTGCACGGCCACATAGAAGTCCAGACACAAAACGGGGCTGAAGTGTCTCATTGAGGCATCAACCAAATCCACAGCCACAGAAAAGCTGAAACGAAGCTGTCAGTCACCTAAAGTCCTGCTCCGATAATTAAAGAAGCTGGGTTGGTTAGGGCCTGCTTAGGTAGGGGGATAATTCACAATATACTTCTATGCGAGACGTCCGTGCAGATCTTAGTTTCCCCACTTAGAATTAGAATTAGCAGTTGTTACTAGGTACATGTCTTCGGTTGGGTGCAAGGTGTTGCGTACCTCATTAATGGGCACTGGCATTTTGCAATACGGAAAGTTACAGGATCCAATAGAGTGGAAGGAAATACTTGCAACCAATGTCCTGACTTCCATTTAGAAATAGCCAGGATTCGCAGAGCACGTTTGTAACATAAAAAAACAAATTCCATGTCAACGAGCAAAAGTTACGTTGGAGACTAGCATCAGGGCAAGCAGTGTCCCAAGCCATTGGAACTTGCCAAATTGCTTCTTAGAAGGATTTTTTCTTTGTTCTATGATATCACTTTCAAAAAGGCTTTTGAACAATGCTTTCTCCGTTCTTTAATCAAATTTGTCAATATCTTATAATTTTGGTTCTCTTTCTGATATCTTTCCATAATTTATTTTTATTTGGTCTTTTCTTGTAGGTACTTCGCAGTTTTTTAACCTTCTTGTTTTGGGATATTTTTTGTTCTGGTTTTCTTTTAGTGTTTTTATGTTCTAGCTGTGCACTTTACTCAGTCTTTTCTTACCTTCTTTCGGCTAAGTTCTTGGGAATGCCGGACATGCTAGTGGTGATCCGTTGTAGTCATTGAGTTCACTTGCCTGGGAATTTGGTGGTGTTGCATTCAAGGTCAATTGTAAATTCTTCGTCTTCATTCTGTACCTATTCTGTGTCTCAAATTCCAGAACTTGTTTCTTTTTAAATAATGTTCAATATTTTGCAAGCCGTTTAATTTTGTGGAAGTGCTCACGGGAGTTACCATTATTTTACAATTTATATTAGCCGGTATTAATTTACTATAAGTACTAACTCGTTTTACAGAAAGCCAATTTACAATAAATTTAAACCGACTAAGAAAAAGTAGAAGTAGCAAAACATGATAATAATCTAAATTAGGTATACACAAAAAAATATTTGTACATAAGGAACACATTTAAAAAACAAAATAAATCCCAAACAAATAATCATTGAATGTTTTAAAACTAAAATATATAATAAAAGTTCATTTTACTCAAAGTATTACTCATTAAGTACGTGAATGTCTTAGGAGTTACCAAGAATGTCTCTGGAGTTACCGCCAAAGTAACTCAGTATACAAGTAACTCAACAGACAAAATGGTGTATTTTCATAAAAAGAGCACATTATCATTTGACTATAGTACCAACACAAACTTTAATCGAAAACATAGGTTAGTTACTCCAAAAATATCTGATAATATTAACTAAATAATAAACCTACATCGAGATATCGCGGTCACTCAGCAGACGACACAAAAAGGCACGCACTCCCTTCGAACGTTCTGCGCGGCCTGGCGGCTCGACGGCATCTTCTAGGGACACCGCCGCTCCATGCGAGCTTAAGGAAACACAAACGAAGCTACCCATGGCAAACAGTACCATCTATATGTTTCTAGGTAAAATTTACGACGGTAACTCAGCATACAAGGGTCAAATCATTTTAGCCAGGGACAAAATTTCAAGATTTTTTTTTGAAAAAGTGGTTAAGTCTATTTTTATTTTGATATGCACACGGTAAACTTTAACATACTGACTTGTTGTGTAATCAGAATCAACCGAAAGCAAGAAGTTTAGGTTCATTTAAATTAAAGTTTTACATAGAGAATGCGGTCTTCGGACAGGCATATTTTGTATGGAGCGAATTTTTCGTATACTGAGTTACCATAAAATTTCATGGAAATTAATGATTTTCGAGAACATAATTTAACTTTCTTTGGTGCCTATTAATCATAGATGCTATTGCCATATTGATTAAGTGTGTAACTATAACCAATAAATGTACTTTAATAAAAAATGGTCGGGGACAGCAAAGTGTGGGTAAAATAGTTGATTCACCCATTACTATCAAACAAGAAATAAGGTGCAATTTAATCTGAATCACTTCAATTTTGATCTCAGACCCTTCTGACCCGCATGTTCTGACCCGCTTAATAAAAGTTCCCTTATGACCCACTTTCAAGTACCCATTTGACCCACTGTGGATCAAAACATTTTTTGTTAATAAATTATATAGAATGTACAGTTACCAAAAAAAAATTGAAATTATTTTTATTTATAATTATGGTGTATGGGTATTATATTATTTAGGAATGTGACGTGTACTTGAGATATTATAGATAGTATTTTCACATTTTTATAATGGTATGATATGGTTCAATACGTAGAAGTTTACAACTAACCTTTAAACACACCTAGCGAAAGATTAAGTACTTGCTTTCTGCACCCTGCGACGGATTGCTAACAATGGCCCTGTTTGCAATGGCACATTTTTTTACCTGGAACTGATAGCAATACCAGGTAAAAAAAGTTCTAATAAACATCTATTGTTATACTGATACGTTAACCAAATAACAATAATTAAGGGTCATCTTAAGGGTATTTACCCCACCCCTTTCCAAGCAGTTTATCAGTCAAAATACTGATTCCTATTACTTTGCTTTTTGCCTGCGATTAGTAAAGTGCTCTCGTGTGATTTATTTCGCTGTGTGATTGTTACCCCATTTTCGACATAACGCTATTGCTTACTGGACTCCGATTTGTTCTTTGTGAATTGTGACTTAGTTTTGGGCTTAGTTTTTCCTGGACCTCGAGTTTGATCTGCGATTTGGATATTTGTTGCAAACCGATTCTTCTGTCTACTTTATTCTATATCTGGTAAGTACCCATATATTATTAGTGACATATTATTTGAACATATGTATGCTATTAAATGGTATAAGAGAGACATGACAACATCTAATGAAACATTTTGTTTAGACACTTGTTAATGTCCTTGTGTCCTTATATTTAAATTTGTCGATATTTACCTAATAGCCACAACTGCCCCTTTTGTGTAATGAATCTATTTTTTGACAAAGTATATGTGACGGCCTCTTCGGTAAAACCTCATCGGCCGCTGGCCATTAGAATTTTTAGTTATGTTTTTATCTGTCAATATTTTTTCTCTGTCTTGAAATGTCAACAAAAGTCATACGAATTAAATTCTGCACAATCTACGAGTTTTTCTTATAATTACGGTGTACAGTGTAATGAATCCATTTTTGGACAAAGAATAGTTTCTGTGAATTAAAATATTTAATTACAACATTGAAATAATGGCAAGTTCTTCGTCTGGTGCGTCTGACCTATGTTTCGTCACATCGAAACGAGGCGGCGTTGTATTGCTTCATGGCGGTCATCAATATAATAAGAAAAGAGACAATAAGAATGGAACAACACTTTGGCACTGCATTCACAGATCCACATGTCACGGAAGAATCACAACAAAAGAAATGAATATTCTTAATGAAGTTAATCACCAGTGTGAAGCAAATTTTGCTACGAATGAAATAAAGAAAAAACTTGAAGAATGCAAAACAAAAGCAGCTAATGAAACAAGATCATTGCAAAAGATTTTTAACGAAGCCATGACTTCATTAACAGACAGTGGAATTAATATAGTGGCGAAAATTCCGGAATTCGCGAATGTAAAACATGGATTATATAACAGTAGAAAAAAAGGATTTGGAATCGATCGCATTGTTGAAAAAGATATGCTGAAGTTGCGGATTCCGGAAAAATACAGTGATTTTTTGTTAGCTGATTATAATGACGACACAAAAAGAATTTTAGTATTCGCAAATCAAGAAGCGAGGAAAAATATTACCAAAATTAAGGACTTTTTCGCAGATGGCACTTTTAGATGTGTGGTAAAGCCATTTTATCAATTATACACCATATTTGGCGATATTTACTCCGATGAAAATTCAAAGAATGTCGTGCCATTGATTTACGCATTGCTGCCAGATAAAAAACAAGACACATATGAAAAACTATTTGCTGTGATAAAATTGCAATTGCCAAATTGGTGTCCTTCTAAAATGACTACAGACTATGAAAAGGCTGCAATGAATGCAATCAAAGTGATTTTCCCAAATGTTACTATTGGAGGATGCTATTTTCATTTTAGTCAGGCCTTGTGTAAAAAGGCGAAAAAGTTAAATGTTTTCAAAGAGCCAAGCCACAAAAGACACATTGCATTATGTGCTGCCCTCTCTTTAGTGCCATTAGAAGAAGTCGACAACGGATGGTTGTATATAATGGAAGATTGTCCGACAGAAAATAAAAATGTATGTGATTTTAATGATTATTTCATTAATACGTGGTTAAAAGATGAACATTTAAGAAGCAGATGGAATTTTTGTGGTCAAATCCATAGAACCACTAATAATGTAGAGGGGTGGCATTCAAAAATAAATAAATATTTGAATGGCAAGACAAAGCCAAACATATTAAAATTTTTAGAAATTTTAGATGAAGAAGCATCTTTAACTACAATAAAGATGGCTAAATTTGAAAACGTAGCATCCTCGAAAAATCGTAGAAACAGTGACATTGAAAAAGATAGGAGAATTAGTTTCATAACAAAGACATTACTCTTGGTCATTGTCTGGAAAAATTGTTAACGTATGTGTTTAAAAAGTAATAAATACTATATTTTACAATCCTTATCTGGTTTGATTTTACCAACAAAACCATCCTACCCTTTCGACAAAGCACTATGTCAATTCTCTACTTTACATTACCTCTCGAGCGCGGGGTCCACTTTGACATTTATTTACATTAGGCTTTTTATTTCAACGGGCCACCTGCATGACAGATCCTTGGAAAGTTATCATTGACTGTACCTGTTAGAAAACCGGGTCAAACGGGACATGAAAAAACGAAGCGGGTCAAACGGGTACTTTTTTAAAGATAGGGTCAAAACATGCGGGTCAGAAGGGTCTGAGATCTCAATTTTTTGTCCACTAGCGGAAGAAGTGAAAAAGAAACCACTAGCAAGTTTATCGCTTATCAACTATTACAATCTTAGCACAATTAAGTCTAACAGTTCGTAGATACTATTGTCGGTGTGGAACTGGGCGACATCCGGCTAAGCATTAACATCATTAATAATAATAATAATAATAATAAATTAATGTAATCATCTAAGGAGTAACAGGCTTTCTTGATAAGATTTCGCTAAGATTTCGATTTGAGCGGCCGGCTGCAAGTACCAGAAAGCAACTTACCGCCGAAAAGAGTGCCGACTGGCTGTGGAATAGGGATTAGGCATGGATTTTTTTTATCGATTAAAAAAATATGTATTAAATGGGGGCGTTATTTCTTCATTAGCCGGACCGGCCCGATACCGACACCGACAGTACTCACGACACTGCATCGACAGCTACATTCTTCATTTGACCGACACGACAGTTTAGTAATTCAGAGACCACCCCCACATTGCTTGAGTAAACACACACAAGACATATTCGTACGATGCCAGCCCGACACAAGTGGGCGACTTGCTGCGACGACCATGTCGACGCCGGAGGTCCGCCGGTATACACAAACTCACCGACCTTTTTTGAAAAAAGGAGGACGCTCTCAATTCGACAGTATTTTATGTTTGTTATCTCAGAACTTTTCACTAGGTGGTCCGATTATCATGTTTTTTGTTTATTGAAAACTGGTGCTTCCCGTGTGGTCCCATTTTCATTTGGTCCATTTTTGACATCCATGATAAAAATTTATAATTGAAGTCGGTTTATAGATTTTTTTTTATTTTGTGTCAGAACATTAAGTAGGTAGCTATTCACACTTGTCGGAAATCGATGTTCATATAAAATGTCATGTCGTTGGTTTGCTGTCGGGCCCATAAGTGGTGACACCCGATAAGTGGGAACGGGCTGTTAGGGATCTACTTTAGTGCTTGTTTATGGAGACGCACGTGCTTTAACGGCGCGGCCCGCACTAAATTCAAACATATTGCGTTGGTAGAGTGTATTTACAGAGAAGCTATTTTACACGCGTTTGTTCGATTTGACGCGTCGCACGTGGCTACTCTTCACGCCCCGCCTATCCATAAACATCAACGTACATTATGATATGTTATTTTACGCGTGAAATGACGGAACCGCTGCACGCGCCGCGTCTCCGTAAACAGGCCTTAGTTTGCCCTAGCGTTTAGTCACCATTACCTTGTTCAGCTGTTGACACTCCTCCTCAATTCACCTTATCTTTCTCTTCAGGCGTTCGACATGGAGTTGAAGAAACGTTTCAAAACCATCGAGATGAACTTCATGCGACCTCAAGGCATGAACTCTGGGATGGAAGAGCGATTGCTGGCCTACTGGGAACTTGTAGCTTAAAGCGACCAACAGCATTCCAAACTGGTATCGTAGCGTAACTTAAAATGGCAACCATTTCAAACGTATTGTTGCGTATTGTTGCTTAACGAACAACGGTAACTGTTTCAAACGTGGTATTGTTGATTGACGAACAATGGCCGTTTTTTCCACTCACCGGCACGGCGGCGCGGCGACGGAACGGCAACGACACGGCCCGGGGTTTTGTTGTTCCACTGAGCTGTGTACAATTCATATACAATACACATGCAGGTTTGCCGGGCCGTAGCCGTGCCGTGCCGTATAATGGAAAAACGGCCATTGGTAACGTTTAATGCGTGGTAACGAAGAATACGGTATTGCGTACGGTTTCCACATAATATTACGTATAAAAATAAAAAAGCAGACAGGAAAATCCACCAGTGAAACTGACATACAAAATACATGACAGGAATTTCTACCAGTGAAAGTAAATTACAATTTTCTCCTTGATTTTATATAAAATATAATTTACATTTCAAGTATAATATTATACATTATGTAGTATTTAAACAGTGTCCCTCCAAAACGATCAAACACATAACATTTTGAACTTTTTTGCATTTGCAAAATGGTATAATCATTGACATTGAGTCGATTATTTGATTGACTTACGTTACTGGCTACACTATAAGCCGGCAATCGTATTCATCATCATCGTCATTGTCTTTAACGTCCTTGAAGGATGGTTTATTTAGTGTTAGTATAACAGAACTTAATTTTTCATTGCGGATGTAAGCGGGTTAACTACGAAGCTTATTTGTGTCGGAAGAACACCAACCTACTCGAAAGGATGCGGTACGCGAAGATGTCCCTTCGTTAGGGATGAAACGTTGGTATTCTTTCAACACAAATAAGGTTGGTAGTTACCCACTTACATCCGTAATGAATTCGTCAAACTACGATAGTTTTTAGTACCTACTTAGATGAAGTCTTTGTCTCTTGATCACTACGTAGTACGCTCCGGCATGCGCTCCGGAGGCCGGACACATAATATGTGAATTCAATTCAATTCAATTCTTTATTTAAAACCAGACATAACATTACAGAGTACACTCCAATGCGTTACATCTAGGACAGAGATGGTATTGGATTTGCGAGAGGGGAAGTAAGAGGGGTAAGGGGCAGTACGCAGCGTACTGCGTGGTGATCAAGATAAAAAGGCTGAAGGCCTATACGGGAACGAAATATAAGGCCGCAATCATGTTAGCATGTCGGCAAACTGCAAAATACTAAAGAGGAACTTTTTAAGATTATTTTCTATAGTTTTTATCAATCAAAAATGCTTTTTAGCTGATAGAGTGTGTTAAAGCATTTCCATCTAACAAAAATAGGATAAGTGTTCACGTTTTGCACATTTTCTTGATAAGAATAGAATCAAATTAGTGTTTATTGTGCACTATCGATCATATTTTGTATGCTTCCTATTTTAATCTAACATTAATTTGTTAAATTAAAAGTAGATACTTAGGTAGGTATTAGTTTATCTTTGATACATCCACCTAAAATTTACTTTTAAATGTTACCTACTATGTGTAGCTTAATTTATAAGATTTCAATCTATTTTGCACTCTGTTGTTGAATGTTGACATAATTAAAAGTTTAGGGTTATTTTTGTACGAGAATAAGTACCGTCGGTATTCTAATATGGTGGGAAATAATAATTAATTATTTTTTCTCCCCGTTTTAGTTTGTCGATGGTCTATTGAATGACTGTGATGTAAAAAAAATTGAATCTATGGGTATATTTTAGTTTAAAAGCATACAAAGCCAGTGTTTTGAATTCACGTATAAAATAGTTAGCTATAAATATATTAAATGTGGTGTATATTAATTTAAATATACTTTTAGCTAACCTAAATTCTCCTTCTGAAAAGCTTCTCTATATATAAAACATTAGGCAAAAAGCATTATATTTAGATCGAATTTAATCCCTATTTCCCTTGGCAGTCACGGCATCACGCAAGAACGTCCGTTCTTGCGTGATGCCGTGACTGCCAAGGACTGCCATTTAGATTTTTTCAATTTCCTTTCCCCAATTTTTTTTTTTGTATTTGTAATTGTTCTGACAACCTGAGGTATGAAATAAAAATTTAAGAAAGTTAGAAACATATCCACGCAGGCGAAGCTTGCGTGCAGATGTTTTATATAAAAAATTGCGTTTGTATGCTTTAAAACCTAAATACTCTGTAGATTCTAGTAAAGTGTTTTGATACAAAACCTCTTCCATTCTTATGCACTTTTAATCGCAAGGATTTGAATGAGTACCTACACCCTTTTGTGAATCCATTGGAAGTTGAAGCGAGGTTCTTGTGCTTGCCATGGAATGGGATAAATATTGTAACTTACTGTTATAATTATAAGGTTCAGAGAAATCAAAGTTAAGGATAAGGTTGTTTTTATCTTATTTGTGAAGCTAAAGCACAAATACTCAAACGCAACTCGGGTTGCGTTCCGATTTACGCATAAAGCGCTCATGCACGCATGAAGTCGTTCCTTAACTACTTTCAGCGCGCTGAAAGATCGCACGGGACCAGCGCTTGAACTGGGAAAAATCTGATGTGGGTATCGTTTTCGACTATGGGGGTGAAGATTCAATTACTAATTTGATGACGGCGGCTGCAGAAAAAACCAATAAGCACTTTGACTCGATGGCTTTGACTGCACAAATAATACTAATATTATAAACGCGCAAGTTTGTAAACATATCTGTATGTATGTTCTTTCACGTAAAAACTACTGAACGGATCGACCTGAAATGTATTATTATAATTTTGCAGTTCTAGGCGTTGAATAACAATAGGCTACTTTTTATCCCATAAATTAGTTCCCGTGGGATAGGCGTGCGAAGCCGCGGGGCACAGCTAGTGATTCATAATTGCATACATAAACGTGCCTTGTCCTGGCTTTTCAAGTTTTACTTTGTGACTTTGTTATTCTCTGAGCCTTGTACATACACCGCCGCGCTGGTCTCAGTTTCTGGTCTAACGCATTGGGGCAGAGCTCCAGCGCTTTGTAAGTGGATTGCTGAACGATAGAAGTGCAGTCTTCTGAATAACTATTTCTTTATTTGTTGCATCTTTACTGACATTTCAATACCTAGTTATTAATTTACAAAACTACCAACTAATATCTAAAGATTTTTGGTTTTTACACTATAGGTTATTTAATTTCTATGAAATCGAAAGGCGTCGACGGGAATCGAACTCGCGTTCTCCCCTCAGTACCTATGTCATAACCTCTAGACCACGGATACTGTCGGATACTTATCGATCCGAAAAACTGGTACTTTTTACGGACTAAAGCACCGTTAGCTTCACCTACTGGGAAGACATCGTGGTCTAGAGGTATCCTCGTACTGAGGGGAGGTCGCGGGTTCAATTCCCGTCTATGCCGAATTTTTTTTAGAATTTTATTTGATTTCTTACAATCTAATAATTATTCATAGTTTGTAAGATATTGATTGTGTGTGAAAGTTGCAACAAAACCATTTGTCTATTCCCTCTTTTCTTGGTTTCATTCCAATTCTCGTCTATCTCCCTAGTTGTTGTAAGATTAGTCTTAAGAATTATAGTTCGTTTGTATCGCATAACATTGTACTAAGCTGAAAATGGCCATATTTATTATAATTATTTATTGTTATTAGAAACCTCGCAGATAACGGGCGCGTCCGGATCGTATAATACAGGTGTACAAATATATTCGTTTGATTTTATTGTTTAAATATTTTAATTTGATTTACCATTTAATTGTTGCTTGTTTCTTTCATTAACCCACCTATTATTGTATTGTTATTTCTGTTAAACTAAAGCTAAATGAAACAAAAACCCCAATTTTGGAAACCTATTTTGAAATTGTGTTAGTTGAATAGTATTTTGGGGGAATCTCGTGGTAAGCCGCGCCCGGCCTCAATTTATTGTGATTATTTTATAACAAAACTAGTTGAACTAGGCTAAGGCATTATTTTTAATAATTATCGTTTTACTGTTCTAATATTATTGCAATGACGAATAAAAAGTATTATTGTATACTCGACTTTTATTTAGTTATTTAGGACTACGAATGCCGGTAGGATACGACGACCTCTGTGGCGCGGTGGGCGAAGGTCCGTCTGCGACGCAGGAGGTTGCGGGTTCGATTCCCGCCTCGTGAAAAATGTTTGTATGATCTGCAGATTTTTATGTTCAGGTGTTTTTCGTAAGTATAATAAAAATATCTAGTGTGTTGTATTAAGTAGGTATAGCAGTTATCTAGTACCCATAACACAAACTCTGCTTAGCTTGCCTCTATTCCGATTTTTCAAATTAGTTCAGCTTTGTCAAAGTTGAACAAAATGTTTTTGTTCCCAGAAATATCAATTAAAAGAAATAATTAAACTTAACTTCAACAAACATAGTTTAAGTTTGTTGAGGTGTGGAAAGAGTAAAGTGAGGCCGCTAAGCAGTGGAAGAGAAAAATAATGCTGTGTGAATTGATTTTCTTTATAAACGGACCGCATTACGCATGTAATCATGCGGACTTTTCAAGTTATTAGTTTTGACATGTTATTGATTTTGACAATGTTTGTCAATTTTATCACGATATTCAGCGAAGTTATTGAACTCTTTGATATTCAGCAAGAGTTTTTGGTTTCAGTTTTTGTGTCGAGACGTTGAATAATTTTTTGAGTGTGTTCGCTAAAGCCGCAGCCGCAATGACAGAAACCGACGCCACCAGGCGGCCTCTCGAGATGCCTCCACGGTTCATACCGTACCTCGAGAAATATAGAATTTACAAGATTTTGATGGTAGGTTATAGGTTACACGATAGATGATGTACCACCATTGTACCACCTACTTTCAAACCGGACCAAAAGCTCAATGTATCGCCTTCATAAAGTGTTCAGCTTACGTGATCAAGAAATTTGAGAGGGGGGCACCTTAAATTTAAAATTGGCTGAAATTGGCCATATAATTGTTCTCAATGTTTTCATTTTTTATGGCACTTACCTACCTACTTTATTAGCTATTTATATCGTGTGTGCCTCCTAACAACATGTTGTGTTGTCGAGTTTGCCATGTTTTGGTTGGTGTTAGGGTTGTCACAGAAGGATTCGCGGCTATGTGACGTCAAATGAAGATAATAATTTTTCTGCGTTTCTATAGAAATAAGGTGTGCAAAGCCGCGGGTAGAAACAAGTTTCATGTGATTGATAGCTTTACGCTTAGACGGATACAAATCAGAGAAAATAAAAATATTCCTTATGCCAAATATCTCACAAACCTACTTAATGTATTTCAAACACTTAAGTGCTCAATGTTGTTTCTACATTATGATAAGAACAAATGTTTATTTTGAACTGAAAACTTATTTAGCGGCATTGTGCAATAAATGGTAAACTCGCGTCAGGGTCACGTGATGCTGATCTAACATGTAAGATCAGTCTCGCATGGTGACGTAAACGTAACACGCTTGCATTATTGTAATTTAAAATTGGCAATAAATTGTAAGCTAGCAGCCTACTAAGATGAGCTTTTAAATATTCAAATGTACAGCTTCCTGAGTAAATAGTTCACTTAGTTGAAATCCCACAGCGTCAGTTGATATGACCTTAGGAGTAGTAGAGAAATGTCGCTGCAGGCGCCGTTCAAAGTATTTATTATCGCAAAGAACAAAATTGTTACTTGTGGTGCCTTAGTTAGTACATCGGAAGAGGGTGTGTGTATTTTTCACTTCATCCGGCACTCTCGGAGAGCAGCCCGTTGTTTTTTTTCACCAATTTAGTGTTAATTGCACATTTTTTTTATAAAAAAATTAATAATTTTGATAACAACATAAAATTTTTTGACCTACTATTTTGTATGGAAAATTATTAAAAATTTGGCGAGTTTGCCACTTGTATGGAGAAATTCTTTACTACTGCTAAATAGCCTTATCTTTTGATATTGTTTTGCTGGATAGAAGTAGAACAGCACGTTGCTCGTTTTATCAAACGTGTAACTATAATATTACATTTTCATTTTCGTTTGGCAATCTTGCCAGTAGCAGCAGTTGACTTTACCACTTTTGTTTTTTGTCAACAATAATCTTGCTAATGAATATACGGGAAATATACGCATATCGAAGCAATGCCAATTAAATATGCCAGATTTGGGAATAGACTTAGACTACACAGTAGAGTCATACATTTTTTATAATTTAATTCAGTTTGAACTTTGTTTAGGTCAGTACCTAAGTGCAAAAAAGTGGCAAAGTAAACAACTTTCACGGTACCTACTTACCTGTTAGTTTTAAATACGAGGGACATCGAGTTAGGTAAAATCCTTACTCGATGGGGACAGGGACAACCGAAAAGAGGGTGGCGTAAGTAGGTACATTCCTTGTTCTGAGGTAGGTACACGTATTTTCAAAAATGCTCACGTTACCAAGTCCGTGATTCTACTCACAGTCACAGCCCTTTTCTACGACGACCGGCCCAGCCGACCAGTTTTGCGGGAACTATCCCGCAAAAATCATTAGTGTAGGATTCTAACTCGATGGTGTGTTCACGTGTTCACAATAATTGTGAATTTTTCACATTGACACCATCGAGCTAGGATTTTATTGACACACAAAACTTTATAAATATTCACGGGTATTTATCGCGTTTATTTACCTATTTTATATGACAGAGTGTAAACCTGTTGAAACGTCGGGAAAAATAGGTAAATAAACGCGATAAATACCCGTGAATATTTATAATAATGTGTTCTGATCGCGTAAGTTTAAAAAACACAGAACTTTGTATCCCGTTTCTTTGCAGTAGGGGAACGTGGGGTGCAGTGAATCACTTTTTTTTTTAATATCTGTAACTTTATTGTTATTAAGGTTGGATTTTACTTGCGTTGTGTCAAATGTAGGATGATGTTTTAGCTACAAAATTATGTGATAAAATTGTCATTATAACAAAATAGACGTAAGTTATAAAGAATTTTAAAAAGCATGTAAAATTATCCACTGTGCCCCTTGATAGGGGCACAATGGATATTGATTAGGGGTACTATGAATCACGTTGGGGTGCAGTGGATAGTTGCCTTCATTTTGTTATGTAGTTATTGTAGGGGCACTATGAACCTACTGGCAAGTCTTCAAAATAATACAAAAATTCATATTGTTTTTACTTTTTTATTAAGTTATGCAAACTTAGCTACTAAAAATCTCAAAATTTGAAGGTTTCTGGTTCGGAGGATAGGAGACAACAATTATACCACCAAATTCTACTTATTATTAATCAACACAGTATTTTTATAATTAGGAACTTACTTCTTCCACTATAAATATTTTAATGAATAGTATCTTGTAGGTACGTGTTCATTTTAACATATTATTAATCAATATAATATTTAAAGTCTTAGTTATTTAAAGTAGGAACCATTCTCTTATAATTATAACAGTCTCATCATCAAAATAATTCTACACAATAATCAACATTTTGCTTGTAACCTGGACTTCTTCTTAACGTAAATCTATCTTTGAAAAGTCAATGTTAAATTTGTAAACTCCCTGTTGCCTCTTGGTCCCTGTGAATGATGGGAGGTAATATCATCTTCACGTCATCTATATCAACTGAAGCAACATCTGCCACATCTGGCAAACGAAACCCATTCTTTACCTTAGTAGATCTCCTGAGATAACTCACTACTATTTCTCTCCTTTGTCTCTCACCAATGACCTTTCCAATATAAAATACCTTTTTACTATGGGTATCAAACTGTACCAAACAAAATTTCCTTCTTTGGGCATTGCATCAAGCTTCTCTGAAAATGTATCTAGGTCCAAAACTGATTCGTCTTCTTCTATTTCATATTCACCTTCTTCTTCCGAATATATACTCATTCTATCACTTTCATCAGCGCTAGATTCAGATTGTAATACTTTCCTTTTCTTGGCTTTTGCTTTACTTTTCTGTTCTTTCTTTCTTTTTTTTTCTTCTTCACGTTCTTCTATTTCTTTTTTATTGGGTGTATCAGTAGCGATCATCGATTTTCCTTTACGTCGTGGCTTTCTATTATTTTTTCTGGGAGCACTTTTTGGAAGTCCTCGAAATTCAAAAGGACTTACAACTGCTTGCTGATGTTCAATCGGTATAATATTACTGTTTAAAGGACTTTGGTCGGCCTGTGGAATCGAGATATTGGCTTGAGCGGAGAAATTTGCAGTTTGCTGTGTAATCGGTGGTATTGTCAGGTTGGAATCCGAAATATTAGGCGAGTCCAAATTCAAAATTGAAGGACTTACGGAGCCCGCTGACGTTGTTGGAAGGCATTCAGTAGATTCATGTGGTGGCTGTTCCTGAGTTATCTCACAGTCGTCTCTCGGGGATCTGGCAAATTGGATTTGCAATTCTGAAGCAACGGGTAATTCGCTTGGAGAATGATCACCTCGCACATTTTCTCTGTTTGTAACTTCGCTTGGAGCAAAATCCAAATCTGTGAATATATCCCTATTAAAAGGGAATATACCAGTGCACTCGAAAGCACTGCAGATGTTGGCCGGAGTCATTGATTTTAAGTGAGCTTCTTTAATGCTTTGAGTGACCTCATAAATTGAAAAGGTCTTACCAGCATTCCTCATAAGCCAATTATCTACTGCAGCATTATATGCAATTTTAAAAGGCCTAAATATTGCAACATCATCAGCTGCAATTTCCCGGTAGAGTGGGGAGGAACAGTTAAAATTGTTACTCCATTTTCTTTTGCCAAAGTTATAGCTTCGAGGCAAATGTGAGCTTCATAATTGTCCATAATCAACAATGATGGATTTTCTTTGCTGCTTTGGGTGTGTTTGATAACATGTTCCATAGTTTTCACAAACAGATCAGAGTTCATCCATCCAGATGGATTAGCCAGTCCTAGGGTACCAGTAGGAGCGCCAGCAATCATGTGTTGCTTGAAATGGACGCGTGGAAAGATCATTACTGGTGGCAAAGCGTGGCCCAAGGCATTGACGATGTAACATGTGGTAACTAATGTGCCCTTTTCAGCGCTAGTCACCTTGCTTACCTGTTTTTGTCCTCTAACTGCCAAAACCTTGCCAGACTTTTGTACTGTCATAGTGCTGGTTTCGTCAAGATTAAAAATCCTTGTTCCATCACCAAACGATGGCTGTCTTGCCATAACATCTTTAAGGTTGTCAAAAAACACACCCACGTTGTGTCTATTGAATGAAGTGGCTCTACTCAAACTGCATCCCTCTGGAGTTCGCAGGCTTAAACTCTCGTGACGTTTCCTGAAATGGTAAAGCCAATCGATACCAGCGAGTTCTGTTTCGTGCCATTTGTGGGGTACTTGAACATCGTTTCGTTTTGCCATTTCATATGCCAATCGCCGGACATCAGTTGTCGTTAACCCGTAAAACATCTGGCTACACTTTTTGATGTAATCCACCAATGATTCTTCTTGTGCGCTATTGAATATCTTTTTATTGGCATAATTTGGCGTCAATCTAATTGTATGCAAATTCATTGGAAACTTTGTTGTTTTTTTATAGTATCTGTATAAAGTTGTATATGGAATGTTCAAAGATTTTGCCACTTGTCTAATTTTTTTTCCGTCCAATATCAAATCTATGCCTTTCTTCATCAAATCTGCACTATGTAGACCAATATTAGTCTTCCTCTTTCGATTACGAACCATTTTGCAAGCTAAAACAAAAAAATAATAGTTGGTGTTTTGTAATACAGAGGGGGCACACTGAATCATGATCCACTGAACCCCAAGAGAAATCAGTCCAGTGTGCCCCAGAAGGTAAATTTGAAAAAAATTGTGAAAAATCAGTTAGTTTTTTTGTAATAGATAATATTTGAACATCGATTTCCATAGTTATTGAAACCGTGGTTTATAAAAAATTAAGAGTACAGCAATACTTCCATCAGGGTTTTACAAAAAAAGTTCGTGAAATCGATCAATAAAAAAAAAATGCATCTTACCCGTCGCGGTAAAACCGTAGCGCGCCTTCTCGACGTCGTGATCCGGCGGTCACTGGCACGGGGAGGGGGCGGTGAGTTAGTTGGCGCTTGGCTTGTGTTTGCGTGTGTGTGTGAGCCGTAGTAAATAAGTTATAGATGTTTAACCACTGTGCCCCGCGATTCACTGCGCCCCCCATTCCGAGCCCGGTAGGTACTAGTTATAGAACCCAGATTTTTGGTTTTTGATGCAGTTTTGTATAGGACATGGTGCGAGACCTGGTCATCAACCTGCCGAAGGACCACCTGCTGCACATGAAGATATACCTGACGCGGCACCTGCACTCCTCGAGGGAGCCGGATCGCGTCATGATGCTCATCTCACCAGAACTCAAAATCGGTTCGTGTACTACCTACTTAGTAGAAACGGTACCAAAGATGACTCTACTTATAGAGTTACCTACTACCTACCCTGGCCAAACTGAAGATACATGGTACAAAGTTTACTAACATTGCCTATAAGTATACCTATAGCTACCTTATATTTCTTGTTGTTTATTTTTTGACGGAATTCATAAACTTAGATGAAAGAAGTTACAGAAGTTACCTAGCTGTGTTTCCTTTGTCACCTACGCTGGCTGACAATATTTCAAACTTGACGCCAAAACGAGAATTTTTGAGTTTTCTGTTGCGTGCGTCTGTTGTTATTATGAATGGCTTTATAGTAGGTAGGGTAGGGTGGGTATGGGTACCTATGAGTTTATCCATTTTGAATGAAGCATGTTAGTAAACAAAGTACGACACAAATAACAAAATCTCACTTGCTTGGCGTCGAGTTTCAAATATTATAATTGTAAGCAATTTTTATTGAAAGGAGGATCTAAAATTGACAATTAATGTAAATTACGTATAAAAGGACGCGCCAACAAAGTGAATTTTAGGTTAAGTATGGGCGGTTTGTTTACGTTTATGCTCCATTCAAAATGGATACGATATAGGAACAGTTAACGCTAAAATGCCGCAAATAGACGAAGCGTGTTTTTGTTTTAAATTTACCGTTTTTGTAGTTGCCCCGTACCTATACATATTTATTACCTACCTAGCGATTTTACCAGACCACGTTCGTGTTAAAATCACGTTCTAAACTAAAAATGTTGCAATTCGTCAGATACAACATCGCTGGCCAAGCAAATGATAAAAGATCTGGGTTTCTTCGTGATCACGCGACGCTGCGTGATGGATCGCTATGAAAAAGTAAGACTACCTAGAAAAGGTGCAAATTTAAACAATTTACCTAGATATGTACCGTGAGATCTGTTGACTTTGCCATGACACAAAACTTTGCCACTTCACTTTTTTCCAGACTAAATGTTAAATTATGGCTTTTTAGTCAACTATTTTCGTGTATTTTCCCCTTTACTGCATAATTTAATTATTTAATGGCAGCACTAAATACCAAATGACTACCATCAAAGTGTATTAAACGTCATTTTTGTCCGTTAAATTTTTTTTATGATGGTGGTCAACAATTTGGTGCTCCGGAACTTCATACAATTTAAGTAGGAAATACACTGTCAACTTACGTGAATCATTGATATTTCGTTATACTATTATTCTTATCGTAAATAATTGTTGTTTTATTAAAGTAGAAGCTGTATACAATCAAAACATTGATTTGGAAAAGTCACCATCCCCTAATATAATGTTGTGTTGTCGAGTTTGCCATGTTTTGGTTGGTGTTAGGGTTGTCACAGAAGGATTCGCGGCTATGTGACGTCAAATGAAGATAATAATTTGTCTACGTTTCTATAGAAATAAGGTGTGCAAAGCCGCGGGTAGAAACAAGTTTCATGTGATTGATAGCTTTACGCTTAGACAGATACAAATCAGAGAAAATAAAAATATTCCTCATGCCAAATATCTCATAATCCTACTTAATGTAATTCAAACACTTAAGTGCTCAATGTTGTTTCTACTTATGATAAGAACAAATGTTTATTTTGAACTGAAAACTTCTTTGCGGCATTGTGCACTTTTTTTGGCATGTGCAATAAATGGTAAACTCGCGTCAGGGTCACGTGATGCTGATCTAACATGTAAGATCAGTCTCGCATGGTGACGTAAACGTAACACGCTTGCACTATTGTAATTTAAAATTGGTACTACATTGTAAGCTAGCAGCCTACTAAGATGAGCTTTTAAAAGTTCAAATTTTACAGCTACCTGAGTAAATAGTTCACTTATTTGAAATCCAACAGAGTCAGTTGATATGACCTTAGGAGTAGTAGAGAAATGTCGCTGCAGGCTAACAAATGGCCGTTTGAAGTGTTTATTATCGCAAAGAATAAAATTGCTACTTGTGGTGCCTTAGTACATCGGAAGAGGGTGTGTGTATTTTTCACTTCATCCGGCACTCCCGGAGTGCAGCCCGTAGTTTTTTTTCAGAAATTTTGTTTTAATACAAAAAATTTTAATGAAAAAATTAATAATTTTGATTTAACAACATAAAATTTTGTGACAACCCTGACCTACTTTTCTATTTTGTATGGAAAATTATTAAAAATTTGGCGAGATTGCCACTTGTATGAAGAAATTCTTTAGTACTGCTAAATAGCCTTATCTTTTGATATTGTTTTGCTGGATAGAAGTAGAACAGCACGTTGCTCGTTTTATCAAACGTGTAACTATAATATTCCATTTTCTTTTTCGTTTGGCAATCTTGCCAGTAGCGGCAGTTGACTTTACCATTGTTGTTTTTTGTTAATAATGTCAAAGTCAAAGTCAAAGTCAAATCGTTTATTTCTTTAGACTTACAAAATAAGTACTTAGACAAGTCAAATTTTTACTATATAAACAGCTTGATAAATAGTTATTACTATCAAACAAGAAATAAGATGCAATTGACTTTAATTCACTTCAATTTTTTGTCCACTAGCGGAAGAAGTGAAAAAGAAACCACTAGCAAGTTTATCGCTTATCAACTAATACAATCTTAGGATAACTAAGTCTAACTGGTCTTACATACTATTGTCTGTATGGAACTGGGCGACATCCGGCCAAGCATTAACATCATTGACGTAGTCATCTACGGAGTAATATGCTTTCTTGATAAGATTTCGTTTTATGTACAGTTTAAATTTACGAATAGGGAGCTCAGTTGCTTCAGATGGAAGCTTATTATAGAATCTTACGCAATTGCCCACAAATGATTTCCCTACCTTTCGTAATCTATATGATGGGATGTGTAATTTGTTCTTGTTTCTTGTATTTTTATTGTGAACATCACACCTTTTCAAAAAGTTATCTCTGTTTTTGTGTGTATACATTAGATTTTCATAGATGTATTGCGATATTACTGTTAAAATATTTATTTCTTTAAATAATTCCCTCAACGAATCACGTGGATTTAATTTATAAATAGCGCGTACCGCCCTTTTCTGAATAACAAAGATAGTCTGGATGTCAGCTGCCTGTCCCCAAAGCAAAATACCATAAGACATAACACTATGGAAGTAACTGAAGTAAACTAACCTAGCTGTATCTTCATCGGTAATGTATATAATTGTTCGTACCGCATACGCTGCTGAACTAAGTCTGTTTGCGAGAGCATCAATTTGCGGTCTCCATTGAAGAGAGGAATCAATATGTAACCCTAGGAAAACAGTTGAGTCTACAAGGTTAACAATCTCATCCTTTAGCATTATCTTAGTTGGGAGCTCTCTTACATTTGGTAACATGAATTTTATGCATTTGGTTTTTGAACTATTGAGTAAGAGGTTATTGGCGGTGAACCAGTCTAGTATTTGTGAAAGAGAATTATTTACATCGTCATAATTATGTTTATTTCTGTCAACTTTAAAAATCAATGAGGTATCATCAGCAAATAAGACTATATCACAGAGATCTTTTGCTAGAAATGGGAGATCATTTACATATACTAAAAATAGAAAAGGACCCAATATTGATCCTTGCGGGACTCCTAAATCGATTTTTGATCCCCTAGATCTTTCTTTACCAATATCTACTTTTTGGACTCTATCCGATAAATATGATTGCATAAGGTCCAGTGCCTTGTTTTTAATTCCATAATGACTTAGTTTATTTATTAATGTACCATGATCCACGCAATCAAAAGCTTTAGAAAGGTCACAAAATACACCAATAGCGTTTTTCGCTTTATCCCATGCATCCAATATGTGCTTTAATAGAACTGTACCAGCATCAGTTGTCGATCTACCCTTGGTGAAGCCAATAATATATATATAATATATATATATAATATATATATATAATAATCTTGCATATGAATATACGGAACATATACGCATATCGAAGCAATGCCAATTAAATATGCCAGATTTGGGAATAGACTTTACACAGTAGAGTCATACATTTTTTTTAATTTAATTCAGTTTGAACTTTGTTTAGGTCAAAAAAGTGGCAAAGTAAACAACTTTCACGGTACCTACCTAACTAACATGAAACGTTTATATTTATGTAGGTAACCCAGTGAGCTGTACTTAGTAGTAGGTAGTCATTGAATGATGTAACCACACAAAAATACTAAAGGATCGAATTTCTAGAAAATGGAAATTCGGATCGATTCAGACTTAAACCCAATTGAACACGCTAGGGACATATTGCAGCGGAGGGCTTTCAGCAATTTGCCGTCGAATTTGACCACAGAAGACCAATTTTTTGTCATATAAAAATAACATGGGATCGCATACCCCAGCGAGACTTTGACGACCTCATTTTGATTATGAATAACCGGTGCAGATGTGTTATGAACGTCAGGGGAGGCAACACTGATTATTAAATAGTTAAAAGGTAATTTTATAAAGTCACGGCAACGTAAAAATAGTTTATTTTTACTAAAAATGTATATCAAACAGTTGTGTTTTATTATTATTAATAAACAACACAGAATAAAGATTCTTGCCATACCTCTTTTCTAAAGAAATTATTTTCAGTTTTTGTAAAAATCAACAAAATGTTGAATATCCCTATGTTGATGCGTGTACATTGTGTTGTGTGTTTTCTTTATCATAGAATACACGCTCTATAATGTTGAAGGTTTGTAAGTTAAAAAATATTAACAAAACGTTTTTCTCTAACGATTTCACTATTTCTCAGGGCGCCATTTCATAAAATCGCTGTACTAGAATACCGAGAACTATTCTTCCATTAATTTTTATCATTAAGAGAATGGTAAATATTTTGCCGAAATCTATGTTATTTTAAAGAAACAGTTGAAAGTAAATTCTATTATGGTATTTTAGCTCTAATTTATTTCAAGTTTACATTACGCTGTAATTGAATAGCCGTATGAATTGCGTCAAACCAGACGCAAAAGCCATCTCACAAGAAGTTGAAGTTGAGTGGCTGTATAGAAAGGTAGAATGCATGGTTCAAGAGAAAGGTGAGGTGACAGCTGTCATTTTTTTTACACTTGTGTGTTTTTTTACATTTATTTTACACATTACTTTTCGTCCCTAGGGACGAAAAGTATAACTTTCATCCCGCTGCGCAGGCAACTTTGGACCAACTTTCAGAGTATGAGTAATGAAAATATTTTTTTATTCTTGAAGAAGGCGAAAACAATTATAATTAGGTAGGTACAAAAATGTAATCACGTGCCAACACGAAACGATCCACACAGATCTATCTCTAAATGCTGCCTTGTTTTGCAAAGCACGACGACTACGTGCCGGGCGACTTCTCGCCGGAGCTGATGTCGGAGGTTACCAAAACCATGTCCCTGAAGGACCCTGTGCCGCAAGGAGGCTGGCTTATGTTCGGTATGTTGGGTGCCTAGTGTAATCCTAAACGTAAGTTGTCGGTAGAGTTTGTAAGTTAAAATAATTTGTATAAACCAAGGCCGGCCAAACCCAGGCACGCGGGCCATGACGTGGCCCGCGTAGACATTTGAATTTGCCCGCTGAATTTTCTGTTAAGAGTTCCTAGTGAAGTTTTACCAACATTGCGCGACCTTGCCATGCAAATTTTAAGCAGATTTATTTGGTTCCTTCCACCTACATATTGTATGTTAAAAGACATCAGATTTAAAACCAAATATCGACAAATTACGAGTACTATCGGGTAATGAGCTGGACACTGGAGGGCCCTGCAGGTTCCGCCAGCGCCCAACTAACTAATTAACATAACAGTTTAATTTGTAACTCAGACCACCCATGCACACTCCGCGAGGCTCGCTGCCTGCAGCAGGACGGCGTGCTGCCCACGGTGACACTGGTGCTGATCCCCCCGCCCCCGCAGGCGCCGCCAGCGCCCAACCCACTGACGCCGGAGAGGCATTTTGCGCAGCAGGACTTTGAAGGGCTTAAATACGCCTATAAGGCTACTTTGAAGGTTTTAACATTTTTGTTTGTACTAATATTATAAAGAGGAAAGGTTTGATTGTTTGTTTACAAAGGCCAGCAACCTACGGTAACCAACTTTTGTTCTACGACTTTTGAAATAACTCAATTGGTTGGTAATATCTAAGTTTTTATTGTACCTACTGATTGTCATGACTTTTGTAGATCTTTGTTGCATCAAGGATGACACACGTTTATATAAAAGACATTATAACATCATAACAGGTTTTTTTGTAACCCTAAAGCGAATGATGGTATATGTGAGTAGGTTAAATTACTGCAGGGCATTGTACCTTTGAAGTTTCAAAAGAAAATATTAGTTATATACCCACCCTATTATCACTTAGGTAAGCTGCCTGTTATGATGTTATACTGTCTTTTAAATAAATATTAAATGAATGAATGTAGGAGGTCCAAGTGGAGCCAGGAGACGACATCGACAAGCTGGCGACGAAGTGTTTCAACGCAGTGCGGGCCTGCACGGCGGGGGCGCAGGGGCCGAAGCAGGGCTACCACGTGGTGGGCGCGCCTGGGACCTACCGCGTGGTGCTGCTGGGCCCGCGGGGCTCGGGCCGGCACAGCCAGGGCCTTATCCTGGCTAAGCATTTTGGATTGGTCTACTGTTAGTGTTATTATTAGCCTTGGTCATCCCACAGTTCTGAGAAGATCCTCATTCTGCCCTGATCCTTAGTCTTTAGCCTCCTCCGTCCAATTAGCCAGGAATTTGTTCAATTCGTGCCGAGGTTTTATTAAGTTCATGAAACAGAGCAATATCAGCAGAGCAGAGTCCCTCAAACGGCGAGATACTCTAATATGGACTGAGTTTACCTAATTGAGCTGTTCGGGGTTAAAATCGTAAAGTTTTGGGGTTCTGTGGCAGTGGCGCACGCAATCCATAAAGATCATACCATACCGTAGACGTGGAGTCTATAAGTTTCTAAGTTCGGTATGATCTTGAGAACCGAGTATAATACTTATTAGCTAGTTAGTGCTTTATGGTAATTACTTTTTTTACTATTGTTCCGAATACGGAAGTGGTGTGCGTCAAGTTAGCACCATGGAATTTGGTGGTTTCAACTATGCCAACAAATGTGCCATAAAAAAGAGCTTCTCGATGCCCAAGTAAAATAAATAGTACCCCAGTACTTTAGCAGATTATCTGGTCTTTCACTGTGGCTACTACCTTGACGTCAAGCTGGCAGCCCTACTAATTTCGACGAAACTATAGCGAGATAAGAATCATGAACTATGCCAAATAACTGACCCATACAATATCTAGTTCTCCTGCAAAGCTTAGAATTAGACCCCTTGTGGTTTATGAGATATTTGTCTCTAAACAGCTACGTACATTACGCAGAGTACAGATGAGTACAAAAGTTTAAATTACGATTGCCGCTCGTCGCTAGATGGATTTTAATTTCCCACGTTTTTGTTACGTTTAAGTAAGCTTCGACGAGCTGCTGGAAGAGGCCAAGCTGAAGAGCGACGCCGTGGCCGACAAACTGCGCCGCTACGGACAGAGTCTGTATCTGAGGGCGGAAATTCTCAAGCGCCGTTTACTGAAGAAGGTGATTTTTTTTCTCTTTTCAATCTAAACAGTAACAGCAACAACATGGTCCACTGCTGAATGCAGCCTCCCCACATGAGCGCCTTATTGGCTTTTATCTCATGGGCGGTATTGCCTATAACCCATGCGGTTTGGGTAGGGGATCGCAATTCGGTGATACCTGTAATTGATCTGCAAGGGGGCGTTGCTGCCATCATGAAATGAGCCATGAAACTGTTACCCCCGAAGAATTCATGGTTAGGTAGAGTACATCCGAACACAATGAGTGCCATTTTGAGAATAGAATTTCTCTTTTGTAGGAGCAGCAGCGGGACAAAGCATGATAATTAATAGTTTCAAATAATATAACGAAAAAACCTAAATTTGAAATAACATAATAACTATACCGTATCCATTTTGAATGAGGCATAAACGTATACAAACCGCCCATACTTAACCTAAAATTCACTTTGTTGGCGCGTCCTTTTATACGTAATTTACATTACTAGTCGATTTTAGATCCTCCCTTCAATAAAAATTGCTTACAATTATGTCTGAAACTCGACGCCAAGCAAGTGAGATTTTGTTATTCGTGTCGTATTTTGTATACTAACATGCTCCATTCAAAATGGATAAACCATAGGTACCTACACATCTTCCTACCTAATTTAATTACTAAGAAACCTCAAAAGCGAAAAAGTCAGAAGACAGAATCGTTAAGTTTAAAACATTTCGAAATGTAAAGTTATTTATGATCGACCAACTGTTGAGCAAGTTATAATGTTCCGATTACGTTTCCAGGACTGCATAGACCTAGGCTGGGTTCTGACTGGATATCCAAACTCAGGGAGCGACTTCGAGTGTCTTGATAATTCGGCCTCGGAACCCAACCGGTAAGATTAACCTCTAGGATTCTAACTCGATGCCTGCCTAAAATCAAACTACCTAGGTGGCATGAATGAAAGTAAATTTAGTCTCAGAATTTTTTATTTGAGTACCGCGTCTTTTTATACACAGCTTACATAAACTCGGCACTAAGCGTTTTTGAGTCATAGATTTATATCGATTTGTTTCCAAAGATTCCACATCAAGTTTAGAAAGCGTAAAGTTCCAACCTACTTTAAATAGGGAAGAGATTTACTATACTAATAAAAAAAAAGACGTGTGGCACTCGGGGACTGCCGCGGTAAAGCTATTGCAATGCCATCTAGAGGCGAGTTGCTGAACTAAAGAGACAAACGTCAAGGTTTTTTCGTTACGGAATTTCTGGATTCGGTCCCCGCGCTCAAGGCCCGCGATAGAAGCTATGCAATAGCTTAATAATATTGAAGCATATATTACAATTTGTTTTTAAATAAATAAATTAAAAATATTATTATTAAATCAACTTACATTTCCATGTAAGATTTTTCTGCATTATGTTGACGAAATTTCCTTTGACGTTCAGCATTTGATTTTGGTACTGTTTTTATTATTTCTTCATTTTTCTTCAAATCTTTCTGACGCTGATAATATGCCCTTTGAAGTGCATTAGCTTTTTTTCTTTTTAGCTCTTTACGCTTTTCTTCTCTATAAAACGAAAATATCTAGGTATATATAATAGGTATAAATAATTAGGTATAAATAGTGTAATGAATGACACACCAAAACAATATTCATTTATAAAAAAATAACAATATTAAGAAGTGATTATCGAATTTCGCGCGATGTACATTTATATAGATATAATATCAATACATATACCTACTTTCTCTGCGCGGCATTCATGTGCATTATCTATCTATACACCAAAATCAAAGGTACTGAATACTACACGTGCTTGGTTTGATGGTTTCTGTTATATACATAATGCAGAATGAATTTATTTATATATTTTATATATATATATACAGGGTGTATCAAGACTACTACCGAAAACTGGATGGTGCAATCTGACCATGATTTTGATAATATTTAACAAAAAAAAACCGCAAAAATATGATGACCCATCAACTTCCATTTTAATTTTTTTTTTCTAGGTAAGTACATACCTATCCATAGTACAATACTATAAGAACATATCTACCTAATTATCTAATGTAAATAAGCAAAAAACATATAAAAAAAAAAATCAGCAATGTATTTAAAAAAACACTGCCAACCTCTCACTCGACAGCTAGTACCTACCTACACGTGCACTCGCTGTCTACAGCTGTAATCCGCCGCGGTCGTTCACCCGCCCGACACGTAAATTTCCCGCCGCCGCCCGCGCCCGTGCGAGACTAGGTACCTACCTACCTACAAACTTATCATTCCATAAATTGACCTACCTACTACCTAACCTACCTACGATTAAATTTCCGGCCATGGCATTGAGCATGCCTATCATTGATTAGAAATAAAAGAAACACATTTAATTATGTCTAAAATAACCTCGGACACCCGCAGGCTATGGTGTGTACGAGAGTATTTTAGACAAAATTAAATGTGTTTTTTTGGTAGGGCCACAGCCACAACAGCACAGCTGAAATCCGCGGTTGTTCTCCCGCCCGACACGTAAAACTCCCGCCCGAGCGAAACAAGGTACCTACAAACTTATCTTTGCATAAATAATTACCTAGTAGGTAGGTAGGTACCTAACCTACTATTTAATCAGCGGCCATGGCCTTAAAAGCATGCCCATAATTGATGATAACTTAAAAATGTAAAACACATTTTATTCACATTCACATTTTGCCTTAAATAAGTACCTACCCACTAGTACCCACTCGTACACCCACAGCCACAGCTGAATTCTGCGGTCATTCACCCGCCCGACACGTAAAGATGAGCGAGCGTTTATTATTATACGCAAGTTTCATTTCATTTCCTTCCACTCTCTAATCGGAGGCAAGCTGCTGACCTAGCATACCTCATAAACATCTGCAATGGCAACGTAAACTGTCCTGAGCTGCTGGAGCAATTAGGGTTCCGTTTCCGTACAAATACTGCTGCATTGAGAGAGCCGAGTATTCTCTACGTTCCTACAGTAAAAACGAATTATAGACAAAACGCATTCTTAATACGAGCTAGCAAATCGTTCAACTCATTGGGCAAAAACATTGATGTCGATTTATTTAACACATCTGCAAGTAAGCTGAAACGCTTACTTAGCGATGAATTCTTTTTAAGATAACTAATTTTAAATTTCACTTTGTGTTGCTTTTTTCCTTTTATATACTTTTCCTCAAGTCGTCTACTTTCACTGTGTAATTTATTATCCTATTTAAGTAAATATCTGTGGAAACTTATAATTGGCCCTCAGCACACATGCGCTGGTCTGTACCGGCATGTATTAAGTAAACAACTATTCTTAAGAAATAGCTGTAAGTTTTCCTACAACTCTAAAAAATAATAATAATAATAATTATGTTCGCGCTGCCCTGCGGCCGCACGCGCCGAAGTCATCGCATTTTCAAATCATTCATCATAAAATAATAGGTAGGTACCTACATAGGCAACCCCGCGCAAATATCCGCACCGGCGCATTTTACTCAAATCCTTTAGACTCACGGATTCCGGCGGAAGCGGCTCGGAAGGATGCGCCCTGATGCGCTTTAACAGCAGTCGGCGACAACAGCCGACTGCAGGTGACGGCAGCCGACTGCAAGCGTCGACAGCCAACGACCGTTCGGCCAGGTGGGATGATGATCAGATAAAGACTGCAGCTGCCTGCAATCTTTAGAAGATCGTCTGCATGCTGGATACATCAAGCTGAAGACAGAGCGCTATGGCGCTCATTAGGGAGGCCGACCTATGTGCATCTGTGTGCCTTTCCGTTAATTCTGGGGGGCAGAAACACAGGCCCTACGATAGTCCTCTGATGGATCCCTACCTACCCAGATGTTTACCAATCATCTCACTTGATGCCCGCAGTTTATCGATAGCTACCTAGGTAAGCATTTGTCCATACCTACTCCATCGCACTAAATATAATGTAATCATGATCTAAAGTAATAATCATGAAAAAGACTCGGTTTCCTTTTTTTTTTTTTTTTTTCGGTAAAAGTGAAAGAGTTTACACGGGCGTAGGTATGCGGCCTTTGCTTAGCCCGCCCGCCCCGCCGCGCCACGCCATGCCCCAAACGTACAAACGTAGGTTATAGGTATGTGTGTATGTACAAACGTAGGTAGTTACTTATTGTAGACAAAGTAAAATGTGTTTAAAATCATGGACCTAGCAAAATTCACGGACGGAATCTCAGTAAGAAATAAAATGAAGCACTCGATATGCTGTCCACCCTCAGTACGTACACGAACACACTCACACATTGACATCATAGTCTGTCCATCGACTGCCAGCCATTACGGCTTTAGACGTCAACAGATGTACAGCGTTGTAAACAAAGTAAAAAACGAAAAATGCATTCTTGTCTTCTTGTCGTGAAATGTCGCGGAAACCACAGTCGTTAAGTCAACATAAGAAACTAGTACCTCATCTTCCCTTTTTAATTAATCAATGGTTTAAAATGTTAATGTTTCTAATGAATTATTAGCATGCTTCAAGGTCATGGCTGCAAATTAAAGTACGTATAGTTTATCCATATTGAATGAAGCATGTTAGTAAACAAAATAGGTACGACACAAATAACAAAATCTCACTTGCTTGGCGTCGAGTTTCAGATATAATTGTAAGCAATTTTTATTGAAGGGAGGATCTAAAATCGACAAGTAATGTAAATTACGTATAAAAGGACGCGCCAACAAAGTGAATTTTAGGTCAAGTATGGGCGGTATGTTTACGTTTATGCTCCATTCAAAATGGACACGGTATAGGTAGGTACAAATCACACTAATTTATAAATGCGAAAGTTTCTATGTATGTATGTATGTTACTTCTTCAAGCCAAAACTACTGGACGGATCTGACTGAAATTTTGCATACAGATAATTCTAATCCTGGAATCAAACATGGTCTACTTTTTATTCCATAAATCAGTCCCGTGGGATAAAAATCACCTTTTAACGTTTCCACAGGAACAACGCGTGTAAAGCCGCG
The DNA here is from genome assembly GCA_955876795.1 of Eupithecia tripunctaria. Classification (NCBI taxonomy): domain Eukaryota; kingdom Metazoa; phylum Arthropoda; class Insecta; order Lepidoptera; family Geometridae; genus Eupithecia; species Eupithecia tripunctaria. Next base: position 1,617,376 of record OY041600.1, read on the forward strand.
GGGCGCAGCTAGTTATTTATGAAAAGATAAGTTTGTAGTCTCGTCTCGGGAGTTCTAGGGCATTTACACGGACTACAAGTTGACACGGACTGCAAGTTGTACACGCATCGACTGCGGTCGACGGCTTCCATTGGCTGCAGTCGACTGCACTACCCGGCACGGGCCCCGGCCCATGCCGCGTGCTCGTGCCGCACGGCGCGGGCGCGGCGCGGGCGCGGGCGGCGGGGCTACCCGATGGCCGTACGCGCGCGCTTCTTTGATTTTTACCGACAAAATTTTAAAAAAGGAAACTTGAGTCTTATGATTATTACTTTAGAACTCATAGGAGATATGACAGCGCGATTTCGGTCGGCGGCTACTCAAAGAAATATTCGGCTTTTATAAAGGGATATAATTTTACCTAATTTCACGAATGTTTTTATTATTTTATTTTGTTTTAGTACGTGATCACCAACTGGTCTGAATAGTCGCGCGTGGTGTTAACGTACCTACTGACCGTTTCGTGAATTTTTTGATAATTATTAGAAGCAGTTTAGTTTATTAAGTTTTCAGTATTTTATTGAGTAAGTGTTATTTTTATTTATTATTGTTAGGAAGGTACCTACCTACCTACCTACATTATGTTTAGTGCGAGGGAGTAGGTATGGACAAATGCTTATGTGCTACGGTGAAGCTAGAGGAAATGCGTCACAAGCCTTGCGAATTTACCGGGATAGGTACCCAAACCGGCAACATCACGGCGGCCTATCAGAGGGTTCTGAGTGATGAACGGATTACTCCTCAAAGGCGCGGGGGTGGCAGAGAGGTAGGAGTTCAGGTGCAAGAACGGGTCTTGGACCTCATTTTAATATCAAAAATTTAGGTTATCTTTATAGCAGTATTAAGTACTTATATTTTCAATTCAAAATTAATACCTACTGCATTTGTGATAATAATAAAATGTATGTATATAGAGTACTCACTCATTTTCTTTCACTATTGTTTCTTCATTAATAATAAATGCACTTTGTTCATTCATATTCAAAGAATTCGTGCGAGTTTCGTAGAGTCGTACCTACAATACGTCTAATCGCACGCACACGTCGCACACAACGCCGCCGTGTCGAAGAATGCCGAACTGAAACGACGCCTTCAAGCCACACCTCCTTGCCCGGCGGAGTGGGGGGACCTCAGGTTTTTGCGTTACGGAATTTCTGGATTCGGTCCCCGCGCTCAAGGCCCGCGATAGAAGCTATGCAATAGCTTAAAAGTTGGTACTTCTACATAAGAAAAACATCTAAAGGTCATCGAAATGCCAATTATTGTCGAGAAATAAATAAAATAAATTTATTGGACTGTTCACGCAGCATCACCTAGCCCTAGCTAAGAAGCTTGTGTTATGGGTGCAAGATAACTGATATACATAACATACATAATACATTAAACTATACATAATAGATAACTACATATTTTCTGTTATACATAGAAAACATCCAGAACGTCCTTGAACAAATGTCTGCAGATCGTACACACATTTGTCCCGAGGCGGGAATCGAACCCGCAACCTCCTGCGTCGCAGGCGGTCCTTCGCCCACCAGGGCGGGTGGCCCACGCTGGTCGCACTGCCCCGCGCCGCCGGCCGCCGCATGGCTGGGCAGTGAATGAGCTAACCTGCATGTAATATCCGCAGCGTGATATTCCTGAACTCTGACTGGGCGACGTGCAAGGCGCGCCTGACGCGGGACGGCGTGGACTGGTGCACCGGCAAGTCAGCGCCCATCGGCTCCGGGCCCCGGGTCAAGATCCCACCCCGGAATATGGAGGAGAATCTTGACGCGGAGGTACCTTCCTAAGTTCCTATACCTACCCCAACGCTTTATGGTTTTTTTCTCATGTGGGTAGTGCCCCTTGTTTAGTATTTCACTAGTTAACCTGCCCGAATTTTATTAATTGCTTTGTTATTACTTATTTTATTTTCCTTGTACTCGTGATAAAAAGCACAGTGTTTGCCTTGGGTGGAGGTAAATTACTTAGTCCCTCAAACTATTAGCCCCGCCTCGGGACTAAATAGTAACTTTCAACCCTTGGGTAACAATGTACTATTATGTTAAATAATGCAAGAGTGCGCGTATTTAAAAACACAAATAGGAAGAAAATAAAACTTGATAAAGAAAACGTAATTCACCGTTATTCAACAGTTGATTGCTTCGGGGTCCAAGGGTTCCCATTTCGGTACACATGTTACGTGGCACCTTGTATACTTAAATATAACTTCCACGCACAAGCTGAACAATCATCCAAAAGCTTTTAGGCTTATGGTCCACCCATAAATGTAGGAATTCCTACAACAGTCAGAGCCGACACCTTGAGATCCGAAAGAACCACATTGGTGGTAATCTGTGCAAAAACGTTATAAATCTAAAATGTCCAACCTGTCCAACAATATTTGCATTTGAAATTAACACGTCACTTTTTTCTAGCACAATAACCGAGGTTCACAAGTCGTCATCTAAATTCTAAAGACGAACTTTATTTTATGTCATAGTCCGCATCATGTCTCTGAACTCTGAACACGAATTGATTTACATTAAGTAGGTATTGTATTGCATAAATATTATATCCCTCCACGTGTATGTTATGTGCACCTACTCAATCTAGGAAGCGACTTACTCAGTGGCCAGGGCCCGCAGCAAATTTTAAATGTGAAATGGGCCCTTGAGTGTAAAGCATAGTCTTTTTAAAAACCCCAGTTCTGTCAACAGAACTACTCAATAGAACAGGTGCGAGTAAACGGAACCTTACCTACCTACCTCTAACTGTTAAACTTTACCGTGGGTACCGTTGTAGTGGCCTACTCATAGATACGGGAAAGTGATAATTTATGACGTCACGCCTTGATTTCGTTAGGTATCAGTAACGTATATTGACCTCTAAACCCTATTTCCAGTTGGATTTATACTTCTCGGAAACTCTAGCCGAATAGGGTATATGCATCGATTTTTTTTATTGTTTTAATCGATTCTTTAGGTCTTTATTTAACCCAGGAATGATAAGACGCTCACTGAATTTCGCATTAACAAGGTAAAAAAAACAAATCAAAACTACAATCATTTTCGGGTGATAAAAACGCTGCCATATTGGCGCCATGTTTATGTGACGTCGACGTACGCACTTGATTAAAACCTTTGGTGACGACCTCGGTAGTGATCATCTCAGGAAAGAGGTTTTACGAAAAAACTGAAAATAATCGACAATACGAAATGTGAAGTGGGCAGAATAGTGTCAAATCAAGGTGCAGCAAGCAAAATAAAAAAAGAAGAAATGCGTACAGTGATGTCACGTCCGCTCTAGTCAATGTGAGTAGCGTTTCGAAATTTTGCGATTGAGATTTAAAATATCAATTTTTCAATGGTTAAATTCTATAATAAAAACATCTCAAAACGCAGAAATAAATATGCAGATATGTTTCTATATCAATAGAGAATACGTATATATTTTTATAGCCATTTTGAAATCACATGCATATACCCTATTGAGAGCCGCTGCAGGTATCACCGCGGTTGAGATCAACGCTATGGAGTCCTTTGGTTAGCAACTGTCTTAGATAGGCGACACTTTTCATACATCCGAACGATCAATCATATCAACAAACGTTATATCGCTTATGTTATGTCTACGCCTATTTGACGGACACATGATTCGTTCACCCGAGTCACTGCTCTGTTAACAATTAACAATTGATGGCCCATCTGCAGGATCTTGAGGCCCGGCAGTGAATGCGTGGCAGGCATGGCATTTAACCCATTCATGTGCGTGTGCACTACTCTAGGGGTCCTACCGGCTTTGCTTTCATGTCAATATTTTATCTAAATCTGTTTTTGCAAGGTTTTCGAATGTGACCTCTCAGCTCGTCTACACTTCGAATTTGAAGAATTTCGCTTACTCTACCTACTGATTCAGGATTGATTGGAATCCTAATTATTAGCGTTTTGCTCCTTTTTTGGCATTTGTTTTAAATAGTGACTTTGTATCATTTATTTTTTGCAGACAAAGTACAAGTCAAGCTTCAGGCAGCTGTGATCGCCGCGCCGGCCTTCGACATTGAATTCTGTAGTACTATCCTACATGCTATTGGAGATTAGCTAAAACCTAACTTATTAACTTATTAAAAGTAGAAAATAAAAGATTTCAGTCTCATTAGAAAATTGTTTTATTATGTACTCCTTCCTACTTCGAAATTCATTAAATTACTACATAATAATTATTCTGCTAATTATCAACTAACAATTCTGCAGTCTCAAAATAATTACATACATACATGTAGAACACTGAGTAGTCTCCAGAGTGGACGAGACTATCGATTCATCTCCTCGAAAAAATAGGAAGAGAAATGAACCTAACGAAAGAGGAGCCGGTCCCCTTGACCTGTTACAAATTAAAAATGCATCGATTTATACAAGACAACACGCGACCGTTCAGCGGGCGCGCGGCGGGAGCGCGATCAGATCGCCTCCAGGCGGTGCAATGCCCGCCGCACGCGCATTCACACGCTCTCATTCACGCAATAAATATACACAACACGAGCTAAGATTCGTGCTCCGCCGCAGGGGATGCGCCGACGCCGCGCCCCCGCGCCTCCCCTGCGGCGACCCTACATCACATTTGGCTACTCGCATATAGGCAGTCTGTTTACAGCTCGTCCTTGAACTCGTCTTCCTCTCCGCCCGCGCCCGGGGGAGGCATACCGCCTTGTCCCTGGTACAGTTTCGCAATGATAGGCTGTACGATATCTTCCAGCGTCTTCTTCTGCTTCTTGTACTCCTCGGAGTCTGTGTCCTGGTTGTCCTCGAGCCACTTGATGGCCGCGTCGATGGCCTCCTCCATCTTGGCCTTCTCGTCGTCGCTGAGCTTGGCGCCGAGCTTCTCCTTGTCCTGCAGCTGGTTCTTGAGCGAGTAGGCGTAGCTCTCGAGCTCGTTCCTGGCCTCGACGCGCTCCTTCAGCTTCTTGTCGTCGTCCGCGAACTTCTCCGCGTCCTTGATCATTCTCTCGATGTCCTCGGGCGTCAGTCTGTTCTGGTCGTTCGTGATGACGATCTTCTCCCGGTTGCCCGTGCCCTTGTCCTCGGCGGACACCTGCAGGATGCCGTTGGCGTCGATCTCGAAGGTGACCTCGATCTGGGGAATGCCGCGCGGCGCGGGGGGGATGCCGGTGAGGTCGAACTTGCCGAGCAGATGGTTGTCCTTGGTCATCGGCCGCTCGCCCTCGTACACCTGGATGGTGACCGTGTGCTGATTGTCGCTGGCGGTGGAGAAGATCTGCGATTTCTTGGTGGGGATGACGGTGTTGCGCGGGATGAGCTTGGTCATGACGCCGCCGACGGTCTCGATGCCCATGGTGAGAGGGTTCACGTCCAGCAGCACGATGGCGTCGGTGTCCTGCTCGCCGCTGAGCACGCCGGCCTGCACGGCCGCGCCGTACGCGACCGCCTCGTCGGGGTTGATGCCGCGGGAGGGCTCCTTGCCGTTAAAGAACTCCTTCACCAGCTGCTGCACCTTGGGGATGCGCGTGGAGCCGCCCACCAACACGATCTCGTCTACGTCCTTCTTGTTCATGTCGGCGTCCTCCAGCACCTTCTGCACGGGCTTCAGGGTGGACTTGAACAGGTCCATGTTGAGCTCCTCGAACTTAGCGCGGGTCAGGGTCTCGGAGAAGTCATCACCCTCGAAGAAGGACTCGATCTCGATCTTGACCTGGTGGCTGGAGGACAGCGCTCTCTTCGCCTTCTCGACCTCGCGACGCAGCTTCTGCACGGCGCGGTTGTCCTTCCTGATGTCCTTGCCCTTCTTCTTCTTGTACAGTTTGATGAAGTGCTCCATGACGCGCTGGTCGAAGTCTTCGCCTCCGAGGTGAGTGTCTCCGTTGGTGGCGACCACCTCGAACACTCCGTTGTCGATGGTGAGCAGGGATACGTCGAAGGTACCGCCTCCGAGATCGAACACGAGCACGTTCTTCTCGCCGTCCTTCTTGTCGAGGCCGTAGGCGATGGCGGCGGCGGTGGGCTCGTTGATGATCCTCATGACCTGCAGGCCGGCGATGGCTCCGGCGTCCTTGGTGGCCTGGCGCTGGGCGTCGTTGAAGTAGGCGGGCACGGTGACGACGGCGTGGGTCACCTTCTTACCGAGGTAGGCCTCGGCGGTCTCCTTCATCTTGGTGAGCACCATGGCGGAGATCTCCTCGGGAGCGAACACCTTCTGTCCTTGAGCGGTCTGTACCTGGACATGGGGCTTAGTGTTCTTTTCTACGACCGCGAAGGGGAAGAATTTGACGTCATGTTGGACAGTGGAGTCGCCCCAGTCGCGACCGATGAGTCGCTTGGCGTCGAACACTGTGTTCTCAGGGTTGGTGGTCAGCTGGTTCTTGGCTGCGTCTCCGATGAGTCGCTCGCCGTCAGCCGTGAAGGCTACATAGGAGGGAGTGATACGGTTACCCTGGTCATTGGCAATGATTTCCACGCGGCCGTTTTTGTACACACCCACACTGTGGACAGAGAAAGGTGATAGTTAGTATTGTTTATATGAACTTGGTAGAAACCAAAGAATAGTTGCCTAACAACAAGTTTTAATGCACAAAGTAACCTTTTAGTATAAGCACATTAGACACAATATTTGATCAGATCAGCCCATAACTAGTTCACTGGGCTAATAAATTTACTGTTAGAACATAATTTCTTCTATTTACATCACTTCAATTAAATCATGCAAATAGGTCATTGACTTGTGAATCAAGGTTATGATTATGACCGAGATGCAAAATTAATTATTCTGACTGAACAAGTCCCATTCAAATTATTTTCTTATTCTTACTGCTAGGTATGTTTTTTTAGTAAGAAACGTTATCTAAAGTAAGTTATGGAAGAGTCTTACTTAAAAGTAGGTTCCGAGCATGCATCATAATGTATGTATTGGTGTTCATTCTGTTGTTTTAGAATAAGATTAAATTATATAAAATTAGGATTTACGAATGTCAATTATACAATAGCTTTCAAAACTAGCTTAAATAAGCATTTAAGAATCGTTATGAATCGATTAAGGAATCAAAATGTATCGTTTTACATTCAAATCCTAATTTTAGGTAATTTTAGCAAATTCTAAATAGAATCAACACCATTTTATTATTATGTTAAATTAAACTGTTTCTTATCTTACTATGCAAAGTTATTAACCTATCCCAGCCTTGATAAAAGTTGTGTATGTGGCACAAATAATTTTGTATGAAATAATATAAGTTTCTAAATGCTTACCATGAGTAGGTGGTTCCCAAGTCAATACCGATGACTGTGCCTATTTCCTTCTCCTTTTCTTTCTTGTCGTCGGCGCACACCGCCGCGACCGCGAGGGCCAGCACTAGTAAACTCCACCTCATTTTCGGCATACAATTAAACTTTTCTGTAACAAATAAGTATTTATTTAGTCAATATTCAATGAGTTTCATTCATCATAACGCTTAGCGACTTCATCAAGATCAGAGATGCCATGTTCGCAACCTCAGTACAAGGACACGTTACCGTATTGAGGGACACGTCATACCTACAGATGCCGAGTTTGGAATAACGGAAGAGGCAAACTAAAAACGAAAGTAGACATAAAGGCCTGTAGAACAAGCTAACGGGGCATCTGAAAACAGTTACCAAGATGTAGGGCACCTTACCGGCCCGTACCAGCCCACTATCATCGAGAAACTTCGCTGACGTTACACCACAAAATTGAGATTTTTAGAATGATATTTGCGCTTACAATTACTTCAGTTCACTAAGAACAAAAGTAAACGTAAGGAATATTCTAGAGAAGTTCTAATTATGTTCAATTTATTGATCTAAAGAAAGTGACTGGCAGGTTATCAGATTCCAGTCAGACCCGACGTAAGTAAGTGAGAAAAGAGGATTACGGAATGTTTGAAATAATTACCTGAAAACTATTACGATGAAATTGTTTGACAAAATTCGATCACAGCCACGATTTTCACTATTTGAACGGGACACTTGCACAAAATCCACGAATACTTTGTTCTTGCACCTTTGATTTTCCGTGAATAACTGAAGTTTTACACGCGGCTGCCGCTAATATTTAGCGCTGCTGTAGATCGTGTGCGATTTTGATTGGTTTAACCTTTGATGACGTATGCGTCACCGCTTTGCTATTGGACCAAGTATGCGTATTCGGCGTAATCTTATTGGCCCACGTTTGTTACTGGCTCAATCGGGATGTCAAAATAAGCGCGATTTTTAAATTGCACAACTTTTGCGTTATCCAAAAGATGTATCATTTTGCTTCAATCAATCATATAAATATCATTTATACAAAATTTTGATGAAATGAACATAAACTCTGAATAGAATATGAAATATTTAAATTCGTTTTTTTACGTCTAAGGTCGAAGTCACGGTGAACCTATAAAGCCTGATAGTTCATTAGCCTACTATGTTCCAGAAAGACTTTTATCATTCTTTCTTTTCAAAGGTGACCTAGAATACTTGTCTTGTTTGTACAGCTACGTGTCGTCTGAAATGGGGTTTAATCTAAGAAGGTCCCAACTGCACTTATCTTTTTTGCTCATCAGATTACCTTTTGTTCAATGATTTTCAGCATTTCTTATACAATCTGTTGATTTATGGGTTTTAAGATTGAGCTGTGTGCTGCTGGCTTAGAATTTGCACCACCCCGACTCATCCCGTGGGTGTCGTAAGAGGCGACTAAGGGCAGCACTCAGACAAAGGAACATATTCCTTTGTCTGAGGGGCAGCAGTGCCCTCTGCAGAACAATTCTACCACTGAACTGCGATCCGCATCTCTCAGGCCCAGCGTGAGGATTATGGGCATTACCCTCCAAGAGATAAACGCTAACAAGGCACTTATCAGGGGGTGGCCTGCGTCCAGCAGTGGACCAATACAGGCTTTGGCTCAGGCAGCCAAGTTGAGGTTGAGGAAGATTGACCGCGTTCATTAAATTTATTTACATATTTGTGCATAAACAAATAAAAAATGTTTTATAAAATAATGTCGTAAAGGTTCCTCGGATATTCAGAGATGAAAATAACTAATCGATATGTAGGTACGAGTACCTAGGTAAGTATGTGAAAAACCTGAAAGTTGAGGCAAAGATAAAATCCTATAGTTTTGGAAAACCACATAATAAAATCCATCATACTGCAATAAGAACGTATAATTACAATAGAATGTATGTAGGTAGGTAGTGTGTAAAAAGAGAAGAGTCGTGGCGTTACGGTGAACTAACACTTTTAGTCGTACTGCAATGACAGAGCAGTGTTGTCAACGCAACAAAAGTGGTCAATTGGCACACGAGCGACCTCAATTCCCACGACTCTTCTCTTTTTGAACAGACTACATATGTTTGTACAATACCTACTTTTCAATGATAGCTCTGAAGACTCAAACGCAAATTCGTCTCAACGAATGACGAAATCTTGAGTTTTCAATGCAAATAATTCACAAATTCTTAAATCTGAGTAACGATTGAGTATTCAGGCCTAAGAATTAATAAATCATAGGTTACAAAAGGGATATCAATAAAACATAAAATATGTACTTATTCCATTTATTTGCCCAACACATTTTTAATATAACAACAAAACATCAACAAAGACTAAAAATTACCTAAATTTATGTCAAAGTCTATTAGATTTTACCCAACAAAGTTACTAATAGAATTTCATAGGATACATTGGTAACTTTGTTACGTATATCGCTTTTATATGGCCTCCCGAGAGCGTACGTATAACGTATTTCTAATTATTTATTTATCTTTACTTAAAAGCTTATAATATAATATACGGAAGCACAGCAATAGGGTATTTGCATCGATTTTTGTCATTATATTATTTAACCGAAAAATGATAAGACGCTCACTGAATTTCGCATTAACAAGGTGAAAAAAACAAATCAAAACAACCATCATTTTCGGGTGATAAAAACGCTGCCATATTGGCGCCATGTTTATTTGACGTCGACGTTCACACTCGATTAAAACCTTTTGTGACGACCTCACTAGTGATCATCTCAGGAGAGGTTTTCCGAAAAATCTGAAAATAACCGACAATACGAAACGTGAAGTGGAAATGTGAACAGTGATGTCACATCCGCTCTAGCCAATGGCGTAGCGTTTTGAAATTTTGCGATTGAGATTTAAAATATCAATTTTTCAATGGTTAAATTCTACAATAAAATCATCTCAAAATGCTTAAATAAATATGTGGATAAGTTTCTATACCAATAGAGAATACGTATATATTTTTTTAGCCATTTTGGAATCACATGCATATTATTATACCCTATTCATTATCACTTATATTTATGAGCCGTCACAGCCAGGCTATGACCACTCCCCTGCGTTCCCTCCCCTTAACACAAATCATGACTAAGAATCAAAGTCCGTAACCGTAACCGAAATCTGTAGGATAATAATATTCCCACATCCGTATCCGTACCCAGATCCGGAATTTTATATCCATAACATCCCTGAATTAGGTCGCAAAATATAGCAGTCTCTTATCATATTATTATTTTGGTGTCAATTCTGTTGTTTTATAATTTGCTAAAATTTCCTTATTTTAGCTAGTTTTGATGTCAAATAGAAGAAAACTATTCAATTTGACTTATTAATTACTGATGTACCTACCTACATTCGTAAATCCTAATTTTAGCTAATTTTGTGTAGGTAATTCTAAAACAACATAATCGACACCATAATAATGCTGGACAATTCACACAGCATCATCTAGCCCCAACCCAAGCAGAGCTTGTGTTATGAGTACTAGAGAACTGATACACATATTACAATATATGTAAGTACTCGTATAACATAGATAGCTATTTTTTATTATGCATAGAAAACGAACAGAACACCCTGAACCAATATCTTCAGGTCGTATAAACATTTGTCCCGTCCCGATGCGGGAATCGAGCCCGCATCCCGCTGCGTCACACAGGTCGTCGTCAGGGAGATGTGTGACCACCCGACAACTTAAAATGCAGAATAGGGACAAAGTTTACTGCTTCGCTATTAAGCTCAAAATCAGTGGAGTGAAGTATGTGATGATGCAATCAGCTCCTGAAAATAAAAGCTCAGGTTAAATGCTAATAAAAGGTAATCTTAATCCTGGAATCAAACATTGGCTACTTTTGTCCCATAAATCAGTCCCCGTGGTATATAAATCACCTTTAAACTTTTCTATAGGAATAACGAGTGCGAAGCTGCGGGGCGCAGCTAGTATAAAAATATTCTCGTCTATTTGATACCATTGTATATATTTAAAAACTAAAACATAATGCAAACTATACTGACGCTAAAAGTATGAAACTCTGTAGCGCACAGGTACAGTATCATAATCACCCTTCTCTGGACATAATGAAATAGATAAAAATGACTTGCAATAATTAATTTTGTTTTAAAAAACTATATCTCGTTGTTTATCTAACTAAGTTGTTCGTCATAATAATCAGTCGCAGCGGGTTTTTGCCCACTGCTGGTTTCCCCAAGTTTGTGCCATAGATAAACTACAGTTCTAGCCGGCGCGGCTAGAACGTAGCGTTGGGGAAATTGAGGCCCAGTGACTCTGTACTAAGTCACAACCAAGATGTATGATTAAAGCCCTACTCACATCAACGCTAATTTTAAAGCGCGTCCTGTGTCACGCGATTTTGCGATATTTGCTTGCGGAACATTTTGTACTAAAACGCATACGTTGACGCACACTCTGCCGCGATTCGGCTTGTCCGAGGCGTATTTATCCATCGATCAAAATTTTTCGCCGGCCCCCCGAAATTTTTGATCGATGTACCTATTTATCGAAATAAAGCATGTTTGAGTTTGAGTTTGAGTTTGATCCAAAGTATTTGATACCAACCTGCTCTCCTGAAGCAAGTCATCGTCTCCATTAGAATGTTCTGGACTTCGGCGCTGTCGCCGCTCCTCGCTATCATGGCGTACTCGCCGGATACCTGATAAAGTTATTTACATTTAGTTATTTAATTCATTCGCGTGGTACAGAATCAAGTACATTGATAGAACCTCAACCTCAACAGCAACCTAACCTAACCTAACCCGCATGCCCAGCGTGGGGATTATGGGCATCACGAGGAGGCCTGCGTCCAGCAGTGGACCAATACAGGCTGTTGAGGTTGAGGTTGAGGTATGTATGTAGTATACTTAATAACCCTACTGATATTATAAACGCGAAAGATGGTAAACATCTAATTCTAATTCTAAGTGGGGGAACTAAGATCTGCACGGACTTCTCGCATAGGAGTGTGTTGTGCATTATCCCCCTACCGGGGATTGTAAATATGTCTGTATGTATGTTTGTTGCTCTTTCACGCAAAAACTACTGAACGGATCGGGCTGAAATTTTGTATACAGGTAGTTCTAGGCCTGAATAACACATAGAGTATTACTTTTTATCCCATAAATCAGTTCCCGTGGGATAGGCGTGCGAAGCCGCGGGGCTCAACTAGTCGTTTATTACATTGTAAATTTATCGCAACACTTAGCAACAAGTTATCGTATAACATGTGCGATAACGATAAATAACGTGTAGGCACGTAATAAAGTGGCGAAAAATCTAAAAGCCGCGAGAAAATTCTTAAACTTTCGTGCTCGGCGATAAAAATAATAGAGATAAGCGATAATTATTTCATAACACGATAAAGTCATTTGTTTTGCAATTAAATCGACTTCTGTAATTATAAGGTTTATAAATAAAGTCAAGAAACACGGACAGCTCATTGAATAAGAATCGACCAATTGCGAATCGGAGTCAGTGTCAGAGTCAAATCGGTTATTTCTTTAGACTTACATAATGAGCACTTAAAAAAGTAAATGTTTTTACTATATAAACAGCTTGATAAATAGTAATTACTATCAAATAAGAAATAAGGTGCAATTGATTCTAATAAATTTAAATTTTTAACCGACTTAAAAAAAAAGGAGGAGGTTCTCAATTCGACTGGATTTTTTTGTTTGTTACATTTGACTCGGTGGTCTGATTTTCACGATTATTTTTTTATATGAACGCCCATTTTAATTTGGCTCAGTTCTGACAACGGAATCCATGACGTTTCATGAAAAAACTATAAAAATTTAAGTCGGTTTATAGTTTTTTCTACCGACAGGTACTGAAGTCCCCCACCCTTCGGCCACCGATGATCTACCCCTCTATACCGTGTCCATTTTGAATGAGGCATAAACGTATACAAACCGCCCATTACTTAACCTAAAATAAACTTTGTTGGCGCGTCCTTTTATACGTAATATACATTACTTGTCGATTTTAGATCCTCCCTTCAATAAAAATTGCTTACAATTATATCTGAAACTCGACGCCAAGCAAGTGAGTTTTTGTTATTTGTATCATGGTTTATTTACTAACATGCTCCATGCTGGATGGATAAACCATAGTTACACCCTGTATATACAGCTGGTACAGTACACCCACTTGTCATTCATCATAATTATGACCTACTGCTGAGTACCTATGTCTCTTCGTTACAAGCTACAAAGATCTCTTCCCTACTAATATGAAAAACGTCTGATTACAAAAACAAAAATTTAGATAATCTACATGCTGAGTGCTGCACAGGTTACGATTCATTCAAGTATTACACTATACCAACCGACCGGTGATTCTCGTTAGATCCAAAATCTATAATAATCGATCTATCGAGGACTTCTCAGTAGATTCATTTCTATATATAAATTATAGTACTTAGTAGTTTTTAGGTGAAAGACCAACAAACATACATGTTTACAATCTTTCGCGTTTATAATATTAGGAGGATACTAACATAGTCTATTTCTACAACTAATGACTTTATAAGTATGTCACAGTACCGAACGTTGCTAAGTTCGGTGCCAGGTGTGAGGTTACCTGATAAACGAAGAGTGGATGGTGTGGAAACTGGTCCTTCGTCTGTCGCACGATGTCCAGGTACGGCAACCCTGGCTTCACCATCAGGAAGTCAGCTCCCTCCGCCACGTCGCGCACCTGCAAACATAATGATGTCAGTTATTTAGACATTTGTTGCTGATTTTTCCTTCGCAATTTATCTATCTATTTTCCCACATTTGGCGACTTGCAGGGTTTAGTTATCGTAACCTTAAATAAACCTTAGTGGCACAGAAAGATGCAGCTTGAAATAAACTTCATGAAATCGCAATCGTATAAATTTAATACTATTTGATTCTTGTAATTCAATGTAATTTAATGTAATGTACTGAATGAATGAAATGTACTTTAATTTTATAGTTTTCAATTTGTTTATATGTCATTATAATTATTTCATCACATTTGTTTATATGTCTAATGTTTTCTAATTGATCTTACTTGAATAGTTAAACTGAACTGTTTTAGATTAGTTACTAACATATAACATAGGATAAGCTACTAACAAATAATGGATTCTAGTTATCTAAACTAAAATAATTTCATTTATTTATTAAAGCCGATTTTGTATGTGATTGTTAGTCAATTGTCTAGTCCTTAATTTTTTAATTCATTTTTATTTGTTTTAAGTCAGCCTTAAACTGCTTTTTGTTTAACTTCTATTTTAAGTATAAAATTGATCTCAACAATTTATTATTGTAATTATCTTTAAGTTAATTTCTTAAGAATTTTGAGTCCACCTATTAGAGGTACATGTATAAGAACAATAAGTACTGCCATTACATTAAGTTATAATAAGCTATTATATGTATACTGTTGGTGAACCTTTATTGAATAAATAAATAAATAAACTTCAGCGACGCGACGATATATTCTGTTCATCATCATCATCATTCGGCAGCATTCGATTCAGTTAGTGCCCAACAAAGGTAGATAAGCCCAGTGCAGTTGCACCTAGCACGGGGATTGCTGTCTAGGGTAGAATATAAAAAAATTACGTCACTTTGTCGTCGAATGCGTAAAATCTTTGAAATTCAACTTCAATAATTTATGCAATGTATGACCCTAGACAAGAATCCCCGTGCTAGGCCGGCTGGTTAGAACAGGAAAATAAGTAATGAATAGTACTTACAGCAGCCCTGGCGGCGAGACCGGCGCTCCCCGGCGGTAGCTGGTAACACTTGCGGTCGCCGGCCATAGGCGCGCTCTTCATTGTGTCTCGGAAGGGTCCGTACATCGCCGACGCAAACTTACACGAGTATGATAACACTGACACCTGGAACATAAAATACATAACAATTTAGAGAGAGAGGGAGAGAATTTATTTTACCCAAAAACATTTAACCCCTTATTCATAATGGTCTGCTAACTTACAGCTGCTAAGTAGTGTTATTTCTCAGTTTGACTTATGTCAATAGAAGAAGATAGAGCGAGAGCAGTGTTCTAAGTTAGCAGACTATTATGAATAAGGGGGTTAAATTGGTAGGCACAATACAGATAGTAGGTAACTTAAAACAATTTTACTAACTAGGTACTTACACTTAATAGAAGGTGGTAAAGGGTAATTTACTAGATAACCAACACACTAAATATATAGACAGGTATTTTATTATTAGACCAAAGAAAATACTCAGAACACCTGAGATATTTGCATATCCTACAGACATTTGTCCCAAGGCGGGGACCCAACCCGCAAACACGTGCGTCAACCTTCACCCGCTACGCCAAATTGGTCGTGAAACGCACATATTCATGTTTTTTTATCAGGGTGAAATAATAATATACAGAGATTTTATTTAATATTAAAAAAAACTAGACTATAGTTAGTTAAAAAAACACTTCGCCACAGATGACAGGATAATTCTGTCATCTGTGTTTGTGCCACATTAATTTGTCCATCAGAGAATTGGACAGGAAACAGACAGGCTGGAAATCCAGGGAATTGGACTTGGAGAATATTAATTTGTACAAACTTAAAAAAAATTGTATGTAGTCATACATACAAAGTTGTTCATTGTCTACATCATACAACATTACATTAATTATAATTATTAACAACACTTATTAATTACAATTAATTGGTAATAGGGTATGTAAATAACAACACTAAAAGAAAAAAATTACGGGCAAAGCCTTTACTTTCTGTGCTAGTTTATAACTGTTATGGCAGAGTAATGATTCTCTTCCAATAAAATATGGGTCATATTATTAATAGGCTGAACCTGTTGGTTTTAAACTTACTCTATTATGCAAATTGTTGGCAATGAGGACATCTTTTATGGCCTTGATCCTGTTGTCCATCATATCTGAAGGTGCTATTATTTGTGCACCTGAAATAGTAGGTAAGAACATATAAACACAATATGAGATTTTAGGAAAAAAAAAAACAAGTTACACCCTGTGGGGTCCTGAATGACCGTTTTCCAGATTAGACAACTTATTCCGGGGCACTTTATACACCTACATACACCTTATAGGATAATGGAGTAATTTCAAGCATGTCTAGAAATAAATTTATTTAAATTTATTGTGAGTTTTACTATGTACGTAATGCAACCACATAGCTGTCAATTATTGCTGTATAATGTAACATTATGATTATTGACAATAACTATACCATCAAATAAAATCCCAAAAATATTCGGCATCGCCGGGAATCGAACCCGCGTCCTCCCCCCGTACTGAGGGGAGGACGCGGGTTCGATTCCCGGCGATGCCGGACGTCATAACACCTAGAATTTTTTTGGGATTTTATTTGATTTCTTGTAAAACTATCATAACATAAGTCATACATAATCAAACATCTTAAAAATATAACATATTCATTACATAATCAAATTAATTTACTGAATTTTAATGAGACCTATACAAGTATAGAAACAAATAACAAAACATATAATAATAAAATTAGGGACACTGAAATAATCTGATTAATGCATTCACTCCGTAGCGGAATACATTCGGCATGCTCTGCATTACTTACCAGCTATTGCATATGCCAGGGAGACTTCAGCTATCCTCTTGACAGATGGTGCATGGTCGATGCTCCCCGCTTCAGTGAGCACCCCGCAGTGTCCATGAGATGTGTAGGGACAGAGGCACACGTCACAGGCTATCAGAAGCTTTGGGTAGGCCGCTCGGATCTTCGGCAGGGCTTTTATTACAGGGTTGTCTGCCGAGTCTGCATTAGAGCCAGTTTCATCCTAACAAGAAGAGATAGTGGTGTAAAGGTGAAAACACTTGCTTTAGTTAGATTAATAATAAAACCTTGTTTGTCACAAAATAAAATAAAAAATTCATAAATAATGTTTTATTTATATTTTTAGGAAAATTATCTAAATATTAATAACAATAAAAATTACAACCAGAGAAAAGAAACTAATCAAGTCAGATCAGTATTTACAATTTAAACACTTGGGCTAATAAAGACTGGTCCAAACAATCAAGAGGTAGCTCATGATCTCATTGCATATATTACCTTTGGCAAAGAATCGATGATTCCAAAGATAAGTATAGATTCCAGTCCATTCTCTATTGGTTCAACTAGAGCTCTGATTAACGCATTCACTCCGTAGCGGAATACATTCGGCATGCTCTGCACTGCTTGACAGGCATCATCATCTTGTCTGGAAGTTGGAAATAATGATTATGCACAAAATTGAGTGATAATCAGAAGAAAAAAAATGTTTTATGGTTAACAAATATCTATGTTACCATAAAACGGGGTGTAACAGGGTCAATAGAAATGTACGAAATACTGGAGCAAGACATTAACATTAACCTGGCTGGCAGCAGTGGAAGTATTCTTAGTCAGTGACTGCTCACCTTCTGCGTCAGTCGATCTGACCTCTGTTTAAGGAAGCTCCAGTCTCTATTTATCCCATTTTACTGCACTCTACTATCTATGTTGTGTATTGTATTGTAATAAGTGTATAGAGTCTGTTCAAAAAGAGAAGCATCATGGTGTTACAGTGAACTAACACTTTTAGTTGTACTGCAATGACAGAGCAGTGTTGTCAACGCAACAATATTATTTTGCACATATTGGCACATTGATTCCCAAGATGCTTCTCTTTAAGAACAGACTCTATCAGTTGTCTAGTACCCATAACACAAGCTCTGTTCAGCCTGGGGCTTGATAATACTGTGTGAACTATCCAACATTAATATCATAATGTTGTAAATGTACAACTTTGGTAGGTAACATGGCAGTGTATCATGCATCAGATAACGGTAACTTTTTTTTGTGAACTTTGACAAAGTGAGACCTTACTTCTCAGTAAACATGATATTTTTTTATAGGAACATGACAAAAAAATGGATAGGAATTATGCAGATGAAGGCTGTTTATTCCATTATTCGGGTATAGTGTAGGTAAGTGTAACTGGTAGATGACATGAAGACTTACAATAGAAACACTGGATACATCAAATTATGCGGTTGTATGTTGGTGTTAGAAGCTTGAAACTTCCTCAGGGTATCATGAAAGTAGCCACCTTGCAAGACATGGTCGTAGCTATTGAATAATTTATTCATGATTGACTGGTTTCTAAATTTTACTGTTCTGTGATGAAACAGCTGGGTTTGTCACAACACAACGACACAAACAACACAACACAACACAATTGTCGAAGGCACCTCGGTAGAGTCAGTAGGGTACGTTCCGAGTCATTCATGCCTAAAGCGCTCACGGACTGCACGAGCTATGCGCGCACGAAGCCCCGTTCCGATTTATCTGAGCGCGTTGGTGCGCGTTTTTTGAAACGAAACGCTCAGTAAGCGCAAAGAGAATGTAAAAGCGCGCGCTCTTTTGAAAACAGAACAAAACTATTCCAAGAAGTTGAAGATGAATCTCGTACTTGGGTATTTCTTTATCCCAAAACTGAGAAATATTCAAACAGTTAGGTTCCACTTTTTAAATTTTCTGCTTGTGCACGGCACTCATAAAGAAGTTGAAGGAACGCACAAGCTGCCTTGTATCGAAAGGTAAGGCAGTTCATGCGCTCCCGTGTGCTCGAGGGGCGTGGCAAAGTGGGCGTTGCCGTGCGCTCTATCAGCGTGCTGAAAGTTGAAACGAAACGATTTCATGCGTTGAGCATGAATCGGAACGTACCCTGAGTATTCAACTCGATTGTCATGTCAAGTATTGTCATAGAAATAACTTCAACTTCTTATTTCATGGCTTGGTGAGTCTGCCACGAATAAATTGTTTTATTCTTCTTCGTTTCTTATTTTTGGCCCCGTTTGTCATGGTTTGACACAATTCTGCCAATCTCAGTTGTCAATTGCACAGAATGAAGGAATAGGAATAAAATTCAACATCCTTCTACGAAATTCAAGTAGGTGTTTCTGTTTTGGATGGCACTCGCAGTCGACACTGATAAAAGAACTGACATTGGCACGCCCCATAGAGTTTAATAGTACTCAATGGGCACGCCCAGACATCTCACGTCTTCGATTATGCAAAATGTGGGTATGAATCTGTAGGTTCTTTCTTCTGGCTTCAACGTCAAGCAATGTTTACGTGCAAAGCCAATACCAATAGTCCAAGAAGAGAAAATTGAAAAAAAAGCAAAGCAAGTCCTTCCATTTGGTTTACAAGAAGTTGAAGTCGTTGTTTTGGTCAAATTCAACAAATTTTGTTTGACTTGTTGTGGCCGCCGCCGCCGCCGCCGCGCCGCCGCCGTGCTCGTGGGCCGTGGGGTGTCATTTTTGTTTTTGCTATTTTATTCTTTTGTTTTTTCATTAAGACTCATGTACAAGATTTAAAGTAACATTGTGTTGTTGTGTCTTTAGTTGTTTAGAACAGGAGTTAAGTTAAAAAAACATGTCCAAGAAAGTTAAAGGAAAAAAATGCGATACAAGTTGTGTCCCAGAGACCGACATCACCCACACCCCGCCGAAGCGAATTCGCAGACACCTAATAAATGAGAATATTAAAAATATTGGTATGACGAGGAAACGCAAGTCCTGCGACAAGACGACGCCGCCGGGCCTCGTGAACGGTCAGTCACGTCACATTATACCCACCGAAAAAACATTGGCAAATGACAAATTAAGCAATATTATAGAATCTCGGCACCACGCTTCTCTGGGTATCAAAATGGAGCCACAAGACGACGAGTCAGAGAAGAGTTCGGAGCACTTTGAGATGATTGATATAAAATGTAAATTTGAACAGACAGAGGAATCTGAATCCAAGTAAGAACTTATCTCTAGACATTGCTAGAATATTCAGAACCTTTCTTATGTAAAATATGTTTTACAGTGACCCTCTGGATAACAATGCCAATCAAGCCAAGGAGCTGTTTCAAGCATTACCAACAAATGACCAACGGGAGCAGCTGAATGGGAAGCAAGATGTACCATTTAAACAACAAGCAAGGTAGCTAAATCAATTCTTGATCAAATATATAAATTTTCAAACATAATTAACTTTTCCCGAATGAAAGAAAAAACTTTGAATCTCCCATAACCCATAAACTGTTTCTTCCATCCTTATTTAATAGAATATACTTACTTTATTGATAAACTAATTCATATTTTATTTTTGCCAATAATTTAGAAAATGTAAATATTACAAAAATATCTTAGTTTGACAAATTCATTACAGATGTAAGCGGGTTAACTACGAACCATATTTGTATTGGAATAACAACAATGTTTCATTTCTTAACAAGTGACATCTTCAGTGTTAGTGGGGTTCGCGAGAAGAGCGGATACCACATCCCTCAGAGCACTGTGTTAAGGGATGAAACAACAGTGTTCTTCCAACACAAATAAGGTTCGTAGTTAACCCTCCTACATCCATCATAAATGTAAATAATGTACGAATTGTTTTTAATTTTAGGCCTGACATGGACAAAACAGAGGAAGCACCCATCAGCCAGACCGCAGCACAAACCAAGCAGATGGGCATATGGCAACCGTAAGTAGCTCTAGACATGCGCCACGTTCTGTAATACATAATTCCGCAATTCCTTGAAACTGAGTTGCTTATTTGCGGGATATTTAAGCTTTCAAGGGTCATATTTAAATTGTCATAACTTCTAAACTATCTTATTCAGGGCTAAGATGCAAGACTTATTTTGAAGCACACATTCTGTACTTTCAAAAACAATAAACATGTACTTAGCTTGACAGTTTCAACTTTATGACAAAGCTAATAATTTTAAAAACATTTATTATTGGCTATCAAATGAGTCCTCTATCATCTACCCAGGACCTCTGCATGAGTAGCTATAGCTTAAACAATACAAGCACCTGTGCAAAATAAAATGGCTGCCATTTTATCTATATATATAAAAATAGGAATAGTTACCATACTTCACCCCCAAAGTCTCCGACACCGGTAACCAGATACATTGTAAAAATAATTCAACAATGAATTTCTAAATGACTGATAATATCATCAATCAAAGTTTTCGCCTGGAGGCAGTGAAATACCTGATCGAAGGATAATATAATTTGTTTCTTGTTACGCATATATTTGTGATATTTTTTTCTTGATCAGTCGCTTTGCCGTCTCCCACGATCAAATAATGGTCCTCCTTGCGGAGCTCCAGGAGAACTCGGAGGCGGCGCGGGGTTTCTCGAGGATGACTGAAGGCAGGCAGCGCAACAAGACGTTCTGGACCCAGCTGGCTCGCACCCTCAACGCCGTGCGTGGGGGCGCTCATAAAAACGCAGACGGGTGGGCAAAGGTAGGACTTATTTTTGTTTTGTACTAAGGAATTTACGGTAAATTTCTGAAAGGTTTTTCTGTAAGCTGGTATGTAAAACTGTATTGAAACATGAGTCCCCAAATTTCGCCCGAAAGCGGTCATTTCGTAAGTAGTTAGATACACATTGAGTTTTGACGCTGTATTGTGGATGAAAAGAACTAGTAGGACTTCCATATATCGACTGATTTGTGACGCCAATGTCGTTAAAAAACAAAAGACCTAACCAATTTACTGTCTGAATAATCTGTTTTTTTTATCAGTACTGGCAAGATAAGAAACGCAACGTAAAGGCGAGCGTCGCGAGACGCGAAGCGGCGTGTCCTGTGACTGGCGGTGACGACTTAGAAGTGAGGACGCCACTTACTGACGTGGAGCAACGAGTGGTCGCCATCATGGGCGGCCTGGCCTTCGCCAATGGGGACGCGGAGCTGCGGGTACCAGTGTTCTGTGTAAGTTAGCGGCGAGTCTTGTGACTGGCAGCGACAACCTCGAAGCGAGGACGACACTCACAGACGTGGAGCAACGGGTGGACGCCAACATGTGCGGCTTGGCCTTTGCCAATGGGGACGGCGCGGCGGGCAAAGAAATTCCAATATAGAAACAAATAAAACTAGTATTAACAATGGAAACAATTAAGAACTGCAAACTATTGCAAACCATCTGCAGGTATCTTCACTGATGACTAGTCGGAAGCACCCCTAAGACTCTGGCTGTATGGCAATACTGATACGTTGCGCCAGATATTCATTAACTCGTTTAGCGCGTCAGCAAACCCAGCAGCCTCGGTACACCACGGACCTAGTGTCTCCAAGGAAAAGAAATGCTCTGTCGAGACCTTAGTGTCTGATATCTGTGGTCGAAACCATGTGACCAGCGGCACCCGCACCAGCCCTCACGGATGTCCTCGGAAGATGGAAAGGCGCAAGTGTGTCAACGGATGTAGCGCCTCCCCAACTCCCGTGGGGCTAGTGTACTTAGGTACCTAAATTTAACTTTTTGCAGGGCGAAGGACCCAGAAACTCAGCAGCCGCAGCAGCATCCACCCAAAGTTCTTCCGACAACAGTATGATGGTAAGAATTCAAATTATAAATGTAGGATTACATAAATGTAAGACTATAATAGACGGGGGTACCCACTTCGGTAAGTATTAATTTTATCACTAACGTAAAAACGGTTAAAAGACAATAATGATGGCAGAGTACCTTGTTTGGGTACTCTGCAATTTTTTTATACCGTTCTACCAACCTTCTGATTAATTTTCGTTGTTTTCGTGTTATTCGACTTACTTATTTGATATTTTGTGAAACGTTTTTAATAAAATATAAAACCTACTTAACCGAAAACTACTTTAAACGCCAAGAGAGGTCATTTCAAACTATCTTATTTGCATACTCAGTCATAGTCATTGAGTTAGTCATACTCAGTCATAGTCATTGAGTTAGTCATACTCAGTCATAGTCATTGAGTGACAGTTACTCAAGCATGGTCGATGACTGAGCAGCTTTCATAAATGCGGCCCTTCGAGGAAAGGTAACGTCGGATTCTTGGGCTTACTGGATGACCTTCTATACTATACTATACCATTTAATTTGAAAGATCGACACCACAGTTTTCTAGCAGTCGAACCATTGTTCAAAGAAAATGTTTTCCTATCGTACAACTGCAAAACAAGCTACAATTTGGTATCAGGCACAAGTAGATTACTTCAACGGCCTGTATTGGTCCACTGCTGGACGCAAACCTCCCCCTGATAAGCGCCTTATTGGCGGTTATCTCATGGAGGGTAATGTCCATAATCCCCACGCTGAGCATGCGGGTTGGGGTTCGCAGTTTGGTGGTATACTTGCTTTGCAGTGGGCGCTGCTGCCCGACCCCGGTGGATATCCCTTAGTCGTCTCTTACGACACCGACGGGATGAGTTGGGGTGGTGCAAATTCTAAGCCAGCACCACCCAGCTGTACGAGTAGATTAGGTAGGTAGGAAATATAAATAATTGTCGACGTGGTAGTTTTAATTCTTTTTTCTTCATAAAGTTTTTGTTTTCAGCTGGACTCCACATCATCATCGTCGCCGTCAATTTGGATGGTTAGTTAAATTAAATACCCATACCTATTTTTTTTATGAAAACGTAAGAGGGCGCCATTGGCGCCATTTTGTGAAAAGGATAGGCATAGGATTTCGCGTTTATAGGAGCGGGACAGAGCATACGTTTGGGACGATACACGACGGCGTATGCGCAAAAATTATGTTATTGTTTATTTACATAAAAAACTACACGACTTGCCCAAACCAAATGATCCCTCCCCAACTACTTACGAATCAAACCATAAGTCATTTCAATAGACCGCAGCAGGGGTCGTCAGATCTCGACCAAATTATGTGCGAAACTGGGCACTTTCATGTTTTTATACTTCGATTTTTTCTTAGTAGTGTTATCAAGTTCAAGGTACAAAAAAAATGTGAGTAATTCGGGTTTTTTGTATCTTCCAAGGGATCCCAGGGATCCAGGAGAAATAAAAGAGGTTCGCCCCTTAAAAGGTTATCATTATTTATTTTATTTTATTTTCAAATCTTCGGAAAACTTACAGCTAGAACAAAAACATGAAATTTTAATCTAAACACATGAAAGTAACATGTACCTGGAGGCTATTTATATTTATCTACTAGTCTAGGCTAACTGCCTACAACCAAAGAACTTATAACGCGACACTTTACAAAATTGCTGAATAAGTCTTTAACGTTATAAATCCTAATAACGACACATCTGAAACCTACATCATTTTCTACTTTCTCAACAGCCTGTACTGGTCCACTGCTGGACTTCCTTCCTCTTCCTCTGATCAGCACCTTATTTGATTTTATCTCATGGGGGTTAATGCCTATAATCCCCACGGCCATGCGGTTTGGGGACATTGAGGATTGCAGTTCGGTGGTAGAATTGTTCTTCCGGGGCCCTGCTTCCCGCCCCCGGTGGATATCCATTAGTCGCCTCTTACGACACCCACTGGAAGAAATGAAATGGTTTATTTGACACGACACATTACAACAACTAAAAATTTATGGAAGAAAAAACTTAACTAGATAATAATTTAAACTAAGAATTAACACTAAGATAGGTAAAGTGTAAAAACGGTTAGCTACTTGATGCAAACAAAAATCACCAAATTGTTGTAAAACTTAATACTAAAATATTAGTTACCTAATAACATACGTAACTGCTTGAAAAACCACCGAATGTCGAGTCAGAGTCAGAGTCAAATCGTTTATTTCTTTAGACTAACAAAATAAGTACTTAGACAAGTCAAATTTTGACTATAAAAACAGCTTGATAAATAGTTATTACCTACTATCAAAAAAGAAATAAGGTGCAATTGACTCTAATTCACTTAAATTTTTTGTCCACTAGCGGAAGAAGTGAAAAAGAAACCACTAGCAAGTTTATCGCTTATCAACTAATACAATCTTACCATAAGTAAGTCTAACTGGTCTTACATACTATTGTCTGTGTGGAACTGGGCGACATCCGGCCAAGCATTAACATCATTAACGTAGTCATCTACGGAGTAATTTCTTGATAAGATTTCGTTATATGTACAGTTTAAGGCCCGTATTATGAAAGCTTGCTCAGTCATCGAGCTACGCTTGAGGAACGCTTTCCTATGGCATAAACGTCACTCAAGCATAGCTCTATGACTGAGCAAGCTTTCATAATACGGGCCTAAGTCTTAGTCACAAAGGTATCAACTCAGTATATAGCTGTGTAGATAAGTCAAAATTACCTACACAGCGCTGGTGTTATGTTGACCCTAGTGAGAAGAGTTGGGGTGATGTAAATTCCAAGCACCACACAGATTCAACAGCATCTACTTATTTGCAGGAGGTTCCGATAACTCCAGCACCATTAACGCAAGAGGACCCGAGCTTACCTCAGCTCGAGCAAGCACTACCACCCTCGTCTGCGTCTTCATCACCATCCACTCAAAGTGCACCGCCACCAGCTGTTTCTGACAATAGGGTGGTGGAAGATGATCATCTTGCGCTCCTCCGCAGCCAGCACGAGGAGAAGATGGCAGTAGAACGCGAAAGGAATCTACTCTTAAGCCAACTGGTGGAAAAAGTCGATAAAGCGGTCGGAATGTTAGGAGATGTGTTGTCTCGTATACCCAGGTAGACGCATAGATAAATAATGCTGGACAATTCACACAATATTATCTGGCCCTAAGCTAAGCAGAGTTTGTGATATGGGTACTAGATAACTGATATACTTACTTATACAATACACTACGTACATGTTGTATTATAGATAGATATTTTTATTGTATATAGAAAACATCAAGAACACCCTACTAATATCTGCAGATCGTACACACTTTTGTCCCAAAACCAATTCATGACGTTTGAAGATCAGCGTTTGCACGAATCGGAAATTTCGATTTAGCTTTTAGAGTGTAAGTCTGGGTGAGATTCTGTATGTTTGAGATTCTGTGAGCGTGATGTATGAATGGGTGGACATTTATCTATTTTTACAGTGTTTTGATGTATCATGGTGTATTTATTGACTTTTAATTTTTATCTTAGCTTAACAAACATTGTTATTTTGACCTGTGATATTTATCAATTCAATTTATCCAATCGTTATAAGTATTATTATCTACCCTATTGATATATGTACATATAACCATATTGTTTAACACCTTCATGGCCCAAGGCGCAGGTGCCAGTCTCCGTCCCCGTGTAGCGGGGCGGAGACTGGGCAGTGAATGCGTTAAAGTATTATTAATTATTTTGATAGATCATGTTTAAGTAGGTTTGTAATTAATTACATATATTCTAAAACTAAGGATGTTATTTACAATAATATACCTACTATGACATGCACCAAGCTTTACATAATGTAATTGGACTCATCCCTGTCGTTTAATGTAAATTAAATAAATTTAATTCAAATATGTTTAATAATATCTAGGAAAAGCGGACATCTTCATCGTCCGATATAAATATGTACCTACATAAACGGTTGTAAGGTTTAAAACGTTACCATTAGGTATCCTATTGTTATACGTTTATGTAAGTAATAATTTTAAGGTGTTTTTATAAGTAGGTACTTAATAAATTATTTTAAAGTAACACAAAGACTTTCTGTACCTACTACACTTACGCAAATCGATATTGGGCTTTTAAAAATTTAGGGGTTCTAAATTTTTAAAATCCCGACGACGATGTGCGTCGACAAAACGGATAAGTATTCGATTTGATAAAAAAACAAAAAATAGAAACCGGCCAAGTGCGAGTCGGACTTGCGCACGAAGGGTTCCGTACTATTATCTAATAAAAAAAAAATACAAATCACCCCAGTAATCTTCCGCAAAAAAACAAAAAGTCAATGTGACGCGGCATAAAAGTACTGACCGACGTGTAATCAGCCTTATTTAAATTTTATTTATTATGTTTATCCAAAATGCGGGCAAAGCGTCTTGGAATATGTCAAAGATCATTGGGCGGTTTTGACCCACTTTTTTTTTTTCGCGCACAGTGTTCAAATCACTTTTAAAGTAAAGTATTCAATTCCACTTTTCTAAATATGTAAATTTTTTTTATGTATCTGCTGGAGGAAAAATGTTATGTAACAGTATGTATGTGAGTCTAACTATAATTCTATTAGACTAAAAACTAAAGATTTTACTGTCAGCATTGTGAAAATGTATGTACAAGCATAAGAAAAATGTTTGTATCGCATAACAGATTGTATGTCTCTCTCGCTCGCACTTTCGACAGGTAGAAAATAACAATAAGGTATCGAAGTGCGCGTGCGACGCGCCGCCTGCGCCCCACCCGCTCTGACCGCCCCGCAGTCGTACGTCATCCTTCGTTTCGATCTGTGCGTTTAAACTCGTGTTTCCGATTTTTGCATTTTATTGATTACTTGAGCGTGTTTTATGGACCCCTGATTTTGCTTGACGATTGGTTTACATTAACATGGAAAGACAAAATAGTTGCGTGTCGTGTAATCGATCTGTTTTACGTCGACGAAAACACATATTGACAGTTCTCTTTTTGGAAAGACAAAGGGATCTTGTAGATTTATTATTGCAAGAAATAATACCACGTGAGGTAAGTACACTACACTGTCATCGTATGTGTATGACTCGTCGCGTGCTCTTGATTGTACAAATGTTGCTTTGCTCAATGTAATGGCTCATTTTACTTCTTGATAAATGGAGGAATATATATATTTTTTTTTTCAATTGTTTCAGATTACTTTTAATGGCTCACGGGCCATGTGCCATGCTTGTTGGTCAAGGTTAGATCGTCGTTTACGGAATCAACCCGTACAAAATGAACAAGTACAAAATAAACCAGTACAAGATCAGCCAGTTGAAGAGCAACCAGTGCAAGATCAAGTACAATTGCAGCCTAGTTTTGTTACGCCTAGAGGATATAAGCGAGCATCGAATACAGCGAGACATTGTATTTTTACAAACTGTAGAAATGTAGTGGCCCATAATGTTCCACTATATGCTAAGTTCCAACTCTTACACAATCACAATTTTTATATACCAGAATTAGCTCGGGTTTGCAATGCTCATTTTATGGGGAATGATTGGGTAGACTTGCTCAACACTACATCCCACGAAAACTTTGACAGTACTCATGTTGTTGGTATGATGAATTTATATAAATGGGGTATCGAACAAAGAAGCAACCTTGATTTCGAAAATATTGAAGAAATAGAGGACAATGAATTTCACTTTTGGACGGGACTAACAAAATATCAATTTAATGTTATTTTGAACCAAACGCCTTCACTGGGTGATCGATCAGTTCATCCTGCCACAGTTCTTGGAATTTTTTTAACAAAAATAAGAACCGGTGAACCAGATGAGCGATTAGCCACTAAATTCAATATGTCGAGGAGAACCCTAGAAAGGAAGTTGGCGATAGCAAGAGAATGCTTAAGTAATGATTTTGTTCCACAGCATTTGGGCTTAAATCATATTACTAGGGAAGATGTGGTGGCCAAGAATCTTGCAATTCCAAGCCATTTTTTTGGTGGTAACTATAATGAACCGGCGGCCATTCTCGTATGTGATGGAACATATATTTATCTACAAAAGAGTTCGAATTTCCTTTTCCAGCGCAAAACTTACAGTCTTCATAAGTTTCGGAACTTAGTAAAACCCTTCCTTATAGTATGTACCGACGGCTACATAGTAGATGTTACGGGGCCTTACACTGCGACTACTTCGGACGCAAGCATTATGCGTGACCTGATGCAAGAAGATTCTCCGATTCATGGGTTCTTGAGAGTTAATGATGTTTTTATATTGGATCGTGGATTTCGGGATTCGATTGATAAAATTGAGGAATGCGGGTATAATCCTCACATGCCGCCTACAAGAGTAAGAGGAGAACAACTGACGACACTAGATGCTAATAAATCTAGATTAATAACAATGATCCGGTGGGTAGTGGAAACCATTAACGGCAGATTCAAGAAAGATTTTAAAATCTTCCGCCATGTATATTTTAACGTTGCCATGAGAAACATGATGGTCGACTTCAAAATAACTGCGGCCATAATTAATGCTACTCGCCATCCATATGAGGACCATATGTATGCGGAACAATTCATAAGAATTATAAATGAACGAATGAATGAACCCAATGAGATGGCAGAATATGTGATTAACCATAATTTAAACAGGCAGAGAGTAGCGTTTGTGCGACTCGATGGCAATGATCCGGATTTTGATGACTTTCCTCGGCTTACATTTGACGAATTAATATTGTTTACGTTGGGATCATACCACTTGAGAATCGCAAGATCGTATTGCCACGAGCACATGCGTGAGGATGGTGTATACACTATCGAACTATACCGGCACCAAGAAATTATTGAAAATAAGATATTGATAAGAGGCAGAATACAGTCACGACACGTCCGTGCAAAGCAGTACTACACCTATATTTTAGTAGATCCTACCCATATTGGAAGAAATAGCATCCAACAGTATTACTGCTCGTGTATACACGGCCGTCGCACTGTCGGAAGCTGTGCACATGTTGTAAGCGTCGTATACTTTCTGTCATGGGCCAGGCATCAAGACGTGATAGACGCGCCTGCAGCCTTTTTAGATGAATTAACTATAGATTTTGATAATGCAGAATAAAAATATTATTACCGCAAAATGGATTTTATTTTCGTATTCCTGGAAATTGTTCAAAACAACTGTTTTACAAAGTATTTTTACAGTCAGGCCAATAGTTTTTACTTAGTTCATTATAAAAGTGCTATAATAATAATTTAAAAATGCTATAATAATTATTTAAAAAATGCTATAATAATAATTAAAAAAAAATTTTTTGCGGTTCTCCCATATCCTGCAATAATGCGACCCATACCATTAAGTAACATATACATTTAACTACATACCTAGCCCTGTTTCGTTTTTGTGCGCCGTGGGTCATATGTCCGAACAAAATGCCCAATGACCTTTCAAGGCGTATTAGGAAAATAGCTAAGCAAGATGCCGCTAAGTAAAAAGGTAGAGTTTTGTTATTATAGTGCGTAAGCCATTTGTTGTTATAGCGGGTACAGAAATACATTAACTGGGAAAATTTTAACTGTCTAGCTATCACGGTTCATGAGATACAGCCTGGTGACAGACGGACAGCGGAGGCTTAGTATTTATTTATTTATTTATTCAATAAAGGTTCACCAACAGTATACATATAATAGCTTAATATAACTTAATTAATGGCAGTACTTATTGTTCTTATACATATACCTATAATAAGTGGGCACAACATTCTTAAGAATAACAGTCTTAGTAATAAGATCCTGATTTAATTTTACCCTTTGGGTATGGAACCCTAAAAACAACACGGTAGATGGAATAGTACCGATCGACTATCGAACGTGGTTGGTTCGATTCAACGATGCGCTGCAATTTGATCGTTATTCGTCTGACCGTCGTCGCGTCGTCGTCGTCGCCTGTTGCACCGCATCGTACAGTGCGGTGGAGCGGTTGCATCTTCGATCATCTGTTAGTACTTACCTACTATATATTTATGGAAAGGATCCAGTACCGACTCTATTTTAATGCCCATAGAATCAACATAGAATAGATAAAAATGACATCGCATCGTCATCCATAGCGTCAATTATTGAAGTTGAACTAATTAATTTCAAACATTTTACGCATTCGATAACACGTTTTTTTTTCTATTCTACCCTAGACAACAATCCCCGTGCTAGGCCTACACCAAGGAACATAAATACTAGGCGGCCTACACGGTCTTGCCGAGGCTTGAGGATATAACCTACCTTAAGGGCTTGAGGAGGAGAAATCACATTACCGAGGTACGAGGAATGTAGGACGAAGAAACCTTTAGCCTGTTAGTTTTTCTATTTTATAAAATATAAACCTTCCTCAGGAAACATCCCAAAAACTATCCACAAATATACAGGCAACAGGCAACATCCCAGAACTAGTCAAATCGGCAGATAGCGGTGAAGTGGGTTCATGTGGTAGGTACTGCGTTCCACTCTTGTTTCACCCCCATGAAATGAATTTTTGTTAAATTTTTTAGGGTAAAAACATTTAATCCTCGTCCCGCATATAGTTTATATAGTACTATAAAAACTCGATGTCGTCCCAAAAATTTCGCGGCCGCCCCCGATATTTTTGATCGATGGCCTCCAAAAGTAAATTTGTAAAAACGATTGTTCACACACGCACAGCTGGTTCTCACCAAAGATATTCACATTATTCATTTCATTGTCATTAATTTGACAAGTCTATGATGTTCACACTTGTGTCTATTCTACTGTCTACTCGACAAGGAACCTACAATGTACAACGTTGCCCATAATTTTGTAATTTTCTTATATCTTTTTGATAAACATTTTATCGAAGAATTCACTTCCTTTATCTATCTTCATTACCAAACAACGTTGCTTTTATTTTTATTTTACTCGAATATTACGGACATTGGCAAAATTATGTCAACCCAGACGTAGACGCCATATAAGAAGGAAAGAAGAAGAAGACTGGTAAATTGGCGGCAAAATCTTTCAATGTTCTAGAGTTTTCCATCCACCACAGGGTTGCCAACTGTACAAGGTTCCTCCTACAAATACGAGATTTATGGTCATTCGTACTATGTACGAGGACACTTTCAACCTCGTACAATTATGTTCATAAATACGTACAACGTGCATACCTACTCTTTTATCAAACAAAATACAGTCATGATTTATTTAGTAGTACTTAACTATTTACAAGCAATAGTTAATATCTTTGTGTAAAATGAATAAGAATAAGAATCATTTACTGTGTTTACATAGTTGGTCTTATGAACTACAAATAATTGTTCCAACAGTTTGTCCTTTCGGACATACAATAATTGTTTTGTACTATACTAGTACAAAGGTAGGTAGGTACTTAAAAATTAAATGAATTGCACATTTTCTATCACACAATGTTAACAATAGGAAGTCAATATTTATCTTAATTTTGGAGGGATACTCTCAAAGTATTCTTTAATATTATAATGGGTTTCTGATACTAAGCATTTTCTTAATTTTATTTTGAACGTATTTTCTTCGATTTCTTTGATTTCTAATGGTAGACTATTGTGAATTTTAACGGCAGAAATATATGAACTTTTGTGGAATGTTGCATTATTTACTTGAGGCATACACATATTATACTTATAGTTTATGCGTAGGGTATTATGTTGACTAGAGTGATTTTCAAAGATTAAGTGATGACCTTATTTTAATAGTTTCACGTGCCTTAATTTTGGTTAGGTCACCATTTAGAGATTGTATTTATGAGGTTCGAAAGCTAAAATACGAGTTTTTTAGCAGCTCAGTACGAGGAAAAAAACTATACTGTTGGCAACCCTGCACCACAGACCACTGTTTCAACCAGAAGAGAAGGCCGCGTTTCAGCGTTCTGCCGGTGTTTGAAATTTGTTCCAAAGAGAATACAATAACTTCGTGAATAAAAGCACGTATAATTATAATAAAAGCACTGTGGCTGTGCTAATAAATAGAACCTTGCACCAATATCGATAAATTTGTGAATTCACGATGGCAGAAGTGCCATACCAAGCCGGGTATGCAAAATCTGGAAGAGCTGCATGTAAAGGATGCAAAAATTATATACATCAAGGGGACTTGCGCTTTGCGGTAAAGGTACAGGTGAGTCAAATTACCAACATTACCTACTTGTTCTTATTTTAATGTATTTCTATGATTTTGAAATCGTAAAACATTTTACCGGGAAAGTAGAATTTCCACACTTTATCCGAAATCGTTCAGCCGTTTAAGCGTGAAGGAATAACAAACATAGAAAGCTTCCCCCATAAAATGTACTGGCTTTTGCCCGCGGCTTCGCACGCGTGTTTTGGGTTCGTGTTTTTTCATAAAGTATAGGCTTCTTCATATCGTGAAAGTGTTGAGCAGA
Organism: Eupithecia tripunctaria; assembly: GCA_955876795.1. Taxonomy (NCBI): domain Eukaryota; kingdom Metazoa; phylum Arthropoda; class Insecta; order Lepidoptera; family Geometridae; genus Eupithecia; species Eupithecia tripunctaria. Next base: position 1,650,512 of record OY041600.1, read on the forward strand.
GAGCCAGCCAGGCGGTGTGTAGCCTAGCCTAGGCCTAGCTTTGTCCGTGTAAATCCTACACACAGTGGATGCACAGTGAAGATAGGTTAGGTTGGTGGGTTGGAACCGGCGAGTGAAAATAAACGAACAGAATCACATAGCACAATAGTTATTATTGTCTAGTGAAAACAATTAGGAATTACATTATACGATTAACACTTAATTATTGGATATAGAAAATCAGCTTTATACAGACATGTTGTGTGTGCTATTTCAGAACAGAGAGAGAGCAAGTAATCATTACGTTGATTATTACGCAGAACAGATTTTAGAGTTGAGTTCTGTCAGTGTCAACGAGACGACATTGACAGATGTAAAGCATTGATTTAATCATAAATCCTTACTTTAATCTCAGCCTCATAGACAAGTTGAATGGTGTACCAATACATATTCCAACACTTCCCCTTACACCATACAACGGAACTCCAACCCTCATTACAGTTATACAATACAACTTCATGGAGTTCTTACATTTAAATGAAACCTAAAGCCATTATGTTTACAGGAAGACAAAGCTTTTGTTAGAATGTCAGCTATCATTTCCGTAGTAGGCATGTATGAGACACAAATACAATTTTTAGAAATCAAATCTCTTACAAAGTGATAGCGTACATCAATGTGCTTTGTCCTTTTATGACATTGAATAGATTTCAAGATTTTCTGGGCACTCTGATTATCATTAAATAGTTGACACACAATATTTCTATTCATTATCTCAAACAAAAACTGTTTGATAAACAGAATGTCCTTACAGGCGTCACTTATGGATAAGTACTCTGCTTCAGTACTTGACATAGCGACGCAGCGCTGTTTTCTGCTCTCCCAATTAACAGTATTAGACCCTAACTTTATTACAAAACCAGTATAAGATTTTCGGTCAATAGGATCATTCGCCCAATCAGCATCAGCATAAGCTATAAGGTCTAAATTATTACATTTACTAAAAACTAAACCATAATCAATAGTTTTAGCTAAATAGCGAAGGATCCTCTTTCCTGCTAACCAATGAGTCTTATCATAACAATTATTAAATTGACTTAAAACATTACATGCATATGTTATATCTGGCCTAGTACAGACACTAAGGTACATTAAACTACCTATCAATTCTCTAAAATTATAATCATTGTCAGACACATTATTATCACATTTATAAAATTTTTCATTCATTTGCATTGGTGTTGAAATACTTTTGCAGTCTGACATTCCAAAACGACATAACAATCTTTTAATATAATCTTTTTGAGTCAACATTATAGTACCTTTTTCTCTATTTCTAACAATATTTATCCCTAGACAATTTTTAACTTGGCCTAAGTTTTTAATATTAAATGTATTACTAAGAATGGACAACAATTGCTTTTTCTCCACATTATCATTACTGAATAAAAAAAAATCATCAACATATAGAGCCAAAATAATTAAATTGCTAGAGTTTCTCTTAACATACACACAAGGTTCACATTTTGTTTGAGAATAACCATTAGTAAGTAGCAATTTATTTACAGTATCATTCCACGCCCTACTTGCTTGTTTCAAACCATAGATGCTTTTCTGTAACAAACAGACTTTATTATTATCAGTTATAAAACCTATAGGTTGTTCCATAAATATTTCCTCCTTTAGTTGACTATGAAGGAAAGCAGTAGTTACATCTATGTGCTCTATGTCCATGTCCAACTCATTTGCCAAATTAAACAATATCCGCATTGTTGAGTGTCTGACTACTGGGGAAAATGTCTCATCATAATCAATACCATGTTTTTGACTAAAACCGCGAGCAACTAGACGAGCCTTATACTTGTCAAAATTTCCAGAAGTATCTTGCTTGACTTTAAATACCCACTTACATTTAACGATGTTTTTATCTAGTGGTCTCTCGACTAATTTCCAGACACCATTGCTTAACAAAGAGTCATACTCGGCTTGCATGGCTGCTTGCCACTTCGCGCGAAAATGACTGGCCATAGCATCCTCATATGATAACGGTTCGTCAAATGCAATCTGCCCATGAGAGTAGAGAGAATAATCGTACTCGCAGTCACCATACCTTTTAGGTGGCATACCCCTGGTACTCCGTACAGGACGTTGGTTTGGCAACTCAAAATTGCTCGGTCTGCATTCAGTATCCAGCATAGAGTTGCCCTCAGACTCTACCATATGGTCGCTCTCCTCTGCCCAAGACTGCTCATTTTCTTCCACCTGGTCGCAGTCGACGAATAATGGCGATGCTGACCCATCAGCACTGGCAGACGTGTTTGTGCTGGGGGCCTCAGTCCCAACACGTCCACTCTCCATTTCACCACCTGAAATTGCAGAAGGAGGTATCAATTCACTAGAATTACCATTATCACAGTTCAACATTGGAACACAAACTTTGTCATTAATATTAAAATTATTATTATTCATCATTTTAGATTTAATAATATTATCATTGTTTATCATTTTAGATTTAACATTACTATTATTATTTATCATTTTAGATTTAATAATATCATTAGTATTTATATCACAATCCAACTTATTAGAATTAATATCACAGTTCATCATATTAGATTTTACATTAGAGTCCGTCAATTCAATAAAATGGACATTTCTAGATTTAATTATTTTCTTTGGTTCAGTTGGATCTACTAATCTATAACCCTTGGACATTTCACAATAACCCACAAAAATACACTCCTTAGACTTTGCATCGAGCTTGTGACGGTTATGTTCTGGGATCAATGAAAAAGCTTTACAACCAAATACTCTCAAGTGGCTTAGGGTCACTTTGGAACCTGTCCACACCTGTTCAGGAATACCGCCGGACAAAGCAGCCGTGGGGCTTCGATTCTTTAGGTATATTGCAGTAGCAATAGCCTCTCCCCAAAAACGCTTGTCGAGGCAGGCCTCAGAGAGCATACACCTGGCTTTTTCCATAAGGGTTCTATTAAGGCGTTCAGAAACGCCGTTCTGCTCAGGACTATAGGGAATACTAGTTTCATGAATAATGCCCTCACTAGACAGAAACTTTTCGAAGATTTTACTACAGTATTCCCCTCCATTATCTGTTCTGAAACGCTTGATTGTTTTACCCACTTGTTTCTCAACTAAATTTTTAAATTCTATAAAACATTTCATGACTTCATTCTTATGACACATAAGATAACCAAAACTTTTTCTAGAGAAGTCATCAGTAAATGTAACTAAATAACGTGCACCACCCCAGCTATTGATTGACATAGGCCCACAAACATCTGAGTGTATTAACTCCAAAAGATCATGAGCTCTTTTTGCTTGGCCTTTAGGGAAAGATTTCATTGTAAGCTTCCCCTTAATACATGAGATACAATTTTTCAACTTACCATGACAGTCATCTTCAAAAACAACATCATCTGCAAGACTCCGTATTCCATACAAACCATGCAAGCTCAAATGCCCAAGTCGCTTGTGCCATACTTCCAATGGCACACTAGAAATAGCTGCTAAAGAACTTTGTTCTGCTTGCTTACAAGCACCTGTGGTAGCAACATTACATTCTGAAATACAATTTGGGTTAGAAAAACAATCAAGTTTATAAATACCCCTGAAACATGTTGCACTAGTAAAAGGCTGGCCTTTAGGATCAATTATTTTGCAATTATCTTGTTCAAATACTACTCTAAAACCTAATCTAGTTAGTTGACTAACGGATATAAGATTAGTAGTCAATTTAGGAACAAACATTACTTTTTGCAAAATCTTTAGATCACTACTATTATTGAGATTCAAAGAGACGGCACCAAGACCCTGACATTTCAGTGCTTCTCCATTAGCAACTGTAACTTTTGATTTAAAATTTAAGTCAATGTCTCTAAAAAGGTCCATATCACAGCACATGTGCGAAGTACACCCGGAGTCCACTATCCAGTCCACGCTTCCGTAAACAGATAAGAGTGACATTGCTGATACCAACTAGGGCATGAATCTCGGAATCTCGCAATATCGCAATATCGGAATCTCGGAGTGCGAGCTCCGATATTACAATTCCGATATTCAGTGATCCAATATCGTAGTATCGAATATCGTAGCATCGAATATCGTAGCAGTAAATTTTTTCTATCTGACTTTTATTATACCTATAATAAAGCTCCGTGTGTAGCGCCGAGCGGGATAGCGCTGTGGCCAGCTCGCTAACTAGCTATACTACATTTTTGTAAGCTAGATCTAGTGGTGTTGTCTGTCTCGCTCACTCTTTACCTGCGTAGTATACGTCTTGCTTATTCACACAAATGAACAAAATATCCCTTGTGTATGTAAATCAGTCGCGCTCGTGAACTGTGAGTGAAGACGTGTGTTTTATTACGTGACTACAGTATTAGAAAGTCACCTCTTAAAGCCGATGCTCTGAGAGCTTATGTCAGTAAAGAGTTTGGTGAAAATATCCAGTTGGAATGTCAAACAAGATCGTCCAGCATGAATTACATGATAGGATCGTTCTTAAAAATGAATCAAATAAAATACCCATACCCATCGTAGTTTGGAAATGGTCAAAATGACTGTACTATTTATGCGCCGACGCGATGCCACACTGTATACAGCTGATACAGCATTGAAATTTATGCTGAATAAACTTGACCAGCAAAACACATATCTGAGTTCATGTCTCGCTGTGAACTCACGAAGTCGAATAAAAGAATGACGACTACTAATAGCAGGAGTATTACACTATCTTCATGATTTCGAAAGCTTCTACAGCTACAGTGCTACAAAAGACGATACATTTCCGAAACCCTGAGGAAATATGTGATATTATAGAAAGCATGTTAAAACGCCTTGAATATAAAGAAAACCCGACTAGCACTCTCGGTGGAGAAATGCAAAGAAAAGAAGAGAACACTGCTTCCGACGTCCGACAAATTTGATCTTTTAGGATTCATTTTAACTGAGGAGGCAATGTACGATAATAGAGGTGAAACAGGAGTTTATCTGACACATGCCTGCAAGTATCTAAGATCGATTTTGCCTACCAGAGTATAATAATAATTTGTGATACTTCTTAAATAAAACAGTGGTTTTTATTGCATTTTTTGTACTCCACCGAACTACATACCGAATTTGAGCAATTTATAAAGAAAATGTGCAAATTCGAAGGAAGTACCTACGATTCCGATATTGATATCGGAATTCCGATATTGAGATCTAATATCGAAACTCAGTATCGGAATTGAAAATCGTCCGATATTACATGCCCTAATACCAACAGTGTGTCCGCAGACCCCGCAGCTAAGTTGACATCGCTACTGCTTTGCTTCTTCAAATCATTCTTCAACTTGAAACATTTTGATTTGACATGCCCTTGCTTCTGGCAGTAATGGCACTTAAGTGGTTTCCTCTTCGTAAATAAAACCACATCATCATTTGATTTGCCATTTTTAGTGGATTTTCGGAACTCCTCTTGAAGTAGTCGAGCTCGCACTGCTTCGCTCGTGAGAGTTTCGGAGAGGTTTGCTGTTTCCAGACCAGAAACCAAAACATCAAAATCCTGTGGTAGACCGCTGAGTAAAATTTCTGCAACTTCTTTATCATCAATGATCCTTCCGATGTCTGCAAGTTGTTGTACTAGGGTCATTATTCCTTCGATGTAAGCTCCCATTGAATTATATTCATGGTAGTCGGATCTATGAAGTTTTCTTAGAAGCACAACCCTCCGATAAAGTCCTTTATCCTCAAATACATCCTGCAGGATTTTCCAAGCTTGCTTTGCGCTTGTAGCATCGCGCAAATACTGGATGCAATTCGGTTTAACTGCCAAGCATATTCTAGCCAAAGCTTTTTGATCCGTGCTGCTGCTAGTCTCAGAACCATCAATACATGACCATAAGCCTTCCATGATAAGCGCCATTCGCATCTGGAACTTCCAGTTGTGATACGAGCCAATTCCATCCAATTTATCAAAAGTGTACAGACCTGCTGGCGACACATGAGGCGTGTGCCCGCCAACGGCACCTTCTTGCGGCTGCTGTGACATTGCACACAATATAAAATCCGCTTCCTCGTGTTCGTGTCCTCGCCGGCACCCAAGTGTAGAATGTCTTCCTCTTCTTATATACTGTGCCCGTAATCAGTTGTGGATAATCCTGGGACCTGGGCCCATAACCTGTTGAGCAGAGAGCCAGCCAGGCGGTGTGTAGCCTAGCCTAGGCCTAGCTTTGTCCGTGTAAATCCTACACACAGTGGATGCACAGTGAAGATAGGTTAGGTTGGTGGGTTGGAACCGGCGAGTGAAAATAAACGAACAGAATCACATAGCACAATAGTTATTATTGTCTAGTGAAAACAATTAGGAATTACATTATACGATTAACACTTAATTATTGGATATAGAAAATCAGCTTTATACAGACATGTTGTGTGTGCTATTTCAGAACAGAGAGAGAGCAAGTAATCATTACGTTGATTATTACGCAGAACAGATTTTAGAGTTGAGTTCTGTCAGTGTCAACGAGACGACATTGACAGATGTAAAGCATTGATTTAATCATAAATCCTTACTTTAATCTCAGCCTCATAGACAAGTTGAATGGTGTACCAATACATATTCCAACAGAAAGAAGGTGTACATAATAAGTTAGTCCAAGTCTAGAACTATGTATGTCTTTGAAAAGCACAGTCTTATCTTAAATCTGGTTACGTCCAAGTGACAAACTCTCACCTGATACTGAACAAATTATGAACCAGTTATTATCATTAGGTAATTTTGTTGTGAAAAAGTAACATCTTAATGTTGCTTAAAAAGGCCAGCGAGGTAGGACCACCTGGTATATGAGAATAATATATTTACGTTATGATATAGAAAAGAAATGATTTATTTGAATTATTAATAATGGAATATAAAATGTGTATTAGGTATGATGAAAGAAAAGATTAAAATTTTCTTGTATGTGATTTGTACACCATGACTTGTCTTGTTTAACTTCCAATGTTATAATGGTTATTAAATACAAATAATATTAGTACTGGAGTTGCTGTGACCTGCTGATGACCACTTTAAGAGTTCATTACTGCATGCAGCTGTGTAGTATCTTAACTTAGAATTTGCACCACCCAAAAAAACTCTGTGACTAAGAGATATCTATCAGGGGTCGAGCAGCAGTGCCCCCTGCAATATTCTATCACCAGACCGCTATCCCCAACCTACATATCCATGGGGATTATGGGTATTACAGTAGATAACCCTTGGTCACCTCTTACGACATCCCAGGGAAGAGCTGGGTAAATTATTTTTAGAGTGCTATTTGGTTTTTCCAAGTAGTATTCCATCAGCTAGATAGTCACATAATTTCCACAAATATTTCTTTACTCAATTGAGTTGTTTCCGGGCTATGGCTTAAAAAGCACTGAAAAACTATTATTATATAAATTATTATATGCGGGTTCGATTCCCGCCTCGGGACAAATGTGTGTACGATCTGCAGATATTTGTTCAGGGCGTTCTGGATGTTTTCTATGTATAATAAAAAATATCTATCTATGTAGTGTATTGTATTATGTATATCAGTTATCTAGCACCCATAACACAAGCTCTGCTTAGCTTGGGGCTAGATAATGCTGTGTGAATTGTCCAGCATTATTTATTATTTATTATTATTATTATTATATATTCTTCTAAATTACGTTACGGCATTATGTTTTGGGGAAACTGCATGGATACAGAAAAAATCTTTAAATCGCAAAAACTGAAGACAACCAATAGTTGTAAGTCCTATTTTAAATCAACGAATGTTTTAACAGTTCCAGCTCTCTACATTTACGCAATGGCTGTTTTTGTAAAAACCAACACTAACCTCTTTGACAAGCCAATAAATACACGCAGTAGACGTGACCAGCATCACCTGTGCCTTACTAGTGCTAAAACAGCATTGCTTAAAAAATGCTAAAAAATGCATGCTATGGAATGGCACCAAAAATTTATAAAAAATTGCCAAACAACTTAAAGGTGCTACCATTGACAATGTTTATGAACAAACTTAATAAACTTTTGATATTGAAATGTTATTATCATATAAATGAATTTTTGTTAGAGAGCGACATCAAAATTGACTAAACAATGTTTAATAATAATTTTGTTTTTTTTTTGTTTTTGTTTGACAGTAATTTAATTTATAATGTTCCTATTGTTATGTAATTTATGAATGGCTTTTGACACAACACTTCATTGTATTTTATTCTAATAAGATTTTAAATTGAAATTTTATATTGTTAAATATTATTTTTAGATAACCACTGGTGATATCAAAGCACCCCTTTTGCATGCCCTAGATTAAGGCAAAACATGTCTGGTGCTTGCCAACCTCAATAACTGACATCTCTGTGAACCATGTTTGCAAATAAATAATTTGATTTGATTTGATTATATTGCAGTCTTTGCGCCATGGTGGGAAGCAATTAAACTGGCATCATGAGGAGTGCTTCTTCAAGCGTCTGAGACAAGTCAAAATAACTGAAATCTCTGACTTCAATAAGCTGACACAGGATGATCAAACTAGGGTCAAGGAAACTATTGGTAAGATTCTTTTTTACTATAATAACTTTCGTAGTTTATTGAATTCATTATGAATGAAAGCAAAGTACTGATGAAGTCCCTTGTTAAGGGATGAAATGTTGGTGTTCTTCCAACACAAACTAGATTCGTAGTTAACCCGCTTGCATTCATAGTGAAGATTCTGTTTGTTAGTTGCATGTGATTTGGCTGAATAAAGTTGCAATATGAAAATGCAAGGCTTTCCAAATTATTAGGTTCCAACAACAATGTTCTTCTTGACTTGATTTTAATTCATAGATTATATTATACGTGATCTATGTAAATAAATAATGCTGGAAAATTTACACAGCATTATCTAGCCCCAAGCTATGCAGAACTTGTGTTATGTGTACTAGATAACTGATATATGTACTTAATACAATACACTACAATAGATATTTTTTTTATACATAGAATATAAAAATGAAATAATGAACTATAGGCCTATATCAATTCTGCCTGCACTCTCCAAAATACTAGAAAGAGCACTCAATACGCGCCTCGTTAAATACTTAGAAAGTCAAGATCTTCTTCCAAGCAATCAATATGGTTTTCGCAAAAAGCCCTCAACATCACCATCAGACGCTGTATCGGAGCACTACATCGTTAAATGCGGAGATAACTACATCGTAAAATGCCTTGATGATGGCAATAAATGTATAGCTATATTTCTCGACTTGGCAAAAGCGTTCGATACGGTGTCTATCACGTTGTTGATAACAAGTTAGAATTGCTAGATGGGTATACGTGGTAACCAACTGGATCTCTTCCGCAGTTATCTGAGTGAAAGAATCCAACTGGTCAAAATAGGGGACTATAAAAGCTCAGAACTACCTGTAACCTAAGGAATACCACAGGGCTCTATAGTCGGACCGACTCTATTTTTGGCGTACATGAACGGAATTTGTGAGCAAAGGCTAATAAGTGGCAAGTTGTTAGCCTTTGTTGACTACACAGTTTTGCTATTCCAGGGAAAAAGTTGGGAAAAATCTCTAGATCACTCTACCATAATGTTCTTACTCTGAATGCAACCAAAACTATCTGGCGTTTTCGTTGCGGAAGCCAGGGTTCCCAGATAGCCAAATCTATTGTTTAAAAGCTCACGCGCTACTATGCCTAAACTCTAGTCCAAATACTTGTGATTGTCCTGTGTTAGAATCCTCGAAAACTATCAAATATTTAGGCGTAACAATCGATACTAATTTACACCTCTTATCAATCTTCTTGCAAATAGAGTACGGAAATTGATAGCGATGTTTAAAATCTACATACAACACAAACACACACTCATTCGCGCCATTTCATTCATTCATTCGCGCCATCTGCCGATATCCTAGACTCTCATGAGACTGGTGTCCTCACATCTGCCGATATCCTAGACTCTCATGAGACTGGTGTCCTCACATCTGCCGATATCCTAGACTCTCATGAGACTGGTGTCCTCACATCTGCCGATATCCTAGACTCTCATGAGACTGGTGTCCTCACATCTGCCGATATCCTAGACTCTCATGAGACTGGTGTCCTCACATCTGCCGATATCCTAGACTCTCATGAGACTGGTGTCCTCACATCTGCCGATATCCTAGACTCTCATGAGACTGGTGTCCTCACATCTGCCGATATCCTAGACTCTCATGAGACTGGTGTCCTCACATCTGCCGATATCCTAGACTCTCATGAGACTGGTGTCCTCACATCTGCCGATATCCTAGACTCTCATGAGACTGGTGTCCTCAGCATATCAAACACACAATATTCACTAACTATCCCACATTATATTCATTAAACACACAACATATATTTCTGGCTGACCGCTGACTATACTTGTAACTTTACATAGTAGATTAGGTACTCTAACAAAATAAATTAAATATTATGCTTAACTTTAACGAAAAATATATTAAAAAAAACCTTGTAACTGGTACCTACCTAATGGGAAGAGTAAGAGTCTGTAAGAGTGAGGATTCGAGAACTTACTCTACATCCAGAGCTACACTGTATACATTCATACATTAACGATGTATGTCCTCCTAGCCGAATTTCGTCCACATCGACGAGTCTCATAGGAGACCAGCCAGATATGCAGGACATAATTACAGTGCACAAGTGTGTGCGCAAACATAGCTAAACTATCTTTTTAACCGACTTCAAAAAAAGGAGGATGTTCTCAATTCGACTGTATTTTTTTTTTATTGTTATGTTTCAGCACTTTGACTGGGTGCTCCGATTTTCATGATTCATTTTTGTTTGAAAGCTGGTATGGTCCCATTTTAATTTAGTCCAGTTCTGACAATAGGGTCCATAGAATTGAAGTCAGTTAATAGTTTTTCTTAAAACAAAATCAATTATCCATTTTAATAGAATGATTGTCTCTATTCTTATGGTACAGGTCTGCGGCCCGTATTATGAAAGCTTCCTCAGTCATCGATATATGCTTGAGCAACGCTTTTCTTTAGCATAAACGTCACTCAAGCACAGCTCTATGACTGAGCAAGCTTTCATAATACGGGCCTACATGTTGGAACTCCAGATTATCTTATTTACAGGCGCACGTCGTCGAGTAGGAGCATGATTTGATTAGCATGCTACGTTTACAGAGTGTGATAGGCAAACAGTTTAATGCGCAAACGCAGAGAGCATATACTACCGAATCGAATCGTTACCGGAATCAGTGAACTCTTTCAAAAATATACTGGATAAATATTTAAAGTGCATTGACAAAGACTCAGACGTACACGCATCAGCCTAAGAGCTGCCTGTGTAACACAAATAATAATGTAATGTTTATTTCCAGAAAACAACAACGGGATAGTTATGCCTGAAGTAAAGAAGGGCGAGAAGACAGCTATGAAGAGGGCAGCGGAAGGCAGTTCCGCGAGCACTAGAGCTTTGGAAGACTTCCGGGTGGAGTACTCCAAGAACAATCGAGCTGCTTGCAGGCGCTGTCAAATCAAGATTTGCAAGGTAAGCTGCGTTAAAATTAAAATAAGGATTGGAGGTTGTGGGCTACTCTTATTCGTAGGTTGTGGGACAGAATGTAGCAAAGAGAAAGTGATTTTTGGCATTATAATCCCATCAAGTTCATGTCGGGTATGGTGGGTAACGGTAAAATAATTACTTTTATGCTACCACCTCAAATTCAATCTTTAGGCGTAGGTAGAGTTAGGAAAGAATCATCATTTTTAGATGAGAATTGGCGAAGAGTATCACCAAAATTGTTGTAACTAGTCGTGATTTTTCTGAAGTATTTTTTGTTTTTTAACCTTGACGGGATAAATAATAATCCTTCGAGAATAAAACTTTTATGTGATCAATTCGGAACCATTCTTACTTAGTTTAACTGTGATCGTGTGGTCGTTTTAACTAGCTTAACTTACTTTAACTACTTCTCTTATTCATAATGGTCTGCATAAGCAGTGTTATTTTATTTCTCACTCTGACAAATGTCTCTCGTCCGTAGACCAAGACTCGTTCTCGGTGACCCCGTTGACCCAATCACCGCCGCTAACCCGGAGTTGACGTTAACCGATTTGTTACCGCACACTACACAGCCGACTGCGCCGACCCCGCCGGAAGCAGGGTCGAAGAATTTCATCCTTCCGCCCGAAGGTGTATCGTGCACCTAAAGCGTAACCTACATGCCGTCTCGTAGCATCTACCGCCAGCCCAAGCCGAGGCTCGCATCTAAGTGGTGGCCCTTGTGCGTGTCGTCCCAACCTAATTTTACCGGCGAGGCGCCCTCTGCGCCCGCCAAATGTCCGGTGACGCTGTCATGGCCATCTGCGGTCAACAGCATTATAGGTAAGTAGTCCATTAAAAAAAAAACTCTGACAAATATCAATAGAAGAAGATAGAGAGAGAGAAATAACAATGTTGTAAGTTAGGTAGCAGACTATTATGAATAAGGGTAAAGGTAAGGGGGTACTTACCTATGAGTGGACTTAGGGTTGTTATACACGGACTGCACGTCTCAAATACACGGACGGCATGTTGCCGACTGCAACACAACTACACCCGCCGACTGTAGTCGACGGCAGGAGACGACAGTCGACGGCTGCCGTCGACTCCAGTATTTCCGTCCGTGTATTTGAGTCAAGCAGTGCGTGTATAAGAACCTTTAGGATATTTATTCTGCATGTTTCGTTCCAACATCTATGCAAAATTTCAGACCGATCCGATCAGTAGTCTTGGCTTGAAAAAGTAACAAACCAACATCCATCCATCCATCTAAACATTCAAATTTCGCATTTATAATATTAGTGTGACTGTGAAATATTTTCCAGGCCGAAGTCCGAATCTGCAAAACCGTGTTTAACACCGAAGTGGGGTTCAAGTACGGCGGCCAACAACGCTGGTACCACGTGCGGTGTTTCGAACAGGAGCGCGCCGAGTTACTGTACTTCGCTGGAGGAGATAGCCTACCGGGATTCTCCCAGTTGACTGAGGAAGACCAGGCGATGGTTGGCAAGGAAATCAAGTATGTATGAGAGTGCTGGTGGCGTCAATATGGTGTATGCATGGATTTTTTTAATTTTTTTAATCTATTATTTAGGTTAATACATAAACGAAAAAAATATACCACCCAAAAAAAAATTAAATTATTGAGGTAAAAAACGAAAAGTAAAAAAACTAAAACTACACTCAGTTTCGGGTGATAAAAACGCTGCCATGTTAGTCATTGCATTTTATGACGTCACGGATCATCGAGTCCCATACGTAAACTCAAAGTCAAAACTTCATGCCAATAAAAAAATGTTCAAGTATGACGTCACGCTTCACGTGCGAATAGCGTTGCGTTTAGAGATTTTGCTGTTGAGACTTAAAATATCTACTTTTCAATGATTAAATTTCACAATAAAAACATCATAAAATACAAAAATAAATATACAGATATATTTCTATATCACTAGAGAATAGGTAAAAAAAATATTAGCTTTTTTGAAGTCACATACCCTATTGCTATTGAATACCAGTGACGTTACTTTTTTTCAATACAATTTGGTACAGCGCGCCTCTATCGTGCGGATAGGGAACTACGCAAATCCCTTTACAATCTCGCCCCCTGCGTCACGATCACGTCACGTTACGACGTCAAATAGACTGCCTGCCCCCCCCCCCCTCTGGCAATCTATGCGGTATGCGGTAATGTATATTTTGTCTAGCCTTCAAAAAAAGCTTTCTAGGGTTACGTTACGCAGAGGTGCCAACGGGGTCCCGTTCATTAAGATTACTATTAGGTACTAAGACTCCGCTATCTGCCTTTATGTGAGCGGGAGCGGATCTCTACTCATGAATTCAATTTTTTGGTGGTTTGTCATCTCACACCCGTTTTCGCACAAGATTCATGGTGTGACGAACGATTCGTTTTTGCCGTAATATTGTTTTATTTCCTGCAAGTGAGATTGCGGTCAAAGAAAGGTCTATAAAAAAAAACATCCAACCATTATTTGTATAAAAAAAATGTAATTTTCTAGGCCATTTAACTCCGATGCTACTCCCGTGAAGAAGTTGAAAGCGGAGCCCGAAGACGAAGCTGAACTACAAGAGTTTAAAGAGAAGGAGAAAAAAATCGAGGAACAAAACCATTTGTTTCACGAGCACAGGAGAGCGCTCGGCGTTCTGAAGATGCAGGACTTTAAACATCTCTTGGAGGAAAACGCGCAGGCAGTGCCTGTGGGCAGAGAGGAGGTAAACATGATGTTGTTATTATACAGGGTGCCTTTAGTGAGTATCGATCTTTTTAATTCAGTGTTTTAGCAAAATGTATAGTTACACAAACTGTTGCATGATTTATCATCTCTCTAAATATTTCACAAATGATTTTTTCTTGATATTTAATACAAGTCTGAGTCTCAATAAAATTCTGTTTTAAACCAGTACACGTAAAAGCACGTACCTATATGAAGAAAAATAAATTCTACTTTCAAAGAAAGTAGAAAAAACGTGCTCTTTCCGTGGCACCCTGTATTTTAAATCCGATCTCAGGGCGGATTTTAATGTCCAATATCACTGGGTGTGTTTACGGGAAGCGTGTAGGAGTCTGAATCGATCACTTCTCGCCATTTTTGGGTGTTCTGGATATTGTGTTCCTGGTTAGAAATAGAGTCGATTAAGACCGACTTGTTTTTTTTTATATATTTTTTGAGAGAACCGTACTTATTTTCAAAAAACTAAAAATGGCAATATTTTAAGCTATTGCATAGCTTCTATCGCGGGCCTTGAGCGCGGGGACCGAATCCAGAAATTCCGTAACGAAAAAACCTCACGCCTTGCCCGGCGGAGTGGGGACACTCCGCCGGGCAAGGCGTGCGATTAGACGTATTGTACGACTCTACGAAACTCGCACGAATCGAGAGCTGCTCCGAAATCGGACGAATACATAAGCAGCTGTTTATGAGAAAGTATATAGGTGTATAGGTATTTATGTACAACAGTGAATAGCTGTACTTGTAAAATTCTTATCGGTCACCACGCTCAAAAAGTGTAACTTGAATTAATATCAAAGAAAAAGCAATATGTACTGCATGAATAAAATAAATAAATAAAATTATAATTGCATAAGTTGATACAAAATGCTATGCAATAGCTTTACCGCGGCAGTCCCCGAGTGCCACACGTCGTTTTTTTTATCTTCAAAATAAAACAAGGTTCCTAGGAACAGAACCTTCTAACTACAAAAGAAACTGTAGCTACCCTTAAGGGGCCAAATATTTGCGCCACCCTTTATTGTATATATTATAGTAAATTAGTAGTTAGCTCTTAACAATATCGTGAGCGTTTAATGTAGTTTCAAGTCTAGAGGCCAGTCTAGCTTGGTCCAGAGCTGTCAACTCCACTTCAGTGCGAAAAGAACTTAGCCACAAATTAGTAACATCGTTGTCTCGGTTTACGTAATTATTAAAGAATCCGAATTATTTTGTATTGCTGTGTGTGTTAGAGCTCATTGTCCTTGGAGCCTAGCAGTACTGGTTAAGAATTTGTACTGCCCCATCTCTTCTCGTGGGTGTCGTAAGAGGGTGACTAAGGGATATCCATCGGGGGCGATCATCAGCGCCCCCTGCAAAACAATTCTACCACCGAACTGCGATCCCTCACCCGCATGCCCAGCGTGGGGTTTATGGGCACTACCCCTCATAAGATAAACGCCAACAAGGCGCTTATCAGGGGGAGGCCTGCGTCCAGCAGTGGACCAATACAGGCTGTTGAAGTTGTGGTTGACGTCCGTGGAGACCCAACAACGAGGGTCTGTCTCGAGTGGTTCCGGTTACTTACACGATGGCTCTATCATTTCAATAATGAATGAATTAATATGCAAGCAGCGCTGTTTTTCAATTAGTCCCCTCGAATAATTGGTCACCGATTTAACATAGATTTTATTTTACAGTGTCTGGATCACCTAGCCGACATCATGGCCTTTGGAGCCCTGGAGCCCTGCCCTGAATGCAACGAAGGGCAACTAGTGCTAGACACATGTGGCTACAGGTGTACAGGTATGCAATGGACCACAGGGATCCCGGGAGTTCTGAGATCCTAGTTTGACAACAAAACCCTATTCGCCTCGGCGAATAGCCGACCCAATGTAGTGCCGCCACCATTATTACACACATATTATTACGTTTAACGCAGAAATTATAAAAATTCGTCGTGCAGTTTGTGATACCTATTATAACCAATTTTTGAATACCTCTGTAATAGTTTGATTTTGTATAGTTTAGGCAGAGATGCGAAAATAGTGTTTGGTGTTTGATTTTTGAAATTTCCTGTGTTAAACGTATTAATAAGATAAAATGGGTGGCGGCACCACTTTGACTCGGGTATGCGTCATAATGAAATGAAATGAAATGAAATGAAAATATTTATTGAAAAAGAAATACACAATAACAATAGTTTACTTTATGTTAGCTAATGTAAGGCGTTATCAGTTTCTCGTCAAGTGGGTAGTTTTATGTATAAGCTACAAGTTGATTCTAGATACATTTGATGCCTATTGATTTCGTCTTACTCTAAATTGAGACATATTTTTATTACAAACTTTAATATTTCATAGATATACAATGAAGCAGAGGTTAGTATTTTCAGATTTTTAAAATGATCTCTACAAGAGTCTTTAAATTTGGCACTAACCAGCACTCTAATTGCCCGTTTCTGCATCTTAAAAACTCTTTCACAGTCGGTAGAGTTGCCCCACAGTATAATGCCAAAACCAATTATAGAGTGTATATATGAGTAGTAGATATCTTTAAGATTCAATTGGGATGTCATAGGACGCAGTTGTTTTAGAGCATATATGCCTTTAGCCATTTTTGTACAGGTAGAGTCTATATGATTTTTCCAAGTAAGGGCTGGGTCTAGTTCGAAACCTAACAGTTTTGTTAATTTTGCACTAACTATTGATTTACCGCTTTTTAAAGGGATGTTAAGTGATGGTCGTCTAGCAGACACTGCATTAAATACCATTACGCTAGTTTTCTCCTCGTTTAACATTAGTCCATTCATTGAGAACCAATTACCTAATGTATTTATTGTATCGCTAATGCTATTCAAAAGTTCATCCATAGTATCTGCGGAAACCACTATGGTGGTATCGTCTGCATATTGTATTATCTCCCCTGTGATATTTACATGGGCAATGTCGTTCAAAAATATTAAAAATAGAGTATTTCCGAGCGACGACCCCTGTGGAATCCCTATACTTATACACTGCGGCTTCGATCTTAGATGTTTATTGTTGTCTTATGACTTTAATTTCTGTTGTCATATAACCTCATAACATAAGCTACATATCAAATATCAAAGTGCTTTATTACCCTACACTTACCGGCCTCTTGGATACGTCACAAAATTCTAAAAGTAAAACTAGGTGCAGTCGGAAGCGTTCATTTCCGTAAAAATTAAATGAAATAGATAATTGATTGTTCTTTCAGGCCACATCACCGAATGGACCAAATGCTTGTACGTAACTCAAGAGCCGAAGCGAGAGCCGATGATTATTCCTGACTCCTACGTAAATATGGAGCCCTTTACTTGGTTCCGGCCGACAGCTGACGTCAGACTGTTCATAGCGGAGCCAGCACCTGGCATGGTGCTTGTCAAGGTTGAAAAGAAGTAAGAGAATATTAGAGTAGAACAGAAAAAAAACATTTATTTGGACACAGGTACAAAAAGAGTAACAAAAATAAACAACAAAAACAGGATAACATGGAGGTAAGTGACATGAAAGGGGGGGTGGTAGTTTACTGGGTCTGCTTCCACGTCCGTGTGCCGAAATAGGGGTTGGCTCAGTTTTATCTATTACTTTATATCCTCAACCTCAACAGCTTGTATTGGTCCGCTGCTGGACGCAGGCCTCCCCCTGATAAGCGGCTTATTCGCGTTTATCTCATGCCCATAATCCCGACGCTGGGCATTCTGGTTGGGGATCGCAGTTTTGTGGTATAATTGTTCTGCAAGGGGCGCTGCTGCCCGCCACCCGGTGGATATCCCTTAGTCGCCTCTTTCGACATGACACCCGCGGAAAGAGTTGGGGTGGCTCAAATTGTAAGCCAGCACCACACAGCTACTTTATATAGATTCGAACCCGATATTATTTGATTTCCAAGAAATTACACATAGTGTTAACTATTATAACCAAAAATTTTTAATGTCAAATGTTTGAGAACAAACCACAACGCAAAAATCTAAAATGCTACGCCAAGTGAGTAGTTCAAAAGTTAAATAATAACTAAACTAAAAACATCACAAGGAAAAATACACACAAACACAGCGATTATTAAAAAAAAAAAAACTTAGATTTTGTTAGTAACAAAATAAAGAATACAAAAAGCAAAATTACTTTGTCCATGCAACCAACTGACTTGACTTGCCTTCATTTGTCGCTACATAGTACGTCGTAGTCGCGACGCAAGGACGCCTTTTCAGTGCTTGTGGTAGGCTCTTCTTCAATGGAATGCGGGTTAGTAGTTACTCATAGTAGGCATAGTGTTTAAATGTTCCCGTGTTCGGCGAAAATGGCCAAAGAGGGACACCGGAGAGTTTAGTGGGGTTACGTCCTTCTCAGGGCGTCGAGTCCCTCATAATTCTGGTCCCCCAAACCAGTCTATTTGTAAACGAAACATGGCCGAACAAAAAAAAGGCATAATGTTATCACAGATAATATAATTAATATGTATAACTATACTAGTAGTGGCATTTAGACTTATTTCTGTTTTTATATTTGTTCTTTCGGTGCAACCGCACAGCATCTGTATAGAAAATACTAACCAACTCGACTGTCGACAGAAAATCCAAAAACATACCAATACCACCACTGAAAAACCTGCAATTCTTCCTATACGGCAAGCTGAGTGACATGGAAGAGACCAAGAAGCGCATCTTCAAGCTAGGCGGACTGGTCGTGCGCAAGCTGACGGACACCACGGTGGCTGTGGTCTCCACTCGGGAGGACCTCGACCGGATGAACATTAAGATGAAACAGATTAAAGAAAAGGATATTATGGCAAGTTACTCAGTTGTGTCAGATTTTACTTACTGGTGACTGAAGTCCGTAAGGCCTTGTTTACTGAGACGAGGTGCGTGCAGCGGCACTGAATTCAAACATATGGCGTTGGTAGAGTGCGTTTACGGAGAAGCGATTTTACACGCGTTTGTTTGATTTGACGCACACTGCGGGCACCGCGGCGGCCATTGCCACTTCACGCCTCGCTCGTCTATTCATAAACATCGCCAACTCGCAACCGTACATTGCGATATGTTTGTGTTTACGCGTGCGACGGGGCCATTGCACGCGTCACTACTCTGTAATCGGAGCAAAACGCCTAACGCGCCACTCGACGCGCTGCCAAAGGGCCGCCCGAAGCCCCGCGCGTCTCCGTATATAAACAAGGCCTTGGGGTTGTTGTCGCGATTGCTGTGTATTAAATAAAAGGAAAAGCGAGAAATTTCAGATTCAAATTTCTCAACAGCCTTCATGGCCAACTGCTGGACTCAGGCCTGATAAGCGTCTTTTTATCTTTTATCTCAATAAATTCATATTGTTACTAAGACCAGCGTGCATGATCCCGCTGCAAGGCAAAAGCCGCCTTTTCCACCTTTCATTCTTCTCTATTGTGGGCCAGCTGTGGCTGCTTCTTGTTGTAGGCGTCCAGTAAGTGTGTTTATGAGACATCTTTTGTTTCAGGTTATAGAGGAGTCGTTCTTGGATATGGTGGATCCACTGACGGGCACGATCGCCAACTCTCTGGAGCTCATCGGTCAGTGCAACATCGCAGAATGGGGCGCTGATGTAAGTTTCACTCTTACAAGATTTTATTGGACTTGCCTTGTTTGTTAGTATAGTAGCCGCCTAACAACTGGTCAGGCTGAGAGATTGGGAACTTTGCGCAGGCACACATCTTAATACATATAATAAATGCGAAAGTCTGTGTGAATGTTCGTTACCACGTATCTCCGTAACTCATTAACCGTTTCAGATGTAATTTGGTATGTAGATACTAAAGTCACTTACAACGGGATATTTACCATGATTTGAGTTTTGAGCTTTCCAATATTGCGCCACAGTTTCATGCGGCATGATCACGGAATAACTGAATGTCTAGCGAGTGAATTTTTATTGGCAGTTAGATCGTTTAATCCTCATTTTTAGTCTTTTGCTACTTGCCACTACCACCGGTTTCATTATCGAAAGCACGGAACAGAGAAAGTAACTCGATCACGACACACAACACTAACGGGATCACAACGCGGTTCGGTTAGCACATCACTTCTTTGTTTTTGAACATTCTCACAATGGGTTCCAGGTTCCGGACGGTTGAAAACCTTCTTCCTGTACCAATCTGTACCAATCTTGGTATGTAATATCGCTCTGTTCAGATTACTTTTCATTGTGTAACTCGATCCAGTGGTTTGAACCAGAAGATGCTCCGCTATGGCCTACGCGCTCCTTGTTTCTGCGGGCAATTGGGCGGGTGTGTTTTATGTAGGGGCTACCACAGTCAATCTTGTACACTTCCCCCAGCCAGCTCACCTTGTAGACTAGTATGTGTGGGCTTCCTATAGACAACACTCATTCGCAAGACATTCAGTTATTCCGTGATCATATTGATATTGGAAAGCTTAAAACTCAAATTATGGTAAATATCCCGTTGTAAATGCCATGATGGATTCAAAAGTTTTATGGTTATGTAAATAGTTTAGTTTCTAGAATAACATGTATAACCTAATTTTCTAAACTTAACAGTAGCCCTTTGTTAATAAAGCTTGTTTGGAAAAACTTTATTCTTGATTCTTACGGCTAACTTCATCCAGTGTACACAAAATAAAGTGATTTTATGTATTTTGTTCGTATATTTTTAAGTTTTTGTAACGCGTTTTAGCCATCATCAAAAGTGCCTCAAGCTGTGCTTGACGGCAAGTGGATTCGTAAGTCTGGCAGCATGTACGTCGCGGCGTCGTCGTCCAAAACTTCCGTCAAGTTGAAAATTAAAGGTAAAACACTCGATTTTAGTTGCAAAGCATGGATCTCGCCTGCGCAGGACCTCCACGTGGTGTATGAGCTGGACCGAACGAGATTTGACCTGTGACTGGGTGCTAATGTCTCTAGTCACTGGCCATCGCAGCCAATCCAAGTTTAGCATTCGGTGTCTTAACGCCAAAAAGGGTATCTGGCAAATATTGCCAGAGACCCTTTGAGTTCCGTAGTAAACAAGGAACCCTTAGGGTTCCAATACACGGACGGCACGTCTCCTATAATACTGACGACGGCTGCCGTCCAGTGCAGTTGACGGCAGCAATCGACACGACAGCCGTCGAATAAAAGAGTAAGTACAAATATTTACATTTACATCTTATACTTTTAAACGAGCAATTCTTGTATATATACCTACATAATCCGCATCTCGGAAACGGCTCCAACGATTTTCATGAAATTTAGGATACAGGTGGTTTCGGGGGCGATAAATCGATCTAGCTAGGATTCATTTTCAGAAAATGTCGTTTTATTAGTTTAATTATGTTTTCAATAATTAGATTTATCGTATTCAATTGACTCTTGCTGACATCTATTGGCGAATAGTACTACTATAATTTCTTTAAAAAAAAAACCGAGCGATGCTCGGTCACCCAGGTACTATACATTAATAGCAATATCTGCGTAACTCCCGAAACGTTTCAAACCGTCGTATTTCGAACGTTTGTCAATTATGCAAATATGTACAAAAGGTACCGGTTATGCAGACTTCGCTATTTAATGAACACCTTAAAATATGAGTATAATAGTAGATACCAAGCTGCATTTCAGATGGATCGCTCTGCATACTGCGGTACGTAGTATTATTTTATTACAGGGTGGCACTTTAGATCGGTCAGTACGAAGAATCTACGAAGATCTTCGTTCCAGACTTTCCTATACTGACCGATCTAAAGTGCAGAGTCAGAGTCAAATCGTTTATTTATTTAGACAAAATAAGCACTTAGACAAGTAATTTTTTTACTACATAAACTGCTTGATAAATGTTTTACCATTAAACAAGAAATAAGGTGCAATTGACTCTAATTCACTTAATTTTTTTGTCCACTAGCGGAAGAAGTGAAAAAGAAACCACTAGCAAGTTTATCGCTTATCATCTAATACAATCTTAGCATAACTAAGTCTAATAGACTTACATACTATTGTCGGTGTTGAACTGGGCGACATCCGGCCAAGCATTAACATTATTAACGTAATCATTTATGGAGTAAATAGGCTTTCTTGATAAGATTTCGTTTTATATACAGTTTAAATTTACGAATAGGGAGCTCAGTTGCTTCAGATGGAAGCTTATTATGGAATCTTACGCAATTGCCCACAAATGATTTCCCTACCTTTCGTAATCTATATGATGGGTGCCACCTTGTAAACTTATTCTCTGCTTTGATGATTAGGAGAAATGGGTATTTTTCGACTATACAAAATATTTCAAAAAGTATGAAACCTACAGAAATCTGTAGGCCGGTTTGCGACTTGCAGCGTGCCAGCTTTGATCATATCCAATTACAACCTCATACATTGCCTAGATTTTATTTTATGATTCGCAGGTGGAGCAGCAGTCGACCCCGACTCAGGTCTTGTAGACATAGCCCATGTGTACGTGGACGCCTATGGCGACAAGTACACGGCCGTGCTCTGCAAGACTGAGGTGGCGGCGGATATTAACTCCTACTACAAACTGCAGCTGTTGGAGACCGATGATGGCAAGAAGTGAGGATTAGAATTATCATCCATCCACTCCAGGGTCCACACGACACGTATCTCGGACAAAAACCCTCTCCACGCTCGCTTTGTTATAAAACCGACAAACTACGGGGGCGAGGTGCGAACGCGACGCGAGCAGCGACGAATTTGCGAACGGGATCTGCACAAGTGTGTCTCTACACGTGTGGAGAGGCATAAAGGGGGTGAAACATTTTTTTTAAAACGAATGCATAGATGAACTTACTTAGGAAAAATTTATACAATTAAATAAAAGAAAAGAAAACATACTATATGGTTTTGATTTCGGTCGCATCGATATGTAGACCAAAGAAAAGAAGAGACCAAGAAACTTTTTGGTTGTTAGATGTTATTTTTCCGAATCGGACACCGGCCGAAAAAGTAAAGAAAAGTAAAGAAGCGAACAATAGTTATTTCTTATACAAGAGTGCAAAGTTGCTTTTTAACCGCGTGTTCAATTTTGATGACCGAGCAAGCGAAGGATTCTAACACGAGCGCAGCGAGTGATTCAAAATTAGAATCCTGACCTGAGCGTTAGCGAGGGAATCAAAAGAGCACGAGATGAAAAATCTTTGTAAAATCTCGTAACTTTTCATTCCACCTCAGCGAGGAAATGACTAAATGCAAAAACAAACTTCCTCGTCGCTAGAATCACTCATTTTAGTTTTTTCACTTGTTTTCAAGTTTCTTGTTTTTAATATAAGGTTTAACAATGACGTGAAAAAATGCCGCGTAAAGATCCGCGTACAAAGCAAATTGATAAAAGAACACCAAGAAGGTTCCGAGTCTGAGTTTTTAACAAATTAAAAAAAAGTTGTATTATATATTCGGCACCATAGAGGTAGCAGTAAATAGGTTTAATGTTTTTTTTAATTCACAAACTTAGTGCACACGATGTTCTAAATTCAATTTACTTTATCCTCTAGAGAATAAAAACGGCTTTTCCACTCAGATATTGAAGATTAAAAATACTCTTTCCGAGATGGTGGGATGAAAAATCCTTTATCTCGTTTAACAGTTGGAGCAAAACTCGTCCCAAGCTTTTTTATCCTTTAGACTAGATAAACAGATATTTTGTAGTGAGCTTTTTCACTAAAGATACCTAAATTATGTTTGACAATTTGTTTCAATGTATTCAATGATACACATTCAACATTTCCAGCATGAATCTATTGCTTCCTAGATCTCTATTTTGTGTTTTAAATAAAAATAAAGTATTTTTTTTATTTTTGTTAGTAGTTTAATAATATTTTATAAGTTTAACCATACTTTCTATTATTATAATTATAATGTTTAATTTTGATCTCATTTATCAATTTAGTATAATGTAGTTTATTTATTTAGTTTAATTTTGTAAAGTATTTTTTCAAACAATGTTGTGTTCGCCTATGATAAGCGTATATATTAGAAAATAAATATATAAATATAATGATATTTTTTGCAACTCAATCAGTTTTGTTGTAGAAGCGTATACATTAATATTCCCATAAAAGATACATTAATTGCGTAGCCTAGTAGTAAACACTTATTGTAAAATGAGTCATTTGAATCTATTCTTCACCAGGTATTACCTATTTCGTTCGTGGGGCAAAATCGGTACGAAATATGGCGATTTCAAACTGGAGGAATGCGTATCCAAGGATGACGCCGTGCGCCGTTTCGAGAATATGTACATGAAGAAAACTGGCAACATCTGGCAATGCCGTGAGACATTCGAAAAGGTACGTGGGAAATAAATAAGGGTGATGCTTTCGTTTAGAGGGGGCAACACGAATACTCTGTAGTGCAAGCGTTAAATCGACACTTATCTTTCTGGCTGTACATCGACGTTATAATCTTAGGGTCGTGCCTAAGCGGGCCGAGTGAGCACTTGGTGAGCACTAACCCATACTACGCCGGAAACGGTCTTGATATTTGCGTTGGTGACATTTCCTTTTGTGAAGACATGATTATAAGATAAAGGTACAAGTCCGATCAGCCGCAACATCAACAGCCTGTGTTGGTTCACTGCTGAACGCTGGTCTTCCCCTATTAGCGCTTCATTTGCGTTTCTCGCATCAGGGTGGTGCCCATAATCCCCACGCTGGGCATACGGTTTGGGGATCGCAGTTCGGTCGTAGAATTATTCTGCAGGGGCCACTGCAGCCCGCGGAGCAGGTGGATATCCCTTGTTGCCTCATACGACACCCACGGGAAGAGTTGGGATGGTGGAAATTCTAAGCCAGCACCACACAGCTAGTGAGTAGTGTCCCAATAAAATGAGTAGATATTATAGGTATCAAAAAACGAAAATGTACTGTAAACTGGTATTTGAATAGTAAAAGGATAATAATAGTAGGATTTATGAAAAGCACAATCTTTTATATGAGTAGTATGGGTCACTGTTAACAGTTATAAAGGATGGGTGGTTTGCGTTATTCCACTGCAGTACCAGCTATACTGGCTGTGGTTGTAATGGATAACAGTTTTTCAAACAGGTTTTTTGAAACCTGAAATACTAGGCTCTCATGAAATCATAGGAGGATGCAAACAAGTGGCGCAAATTAGCTGTAGCACCTGTGGTGTCATAGGCTCCACCCCATAACAAGTGGTTTGAATGGAAATGGAGTGCACCGAACAGGTGTTTTAAACGTGAAATACCAGGCGTTATGAAACGGTGTGGTGATAATAAGCACCACCCATAACAAGTGGTTCAAATGGCAGCCAGTAGACTGAACAGGTGTTTGAAACGTAAAATACCAGGGGTTTATGAAACCATAGGAGTAGGAGCAACAAGTACAAGTGGCAACAATTTGCTATAAGAGTACCTGTGGTGCCATAGGCTCCACTCCATAGCAAGAATCCAGCAGGTATTTTGAAAGTTAACACCAGGCTCTCAGAAACCTAAGGAAATGGATACGATGCAAACAAGTGGCAATAATTTCTCTAAGACAACCTGTGGTGATGTGAGCCCCACCCCACCCCAAAACAAGTTATTCAAATGATAGCTTGGATTAGATCAAACAGGTGTTTGAAACGTGAAATACCAGGCGTTTATGAATCCATAGAAGCAAACTAGTGACACAAATTAGGTATAGGAGCACCAACTGTGGTGCAGGCTTCACTCCATAGCAAGAATCCAGCAGGTATTTTGAAAAGCACCAGGCTCTCAGAAACCTAAAACCTAGGCAAACAAGTGGCACAAATTAACTAGAGAAGCACCTGTGGTGCCATAGGTTCCACCCTCAGAAGCTTCACCCCATAGCAAGTCGTTAAGTGGAATCTAGCAGGTATTTTGAAAATCAAACACCAGGTTATCAGAAACCTTAGGAGATAGGATGCAAACAAGTAGCAATACTTTCTAAAAGAAAATTTTAATGGAATCCAAACGGCAGGGCAAACGAGGCCGAGCTGCCCCCATGGATCCGCGCTTGGCCACACATCAAGGCGAGCGAAGTCAGCCTTGCTCTGTGTGAGTGCAATTCGGCGCCCCGGGCCATTCTGCTTTGCCGCCCCATTTATTTATGTAACAAA
Organism: Eupithecia tripunctaria; assembly: GCA_955876795.1. Classification (NCBI taxonomy): domain Eukaryota; kingdom Metazoa; phylum Arthropoda; class Insecta; order Lepidoptera; family Geometridae; genus Eupithecia; species Eupithecia tripunctaria. Next base: position 1,676,857 of record OY041600.1, read on the forward strand.
ACCTACTATGTGGTGTGAAATATAAAAGAAAAACTAAAAATTAAACATTTATTCACTAGGAAAGTGGTTCTCAGTTTAAAAAAAAAAGAAATTTAGCTACTCTTGGTAAATTTGTTTCACAGAAAACAAAATAAAAACATGAATGAAGAAGAAAATAAAAATGGAAGCAAAGATCACATAAAAACGGCGAGCGGAGCGAGCCGCCAAAATTTTATCGACTCTTAGAGATGATTGGGATTTTTTTTATAAGGATGGATGGATATACATAAAACGGCGCTGACGAGCGATCAGTGCGAACCGGACTATTATTGGCGCTTAGCGGCGGCCGGCGGGGCGGTGGGAAAATTTGAGTAAATAACAATATAAATTTTGTCATTGTTTGACGAATAGGACGTATTTATACCAATATTATTCTAAAGGAACTATGTCTGTCAGTCTGTCTCTTACATTTTCATGCCTAATCGGCTAAACGGGTCCTAATAAAATTTGGTTGTGGTGTTCCATGTTTTCGAGCAGTTGTCGTAACACGACAGTTTGTTGAAAAGCGTTAACGCGATGAGCACCTAATAAATATTTAATGTGAAAAAATTCGTTGATAAATCCGATGACAAAACGGTATGATCAATATGTTGTGATTTTATTTCATTTTTTTACACCGCATTTCTTTATAATTTGATTTTACTTTATCTTGTTTTAGCACAGCAAAAAATAATTACCCACTTTTAAATAATTTTTACTAATTTGCATTCAAGTATTGTATTTTTTTTAAATACTTATATTATATTTTTTATCAACAAGAAATGATTTATTATTTCGTAAATCGATACTGAAGGTAAACATTTAGTTGGGTTTGGGTTTTGAAGCGTTCATAGTTGGCGTTGACGAAAGTCATGCATGTCATGCTGCAGCTATAGGCATTGCCGCGTACCGCGTAGTGGTAAGGTATGTACGCCGTACGTACCCCCTGGCGGTGAGGGAAGTGAATCTCCGTCACGCAGCAAGGAGAGCGAAGCGAGCCTTGCTGTGTGAGGTTTTGAGGTGTGGTTAATGATTTCGATCGAATCAAGGGTGTGGGTAAGGAAAAAGGGGAACACAATAAAAATAAAACAATATGCACAGCCGCCGCAGCTCGTGCACCTCTACGAGCGAAATGTTACACCTCTGGCTTTATTTGTGTTTCTTGAATTTTTTTTGCACTTTCGAAAGGCACACGTCATTTTGTATCACTATAATACTGCTCGCAAACATTCTTCACTACATGTCCGGCTAACACTGTGCGTAGATGTACACTGAGTGCAGGTTTAAGCAGACGTAAGGTTCGACTTGGACACAAAACGGCGCGGTCTCACTGAGGTAAGGGCATATCTAACGATTTATATCTTTGTAAAAAACAAAGAAGCCGGCGTCCATCAAAATTAGGGGGTAGTACGAAATATACGAGGCTTCAAATCCAACAAGTGGTAAAGGACTGTAAATAGGTGTTAGCAGCAAATAATGCTGGTGATCCATGCAATAACAGAAGTTAAAATAGTATTTTTAATAAACAATGAGGTCAATAAATAATTCCATGAAGTCATTTTTAGTTTCGCAGTAAGGCAGAATATTAGAAATAACAGATTATTGCCAAGTGAAGTACTAGGAGTTCATAGCTGCGTGAAAGTTTAAAACACATTGTTGCTTACCCCAACAAGTGGTAAAGTTGAAGTTTCATGAATGACCTTTACTCCAGAAGTCTGTACTCTTTCTGGTTATAAATTATAATCATTGCTTTATATATCTACGACGTCGTCTTAACCAGCGTCGTTCATAATTTATTCCGTTGATTTGTCTCAGCTTTTAAAGCAATGTGAATAATGTGTTGTATCCATTCCAAAATTTCGCAGATTTTCTATTAGAAAAATAATAAGTTTCAGTAAAACTCCACCTTATTTTATGGGTGGATCTCATAGTAATGTAGCAATCAGGTTGTGGGCGAACACTTTTCTGGGTGAATGCGAAAACCAACAAGTTCCTCTGAGAATATACTAAAAGAACATGCCCATAAAAGTTTTGTAATTAATTTTCACGATTTGCAAATATATTTATATTTTTGAAAAAAAAAAAAACATTTGCGATCAGATTTCTTTTCAAACTTGAAACTTTGAACCGACAAATGAATTGTTAGACACGACGACGCGTAAATTGTAATGCAAAGGAGACGTAATATAATTACTTTGGCAAGGTCCAGCCCATTCTGATACCGCGCAGATATTATTTATATCTTTTTCTATGTATATAGATATCCGCCACTTAGCCCACTTAACTTTTTAATTTTACGGTAACATGAGACATGAAAGAGACCTTATATGTATATACAATACATATAAGGTCTCTTTCATGTTTTATTTGATACAATAATTTAAAATTTAGCTTATTTATATTTTGATTGTCCTAAAAATTTTCGAAAATTTGAAATTACACTGGCTGTAGGTAGATGATTCACATTACTTTCTAAGGTTCCGCACCTGCATGAGTATTTTCATTCATTCGATTCGTTTCCGAATTAAAGACGTCAGATTGGAATTTAAATTCTATTTATATTAACTTAAGAACGCTATTTTAATTTGCTTAAAGATTCCGATATCGAATCCGGCGGCCTTTCCGAAGAATTAAAATACACTTGCTGAAGGCTGAAAACGGTGCTAAGCCTCCGCTGTCTGTGCGTCTTCACAGAATGTAAAGACAAAAAGGAAAGAGAAAATAAAAAGTTTGATTATAGTTCCCAGGCCGCTACTACCCAGTAGACGTGGACTACGGCGACGCGGCGGACTGCATACCTCTCGAAGTGGACGACAGCAGCATAATTCCCATGTCGGTGCAAAAACTTATGACCATCATATTCGACACCAACACCATGAGGAAGACACTTCGCGAGTTCGAGGTTAGTTTGTGAGGCATCGGTGTAGGCCGGTCCCGCAGAAACACTTAGACATGGTTTTCTAAAATGTACATTATTAAGGTTTTTGTTATTATAGTGCGTGCGTAAGCCCTCACGCTCTGGGTAATTTCTAAGAAATTAATTAGAAGTTCAGAGAATTTCGGCCGAGGCAGTATCCAACTTTGTGGTCTAGCGGTTACGACACCCCCCTTCTCTCCTGGAGGTCCTGCGTGTGCCCCGCAATTTATAAAGATCTTACCTAATTTCTTAATTAAGATCTTTATTATCACAGTAATATTATAAATGCGAAAGTTTGTATGGATGGATGGATGTTTGTTACTTCTTCACGCGAAAACTACTGGATGGATCTGGCTGAAATTTTGCATTAAGGTAATTCTAATCCTGGAATCAAACATTGGCATTTTATACTTTTTATCCCATAAATGAGTTCCCGTGGTATGAAAATCACCTTTTAACGTTTCCATAGGATCAACGCGTGCGAAGCCGCGGGGCGCAGCTAGTAATAAATATAATAGAAAACAAAAGATGGTTTCAAAAAACTGACTCGTGAGCATTTTGTGGGAATCCTTTACCCGTCTTCTAGTTAGATTACCGTCTTTTCACTACACTTTTAGATTTTTTTTATATTTATTATTTAATATTAGGTCCTTACATATGAAATTGGCGTTTTTCGTACTGGCCACTTTAATCACAAATTTCTCCTCTTTGGTAAGGAATTCCAAATTCAAATTTGTACAGCTATAGACTCATGTATTTGTGCTTCGATGATCGTCATTCATTTGTTTTTTTTCTTCTGTTTTTTTCTGTTTGCGTCACTCATTTTACAAAATGGAAAACTTAAAATATCGCATTATTTACGAGTACGAGTTCCGCCGTGGCACTAGTGCTGCGGAAACAACTCGAAGGGTGAATGATGTGTATGGCGGTCGTGTTGCAAAAGAAAACACAGTTCGTTTTTGGTTCCAACGTTTTCGTTCTGGAAATTTCGACCTGCAGAACAAGCCCCGTGGACGGCCTGAGACTCAAGTTGATAATGAAGAGTTGAAGGCTATTGTGGAAGCGGATCCATCGCAAACCACGTCCGAGTTAGCTGCAGGCTGCGATGTTAGTGATAAAACTGTTTTAATTCACTTGAAGCAAATTGGGAAGATTAAAAAGCTTGAAAGGTGGGTACCTCACGAATTGACTGAAGCAAACCGGCAAACGCGCGTCGACTGCTGCGTTACATTACTAAACCGGCACAATAATGAAGGTATTTTAAACCGAATCATTACCTGTGATGAAAAATGGGTTCTTTACGATAATCGGAAGCGCTCAGCGCAATGGTTGGATCCTGGCCAGCCAGCCAAATCCTGCCCCAAGCGAAAATTAACCCCAAAAAAGTTACTTGTAAGCGTTTGGTGGACTAGTGCCGGTATTGTTCATTACAGTTTTCTCAAATCTGGCCAGACTATTACGGCTGATGTCTATTGTCAGCAATTGCAAACCATGATGGAAAAGCTAGCGGCTAAACAACCTAGGCTGGTCAATCGCTCCACGCCACTGCTGCTTCACGACAACGCTAGACCACACACTGCGCAACAGACGGCTACTAAATTAGAAGAGCTTCAATTGGAAAGTCTAAGACATCCTCCGTACTCCCCGGACCTTGCTCCAACAGATTACCATTTTTTTCGAAATTTGGATAACTTCTTGCAAGGGAAAAAATTCAACTCCGATGGGGCAGTCCAAATCGCCTTCAAAGATTTTATTGATTCCCGTCCGACTGGTTTTTTTAGTAAAGGGATCAATGAACTACCTATAAGATGGCAAAAGTGCATAGAAAATAATGGTTCATACTTTGATTAATTAAATATATTATATTAAAAAATATTCGACTTTTTGTTCCTCCCATACAAAACGCCAATTTCATATGTAAGGACCTAATATATCTTAGGTATATGTAGATATTTTAATATATATAAAAAAATATTTATAGTTCAGACTTCATTATTTTTTTTATCATAGTAAGTTAATGTCTTAGTTTAAGCACGCCGTTTTTGTTGTTTTTGACCTTGTGTGGTTGGCAGGTAGAAAATGCCATCGGCATTATGCCCACCATTTGTGTACTTTTTTTTATAATTGTGTGCAATAGAGTATTAAATAATAATAATAGAAGCCAGTAAGTCTGAAGAAATAAACGAATTGACTCCGACTAATTTTTTTGCAGCTTGATACAGAAAATATGCCGCTCGGAAATCTATCAAAGAAACAGATCAAGGATGGATACACGGTGCTCACACAAATCCTGAAGGCTATTGAAACGGGGGCCCCCAGTCGCAGCGAGATACTAGATGCTACCAATCGGTAAGATATCAGACCTATTTCATATTTTTTTATATTTCATATTTCATTTATTTTGCTTACATGTACAATTCATTCTTAAGTCTAAGTGAATTAGTTGTTATTATGTACATGCACCCTGGAAGGGCACTGCAAACTTGAGTTCGAATACATTGTCAAAACATTATTATCAAATATTATAAATTAATTTTCAAGCATGATTAAAAGTAATAAGTTAGATTTAAAATTATAAACTTATAAACTAAGAAGCCAGAATCTTTTGTCAGTCATTCAAAGGGGTACCTTAGTAGAGAAACAAAAATGATATATATATACTATAGGTATATATTATATTGTATATCATTTCTGCTTCTCTGTTTCAAATTGTTGAACAGAATAATAACATTTTCCTAATAAAAATAATTTAGTCTTTTTGTAAAAGGTAGTGTCTTTTTCTTCCTTTTTTAAATATTCAGGTATTTTATTGTAGATTTTTGCCAATCTATAGTATGGGCTTTGGCTAACCAGTTTCAGTTTAGTTGTAGGAAGTACTATTTGGTTCCTATTACGTCGATTGTAGTCAATATTAATATCTTGCTTGGTTTTAAAAAAGATTTTATGTTTCCTTACAAATAAACAGGCTTGCATAATATAAATACATGGTAATGTCAGTATTTTGTTATTAGTGAAGTGAGGTCTACAGCTATCCCGTGGTTTAGTATTGGTGAGAATTCTTACACATTTCTTTTGCATGACGAATAGTTGTTCGAATTCTACCCTGTCACCCCATAGAATAATGGCATAATTCAGCCAACTATAGGCATACGCATAATATGCAGACAAAGCTGTCTCGTAGTTAGTATTAGCTTTTAAAATACTTAGGGCGTAGACAAATTGTGAAAGTTTAGTTTTAATTTTTTGTACATGGGCCTTCCAATTTAAGTTTGTGTCAAGTGTTATTCCTAACAGGCTAAATTCATTTGTTATGTCTATAGAGAAAAAGATGTTTTGAAAGTAAGCTAAGGTCAAGGGGGGTTCTTTTGTATGTCCTGAATTGTGTTATTTTAGTTTTAAGTAAATTAATTTCTAAATTTTGGACTTGTAGCCATGAGAGGCATTCATTAAATACTGTATTTGTAAGTAGTCGATTGATGAGTCACAAGAAAAGAGGAGAGATACGTCGTCAGCAAATAAAATAGTCGTGGTATTTATTGATTTTGGAAGATCATTAATATATACTAAGAAAATTAAGCACCCGAGAACAGATCCTTGGGGTATTGAATTATTTACCGTTTTTATGTCAGATACTACGTTATTCTCTAATTTATTGTTTATGTCTAACCTAACGGTTTTGGTTGTCAAACTACACCTAGATGTCAGTACTCACGGGATCCCGTCTAGTGCCGGCTTAGAATTTGCATCACCGTAACTCTTCCCGCGGGTGTCGTAAGCGGCGGGGAATATCCACCTAGTAGCGGGTACCACTTAGTAGCGAGTACCACACGCGAGTACACACACAGAAAACGCAGCAGCGTTTTCTGCAGAACCATTCTACCACTAAACTGCGACCTTTGATCGCTTGCCCATCGTGGGGATTATAGGCTCCGCATAATTATGATGTACGCCGATAAGGCTCTTAGAAGGAGGCCTGCGTCCATCAGTGGACCATATAGACTAGTGTGTAGTGCTAACGAGCGTGACATCTGAAACTGTTTTCGTTTCAAATAAATATTTTATTTTAATTATACTAGTTTTGTCATAATTTCTTCGTTAACCTTTAACAAAACGACACTCAGCAAATAATACTACGTAACTGAATTATTTGCGAGTTCGCGCTAGTTTTCATAATCTTACAAATATTTAGACCTAGACGGCGATTTTACTGCAAGATTGCATCCCTTACCTCCTACAAACAAACAAGATAGGTACCTCTTTCTTTTATAAGCGATTAATTTATATAAATGATTATGTATTTCTTTATAGATTTTTTACAATGATCCCGCATAGTTTCGGCACACAGAACGCTCCACTGCTGGACAATGTTGAGCTGATTAAGAAAAAGGCCGAAATGTTGGACAGTTTATTAGAAATCGAGATTGCATACAGCTTGCTTAAGTCAGGTAACTATTAGAAAGATAAAATGCGTTCCAAAGAATCCTGATTTAAATGCACAACAGTTTTTCTATTCTGAACTTTGATCTATTTCCTATATTTTGTATTTGATATACCTAGAACCTTACAAAAAGGAACCTCAAAATTGTCTACGTCTTGTTTTGACGCAGACCGTTTGCGCAGAGCCTAACAAGTTTTATGCATTCGGAACAAAGAGATTATTGGAGTTGATTTAATTTAATATAATTTTGTAAGTAGGTACCTGAATATGATAAACGCTGTTTTTTACAGAAACCAACTGTAAATCATACCGTTATCTATACCGTGTCCATTTTGAATGAAGCAAGTTAGTAAATAAACCGCCCATACTTAACCTAAAATTCGCTTTGTTGGCGCGTCCTTTTATATGTAATTTACATTACAAGTCGATTTTAGATCCTCCCTTCAATAAAAATTGCTTACAATTATACCTGAAACTCGACGCCAAGCAAGTCAGATTTTGTTATTTGTGTCGTAGTTTGTTTACTAACATGCTTCATTCAAAATGGATAAACCATAGGTAGTACTTATTACATTTAAATTAATTAGATTCCTTCTAATTAATAATAATAAAAAAAAAATGGATAGCTAATAATTTGGGAGATATACATTATAAGTAGTTAGTTATGATAAGCCACAGAACTGTTTCTGCGTTGACTATACAACAGAATCAACTGATTTTCTAACTGAGAACCTAAAAAAAATGCAAAAAGAATATGAAAATTACTATTGCTACTAGTTATTTATTAAATGTTCGAATCAGTAAAAATTGCAAATTAGTATTTTTATACTAAAAAAAAAAAGCAAGAAATTTAAATAAATATAAAAACGATAAGCCTTTCTATTCATGAATTTAGAACAAAGTCAAAATCGTAAGATTTCGCAAACTAAAAAATAATTTTCAACGCAGATTACTTGAGGTTAGGGCAATAAGCATATTATAATGGTAGAAAGGGCATTAAAACTGTTGTGATAATTGGAATCCATTTTTTTGTCTTGGACGTGTGATTTTTTCAACTTTTCTAAGGGGCCCCCCTTATAGGATTACTAACTAACCGGCGAAAACTTTGATCGATGATTTTGAATGACAAATCTGTATTTTTTTTATTGTAATGCTGATCTTTAGATCAAATATTGCTGCGCCCTTACAGCGTACATCTATGTATGCAATAAATGAATATAAATAAAATAGTTAGCTAATATAGTTTTTATTATGTTTCAGATGAGGACGATTCAACAATTCCGATGGAATCTTACTACAAGAAGTTAAAGACCGAGATCACGCCCCTGGACAGGGAGTCCGAAGAGTTCAAGATGCTGGCTGAATACACTAAGAACACGCACGCTGCACTTCACTCCAATTACACGCTAGAGATTCAAGAAGTATGTATGTATATAACTGGGGCCTGATTCCACTAACACAATCGGCTCACTATGACAATTATTATCGCTTCATTATCGCGTAACAATCACCGCCATTGACTCCTTTTGGTATTCTACTAACACGATCTTTTTTTGTTTATGCCATATCTATGACTATTACGATTTTGATTATATGCCCCACCACATTATTGACACGATATTATAAGTCATAGAGATTGTAATCTTATGGTAATAGAATACCAAATAAATTTACGACTAAATCTCTATCTTAATCATATAGCGCCATTATGGCGCCATTAAAGCATTATTTTGAACGTTATGACAAGGATAGCGACATTTTTAGTACTGTCAAATTCATTTAGTTTGATTTTGTCGACATCTGAATGACACCATTGTCCATATTATATGCTATTATGACGTCCTTTGTAGCGCGGGGCGAAGGTCTACCTGCGACGCAGGAGGTTACGGGTTTGATTCTCGCCTCGGGACAAATGTGTGTACCATCTGCAGATATTTGTTCAGAGCGTTCAGGATGTTTTCTATGTATAATAAAAAATATCTATCTATGTAGGATATTAAGTATATCAGTTATCTAGTACCCTTAACACAAGCTCTGCTTAGATTAGGGCTAGGTAATGCTATGTGAATTGTCCAACATTATTTATTTGATGATGTCTGGTCAACCCTACCCTAATTAACCTGGAGGTGCCACGGGTCTCAATCTTAGTTCCCATAGCACCCCCAGGGGCAGGGGTATCCCTCAGGGGTGCGTTGGGTCCGGAGTGGTGAAATGCATAATCACACTAATATTATAAATGTGAAAGTTTGTATGGATGGATGAATGTTTGTTACCTCTTCACGCCAAAACTACTGAACGGATCGGGCTGAAATTTTGCACACAGGTAATTCTAATCCCAGAATCAAACATAGGCTATTTTTTATCCCGTAAATCAGTTCCCGTGGGATAAAAATCACCCTTAAAACGTTTACATAGGAACAACGCGTACGAAGAAGCTAGTTATTAATAAATGCATGTGCGCAGGTGTTCAAAGTCGTCCGCGCGGGAGAGGAGGAGCGCTACAAGCCGTTCAAGGATCTGCACAACCGGAGGCTGCTGTGGCACGGCACGCGCGTCACCAACTTCGCTGGAATACTCTCCCAAGGTACATCATAACGAGTAAAGGAACCTCAACAGCCTATATTGGTCCCCTGCTGGACGCAAGCCTCCTGAAGCGCGCCGTTTTGTGTTGATTGTTTTAGTTTTATATTAACGGTATACCGCTTTTTGACAAGTATCATGACTACGTGACTTTGAAAAATTGTGGCGTATACTTTCATTTGTAAGGTTTAAGTATACTTATAGGTGTGGAATTTTGGGAGTGTATACATATCTGTGCAGCTGACTGTACAATAAAAAAAAATGTAGTGTGCGTAGTGTGCAACTCACAATCCTATAAGTTGTTGGTAGAGTTATAAGTTATAATAGTTTGAGAAGTTTCACGGTTTAATCGTAGGTAAGTTTGAAGATAAGTTAATGGTCGCCGTGTACGCCGTTACGTGTTGCCCTGAGAGCAGTTGTTCGCGACTGGCTGTAATAGGGTATATTATGTGAGTTCAAAAAAGATAATAGTTTTTCCTACGCATTCGCTATTGATTTAGAAATATATCTTTACATTTATTTATTTTTGTATTTTATGATGTTTTTATTGTGAAATTTAATCATTGAAAAGTAGATATTTCAAATCTCAACCGCAAAATGTCTAAACGCAACGCTATTGGCACCTGCGTGACGTCATACTTGAACATTTTTGTATGAACATGAAGTTTTGACTTTAAGTTGACATAGGGGACTCGATGATCCGTGACGTCACAAAATGCAAGGGCTAACATGGCAGCGTTTTTATCACCCGAAACTGAGTGTAATTTTACTTATTTACCTCAATAATTAATTTTTTTTTTGTTGGCTATAGCCATTAATGCACGTCATAACGTAAACAGCTGACCCGCGGGAACATGCACCGCAGTACGGTATGCAAACCGTTACTAAATATTGAGTATAACTCCTCAGGTCTCCGTATCAAGCCGCCCGAGGCCCCGGCGACCGGCTCCATGTTCGGTAATGGTATCTACTTTGCCGACATGGTGTCCAAATCGGCCAACTACTGTTGCACCAACAAGTCTAATCCGACTGGCCTCATGCTGCTGTGTGAGACCGCACTCGGGAATATGTGAGTCTTCATCTTTTTAGTGCTCTTATACATGATAGTGATTGGCTGGTTTCGAAACTACCTGAATGGACGCCGGCAACGGATTCGCATTGACGATTCCTTTTCAACATGGTGTCAACTAGCTGCCGGTGTTCCTCAGGGCGGCGTTCTATCTCCTCTTCTCTTTGCAATCTTCATCAACTCTATCTCAAAACATCTATCTTCTCCCTACCACCTCTATGCAGATGAATTGAGAAACTACACGCAAGCGCCTGTGGAGTGGCTCGGTGAAGCCATTGCAGGAATCAATAAGGATCTTGACAGCATCAACGATTGGAGCAAATCATTTGGGCTCAAGGTTAACCCTAGTAAAACACAAGTGATTGTCATAGGTAGTTCTTGTGGACAGGCAGCTATCGTGGGGTCCGCAGCTAGCAGCGGTATCCAGAGGTGCTTCTTTAAAGCGACTGCGTAACTTCCTTCCTACTTGTACCAAAGTTACGCTTGCACAATCCTTATTGCTCCCTCTCCTAGACTACGCAGATGCCAGCTATCCTGACCTGACTGAAGACCAACTCAACAAGCTTGAGCGTCTTCAGAACTACTCCCTTCGTTTCATATTTGGCCTGCGTAAATTTGATCACATCTCCGAGTACCGTAATAGGCTCAAATGGCTACCAATTCGTCTTCGCCGGAATGCTCATGTTCTTAATCATCTTTACTCTGTTCTTTTCCTCCCATCAACACCGTCTTATCTAAAAGACCGTTTTGAGTTTCTCCATCTGTCCCATTCACGACCCCTTCGTTCCTCTGGTACTCTTCTTTTAAAAATTCCATCTCACACTTCCCAGTTTTATGGCGATTACTTCACGTTGCAGGCCACCAGGCTCTGGAACGCCCTCCCCGTTTCTATCCGACAATCTAAATCAATTCCTATCTTTAAAAGCATAGTTCACCAACACTATCTGTCCGCTCTTGATAAGTCTTGATATTATGTTAATTATTAATTTTCTGTGTTTAATTATATATTAATGTGTTAATAATTACGCCACCGTCAGCTTCTAAACGTACCGATCCTATCCATCCAAAGGTTGCCTGGAAGAGATCGCTTTTAGCGATAAGGCCGCCGATTGTGCCTCTCAAGATTAGTAAGCAGTAATTTCTTTGTTTGTTTTTGTGACAGATTTTCGAATAAAGGTGTCTAACATGCATAAAAAATAGCTTGAAAATGACTCGATTTGGTGGTCAAAATATGGCAAATTAGTTTCACTCTCATTCAAATATCATAATGTTTTTTAAAAAACGAAAACACTACAAACATAGCTATTTGTCATCCGATTATGTATGCAAAATTTCAATACGATCGGAAACGTAGTTTCCAAATGAAGCGGGAAGTACGTTTGTATGGGGGCTAAGGTATCCGTTCTGTTCTTAAGTATTGATGGTGCAATAAAGTTATAATCTATCTATACATGGACTGCAGGTCTCAATTAATAATAATAATAATTTATTTATTTATATCACAAATGGACTAACAGCTATAACCAAAACGTCCACGAGTCAGGTATAGTCAGCAAAAATTGCGCCTCACCACCACTAGGGTGATTTTTCTGTGAAGTGAATAGTTGCCAACCCCGGCTTGCTCGATATCTTTTGTTTTTAACGCAAAAGAAAATAGTTTCAAACTGGATAGCCGTTACATTTGGCGATTACATGATAATAAAATAAGACAAACATAGTCAAATCTTAAACAATAGGTACAATACAAAAACAACGAATTCAAATAATTATTAACCATTATGTCAAATATTATTATTTTTTATACAAAATTAATAATTTCATAATGTCAAATATAAAAGTTATACCAAAATCAAATAAATACCTACATAAAACGATTTCCCTAAATAATAATGATATGGTCCCATTTTAATTTTGTTCAGTTCTGACAATGGGATCGATCCATGAAAATTCATGAAAAAACTATAAAAATTGAAGTCGGTTTATAGTTTGTAAACAAACCCAATTATTTTCTTTCATGTTCCTTCAATAGGGTATATGCATGTGACTTAAAAAAAGCTAATATTTTTTTTACGTAGAGAATACTGTTATAGAAATATATCTGTATATTTATTTTTGTATTTAATGATGTTTTTATTGTGAAATTTATCATTGAAAAGTAGATATTTTAAGTCTCACCAGCAAAATGTCCAAACGCAACGCTATTGGCACGTGAAGCGTGACGTCATACTTGAACATTTTTGTATGGGCATGAAGTTTTGACTTTGAGTTTACATATGGAACTCGATGATCCCCCAACTAACATTTAGGTGATAAGAATAGGCGTTAAATAAGCTACTTAAGAGATAATTTTAAACCTATGGTTCTATGAAAGGGCTAGCAATTTGCGATATATGGCGTTATAACTGTCTTATAATTCTGATTTGGGCCCACGATTTTATAGCTATAAGTGATTTAATAGTTGTAAAGAAGTGATAAATGACTGGTAATAAAGAGTTACAATAGTGCTATTGAAGTAATGTTTACCACTTTATGTGTATTATAAGCCATACATAGGTTACAACTGCAACTTAAAGTAATAAATTAGTAATAATATCCACTTTAATAACTTTTTTAGCAACAGATGAGTGCTCCCACAATACTATTTATGCCTTGAAGATAAATTGCAGGTATTAATTAGTAATAAACATCGCCCAAACTCTGATTATTTCATTTTTTTTTCGTACTTTGCGTTTCTGATAGACCGTCAAAAGCGTTAAAGCAGTGCGCCTATTCATTATCTGACAGTGAATTTTGAAAGTGACTTTAAAAGGTAGTCAATTTACAATTTAGGATAACGGTGTTATAAATTATAAATTCTCGTTGCGGTGGTAAGTTTACTGTGATAATATATACGAGTTTTCATCTCAATTTTGAAGCGCCTCTTAAATACTAACTACATCTGATATTATTAAGTAAGAGGAATTACTGCCTCGGAATTTTTTTGTTTCAGTTATGGTTGTAAATATCAATTCTTGATACGTCTATGTGTACTTTAATTGCAAATAGTCAATAATATAAATAATAAGTTGTTAAATTATGTTTAGAACTATTAATATACTTTCAAAATTTTATAGGTTATGTTTATGTAATGGCGTTAAATTTTGAATCACCTAAAGTGCCCAATAACTCTGTTATTCGTAACGTAGTGTTAAAAAAACGAGAGCTAGCTCTTCTTTGCAACTTGCAGTTGTACAATGTGGTAGTACAAGTGTCAAGATAACAAATTTATAAGTTCAGGTTGCTGAGGTCTTTATCTGGGAACTCTAAGCCGAATATCTTTAGGGTTCTGTTGTTGTTCGCGTAAAACCATTATGCGAGTCCATCCATATTACGTGCGGCTGAACGAATTCACAAGCAGTAGAAGCCTCAGTGGTCGCCAGCACTACAAGTGGTTCTAAATACCTACGTTAATCTTATGTGTTTCCACCTTGTTATTATATATTTTTTATTTCAGTAACTTTTCCCAAGACTTGCCGATACGAGTATCAAAGTGCCTACCTTCTCGTATTGGACAACGCACTCAGTTTCAACACATTACTCGCGGCGCCCCCGCGCCCCTCCGACGTCTATGCGTTCGCTCGCTCCTGCTTCACCTCAGTTAGTCGTCTCGTCAGTCGGCTTAGATTAAATGTGTTTTTTTAAGTTAATTAACTGTGTTTTTTTAAGCTATTGCATAGCTTCTATCGCGGGCCGTGAGCGTGGAGACCGAATCCAGAAATTCCGTAACGAAAATAACCTAACACCCCCCACTCCGATCGGCACAGCAGCGGTAATACTTTTTAGTTTTGCCATCTATCAATGAATAGCAGAACTTTTAATGACTTTTTGAAATATCACGCTTGTTTCTTTAGTTCAGCAACTCGCCTCTAGGTGGCATTGGTATAAAATAAATAAATAATTATAATTGCATAAGTTGATAAAAAAATGCTATGCAATAGCTTTATCGCGGCAGTCCCCGAGTGCCACACGTCTTTTTTTTATTATACATACAACGACCAGAACGCTCTGAACAAATATTTGCAGATCGTACAAACATTTGTCCCGAGGTGGAAATCGAACCCGCAACCACAGAGGTCATCCAAAATAAGCTTACCTTTAATAAAGGCGCGTGCAGGAGAATCACAAATAAAGCATCTTATTTTGACTTTTACATTGGTGCCATTAATGCAAACTCCTTGCTCTAATACGTTGCTCATTTCATTCACAAAATCTTCTAGAAATGCGTTTAGATTTTTAGGTTTTCCTTTACCATAATAAACACCAATAATAAACGGATCAATTTTATTTTCATATATATTAGCCAAAATAGGCCAGAATTCATATTTAGAGTTTCATTTTACTGTCTTTCTCGTCGTACGAGTTGTCAGAACTACTGAGAGGAAACAAAAAATTATATTCGCTGTCGTTGACATCAGTTATTTGTTGTACGGAACCCCGTTGTAAGTTTGTTGCATGCGCTTGTCCGCTACTGATTTCACTGATATGGCAACTCTTAAAGCTTTTCTTTTAACTCCGCCCGTTCTTTTCTTAACTTTCCATGGTTGCATGGTTGAAACAATTTTTTTTTCTAATAAGCCCGTTGCACAGCGTATACAAGACTTAAATTAAATTTTTGAGGTTTCATTATTTAAGACATATTTAAGTGTTTTACATTCTATTACTCAACTTAAAGTGATAATTTATAGTTATAATATAATCTGCACATATCGTTTGCCGCTATACACAAATATTCCTAAAAACTTCTGTATTACCTAGGGTTAGCCGGGTAATCCTGTTATATAACCTGCAATGATTTAAAGGTGGTTCCTGATGCTTGCCGCGCCTTTCTCTATAAGACTTATAGTTAACACTTCTAAGACTCTAATAGCTTTCCTGTTAGCTCTCAGGGCTCCATTAAACTCCTTAGGCATTGCAAGGTATATAACTAACTCTATTTAAGAACTTCAGCCGTTTGTAAGTCTCAGCAGACTCCCTATAATTGCTTTTAGTGTTTTACGTTTCCTAAAGATTTAAGAGTTAGTTATACAATAGTTTTGACTAACTCCAAGCTAGCTCCTTAAGTTATATATTTTTTCTTTATTTCTATTATGCCTCTTGAAACTTTAATTATTTATTTTTAACGCCGCAGTAGAGTCTAAAGCTATTGTCGGAGCTCTTATATGTCGTTTATAATACTGTCAGTGCCAAAAAAAGGTGCCCCTTAGCGCCAAAATGTTTGTTGGGCCGTGACGTCATATAATGCAATGGCTAACATGGCAGCGTTTTTATCACCCGAAACTGAGTGTAGTTTTACTTTTAGTTTTTTACCTCATAAGTTAATTTATTTTGGGTGTTATTTTATTTTCGTTTATGTATTAACCTAAATAATCGTTTAAAAAAATTAAAAAAAACCATGCATATACCCTATTGTGGGTCGATTTGATGATGTTTTTGGTTTCTATAAAAAATGATCTAGGGGTGGAAGTTTATTTCCAAGAGATGGCTATTTGTCCCACAAAACTTATAAAAAGCCGGTGTTTATGTGTAGTGTAAAGAACTATGTATATGTATCACTGGGAGAAAGTGCGATTCTTACCTCGTGTGTAATAATGGCGCACTTTCTCAACTCGGTGTACAAAATACTTCCAATATTTCTCCTCCCACACTTACTCCATCTTATTGCTCTTGAAAACCTCTACTAGATTTATGTTCTTGTTATAAATCATCCTACTGATATTATAAATGCGAAAGTTTGTAAACATGTCAGTATGTAATTATGTATGTTTGTTGCTCTAACACGCAAAAACTACTGAACGGATCGGGCTGAAATTTTACATACAGGTAGTTCTAGGCCTGGATACTTTTTATTCCATAAATCATTTCCCGTGGGATAGGCGTGCGAAGACGCGGGGCGCAGCTAGTTTAGTATTTTTCTCGAGTGAAGATCTACAAAAAATTAAATATGTAAAAAAAATACCTCAATATTTCCTTAACGTAATTTTTCAGGTTAGAATGCCACGCCGCCGCTGAGTCCGTGGAGCTCCCGTCGGACAAGCATTCCGTGTGGGGCGTCGGCCGCACCCAGCCGCACCCGGCCGGGAATCGAACCCTCGACTGCGGGACTGTTGTGCCGATGGGTAAGCCTTATCAGACCAAGGAGCAGACCGCGCTGCAGCATAACGAGTATCCTTTTACGAATATTCTCTATTTAAATATTTTTTTCGTTCCATCTATTCAAAGTAAGTGCACCCAAAGGTGGTGTTTTCTATAAGAAACTTTTAGCGGGACTTTTAATGAGTTTTTAATCCTCTTTTAAGTGCGCAGAAATTATCTTTGTCGCCCACTTTTGAATTTGGAACATCTTACTTAGTGTTCAGCGCCAAAGAAATCAAACGCAAATATTGTTTGAATAAAGACTGGCTGGTACGACGGTCCATAGGCGCACCACGCCGGCTGAATAAAAAAAAACAAAATAAAAACGCGCGAACTACATACAGCCTGCGTTTTCGACAATTTTCACGGATTGGAAGTTCATGGTTTTGTTTTGAAAATGAAAAAAAACTATATGAGAACTCTCATAGTTTTTTTTATAGTTCAATTTAATAAAAAAAAATATAGTTTAATTTTCTCATTTAGAGGATGATGAAAAGTAGAGTGTATCACTCGATCGCAAAATATATTTTTGGCTCGAGCGACGTACTTTGAATCCCTCGCTACGTTCAAGATTCTACTCAAGAATCCCTCACCTTTTTATCCCGGAATTCCCATGGGAACGGGGACTACGCGGGTGAAACCGCGAGGCGCTGCTAGTGTCAGATATAATAGTTGCTATGCTTACTAGAACACTAGGTCAAACAACAAAAAATCTACTCCAAGTCTCATAACTAACGCATCCAATGCCGAGCCTCGGCGCCTACTATCATAATAAATGTCCAGTAGTTTGACGAATTCATTATGAATGCAAGCGGGTTAACTACGAACCTATAATTCGTAGTTAACCCGGTTACATTGGAAGTTTGTTGCGTTGGAAGAAACCAACGTTTCATCCCTTAATAGAGGCTTCATCTGGGTGAGTGGGGATCGCGTCGCGTCTGTACCTACTGCGTCCTTACGCGCAGTACAGATGCGACGCGATCCGCACTCCCCCTTTGTTTCTTCCAACGCAAACTAGGTTATGAACCTAACCCGCTTTCATTCATAATAAATGTCCGTTCGTAAAATTTTTCGACGGAGCAGTAAGGTGTAGCTATCGGAAAATGGGTCCATATTTTTAAAGAATATATGTTCACAATTATTCTCCTTAGCGCATTCTCAGATTCATCGTATACGACGTTGCTCAAGTGAATGTGAAGTACCTTCTCCAAATGAAGTTCAACTACAATACAGCTCTGTATTAACAACTGGACAAGACTAGGAAAAACTGACATAGCTGAAATGAAAATTCAATTTACGTAGTTTATATTTTTTAACTTTATATACGTACTATATTACGTAGTTTACTTTTAGATACATGAATTTTGAGCGCAGCAAGACAAATATGGCCTCCACTGAGCATTGTGGTGAGTACACATTGATGTGTCCACCACAGCGTTTTCAGCGGAGACCAGAGTTATTGTGCCATATTAATTAATTGAATTATTGTAAGTTATAAATTATGTGTGTTTTATATTAAGTGACATATAATATTTGTACTGAAAATATAAGGGGGGATTGTTTACAACAAGGTGTCAACTTTTGTTCTAATGCTTTCTGAATTTCGAATATAAATACCGGGTGTTGTTACGTGTTGTATCAATTAGTTCAAAATGCTGAAGGAGGTAATTCACCTTCTTCTTCTCTTCCACTTGTCTGTGGTATTATGGACTTTACTTTAACGACGTGCGACGACTTGAATACTAGCCCCCTTATTCATAATAGTCTGCTAACTTAGCACACTGCTAAGTTAGCAGACTCTCGCTCTGTCTTTTATTGACAAATAACACTACTTAGCAGCTGTTTTATGGTAGCAGACCATTATGAACAAGGGTGTTAAGTCTTTCACGATCTTGTCGTTTTTTTGCTACATGGGTATTCTGATAAATACCCATGGATTAAGTTGCCTGAAATTAAATAGGTATTATTATTATTAATTGTAGATTTTGTACTGATTATATTTTATTATACTGTACTATTAGTTTTTGTACTGATTATGTTACAAATATCGAGATTTTTTTATTTATTTATGTTTTAAGTGCAATCAAGAATTTATTTACTATGCACCGAAGGCTCAAAGCAAAGCAGTGTTTAACGTCACATGCGTCATTGAATAATATAGTTTATGAGTCTTAAGGACTATCATGCTGTTGTCCGAGCGAGGGAGTCAGTGAGTGCGAGGGGGATTTATGCCCGAATACTCAAACGCTACTCATACTTGAGCCCATCTCAAGTTGAGATTTTTTGACAGCTTTCAATAAAATCTGTCAAAAATTTGTCATTTGAGTTTGAGATGAGCTTAAAACTAAATTGCATTTGAGTATTCGGGGGTTAATCATACCCAAGACGAATACAGCTACTTTTCTCACTCTGCGAGTAAATACGTAAAGCTTTGGTGACGTGTTTTACGTAGAAGCCGCGCGCAGCTCGGATGTCTGTGGTTTTACGGCATTCGTTTTTTATTCCGGTAAAACCTTTTTTGCTAAAATAGTCTGTAAGCTAGTACTCTTTACTCTATGTCTGTAATGTCGGGTACCAAGCGAGCGAGAGCAAGCGAGCGAAGGCTACATAAGTGTGGACGTCATTGCGAAAGCAAGCTTGCCCAAACAAGGGTCTTCGTTCGCCTTCGGCCGGGCTCCGGCGGCGGCTACATGAAAGAAAAATAGAACGAACGTATTCGACGATCGGCTTCGAATCCCACTCGTTTGCATTCTCTCGCTCGCTTGGTCTGTATACCCACCCACCATAATATTGAATTTATTATAGAGTTCACATTTTTATTACTTGAATATAAGCAAAGTGAGACCAAACCGAAGTTTTATTCATGAAACACCTTTACAACAAAAGCAGAGCAGTAGCAGGCGACCGACGACCGCCTTGCAGTCGGCAACTTGCCGTCCGTATTTGAGACATGCAGTCCGTGTTTATGAGCCCTTAGGTACTTAGTAACACGAACCACCATAGGTAGGTAAGGTACTAAAAAAACTGATGCTGTCTATGTGCATAGTAACGACAGACAGATAAAATTGATTTGGGTAGGTACTAGCATTGATTTATTAAAAACGAAGATGAGGCACTGGTTGCTCGAAAGTGGCAACCTCAAATTGTGTAAAATTGTGTTCTCCCACATCAGTCACCGTCTGACCGGCGGCACGGGCGGTCGTGATTCGGTTGAAATATTGTTGTCTCAGTCTCACTTCGGTCCTAGATACGTCTTTCCGTCTTTGTTCTTCTTTGTATTGCACAGGACTGGAATTATAACTGTGAGCGTATGTGTTTGCGTGTAGTTGTAACACATGCCAATTTTTGAGTAAGCGCTGGGAGAACGTAACCTATCTTCCCTTTTTAAATCAATGGGTACTAGGTACTTCAATATGAGCGTTCGAAATTTGCTTCAAATTGGCTTCGTTTTCGGTAGATAGGTACCTACTAGGTAAGGTTCTACGTACTATAGAAACTCTATGGGTGGGTTCTACCCTAAAATCAACATTTGTCCAAATGTTCCAAAATTAAGTTTTTTATCATTTATCCTACGCGTACACTATATCCTACGCCTAGATCATTTAGATTCTCGGTCTAAGGTTTTATCGTAGTTCATAGAACGATTTGCGGCAAATCACGATTTCCTACTCGTTTTGTCGCAGAGAAAAACGGCAAGACATTTATTTCGCGGGCAATGCTAAACGAGCCACCAAGACAAGTCACACCAAAGTCTTTATATTACAAAGTGGATTATATTTATTTTTATTCGGTTTGCATTACAAACGTTTCAAAGTCAAAGTCAAATCGTTTATTTCTTTAGACTTACAAAATAAGTACTTAGACAAGTCAAATTTTTACTATATAAACAGCTTGATAAATACCGTCAAACACCCTAATTTCGCCTGGTGTACCTTAATTCGCCTGATTTTTTTAAATGGTCAGAACATGGACTATAACATAGATAATGGTTCCTAAACCTACCATTAAGTAGACAATTTTATTTTATGACAAGATTCTGCAATCGAATTGTAGCAAACTTCATGTATGAGATGACAGTCACATTTTGAGTAAAGTCGAACAAGGCAAGTTTTTTAAGTGGTCTGCAAAACTTCATCTGGAAACCGAAGAAAATAAGAGGTAAGACCATTAGCACCGTAATTAGTCTAAGCTGAATTTTGCCGGCTTTCTAACAATATATTAATTTATAAGCTAAGTTAAGTGGTTGTGACAAAAAATCCATTTGAATAATTAGAGGTAAAATTTCTGACATGTTAGTTCCGAAATTCGCCTGGGTTTAGGGTTGTCACTTGGTTTCCTTACCCGACTGCAAAATTAAGGGTTATGATTTTGTTGTATGTTGTGATCTAATGACTGAAAAATGATATACTATCGATGCTATATAATACTCGGTTCATAGCACAGATCGCGGTGGTGATTTTTTTTTCTATAAATATGTATATACCCAAGGTGCGATGCAACAAAAAAATATGTGGATTTAATAATATCTACAATTTGCAATGCATAATACTGGGTGTACTAAGCCGATGGGGTGGTTTTAGTCACAGTTGGGCGTTTTTTTTTTTGAATTTTTTATTTCATTTTTAATGTTACATTTCAATATATTATCTTCGTTTGTATGTTCTATTAAAGTTCTTACATAATAAACAATCTACAATTCATTTTTTATGAAAATATCGCCACTGTCATTAGCATCATCCACAACCTGAATTTACCGACAGGTGGGTTTAGTTCTCCAAATTCTTAATAATTAATAAATGAAAAATAAATAAATAATGTAATAACAATTGATTCTGATAAATACATTTATAAAATGTTTGTTACGTTGTACAACTTAAATAAAAGATTTACCTATGCAATAAACAATATTCCAATGAAACTTAAATGTAAAAGCAATTGTAACAACGAACACAAAAATTTGTAACAAAAGGATATTTTTAATTAAAATGGTAGGTGGGTACTAGGTACGCCTTGTTGTTTGCTTGAATGGTGATGGAAAGCTTTTATTTATATTTCAGATAGCGATGCCTAAAATAAACAAAATTTCAAAACGGCGGAGCAGACAAAACGGCGGAGAACAGCAAGTGATATACGTAGAGGAAGACTCGCATTTAAATATGATTTAAAAATTTATGTTTTTAAGTTATGTTTTTAAAAGACATTATTTTTTAATTTTGATTAAAAACTGCCTATATTTGTTAGATTTATTGAAGACTCTAAATGTGTTTTATAAGCTAAAAAACTAAAGTGACACATAATTGAACAACTTTACTTTGAAGGATATGGTACTTCTTTTATGAATAAAAATTCTTATTTTTTTTTATATTATCAACCATCGTTTCATTTTAAAGACACACTTCAGTAGGATAGGTTATACTAGGTTTGCTTTACATTCGCGCCAGGGACCGAGTACGATGTAGTAAGTGCATATTGGTCTCATTATACAACAAAAAATATTTTTGGCAGCCCTAACCACAACTCGCATAATGTATGGAGCTGATGTGCGCATTGTTCAAAAGCGTGCCTAAATTCGCCTACCCCATTTTTTGTGAATTAGACTTTGTTTATGAAACATTAGAGTTTGAATTCGTTTAAAGCAAAACTTTTATACAAAACTTCTCTAACAACGCAATTCTCACGTCTTACAGGGACTGAAAAAATGAGGATAGGCGAATTTAGGCACAAGTGCCTAAATTCGCCTGGCATCTTTGCGACCCATTCTAATATGCAAATAATTAACATTTTATCTCTTTTTAACTCTTATTAGATAACCTGATGTAAAAGAAAGTGACTGGTATATTTGATTTTGTTCAAAACTACATATATCTAGAATAGCAAACAAAAATGTGTCAAAAGTAGGCGAATTTAGGGTGATTGACGGTAGTTATTACTATCAAACAAGAATTAAGATGCAATTGACTCTGATTCACTTCAATTTTTTGTCCACTAGCGGAAGAAGTGAAAAAGAAACCACTAGCAAGTTTATCGCTTATCAACTAATACAATCTTAGGATAACTAAGTCTAACTCATTGATGTAGTTCTACGGTCTAACTGGTCTTACATACTTACTATTGTCTGTGTGGAACTGGGCGACATTCGGCCAAGCATTAACATCATTGACGTAGTCATCTACGTCAATGATTTTTTTTTTTTTTTAAGCTATTGCATAGCTTCTATCGCGGGCCTTGAGCGCGGGGACCGAATCCAGAAATAACGTAACGAAAAAACCTTGACGTTTGTCTCTTTAGTTCAGCAACTCGCCTCTAGATGGCATTGCAATAGCTTTACCGCGGCAGTCCCCGAGTGCCACACGTCTTTTTTTTTATCAGAAATAGTCCTTCGTTTGACCGCAATCTCACAATTCTCACATGATGGAAAGCGAAGATGCGGCCGACGATGTATCACGAAGGTCTAGAAGATGGCTACTCCGGACCACATTCCGAAACACAACTGAGTTGCTTCACGGACTGGCCCAGTCCGGAGGGTGGTGACAAGCCACGGCCGAAGCCTACCACCAGAGGGTATCGCTCTTAGCACCACCCAGAGGACACGTGTAGGGTATCAGAGGGTCAACACCTACGGACGTGAGCGATACTGTCCCCCATGATGTTAATGCTTGACAAAAATTGAAGTGAATCAGAGTCAATTGCACCTTATTTCTTGTTTGATAGTAATAACTATTTATCAAGCTGTTTATATAGTAAAAATTTGACTTGTCTAAGTACTTATTTTGTAAGTCTAAAGAAATAAACGATTTGACTTTGACTTTGACTTTACGGAGTAATAGGCTTTTTTGTTAAGATTTCGTTTTATGTAGGTACAGTTTAAATTTACGAATAGGGAGTTCAGTTGCTTCAGATGGAAGCTTATTATAGAATCTTACGCAATTGCCCACGAGAGCTCTCTTACATTTGGTAACATGAATTTTATGCATTTGGTTTTTGAAGCATTGAGTAAGAGGTTATTGGCGGTGAACCAATTTAGTATTTGTGAAAGAGAATTATTTACATCGTCATAATTATGTTTATTTCTGTCCACTTTAAAAATCAATGAAGTATCATCAGCAAATAAGACTATATCACAGAGATCTTTTGCTAGAAATGGGAGATCATTTACATATACTAAAAGACGTGTGGCACTCGGGGACTGCCGCGGTAAAGCTATTGCAATGCCATCTAGAGGCGAGTTGCTGAACTAAAGAGACAAACGTCAAGGTTTTTTCGTTACGGAATTTCTGGATTCGGTCCCCGCGCTCAAGGCCCGCGATAGAAGCTATGCAATAGCTTAAAAATAGAAAAGGACCCAATATTGATCCTTGCGGGACTCCTAAATGGATTTTTGATCCCCTAGATCTTTCTTTACCAATATCTACTTTTTGGACTCTATCAGATAAATATCATAAGGTCCAGTGCCTTGTTTTTAATTCCATAATGTCTTAGTTTATTTATTAATGTACCATGATCCACGCAATCAAAAGCTTTAGAAGCATCACATAGCATTTGCCTGGGTTAAAGTAAATGGCTCCCACAAAAGCTACAATAGTAGAGTCTGAATTTATTGTTCTACGAGTCGAATCTCTAGTAGGGCCATCGGGAGATTTCGTTCGTCCAGACAGCAGCGGGTAGAATTGACAAGCTACTAACACTCATAATTTTGCTGTCATTGTCAGTCATCAGATCAATCAAATCAAGCAAGCTTTGTTTTGTTTTTGTGTTTTGCAGAAAAGAAAGATATTTATTTTTCAAAAAATCACTGGAAATACAAAACTATTAGGCTTCTTGAAATATTGGTTTATAGCCAATCGTTCAAAGATTATTATTACCGTCACATCGTTCTTTCAGGGCTATACCTGTAAATTTAAACACATAACTTTGCATGCTCCTACATCATTTCATCAATCACATCCACCAGCAGCCAATGATTGCCACCAAGATTTCACGCAACTCTTGAAAGTGAGAGTAGGTAAACCTTGAATAGACCAAGTGGTAGACCTTGAGGACAGTATGGATGTTGAAGACGACGCTTCAGTCAAGAAAAAGATCGACAAACCAGACAACATAACAGTGTCAGAGAAAGTTGAAGCCAAAAAATGCGAAAAAAGTGAAGTAGAGGATCCTAAACCGCGCATAGTACTGACTTTCCGCTCGGAGAAGTCAAATACCAAATCTACTAACATGAAGATAGTTTCCACTGAAGAAAAACTCGAAGAGGTTTCACCGAGGCGTTCGAGCCGCACGCGCGGCAAGTGGGATTGGGTTTGCGATAGCGACAACTCTATCTCTCCAAAAAAAGATAAAAGCCCTCCTGTGTCTGAGAATGACGAGTCGGACAACTCACATACCCCGCCGAAGCGAACTCGGCGACGCAGCAAAGATGATAATATTATGGCCAATGCTGTCGCGAGAAAAGAGAAGTCTTACAATGAGACTACACCGGGCCCTACTCAGAGACTGTCTCGTCGCATCAAACCCACAGCCAAAATACTGGCTAACGAAGAATTGAGGATGGGGTTAGAATCACGGAACAATGCTCGTCTGGGTATCCAAGCTGAGACTCCAGAGGATGGAGTGAGGACTAGACGGTCTGCAAAGCCAGCAAGTAACCATGATAAGCCTAAATCAGTGAAGGGTTCAGCAGTGCCGCTGGAGGTCGTTGAAATAGATACAGACAGTCAGAACTCGGATATGAAATTGGAACATCTTTGTAAATTGGGACTCAAAGCTATTGAGCCAGAAGAGACAGAGGATTCTGAATCTAAGTAAGTTCCTTCTTTTTCATTAGGCTATAATACAAAGTAGGTACTTATTCACACACTACCCAACATGTTAAGGTACAGCTGTGTAGGATGGTATAGAAACACAGGCAATGTAATCAAAGCATACAATCTTGCCTTAAAAAGCATGTCTCACTCTCAGGATGGTGAATCAAATTGTGTGTTGAACACACATAAACTATTTTTCTATCTTGTCTTTTATGGCTTTCAATTATAATTTTAGCACCATTATTGATGTTTATAAAATTACTGTTTTACCAACTTGATGTTTGTTACCAAATTGATGTTTACAAGTGTGCTTTGTGCTCCTACGGCGAATAAGTGAGTGTGAGTAAGGGTATCTTGCCTTAAAAAGCATAAATGTCTCACTCTCCTATTATTAAAAACACACTTTTAATCAACTGACTTTTTCAGAGACATTGATGAAAATGATGCAGAAATGCTTGAAGAAGACGAAGAGGAGGTGGATGATGACTCAGAAGTCATCAGCAAGCTGTTGGAGGCTGATGAGGACTCAGGTAGTGATGATGAGTACCTTTGCTCCCTAGAGGCATCCAGTAAAAGACGAGATGGCCGGCCCCGGAGGTCCACACGGCTTTACTCCTCGTATGGAAACAATGATAGTGATGAGTCTTCTCCGATGCTTGATGAGGAAGCCAGCAGCAGTAGCAAGTATGTACTATATTAATTAATTCTTCTTACCGATTTTGACTTGATCTCCGGTTTGATACAAACATAAAGAGTGCTTTGAATTTCTGTCCAACTCTTACTGTCTCTCTTTGCGTTTTCTGAAACTCTCCTCTCAAAAGTTCCTGCTTATACATTACGCTACATTTTATGAAAAATCCTTCACTGTAGAAGCTATCCGTATATGGAGTGCTCTTCCCCTGGATGTTAGATGTGTAAAATCTCTTCCTGTCTTCAAAAAGCTACATCAAAATTATTTATCTGTATGTAAAATTTAAACAACTTAATTTTTTATGTGTATTTAAGTTTATCATAATGATGTATTAGTATTATTGTAGTAGGTAGTATTATTAGTACCTACCTATTGCATTTAAGATAAATATTATAGGATGTTGTGTAGGTATCTAATATAATTATATTGCTTCAATTTCAGTTCTAGAATTATTATTATATTGTTCTCATATCTCCAAACCATCCCAAGGTTGCCTGAAAGAGATCGCTCAACGCGATAAGGCCGCCCTTTGTACTTCATACTTGATCCATTACAATTATTTCTAAATTGTATTCTATGTTTGTGTGGATATACAAAAATGTATCTATTGATCTATATCTTTTAGAGTCCATTTTAAGAAATACTAGATCTAAGATAAATTTTTAGACATTTTATTGATTAATCTCATTCTTTCTTTCTTTTTCTTCTAATCAACACATTTCCAAGAGCCTCTTAAAGGTTTTATAAAAATAAAGAGTCAGAGTCAGAGTCAAATCGTTTATTTCTTTAGAATTACAAAATAAGTACTTAGAACAAGTCAAATGTTTACTATATAAACAGCTTGATAAATAGTTGTTACTATCAAACAAGAAATAAGGTGCAATTGACTCTAATTCACTTCAATTTTTTGTCCACTAAACGAATGTTTTCCAGGGCCCCGGCTAGGCGCTCTACCAGACGGGCGGCGCCGCACCCTCACGACGACGGTGATAGGTAAACATAACCCTGCAGGGCTGTACCTGATTTAAGTGGCCTAAATTCTACCCTATTTTTTTAAATTAAGTATCTGCAAAAAAGTTCTTTCGTTCTTCTACAATCCTGCAGTACTTGTCCTAAAATTAACTTAGGTATTTGATTTTCAAACACAACACAGTTATCGATATACGATACACAGCTTACAATATATCTTTATCTCAACTCCAAGCATGTGAGTTTAAGTTTTTCTGGTTCGGATTTGTTGAGAAAATTTGCTACTAACTAAGCGCTCTTATACACGGACTGCATGTCTCAAATATACGGACGGCAAGTTGTCGACTGCAAGGTCAAGGTCTGTCGATGTTCAAAGTGCAGTCCGTGTATAAGAGCCCTAAGCACGTGCGCCCATAGCTGTGGAGTAAAGAATTTGATTATGATAAAATTTGATTATAGGAGTCACCGCTCGAAGCGTAAGAAGAGGCCTTCTATTGAGGACGAAGAAATGGAACAAGAGGAAGAAAGGTAGCCATTTTGCAATCATAATAATTATCATAGCGGAATGCGCGCCATATTGCATTCATTGGCTCCAAGAGACGGAAGACGTCTATGTGCGTCATCGAATAGGCCTTTGACTTATTAGGGTTCCGTAGCCAAAAGGTAAAACAGGACCCTATTTGAGTCCGTTGTCCATCCGTCCATCTGTCTGTCTGTCACCATGAATCATGTCAGTTAGACAGTTGAATTTATTATTTATAGAACATTTTTTTATTGAGGGGAATTATACGAAAAAAAAAGAGAACAAGTCGAGTATTCTATAATTTTCGATTAAGTTCTTGTTTACAAATAAAAAGCTGAAACGAAACTATCAGTCACTAAAGTGACTGCTCCGGTACTTGGTGCAGGACAAGCAGGGAGATAATGCACAATACATTCCTATGCGAGATGTTCGTGCAGATCTTAGTTCACCTACCCAGGATTGGAATTAAAAGTGATATAACCCTTTTTCGTCCAGTAACCCGGCGGGCGGCGGGGAAGGCTCCGAGGCGGCGTGTCCCATAGAGCAGACCACCGTCGTGGCCACCTGCTTCTGCGAGGCAGCGAGCAACGTGTACGCTTCTATGGACGAGCTTACTGGTAAGATTGGAGTGCATTGGACACTGATCACGTTTATTAAACCTCCATCAAGTTTAGGTTCTTTATTATTGACAGATAGGGTTACATGTCAAATAAACTCAATATTAAATCAATAACAAGTAAAATACAGTATTCAAATATTTCTATAAATCAATTAATACATTTGATACTAATAAAATTTTAATGCAAATAACAGAATATTGTCATATGAAAATAATATTAATTGAAATTTTGTACAAAATAAAAGTCAAATACTACGCTTTTTGTAATTCATTTATCACTGCAATAATTCTCCCAAGTTTACGCGGTTCTCTCCGCTCGCCGTCACTATCTTTTACTTTTTGTTTTGTTGCCCACTGCCGGAAATTCACAAAAACGAGCAGTTTCAAAAAGGTTTAGGTTTTTAATGAATTCAAATAAATTCTTGTGACAGGGTGAAGTGATCAAATTATTGAAGCTTTGCAATGCAGAAACACTACCATTTTAATGAATGCATCTCATCGTCCATCTCTTTACTGACTAGACAGATCCAGACATTTCTCCACGGCGCGGCGTGAGAGGAGGTCTAAAGCAATAAACGATTTGACTCTGACTCTCACATTTTCACACTAATATTATAAATGCGAAAGTTTGTATGGATGGATGGATGTTTGTTACCTCTTCACGCCAAAACTACTGAACAGATCGGACTTAAAATTGCATACAGGTAATTCTAATCCTGGAATCAAAGATAGGCTACTTTTTATCCCATAAATCATTTCCCGTGGGATAGAAATCACCTTTAAACATTTCCATAGGACTAATGCGTGCGAAGTCGAGGGGCAAAGCTAGTAATTTAATATAAAAGAAATCAAGCCACTTGGTTGGTAGGTTTTTTTGATGATAATAATAATATTTATTTATTTATTATTATTATTATTAATAAATAATGCTGGACAATTCACACATGATGGTCAAGCGTTTGGCCACAAACTCACTTTAAGAAAGCCCTTTTCTAGAAGGAACTCATTTACGCTGAATTTGAAGACAAGATTAGGGTAATGGGAAAACAGACGCAGTAAGCTCATTCCATTCTTTATATTTTTCTTTCAGAGCCAGTATTCTGTCAATCCATCGAGATAGTGGACGGCGTGCGTGTGGGGTGCTCCCACGCGGCCCGCAAAGCCGACGACGG
Source organism: Eupithecia tripunctaria (assembly GCA_955876795.1). NCBI lineage: Eukaryota > Metazoa > Arthropoda > Insecta > Lepidoptera > Geometridae > Eupithecia > Eupithecia tripunctaria. The sequence goes on from OY041600.1 coordinate 1,706,825, forward strand.
TACCCTGGAGGCCTTGGTCCGCGCGGGGCCTAGGGCTCCTTACTTCCTGGCTTGTGTATTGCATGCCAGGCAGCTGGCGAATCACATGTGCTGTCCAGCTTGCGGCCTGTTTTGTAGCCAGGTAAGTTGATTATGGAGGTCTCATTCCCTTATTGGTTGACTAGCTATTAGAATGAAGATGTCAAAACATAAATAGCATAGTCTCAAAAAAGCGTCACATGGATTCGAGATTCTTTTGATTGGTTTTTGGTTTATACTTTTAAAATTCCACAACAAAAATCATGTAATTTCTGATACCTCCACGTCTTTTTACTAAACTTTGGTCGAATACAGTTTTGTCTATTTATCTTACCCATATTAGTCCACTGCTGACAATAGTCCCCCCAAACAACACCGCAAATCCTAGGTGGTCTATCATTAAAGGTTAATTATTTTTGAGATCCCCTACCACGAGTCTAGGTCAAAGCGGAGCTGCCCATACCGTGGGGTCTTTCTTATACAACTATTAACCTTATCTCATCCCCCAGGGTATATTCTACCAGTGCTCCAAAGGCCACCTGTTCCACCTGGACTGCGGGATCCCTCACCAGGAGTCTAAGGCCAAGCCGGGCTGCCCACACTGTGGGGTCTATTCCTACCGGTGGCAGCCAGCTAATGCAGATGTGGCTAAAGTGAGGTTGGAGATGAAATGCAGCAATAAGAGGATATTCCTCCCTGATCAGAGGGAGCAGTGGTAAGAAGATTTTCACTTTGAACAAAGTGAACAAAGTGAAGAAAGTGAAAATAACCATATTAAAATATGTTTATTTACATGTTAATCTTATACAACTATTATAGTTAACATACCTATAATAAACAAGTTTAAGAAGATACGGTTTACAATGGTAATAAATTACTGATCCGCGCACTAGGCGTAGCCTGTATCGCGTGGATCTAAAAACGATTTCCAGCAAAATAATTCCTCAGCTAAAGGCATGACATAGTCTATGGTTTATCCATTTTGAATGAAGCATGTTAGTAAACAAAGTACGACACAAATAACAATATCTCACTTGCTTGGCGTCGAGTTTCAGATATAATTGTAAGCAATTTTTATTAAAGGGAGGATCTAAAATCGACAAGTAATGTAAATTACGTATAAAAGGACACGCCAACAAAGTGACTTTTAGGTTAAGTATGGGCAGTTTGTTTACGTTTATGCTCCATTCAAAATGGATACTATATAGTCATATTACTTTAGTTGTGTATAATTTATACTTTATTTCATAGTTGTCAAGTTTCAAAATCATTTCTTCATAAATACACGTAACAACTTTTTATGCGCAAGACAGAGGTTCACCGAGACGAAGAGGTTCCGACTCGATTCTCGGCTCAGGAAAAATGTTTATATGATCTGCAAATAATTAGATTGGTTTCTGTAGGCCAAGCACGGGGATTGTTGTATAGGGTAGAATAGAAAAAAGATACGTCACTTTGTCATCGAATGCGGAAAATGTTTGAAATTCACTCCTTCAACTTCAATAATTTACGCAATGTATGACGATGCGACGTCACGTCATTTCTCGGAATGGGCTAAATAAAAACTTTCTTCCAATAACTATATTGACGACCTCTGTGGCGCGGTGGGCGAAGGTCTGCCTGCGACGCAGGAGGTTGCGGGTTCGATTCCCGCCTCGGGACAAATGTGTGTACGATCTGCAGACATTTGCTCAGGGCGTTCTGGGTGTTTTTCTATGTATAATAAAAAATATATATCTATGTAATGTATTGTAAAGATAAAGATAAAGATATTTATTTGCAAAAACATGTGTACAAAAAGGTGACATAATATTAATTAATGTATTATGTATATCAGTTATCTAGTACCCATAACACAAGCTCTGCTTAACTTGGGGCTAGATAATGCTGTGTGAATTGTCCAACATTATTTATTTATTTTATTTATTTATATTATATTATCACTCAACAAAAAAGAGCAAAGTTTAATAATCTGCTGTACAATCCACAATGCCACAAGCGGATCTATGAAAAAAAGTTTTTAATATGTGCATCAGCATCTACAAATTCTACCATAAGTTACCAGAACCCATTAAAGACCTCAATGGTAATTTATCTAAACAAAAACTAAATCAGTGGCTGCCTGTACAAATGGTTTTATAGTGTTAATGAATAAATAAATTTTAAGAAGAATAATTTATTATATTTTGACTATTATTGTACATTTTAATTACCCGGTTGTTGATTTTATTCTAGATTGTATTAATAGGGTATATGCATGTGATTTCAAAATGGCTAAAAAAATATTTTTGCGTTTTGAGATGTTTTTATTGTAGAATTTAACCATTGAAAAATTGATATTTTAAATCTCAATCGCAAAATTTCATAACTCTACGCCATTGACTAGAGCGGACGTGACATCACTGTACACATTTCTTCTTTTTTTTATTCTGCTTGCTGCACCTTGATTTGACACTATTCTGCCCACTTGACATTTCGTATTGTCGATTATTTTCAGTTTTTTCGGAAAACCTCTTTCCTGAGATGATCACTACCGAGGTCGTCACCAAAGGTTTTAATCAAGTGTGTACGTCGACGTCACATAAACATGGCGCCAATATGGCAGCGTTTTTATCACCCGAAAATGATTGTAGTTTTGATTTGTTTTTTTTACCTTGTTAATGCGAAATTCAGTTAGCGTCTTATCATTCCTCGGTTAACTAATGACCTAAAGAATCGATTAAAACAATAAAAAAAAACGATGCATATACCCTATTACCCTTATTGATTTATTATTGAATATTGAAACGAATTAAATCGACGATATTTAATATTTGCACACCTGCTTGCGGGTTGAATATATTTGACATTACTCTAGTTATAAGATCTAACATGTAGGTACCTGTAATAATGTATTCAGCAAATAAATGATTGATTTGATAATATTATATTCCACAGCACCCCAGCGTACTTGAGCTTCACATCAGTCCCGTTAGAATCGGACCCGTCTCCAGTGATCCCGGAGGACCTTCTGCCGTCGGCTAGAGAGCTCAAACTCCTCTGCAGCAAGGGGGCCGGCGCGGGCAAGGCCTCGGCGCATGCGCTCGCCGACGCTATCGTAGCTGGAGACGCCATTGAACTGCTGATACCTAAGATTAGTAAGTTTACACCAACTGATGAATTTTATTTATTTATGGTAAATATAGAGTCAGAGTCAAAACGTTTATTCGCACATATAGACAAGTAATTTTTTCACTCTATAAACAGCTTGATTAATAGTAATTACTATCAAATTAGAAGGTGCAATTGACTCTAATTCAGGCCTATGCCCAGCTGTGGGTCGTAAAGGGCTGATGATGATTATGAACCGAAATAAATAATTAGAATTTGCCCTCCCCCCTTAACCCCTCTGTTTGCGTCGGAGATAGATTACCTAAATAACTCTACCGTTATTTGCTTGCAACCTACTTTGGCCCCCAAATGTATGTAATAATTGACGAGCTTATGTTGAATTATGAATTATGAAATTATAATTATGAAATTATGAGCTCTGTGGAGCGGTGGGCGAAGGTCTGCCTGCGACGCAGGAGGTTGAGGGTTCGATTCCCGCCTCGGGACAAATGTTTCTACGATCTGCAAACATTTTTCTGGGCGTTCTGGATGATTTCTATGCAAAATAACAAAAATATTCATCTATGTAGTGTATTGTATTATATATATCAGTTATCTAGTACCCATAACACTAGCTCTGCTTAGCTTGGGACTAGGTAATGCTGTGTGAATTGTCCAGCATTATTTATTTAATATCTGGGTGACCGAAATAAGAAATTATAGTAGTACTACTCGCCAATACATGACAGGAAGAGTCATATTTTTCACTTTAATTCCTAAGTTTATTGGGATAGAGTTCATTATTGAAAACACGAATAAAATAGTATTACTATTCGCCAATAGATGTTAGGAAGAGTCAATTGAATACGATAAATTTAATTATTGAAAACATAATTAAACTAATAAAACGACATTTTTTGAAAATGAATCCTAGCTAGATCGATTAATCGCCCCCCAAAACGAAAAATTAAGTATACAGGGGGTATACTTAATTTCATGAAAATCGTTGGAGCCGTTTCCGAGATTCAGATTATATGTATATATATATAATAATAATTATAATAATAATAATAGATTTATTTCCTCTTCACAATAGGTTTGCTTAAATTTAGTTAATAATAAGCGCGTAGAACTATAAGTAGGTATTAAACCTGTATTGTGAGAGGCTGGAGCTTGCTATAGGTTTTAGAAAAACCTGAACTGCAAGTCTCCAGGGCCTCCACTCCACGGATTTCATACAATAAAGTTACGTTATTGGGATCCTTAAAAGTTATAACGTTAATAGTTACGTTAGGTTTAGGTTACATCAGTTGGTTCTGTGATAGTGGAATTGTAGGTACATAATGTTACTAAGGACATTGGAACTATTTATATCTACTTACTTTTTACTTATTCTAGGTTCCTTTGTCGTCTGATTACAAAAATAAGAAATAAAAACACAGTAAAAGTAAACAAGGGAAAAATAATATCTAAAAACAGACAGACCTAAGTGCGTGTTAATGTGTGTGAGTTTGTGTGTGTGTGTATGAGGGTGTGTTTGGGTAATTTCATAATAACTGCGGTGTTTGCATAATTTATTCTTACTTACTTACTCCTATGGCTCAACGACCCAAAGTGTGTCTTGGCCTCCGATATGAGAAGTCGCAATTTTTCCCTGTCCTGCGCAGTTTCCCGCCAGTCCTGCGCTTGTAGCTCACGCAGGTCCGCTTCCACCACATCTTTCCAGCGGTACCGCGGGCGTCCCACGGGTCTTCGACCGACGGGGCATCCGAGATAGGCGTTGTAGACGTTCCGATCCATTCCCATCCTCTCTAAGTGTCCGAGCCAACGGAGTCGATGTGCCTTCGTTTCGCCGATGATGTTAGGTTCGTTCACGAGCTCTTCGATCTCCAGGTTTTTCCGGACTCTCCAGCTTCCGTCATCTCTGCGGGTAGGTCCCAGGATCTTGCGCAGGATTTTTCGCTCTGCCACTAGTAGCTTATTCTCCTCCTTCAATGTTAGGGTCCACGTTTCACAGCCATACATCAATATCGGTCTAATTACAGTTTTGTAGATTCGTATCTTGGTCTTTCTACTTAGAATCTTGGACACTAACACTTTGTGAAGAGCTGCACTGCATCGAAGGGCATTTTGTATGCGAATGTCTATTTCTTCCTGCCTCGAGTAGGTATCAGTGACAGTGCAGCCTAGGTACTTAAACTGAGCCACTCCTTTGTATGCTATATCTCCAACATGAAGGTCTTCACGTGGCCGTCTGACGTTCTTATAGCGCTTCATGTGGAGGTATTCTGACTTCTCGTGGCTAATTTTGAGACCTACCTTCATAGCTTCTACTTCCAATGTTTGAGCGAGCGCTGCTACCTGCTCCTTGCTTTGGCCTAGAAGTGCTAGATCATCCGCGTAGCCAATCACCTTATGCTGTCCGTTGAGTTGAATACCGGCGTCTACTGTCATGACTTTTCTGATCGCGTATTCTAGGACTAGATTGAATAGCATGGGAGACAATGCATCACCCTGCTTAAGGCCGGTATCTACTTCAAAGTCTTCAGACAATTCGGTCCCAACTTTGACACGCATTTTGCTTTGGTTTGTAGCTGCTCGTATTATCCTGACAAGTTTACTTGGTATCCCAAAGTTGAGCAGAATATTATAGGCGGAGTTTCTGTCCACACTATCATAGGCTTTAGTGAAGTCAACGAACAGGGTATGAATGCTCTGAGCGTATTCCCATCTCTTTTCCATGAGTTGTTTCAGCAGAAAGACCTGGTCCACTGTGCTACGATTTCGTCTAAATCCGCCTTGATAGTCACCTATGAGTCTTTCCGCGTACGGTTCGAGTCTATCCAGGAGGATATAAGAGAGGACTTTATATGCTGAGGGCAAAAGCGCTATACCGCGGTAGTTCGAACACTTCTTCTTACAGCCTTTTTTGTGCACAGGACATAACACTGCTACGTTCCATTCTTGAGGTTGTTGTTCTGAGTCCCAAATTTTACTGATCAGATTATAGAACACCGAGAGCGCGGCTTTACCGCAATGTTTCCACAATTCCGCCGGTATCCCATCGATTCCAGGAGCCTTGTTATTCTTGAGCTTAGTTATGGCCTTATGAAACTCTTGGAAAGAGGGAGGCTCTACTTCTGCTTCATTTACTTCGGGCGTTAATTCATCGATAGGCTCCGGAGGTCTGGGGCAATTCAGTAGCTGTTAAAAATAGCTTCGCCACTTGCATTTAATGTTTTCTGGGTCAGTCACAAGATTACCATCGTCATCTTCAAGCATCTGTGTTGTAGGTTGGTAGCCCTTCTTAAGCGATCTTATTTCTTGATAAAAATGTCTTGAGCTGTTGGTCTTTGCTAGTGATTCAATTTCCAATACAAGATTTTGAAAATGCTGTCTTTTAGCCTTCTTGATGACCCTTTTTTGCTCATGTTGGAGTTCCACAAATCTTTCCTTCCAAACAGTGTTCTGCTCTGCCAATATTCGAAATTTGCGCTTTTCACGCAGAGCCTCGTCGCATTCCGCAGTCCACCATTTCTTCCTCTTTTTCCGTTTTTTAACACCGAGGACTTTATAACCCATATCTTTAACCGTATTTTTCATAGTACCCCACCCCTCATCGATGTTGTCGTCTACTGTTAGTTCCTTGAATTTATTGTTCAGTTCAAGTTGAAATTGTTTTTTAACTTTAGGATCTTTAAGTCTGTCTATATCTATTGTGTTTTCTTTGTAGCCTCGGCGTTATAATTTATTCTACTCTAAATTAATTCTCTGATTCGTCATCTTTACAACGGTACTGTATTCAAAAAGTTTGATTCGCTAGAACTACAAGCACTTATTTTTCTTTTATTTGATACCTACTCATAAATTTTCAAAAATACTCTACGAAATTCGCTTCATCCTTTCGTTGGCACTTTCAGTATTTTTGATCAAAATTACTGGTTGACCTGAAAATCCCACCGATATGTCTAGCGAATCAAACTTTTAGAATACAAATTTAGTACCGTTGTATAGATGACGAATCAGAGAATTAATTTAGAGTAGAATAAATTATGCAAACACCGCAGTTTTTTTATTATTTTAGGATAAATTTGATTGTCAAGTTTTATTTTTGTGTAAGTTTTTCATCTAATCGTAATATCTTATTTTTGAATCCTATTTTGAGGGAAGTTCCAACTAAATTTAATCACAAATGTTTATGACTATCAACAAATAATAAAAAAAATCTAAATTAATGAAGGAAAAAAAAGTTACGAATGCTTGAAGGTCAAATTTTGGAAAATTCTCAATAAAGTTTAAAATTGACATATCACCAAAACTATAAAACTTTAGTTTGGGAAAGTAAGGTCCAATAATTAGCAAATGACCTCCTCTATTTGAGAATTCGCTATGGCGGGTTCAGTTCCAGTCACCCTGTATATATATATATATATATATATATACACAAGAATTGCTCGTTTAAAGGTATAAGATTTATTGAATTTGTTTCAGTATCCGGTCCAAGTGTGAACAAGGCTCTGAAAGCACACGGCGGCGGCACGTGTCTTCATGTCGCTGCGAAGAGCGGCCATCTCGGCGCGTTGTATCTACTGCACAACGCGGGCGCCGACCTCGACGCGACGGACGCGAATATGCGGACACCGCTCATGGCCGCCATTGTTGGTGAGTTTACGAACTGAACTTCTTTAAAATTACTACTTAAGGTTACAGTACCTGGATGATCGAGCTTTTTGATTAGGATAGAGTTGCCAATTTTGGCTAATCGATCAGTTTTTATAAAGTTAAGAATTTATAGTATTTTTCAAATGTATATTTTTTTACAGTTTTAAGTGTTTACAAAAACAGATAGATAATGAGGATACAATAAAAAAAATCGTAATGTATATTATATGTATATCCTTCTTTTTAGCACTGCTAGACGAACCGGAAACAAAAGACGGCAAAGATGACACGGAAGTAGATACGAAAGAGCAGGACAGCGCTAGTCAGAAAGACGAGAAAGAGGGAGACGACAAGACTAAAGAGGGACCTAAAGATGAAGATCTGTTGAAAGTGATAAGATATTTGGTGGCAGCTGGCTGTGATGTTAACTTTCCCGTAAGTTTTATTATTATAGCTATATTATATTTACAGTTTATAATTTTGAAACAGAATACGAAAATAAAATATAATTTAATATTTAAGTGTGTTACATTTCTTTCCCAGATGCGAAGAGTACTTAACTTAATCCTTCTGTTTTTAGAGCGATCTGTTCCATTGGGTGGGTGGCCAAAAGCGGAGGGTTCTTAACCGACTTCAAAAAAAGGAGGAGGTTCTCAATTCGACTGTATTTAATTTTATTTTTATTTTTATTATGTTTGTTACCTCAGAACTTATTACTGGGTGGTGCGATTTTCATGATTATTTTTTTTATATGAAAGCTGGTGCTTCCGGCGTGGTCCCATTTTAATTTGGTCCATATAAAAAATGAAGTCGGTTTATAGTTTTTGAAAACAAAATGAATGAATACCAAATAAACTTGCTTTGGAATTTTTTGGATCGTGAGAGTGATATCTATTTATATGACAAAGAAAATCCAGGCAGCCTACTCGGAAAACGAAATCGAAGTTTCTGATTAGTTTTCAACCAAACCGAGTCGTTATTATGACAAATATGTGACGAAAACGAATCAGAAACTTGGATTTTCGTTTGTACGGGTACCGGGCCCAGTATGGCAGTATAAGAAGAAATTCTCAATTCCCAAAGAAGAAAAATTATAAAACAATGAGAGCGGAGATTTTAACCTTCATTTTTCTGTAATGAATGATTTATTCTCAGGATCAACCTGAATCCATGACGCCCCTCCACATCGCCGCCCACCACGGCAGCGTCGAAGTCACCACCGCCCTACTGAACGCACCAGATGTGAGCATCGACGCACGAGACCAGGGCGGCTGGACCCCTCTGGTGTGGGCGGCCGAGAACGGACACGAGAGAGTCGTCAGGTCAGGATAGTGTGGGAACATCTTACCATCAGCATGTTCTTTCTAGAGCAAGTGCGTAAGAGTTCTTGTATGGTCGCTTTTTACTTCGGAAGGATACACCTACCGGCGTTGTTTTACCATATTTTTTGATAATTTTGTTAGCGTCAATGACGTTGTAAACAAGCGCGGAACGAGAACAAAGCATTCGTTAGTAAATTAACCATTTCGCGTGTTTTTTAATTTAATTATGTTGGTTAAATAAACAAAGCGCTGCTACGTGTTTATAATACCTAGCAAAATTTTAAGTAAACCTATTGTGAAAAGGAAATAAACAAATTACTAGAAAAAAGATTACGCAGCAGTAAGTAATATGTATTGATCGATGCAGCGGGAGTGGTCGCGTATGACAGAGCTCGCTTACGATACGATTATCCCAGAGTAGCAAGAAATCGGCAGATTCGCTGCACAACCTCACGTCGCGTTGTGTGCTTCTCTCTACAGCTGCGACCCTGATAACGCCTAGTTATTTAGCTATTGGTGTCGCCTAAAGTAAACTAATTTTGCAAAAAATGTCGCTGTCCCTGTCATAACGATCAAAATAGATGGCATAATTTTTAGTCCTATCAGATTAGTTAAGTCTGTCAGTTTAGTCTTGGCAACATCTGAGTAGACACCATTGTCATATGAAACGCATATTGAACGTTATTCCTTTCTATTGCAGATTACTCCTAGACCAGGGAGCGGATCCTGCGTCTACAGACACGGACGGCAACAGCGTCATCCACTGGTGCGTGCTGGCGGGCTGCGGCGGCGTGCTGCAAGTGTTGCTGCACGCTGCGCCGCAGCTCACCGCCATGACTAATGCGCACGCGGACACGCCTCTGTGAGTTTAATGATATCTAGACTCTGTTCAAAACGAGAAGAGTCGTGGGAAATGAGGGCGCTCGTGTGCTAATTTGACTGTACGCGACCTCTAGGGAAAAACTGCCGAACTACAAAGTAAAATGACTAAAATGATGTGTTAGTTCACCGTAACGCCACGACTCTTTTCTTTTTGAATACACTCTAGTGCTATAGCAAGGCGCGTTGCTGCGTCGACAGACACAGACGGTAGCAGTGTACTCAACAGTAAACCACTTTAGGTGAACATATACCCCCTTATTCAGAATAGTCCACTAACTTTAAACAGCTGCTAAGCCATGTCATTTCTTACTCTGATTTATGTCAAAAGAAGAATGCAGAATGAGAAATATCAGTGTTTTAAGTTAGCAAACCTTTATGAATAAGGGGGAAAGTGGTTAAATGTTAAGTATTTAAATACAAACTTGGTCTCAAATAGTTTTTTTTTTCAGGCATGTAGCGGCTAGACAAGGACACTACGCGTGTGTCGTGATTTTACTCGCTCGAGGCGCTAAGGTATTGTAAACATTTATAATTTTAATACTGTGTTTATTTTGAATAAAACGTCACAACTAGTATTAACACTGTGTTAATAAAGTTTCAGTCACATTTCACAAGAGCCTTCTGAATGTAATAAAGTTTGCAATGAATTCGAACTCAAAGAATAGAAGAAAAAAAAACTTAAACTCTTTCTCTCTTTGTATATTTGTATAACTTACACAATTTTATTTTATGATTGTATTGTTTAGAAACTTTTAAGTACATTAAACTTCTCCTGTATTGTTAACTTGTAATTATACATAAGTGCCTACGTACAGTTCGTGGAACTTATCTAACTTATTTAATCCCAGAGGTGGGCGTTGCGATCTGCGACACAGTATTATACTTCTGCAGGTCGCATCGCTGTCTATTTCTGTTATTTTACCTCAATTATGTTCCCAAAAAAAGACTTTTTATGTTATGTATTCCAAAACACCAAAACTGCTAAAACATTTCAAACTCAAACTCAAACTCAAAAATGCTTTATTTCCATAAATACAATAAATGTACACTTAGAAAAGGTCAAATCATAGTAAAAAATACACTGACACGGAAATAAAGTGGTATTTTTGATTTCGATCGCTTCGGTATGTAGACTAAAGTAAAGAAACGACGAAGAAACCTTTAGCCTGTTAGTTGTTATTTTTCGAGTTGGAGCAAAATCCGTCCCAAGCTTTTTTATCCTCTAGATAATCTGATATTTTATAGTAAGCCTTTTTGCATAATAAAGTTTTGACAATTTGTTTGAATTTATTTACTGATAATTTTTGCAGCTCAGTAGGGGTTTTGTTGTAGAAGCGTATACATTGCCCTTTAAAAGATACATTAATTTTATGCAGCCTAGTTGTGGGTACAGCGAGTTTATGTTTATTTCTAGTATTTACATTATGTATATCGCAATTTTTTGGGAAACTATTGATATTTTTATGAGTATACAACAAGTTTTCATAAATATATTGACTTGGTACTGTCATTATATTTATTTCTTTGAATTTATCACGTAGGGATTCTCTGGGACCCATTTTATAGATGGCACGAACAGCCCGCTTCTGCAGCACAAATATGGTGTTAATATCTGCAGCGTTCCCCCAAAGCAGTATACCATAAGACATAATACTATGGAAGTAGCTGAAATAAACTAGTCTAGATGTGTCCACGTCTGTGAGATCACGGATTTTTTTGACTGCATATGCTGCAGAACTAAGTCTCTTCGATAGCTTATCTATGTGTGGGCCCCATTGAAGTTTATTATCTAAGGTGATTCCTAAGAATACGGTACTTTCTATAATTTCTAACGTTTCTCCATTTACGTTTACATCAGCCTTAACTTGTTTTACATTAGGTAGAGTAAATCTAATACATTTCGTTTTGGTTCCGTTAAGCAAAAGATTGTTGACACTAAACCAATGAACTACCTTTGAGATTGCATTGTTTACATCGTCGAAATTAGTGTTTTGTCGTTTCATTTTAAAAATTAATGAAGTATCATCAGCAAACAATACAATCTCGTGACTATTCTTGACAAGATGAGGCAGGTCGTTAATATAAACTAAAAATAGGAAAGGACCGAGGATAGATCCCTGCGGTACACCCATTGTAACTACAGACCCCGAAGACCGTTTCCCATTTATGTCAACTCTTTGTATCCTATCACTCAAATAAGATGTGAGAAGATCCAAGGAGGTGTTCCTTATTCCATAGTGATGTAGTTTCCTGATTAATGTTTCATGGTGTACGCAATCGAATGCTTTAGACAAGTCGCAAAAAATGCCTAAGGCATCTTGCGACTTCTCCCAAGCATCAAAAATATGCGATACTAACTCTATACCGGCATCAGTAGTTGACCTGCCGCGAGTAAACCCGAATTGCTTACTATGAAGCAGGTCATTGCGATTGAAATAACTGAGCAATTGATGTAAAATAAGTTTTTCAAAAACTTTGCTGAATGTTGGCAGTACTGATATTGGTCTAAAGTTAGTGGGGTCAGACCTACTACCTGATTTAAACAGTGGGATTATTTTACTACATTTCATTAGATCAGGAAATACACCACAATCAATAGACTCATTAAATATAAAAGCTATATCTGGTGCAATGGTATCAATCAAAGGTTTAATAATTCTAACGGAAATGCCCCAGAGATCTGCAGTTTTCTTTATATTTAAAAGTTTAAAGACTTTTATAATATCTTTTTCATTAACGTGGTTGAAATTAAATTTATTTTCGCATTTAGGTACATTTTCTATCAGTAAAGACTCGGCAATTGCTTGAGAAGAATTTAGGGACTTTGTGGTAGAGATTGGAATGTCAGTAAAAAAGTTTTCAAAAGCTTGGGCTACTTCAATGTCATTTTTGATTGTGCAACTGTTAATCTTTAAATTGTAATCATTATCGTAGGTACTGACCTTTCCAGTCTCACTATTTATTATTTTCCATGTTGATTTTATTACATTTTCACTGTTTTTAATTTTGGAGCTAATATAATTTGATTTTGCTATTTGACAAACTTTTCTAAACATTTTTGAGTAATTTTTTACTTTTTCTTTGAAGTCCTTGTTAAAATTATATTGTTTTTCACTATATAGTTCATACAAAGTTACTCTACTTTTATGTATACCCACTGTTGCCCACTCACTAAAGTTAAGTTTTTCTGAGACCATCCTCGATTTGGGTGTGAATATTGAATTGAACGCATTGGTGAATTTATTAAAAAAACTACAATACGACTCATTTGGGTTGTTAAGTGAGTAATCAGGTGATGGTTTAGAATCCCAATCCAATTTCAACCGTTCAAATCGACTTGTGGTCACAGGTGTATATTTAATTTTTTGTTTACAATTATAGTTTTTAACTTGTATTTCTAGTTTAATTAGTTGACCCAAGTGGTCTGATTTTAAATTGCTTATAATTTTTTTACTTATTACTTTTTCATTTTGACAAACAAATATATTATCTATACATTTTGCTGAGGTTTCAGTTATTCTAGTTGGTTCCATAAATATTGGCCTTAAATTATAACAATTAAATAAATTAGTTAATCTACTACTGAGGGAGTAGACTTCTAAAAGATCAATATTAAAGTCTCCACATACCAAGACATTTTTATGTGATTTTGATATTTTATACAAGATATCATCCATGATTCTTTCAAATATTTCAAAGGAGGCGGATGGTGGGCTGTATACGCTTACTACAATACTTTGCTCCAGCTCAACACATGCTACTTCGATGTGGCTTTCAACGGATAAGTCTATTATGTCTTTACGTTCTTTGAACTTTATGAGTTTATTTAGTAATATTAGAGAGCCTCCACGAATAGCATGTGATCTGCAAAAAGAACTACCAACCTGGTGGTTACTGAAGTTAAACATGAGCTCATAGCTTTTCAGCCAGTGTTCTGTTAAGCAGATGATGTCAATATCAAATGAGTTCATGTACAATTCTAATTCTAGTAATTTACATCTCAATCCTTGAATATTTTGGTGCACCAGGTTAGTAAACTTTGTCTTGATTTTACAATCTGGTTTTCTTTGTTTTTTATTGTAAATAATAATATTTGACTGTTTAGGGCTAGAGACTTCCTCTATTGTCTTTATTTCTAATTTAAATGGCTTGGAACAACTTCCAAGGTCTTGTTTTTTAAATCATTGCAATGCTCAAAAGAAGCATTTTTTATAGCCAAGTTTTTGGCTGTTATATTAAAATAAAAAGATAGTGAAATTGCTATCTGTCTTTTATAAAAATTGGAAAGGTAGTAATTACCTTGAGTCAAATAGTATTTTTTACTAACAATACTGTTAATGTCAATCACATGTATATTGTTGTTGCACGAGATAGTGTGCAACATCATATTAAGCTTATATCTAAGGTTGTTTTCTGATTGTGGCAAGCTGTCGCTATAGGGGAATGTGAACATCACAATTTGTTTTAAGTCTAGTGTGCACAGTTTGCCCACATACTTAATCAAGTCCGATTTGTTCACATTACCCCTATTACCCAGGCATATTATTAAGTTTGAATTACTAAAAGTTTCATTTTTAATTTTTTTCATAATAGTATGCAGGTTTGAATTTGGAAAACAATTATTTATTACAGGATGTTTCATACTCATACTTAAGAACTGACCCATGTTTATGCCAATTTCATCGGAGTACATTATAGTTTTCACTGCAGATGGTAACACCAGCGGTGACTGGGACACTACCTCCACAGAACCATCTCCAGTTAAAGTGTTACTATGTGTAGTAGTTGTCTTGGGATCAGTTTGAGTGTAGCTATGCCGTACTTCAACATATGCGCTTTCCAGCATTTTCTGGCAGTGGTCATTGGCATCCTTTTGGGCTTGTTTATATTTACAGGTTACATCATGAAGTGCCCTTTCTAATTTAACTATTTCCTCCGCCAAATAGTTTAAATCCTTAGAGTTCCGTCCTAATAAAGTATAACAAGAGTCCAATTCTTCTTGTAAGTTAGATTTAGACTTTTCCTTGCTCAATTTTGCATTATTGATAAGTTGTTTTTGTCGCTTAATTTTTTGTTCTGATTTTTTAATGAAGTTACTCAGTTTAACATATTTTTTAATTTTATTAGTCCCTTTCATGACGGGTGTTTGGCATTTCAGAGTGACGTAGAGAACGCAGCGGGCGAACTGCCGATGGATGTGTGTACGGGACAGAGCCAGAGCGCCATCTCTCTCAACATGCAGATGTCTCTCGCGCTCAAGGGAAAGATGGCGCCCTACAAGATGCTATGCCGGTTGGTATATCTACGACTCAACCTCATGGTGGCAGCACTACGTCACAGAGGTCTTTGGCGTAGTGAACTAAGAGTTAATGAACATACATTTATAAAATTTTGATATACTAATAGAGCGATAATAAACACCACAAGAGAGATAATAAACATGTACATTTTTGTGAATGATACACTTATTAAGCTATAAATTAAACCACCGGGGATGGGAAATATCTGTGTTATGAGATGTTAGAGACAAACTCCGATTATGTACATTGAGTAGAGCTAATCGGGGATCCTTTGCAGAGACACAAGCTTTGATTATTTACATTGAGTAGAGCTAATCGGGGGTAATGCCCGTAATCCTCACGCTAGGCGGGTTGGGGATCGCAGTTTGGCGCTGCTGCCCGCCCTCCGGTGGATATCCCTTCGCATCTTACGACACCCACGGGAAGAGATGGTGCAAATTCTAAGCCAGCACCACACAGCTCCTTATACACGGTGTTAACTAATAACCTGCTTGTTCCAGCGACATATCAAACGGGCGTGAATACTTCCCCATCCCGTGCGTGAACGAGGTGGACGACGAGCCGGCGCCCACCGACTTCACCTACGTGACGGAGCACGTGACGCCCGAGCCTCTCCACATTGATACCTCGCTCAAGTCTCTACAGGTGATTCATTCATTCGACAAAACGTACAAATTTAAAGGGGCTCTGTGGAGAATTGCCCGATTCGGTGCTCACCGTTTTAAAGATTTCTCATAAACTTATTTAAGACTAGCTGCCCCCCGCGGCTTCGCACGCGTTGTTCTAATATTGTAAATTTGGTCATATTTTGTGATTTGTTTCAGTACTTATCACATCACACTAATATTATAAAGGCGAAAGTTTGTATGGATTGATGTTTGTTACTTCTTCACGCCAAAACTACTAGACGGATCTGGCTGAAATTTTGCACGGGAACTGATTTATGGGATAAAAAGTAGCCTATGTTTGATTCCAGCATTAGAATTACCTGTATGCAAAATTTCAGCCAGATCCGTCTAGTAGTTTTGGCGTGAAGAAGTAACATACATCCATCCATACAAACTTTCGCCTTTATAATATTAGTGTGATGTGATAAGTACTGAAACAAATCACAAAATATGACCAAATTTACAATATTTTCTAATTCTAAGTAGGGGAACTGGGATCTGCACTGACATCTCGCATGGGAGTGTTTTGTGCATTGTCCTCTAGCCTAAACAGGCTAACCTAACCAGCCCAGCTCCTTGAAGTGCCGGAGCAGGAGCTTTGGCGATTGACAGCTTCGTTTCAGCTTTTCTGCAGGTGTGGGTTTGATGCCTCAAGGCTCCTCAGTCCCGTCTTCAGTCTGGCCTCCTCTGTGGCCGTGCAGTGTACCACAACGTGTTCCACGGTCTCTTCCTTCTGGAAACAGCCACAGCACAGGCTGCTGTGTGTGGCTCCAGTCTTAAAAAGGTGATGGTTCAGTTCGCAGTGACCTGTGATGATGCCCACCATTGTTCTTAGGTCCTCGCAGCTCATGTTGAGCATTGTGTTTGTTGTTTTCCTGTCTTTGGAAGGGTCAATTGAGTGAGTTTGCAGTCTGTTCGACGTTTCCATAGTTTCTAGTGTTCTCTTTCAGAGTTTAGTTTTAGTCTCCTTTTGACTTCTGCTGTAGGCGGGTTTGAGAGATTGATATCCTGTTTTGTTGTGGTTTGTCTCGCTCCTTCCTTTGCTAGTTTGTCAGCAATTATGTTGCCTGAACAAGATCGACTCTGTCCATTCTATGCTGACTTTACTGTGTTCCGAAAGCTTTTGTAGAGCGTTGTGACATTCTACTATTGATTTGGACCTGGTGTCAGTCCTTTTCAGTGCGTCTTGAAGACCAGCTGCGTCTGGCAAGTTGGCCCTTTGTTAGTGGTTTCTAGTAGCATACGATTAGCCGCCAGTTGAAGTCCCACTGTTTCCGCCTGAAGGGCCGTGGTGGCTGAGTTAAGTAGTTGGGCTTTGGAGAGTCCAGTCTCGGAACATGAATAGCCGCAGCCAGCTCCTGTGTTGTTTTTGACACCATCAGTATAGATGTGATATGTGGTGACGTCATGGGAGGTGCACGTTACTGCGTTCTCCTCATGTGTTATTCCATAGGTCTTGCCGGTTAAGTAAGTATACGCTATTCTGTCGGTGCCATTCGCCGCCTCTGGAATTGCAGCAATTACACTTATAACGTCTATGCTAGCTAAAGACAGTTTCCACGTCTTTAGCTTCGTTTGTTCTAGTTTTAAGAATTTACTGTTACCTAATCATATGCTTTTTGTTTCCCAAATAAATAAAATATAACTGGAGTGTTATATTGCAGGGTTGCTCGTGCACGGGCGCGTGCAACAGCACGAGCTGCGCGTGCGCCGTGCTCTCGGGCAGGGACTGGTGGCGCGGCGGCCGCCTGCTGCCTTCGTTCCCCTACCGAGACCCGCCTATGTTGTTCCATTGTGGACCTACGTGCGCTTGTAATAAGGTACCATCGCCAAACGTAATGCCTATCCAGTTTGAAACTATTTTGCTTTGCTTTAAAAACAAAAGATATCGAGCAAGCCAGGGTTGGCAACTATTCACTTCACAGAAAAATCACACTAGTGGAGGTAAGGCGCTATTTTTGCTGACTACATGGATGAACAAGTCTCACGTGAGACTCTGAAATACAGCTTGTAACTGTTGTACAATATAAATGAGAACATAACATACATGCAAAAAATTGTTAATAAATTTTATAGTAAAGTTACACTAAAAGTGTCAAATTTTTGTATGTTTACCTGTCTTACTTGAAACATTATTTAGGGCTAAGGGTTCAGTGGTTAATTAATATTTCATATTTAAGATGTTAAATTTGACTTTTATCTTAAAACTAGCTTATACTGCTCTGTGCCAATCAACTTTAGACTATTGTATCACAGTTTGGGGAGAGTCTCTTATCCAATACAAACCCGATTGGTACCTAGTACTTACCCGCTCGCTTACACATATTGAAAATTATGGCACTGGATTCTTACTTCTTTTTCATCCATCAGAGCTAATTTATGGGGGCGGGCAGCAGTTTTAGATAAACGCCAACAAGGCGCCTATCAGGGGGAAACCTGCGTCCAGCAGTGGACCAATCCAGGCTGTTGAGGTTTAGGAAACTGATTTAAAGATAAAGATAGTATATTGGCTTGAACACAATGTAGGTTAAACATTTATTGAAAACATAAGTTTTTATTTGTAGAAATGCTGCAGCAACAACGTAATAACCCGCCTATTAGACCGGGGCGCACAGTTCACCCGCTCGGAGGTGTACCGCGTGGGGGGGTCGCGGGGGTGGGGGCTTCGCACCGCCGCCGCCCTGCCCCGCGGGACCCCTGTGGGGGTCTACTGCGGGGAGCTGTTGGCCCTGCACACGGCTGACGCCCGACCGGACGATAGCTACATGTTCGCGTTGGACGTCAAGAGAGATCTGCTAGAGGTGAATACTAACAGAATATATAATACTAGCCGAGGGGGCTTCGCACGCGTTGTTTCAATGGAAACGTTTATAGGTGATTTTAATCCCACGAGAACTGATTTATGGGATAATAAGTAGCCTATGTTTGATTCCAGGATTATAAGTACCTGTATGCAAAATTTCAGCCCGATCCGTTCAGTAGTTTTGGCGTGAAGTACTAACAAACATCCATCTATACATCCATACAAACTTTCGCATTTATAATATTAGTGTGATTGTTAGTAGCTCGGTCCGAGCAATTATTCAAAACAATGTGGGTAGATAACAAAGAAAGCAAAGTGAAGGCGCACGCATACTAATACAAATTGTGGGAGTATAAAATATGCAATAACATAAGGATAACTTTTATTTAGAGGGGCTACTTTCAAAAATGTGGCATTAAAAGCTAGTTTTTAATTGATTTTTTCGGTATTGAATTTTAATATATTGTTACTATTCCAGCAATGCACCGACAAGACGATCCTGTGCGTGGACGCGCGTCGTTTCGGCAGCGCTGCACGCTTCATAAACCACTCGTGCGCGCCCAACCTCGTGCCCGTGCGCGCGTTCACCGCCGCGCGCGACCTGCGCCTGCCGCACGTCGCGCTCGTGGCCACCCGGGACATACAAGCCGGGGAACCATTCACGTAAGTGCCATCCACATACGTTTCGACAGCGTTGCACAGTCAGTTGCATATTTCTAGTCGTTATCAATCACCAAATAAAAATAAAGTACCTCAACCTGTTGAGGCTTACAGCCTCCACTGCTGGACGCAGGCCTCCCCTGATAAGCGCCTTATTGGCGTTTATCTCATGGAAGGTATCCCTGGTGGATATCCTTTAGTCGCCTCTTACAACACCCGCGGGAAGGGTATGAATTTATTTTATTTTCAGCTGTGTGGTGCTCAAAATTTGCACCATCCCAACTCTTCCCTTGGGTGTCGTAAGAGACGACTAAGGTATATCCACCGGGGACGGGCAGCAGCGCCCTTTGCAGAACAATTCTACCACCGAACTGCGATCCCTAACCCGCATGCTCAGCGTGGAGATTATGGGCATTACCCCCATGAGATAAATGCCTATAAGTCACTTATGCCTGCGTCCAGCAGTGGACCAATACAGGATGTTGAGGTAGAGGAAGTAATAGCACCCTAACCATAGTTTAGGTAAACTCCGTAACCCTGATGTTATTTTCCATCGTTGCAGGTTTGACTACGGCGATAAATTCTGGTCTGTGAAGTCCAAATGGATGAAATGCGATTGCGGCAGCGCCGACTGCAGATATCCTACCAAAGCCGAGGACGCCGAGCCGGCGGACCATCTACAGAACCACCAACCATCATAAACTATACTACAGTGCTTTGGCTGTCGTCAATTTTCCATGTATTTGTTCCGAGGTATAGTTGCCGCCAAACTTCTTGTCCTCTGGCGAACCACGTGACGATGATACGCAGAACTCAATTGGCGATGCGAGCAGCTCGGATGTTTTGTTTTGTTTCAAACAATGAAAGAGCGAGACAGAGCTATACGAAACTGTAGACCTAGCAAGGATATTGTTGTCTGGGGTAGAATAGAAATTAATTACGTAACTTTGTCATCGAATGCATAAAATGTTTGAAATTCATTCCTTCAACTTCAATAATTTACGCAATGTATGACGATGCTATGTCATTTTCAACCGACTTCAAACAAAGGAAGATCTCAATTCGACTGTATTTATTATAATACCTCAGATCTTTTTACTGGGTGCTCCGATTTTCATGATTCTTTTTTTATATGAAAGCTGGTGCTTTGGTCCAGTTCTGACAATGGGATCCATGAAAAAACTATAAAAATTGAAGTCGGTTTATAGATTTTTAAAACAAAATTATTTTTTCTCTGTTTTACCCTAGACAGCAATCCCCGTGCTAGGTCGACTGTATTTCTATCTCTTTCGCCTGCTGCGTTGTCGGCGGCATATGAATGAATATGCGTGAGTGTACATGCCATCTATATAATAATCTCTATGGTACATGCACAAACTTCCCAGTCGCTGCCCATCACCGTACGTTTTGCGGCAACTACAGGCGACGACGCCACGTTCACCTTTCCTTCGAGATTATAATTTGTGACCTAAAGACAGACTCGGATGGAATAAATCGCCGTTTATAGGCAGAGGGGTTTTCGATTTGCATTTTCATTAATAAAAACAATTGTACTCAGTACATCGATAGGTGGCAGGACCGTCGATTGGCAATTTGGGTATATCAATGTCAAATGAAAGGAAACAAAAACAACAAATGATGCTAAATTAGCAACACAAACTAGAAACTTGAAAAGTTGGTTTCGTTTCATTTGACATTGATGCACTTTAATTGCCAATTAAGACACTGCCATCTATCGACAAATATGGAACTAACTTATTTTTTAATGCAAATCGTAAACCCCTCGTTGAATAATGAATTAATGACTTAATGGAGTTTATATTAAGTCAACAATGAATCACCCAATCGATATGCTTTTTATTATGTAAGCGTCATTTTATTAATCTTGTGACTTTTTATTAGATTGTAGATTTTAAACCGCCTCTCGATTATTTTTATCTTTATTTAATTATCTGAGTTAAACCTATCGACATATTATTTTTTAGATATAATTATAAACTTATTTAACTTCCTGACTTTTATATTGTAAATACCTACGTTAATCAGAGAGTTAAGATTGTATACAATTTTTTATGTCTTGCTTGATCAATGTAGTATACTTACTATTTGGTCTTGATTTTGTTAATTATAATCATGTGCTTTATTATTTTATAATTTTAGATTTAAGATTTCATAAATACCTTTCGTATCTATAAATCATGTAAGACACAACACAGTGGTTTTATTAGTATCCGTTTGATTAATAAGACAAAAACGCTACAAAATTAAGAAGCCTTTATATCGATAGACTGGTCAATATACTTCGTACTGTCCAAGACTTGCCATACCACGGACAATACTAGCTCCTCCATACATACATATATAGTCGTAGAATCTACGACTCGATTTACACTACTATTATGTAAATTGAGATTATTTTTTTCTAAAGAGAATTAGGTACATATTATAATTATAGTAGTACCCTACATAACCTAGTCAAAACTAAAGGTGCTTGCTTGCTATTTTATCTCTATGTCAGGTGCATTGAGTTATTATGGTATACATAGGCCTAGCATGGGGACTGTTGTCTAGGCATAAAGGAAATTAGGTCTAGGGTAGAATCGTAAACAGAATAGATAAGTCTCAGGGACGTCGTGGCAAGTAGGTACTTTATGTACAAGGGCCGTACCTATAATGTAACTTTATACCAGTTAGGATATATTGTTCTGTGCAGATGGCAGCGTAGATAGCCATATAGCAGTTACGGCTACGAGCCACACGCGGCCACGCCTAGGGGGCGCTTGGGTCCACCATATTATTTGTCAACTACTAAATATATTCTGTAAAAAAAACACGTAAATTATTGCTTCCGGCTTTTGTCTTTCTTTAGTTTGAATGAGCTATATCGTATCCATTTTGAATGGAGCATAAACGTAAACAAACCGCCCATACTTAACCTAAAATTCACTTTGTTGGCGCGTCCTTTTATACGTAATTTACATTACTTGTCGCTTTTAGATCCTCCCTTCAATAAAAAATGCTTCCAAGCAAGTGAGATCTTGTTATTTGTGTCGTACTTTGTTTACTAACATGCTTCATTCAAAATGGATAAACCATAGTTATGGCTCAAAAGCGTAGAGTCCAAACATGGAATAAAATCATCGATTGACATCCATCTATTGTACGATTGACATAATTGAACTTGACAGCCAGGAGTTGTCTATGCCACTTTATGTCAACAACTTTTTAAAACTCATAAGTCAACGGTTTTGAAACAGGAAATTTATCTATATTTTTTTTGTTGAAAACTGACTAAATATTTCGTAAAAAAGTGAAAAATTAAGTTATTTACGTGACGCACGTTATATTATGTAGAAAAAATGAACGGCAATACAGAACCAACGTCGAACAGCATGAAATTCGCTCCGATGCCCATGTCTGCACTTCTCGCTAATTTGTTGCCTCTTGAGAGCCGAGAGGAAAGCCCTGCCTGCAGTGACGACGAGACAGATGATAGCGACAGCTCTTTTATTCAGACTGTATCCAAAAAACCGTCATCGGGTCTGAAATCACAGCCGAAACATTGTAAAAGTACAAGCAAAGAATTCCTTACTCCCAACGTGAAATCTTCTCAACCAAAGGATATAAAAGCTTTTGTATCAGAGAAGAAACTCGCACGCAATGACTATAATAAGGAAAATGACGTCGATAGTTGGATATCCAACCAAACATATCCAAATAAAGAGGGCTTTGTGCAAAATGCTCCTAAACCTATTATCAAAACAAACCAGCCCAGTAGTGAGGTGAAGCATAGTGTATTAGTGCCCCACAATAATGTAAGGACGCAAAGATCCGCTATAAAGAAGACCCCAGAGGTAAAAACTCCAAGCATAATTTCCAACTCTGTACATAAAACCAAAACTCCTACTCCAAAAATCAAATCTGGCATCAGGAAGTTCACACCTGGCTCAGCCAGAAAGAGTCAGAGGAAAACTCCTCAGAAAACCCTGGCAGAGAACAGGGACAGGGTTAGATGTGAACTGTTTTCTCTGAACAAGCCTAAAGATGAGCCCCAGTGTCCTCCGCCAAAACCAGAGGTGCGAGCCGCCCCAGCCCCAGCCCCAGCTTCTATCTCCACCCCTGTGCCGGAGACTCCCTTGAACAGGAGACCAATGCCTATGTCTTATGCAGCCACTCCATCCTACCCACAAAATGCCAGTGGGCCGAATTCTAAAATACTAAAGTCAACGAGAATAAAAGACAAGAACTATGTTTTTTTAAAGATGATAGGAAAAGGAGGATCTAGTGAAGTTTATAAGGTATTTAAATTCCAATTACAACAATTTTTGATAATAAGTATAGTTTTTTAAGTAAATTCTCTTAACCCACATTGTTATTATAATGAAATCTCTTGCATTTTTACCCTAAACTCTTTTTGCATGGTGTAGGTTTAACATGTCCATCTGGGGCAGTGGCGGATTTGCAGTCTCGGCCGCCCTAGGCCCCAAGTCATTAGCCGCCCCTTTCTCAGCATCCACCATATAGAGTACATAATGAAATTACTTTATTGCCAACTTTTATCTAATTAGATTGCAAATTTCTAATAATTTTACGAGGTTTTAGGAATAATAGCACATTTAAATAAAACATTTAAACGGTTTTAGGTTTTATTTATTTAACTACAGGTTAAGAGTACAAGATAAGATATAATGTTATACAATGTATTACAAAACTCGCCTGCATTTAAGTGCATCAAAATCAAATCTTCTGGTAAACGGTAAGGTTTTAAAAAGATATTCAATAATTAAATGTAACAGGCTTGACTTCCTATTTGTTTCCCACTCAAATTCAAATACTTAGACAAATCACCTTTATTTAATAACTAAGCTATTTCATATTAAATTATATTGGATGTGCTAAGTATCGTAATTATTCATTTATATTTAAGAACATTTGTCATGGATATTTTATCATATTATTAGAAGATATTTTAATATAAAGTTGTGAAAATGTTATGACAAACACTCGCCGATGTTTTGGCGGAATGGCTCGAGGTTAACGACAGCCGACGACTTTCCGTAGAACTAAATAAACGGAACAAGACGCAACTACCATAAAAAAATCTCTACGCGGTTGTGCTAAGCTGAATGCCCGACCAAAGAGTAGGTAAGTCTGGACCTGCACGCATGCGTAGTTCGGGGCCCGAACTTCGGGCACTAGCTCTAATTTGTCTTACTCTCATGCAAAGGACGCGGAAAGAAATTGATGAATCCTGGCGAATCTAACCAAGATAATCGGATATTTTAACCGAATTATTGCATTGTTATCGGTCTTTGACAGGTGTGCAAAGTCTGAATTAAATCTGATTGTTCAAAGTAGGGCAAAATCGAGACTAAAGGAGTCGGTTACAAACAAACAAGCAAGCAAGCAAGTAAACATACAGGTGAAACTCATAAAAGCGTGTTATTAGAAGAGTATTTAAGGATGCGGTATAGATTGCACCATGCAGTGCAGTCTGCCCGCCATTCATTATAATAAGTTGTTTGACACGATTGGGGCCGCCCCTAAATCTGACCGCCCTAGGCTCGGGCCGCCCCTAAATCTGGCCGCCCTAGGCCTGGGCCTACCGGGCCTTAGGGTAAATCCGCCACTGATCTGGGGTTCCATAGTCAACAAGGTTTCCTTATAGTTTTATGTTTCACACAAGTTTCCGAATGTTGTTGTGCAAACACTAATCTTGTGCTACAGACTTACAAATTGGTTTGCAGAGCCATTAACTAAGAATCAGACATAAAGAAAAGTCATGAAATCATGTTCTAAACTAATTTTAATACTTAGTGAAGAAAACCCTCACAAAATGAACTAGCTTCGGAGTCCACCATTCTAACAGTAATAATGTGCAGGTACTAGAAATGAGTACATCAATGGAGTATGCAGTGAAGTGTGTGAACGTGGGAATAGAGCAGGATCAGGCTCAGGGCTACATCAATGAGGTGCGGCTACTGCGCAAGCTACAGGACTCTGACAGAGTCATCAGACTTTATGACTAGTGAGTATGGATGGACTATAATAACAAACCTTTAATTATTTTAAGCGTGAATTATGCTTATACAATGTCATCGCGCAAGTGGTCTTAGACCACCTACCACCAGGCTTGCAGAGTTGGTAGTCTAACTGCCAAATCTGCAAGCCTGATTGGATTAGGAATCAGGAAATAGGAAAAACTACTACTAAAAATGCTATATGATTGTCTACAGTGACATTATGTGCTGATGCAGTGATTTTGGGTTCACTATGTTACAATGTTGCTTCGCGACTGTATAATAGCGTTTTATTGCGGTCAAGTTATCTTTAATTGATTGACACAATCTGTGTCATTTTTCTGCATTGTCGCAAAAGTTCGTAAGCGTATTGCTCGTAAAAATTGCCCAACTCCTATAAAAACAAAATAGTTCTAAAAAGTAGTCTAATCTCTAGATACTTACCACTTTTTCAAAGTAAAGAAGAATTCGAGAAAATTATTCTTTATTTTCGAAATAAAGAATAATTTTCATTTGATTAATAGATTAACGAATGTCATCCCATTGCAGTGAATACGACAAGACAAATCAACTGCTACGAATAGTGCTGGAGGCGGGAGAGACGGACCTCTCGTCGTTCCTGAAGGCGCGCGGTGCCGCCGGCCTGCCGCCCGCTCTCGTGCTGCACTACTGGGAGGAGATGCTGCAAGCTGTGCTCTACATACATGAACACGGTACACACACAGATTAACATTTAAACAGTTTGATCGACCTTAGGTCAAAAAAGGTGGGTTTTAAAAGTTCAACGTATCAATTATACAAAGAGCCCAAAATGGAATCTTAAGAAACATATCCAACGCTCCATGGTTCCTAATGATATCGGAACCGCACAAGGAACTGTACATGAACACCGTCAACAATGAAATAAACCAATTCTCAGCTAAATACATACAATGCCTGAACCAACACCCCGATCAACTGGCATGGCATCACAGTTGACCACTTAAGCTACCCTAAAAGGCTGACAAAAACACATTATAGAGACACGCATGAAACAATATGGAAATGATTGTTGGACCAATTCCCTAAAACGGCTCTCACCGACACCAAATATGCTCATTGTCAGGAGACTGTTAGCAGATGAGAATAGAACACAAAAATAAGGTTTTAAAAGTTTCAATCATAACTGTTAACAAGCAAAAGTCTTAGAGCAATTTCCAGCTTGTATGACAGAAAGATATGCACAATTATTACATGCAAAATAATACTAATTAATAAATATTAATGATAATTTTAATTTTAAGTACAGCTTGATCATCCATGGACCAAGTATCCAATAATAACATAAGATTCTGCCCCAGGTGTAGTCCACGCAGACCTGAAGCCTGCAAACTTCCTCCTCGTCTGCGGTCGCCTAAAGCTGATCGACTTCGGCATAGCGTCCACTATCAGCAGCGACGCGACGTCCGTGGTCCGCGCGCAGGCCACGGGGACCTACTCCTACATCTCTCCGGAGGCGCTCATGGGCGGCGCGGGAGGGTACGGCGCGGGGGGACACGCCCTAGGGACCGCGCCTATCAAGGTATGAGCGACTGAGCATAGCGTCCATCTCCTCCGTAGACCGAGACACATTCTCGGTGACCCCATTGACCGGATCACAGCTGGCAACCCGGAGATGACCGCAACTGATTTGCTTCCGCACACTACACAGCCAGCCGGCTGTGTAGTGTGCGGAAGCGAATTGGCGGAGGTCGAAGAAGCATAGGTGCTATCGTGCACCTAAGGCAAATCCATCATGTACTCTCGTAGCATTTAGCGACAGCCCAAGCCGAGGCTATTTTGTACCTTGAGTTGTGGCCCTTGGCTGTGTCACCCCAACCTAATTTTACCCAGTAACGCTGTCATGGCCATCTGCGGTCAATAGTATATTCCCTCCAACCTCCATTCCTCCATTATTATAAACTTACGAAAAAGAAAAAAGGTTAGGTTCATCTAAGCACTGTAAGAGTCGAGTTTAATTTTTATTCTGTTTCCAGATCTCATTCCGGTCGGACGTGTGGTCGCTCGGCTGCATTCTGTACTCGCTCGTGTACGGTCGCACGCCGTTCGGACACATCCCCAACCTCGCCAAGCTGCCGGCCATCCTCGACCCCAACCACCGCATCGACTACCCGCCTGCTGAGCGTGAGTCTACCACCTTACATTTAGTCTAGTCTAGATGGACTTATGTCTCATCACATCTTCAGCCTATATTAGTCTACTGCTGAACATAGGTCTCCCCCAAGGGCCTCTCCTAATGAGCGCCAAAGCGCCATGCATGTCTTCAGCTTATCGCATCATGTATAATTTTAAACTCTGTTTATTATAACGATTTCTCAAGAGCCTTTACAAGAGAAGGTGAAAACGAAAAGCTATAATAAATTCATCATCTTCGTCTTACATTTTGGCTCAGGCGGGGGGGACACGCCCCTCAGCACCTTTTCGGGTGCATCACGTAGGCTGGGCATTGATTGCGATTATTGCGATATCACATTGAGTAAATTTGGCGTAAATTAAAATTTTTGCCTTTTTAACCCAGACGACGACGGCACGGCGAAAATTATATTTGTGCACTTAGCTATGTTTGAGGAAATCCGTGTATCTGAGTTTTCAATGAAAACCCTAAGAAAAATTTAATAAATTTTAAATTGCTTAGTAAAATGAGGTCGTGTTTCATCCTCAGACCTCCCTCAATCACTGATCGCAGCCCTCAAATGGTGCCTGACGTACAACGTCCGCGGGCGGCCCTTCGTCCGCCAGCTCCTGGACATCCCCTACATGCAGCCTGCGCGCGCGCCGCTGCCGAGGCCACTGCTGGACAAGCTGCAGCCGTTGGTGACGCCCTACGAGTACAGGTTGCTACAGAGAGCGCAGTTGCACCCGGATGACTGTCAGAGGTGATGGTGTCGTGACAGATGTATTGTATAAACCTATATGAAATGCAATTGGACTTGGAATAACTTTACATTGGAAAGCATCATCATCATCTCGGCTGAGACAAGACTGCTGGACAGCCATCCATTAAGATCATCAAAGCTATGATCATAAATCGCTGCTAAAGTAGATTTTTGGGCCGAGTTCCAAGTTTTACTGCATTTTCATCAGAGATGTGACAGGATAAGAGTGAACATAGTTAAATTAATCAACCTATACCCCGGCCAAACTCAAGATTACACATACATTACCCCCATATCTATTGTCTTCCATGGACTAAAAATCTTTATCTTTGTTATCTTCGTAGCTTGCACATTTTTGTATCAACATTAGGTATATTCTGAAAATATTGGTTCATGAAATTCAAGCGATCAATTTCGTTAATAATTATGTAAATACATAGTATGGACAGAGACTTATCTGCCTCCTTGTGGAGACTTCACCCAGCAAAATTACGTTTGCGTATGCTTGATAAAACTTGGGGAGTGAATTAATGAACAATATATGATTTAATTTCGTCACTAATTTAATAGATGTTTATGGATTTATATTAAAATTTCCTAGTAGATAGTGATCTAGGTATCACATGTATAATATTTTGTATACTCATACATTAATAAAATAGCATATAGCATAGATACTAACCATAATGTAAGCAATAATTAACTTATTAGATTGTAAATTGGAAAGTTGAACTGTGTGACGCAAAATTATTTGAATAAGAATCAAAGAAACGAATATAAATTATAATAAATAGTTTTATTGAAATATATAATTATAGGGATACAAAAAATAAATAGAATCTCAGCGTAGTCAATAACTTTGATAAAATGCACTTTAAAATACTTCAAGCTTACATCAATCTAGCCGATAGTAATGGATAAATCTAAATGCGAACAAAGCTGATTGCCATGGTAGCTTCGTATTTCTCTGCTAGCTCAGAGAAAGAGAATTCTAACCCTTCCTTACCCAACGGTAAACACATGACAACTACACAAGTAGCGACACTAAGACAAGCCTTGTTCGATCACGCACATACTTTCCACATTGAAAGTAACCGCGCTCTTCCGAACAAACGCACAATCAGCAAGACATTAGAAGAAAATCCTTTACGTAATAAAATTTGGAAAGTTCTTAACATTCAGTCTAAAATCTGAATAAATAAAGGTGCATTGAAAGCTCCCGCGCATACGAGGTGGGTTATACTTTTACAAAATCAAAGACAGTGTAGTTTATAAGCTTATATTAGTCAGTAGTGCGCGGGCCGCCGCCGCGAGCGGACGTGCGTTAGTTCTGGAAGAGCGTGCGCGTGAAGTCTATGTAGTCGAGAGCGTTGGGTATGGGCCGCTCCGTCTTCGCCTCCACGTAGGGCTTCATGCGGGCCACGCAGTAGTCCGCCATCTCCTTTGTCAGGTTCTGGAAAATATTTATAGAATTATTCAAATGTTAGAAGATAACAAACTAAAAGAAAATCGTTTTTATTAAACGAACTGAGACTACTTTACCAATTACAATAAGATACACTTTATTGCATTGCACACCAAGGAAGTACAAAAAATTCAGGAAAAGAGAATTGCACAATGGGCGACCAATTACGTTCTTACGTTACAGATAAAAATTAAATATACCAAGAGTGCAACTAGTACATTTATTTTCTCTCACACATCGGCGCCTGACCTACTATAGGTTGCTTTTCCAATCTGAACAAAACAACAAACAAAACACTCATCGTGGTGACAGAGTCATGTTTGTGGCAATACTAATTGTAGCAAAGTCCTCATGCCAAACTCAAAGACAGCTTTAATGCGCAAGGGTATTTTCTGCATGGCCCCTTCTATTTACAATAAACTGCCAAAATCATTAAGACAACTACCAGTCACACTGTTTCGGAGAAAGTTAAAAACCAATTTAGAACGTAAATGCTACTATACAATCAATGATTTCATGACGGATAAACATTTTTTAGATATAAGTAAATGACAAATATCTAGTTTTTTCTCTACCTAATTTAATTTTCCAATTATATTTTAATAATTATTTAGTATTGTACCCAGATTCTGCACGCCGCAACGGTAGAAATACATTGTGTCTTATATTAAACAAACACCACCTATGTACCTTATTTACATGTATTTGATGCAATAAATTTTTACTTTACTTTACTTTACTTTAGCACTCAAAAGGTTGCGGGTTCAAACCCCGTTATCCTCCCTACTTTTTGCTTCCCACTTGTGAATACTCTACTCACAGCATAAAGCTCATCCTTGGTGACATATGCGCGGTCCTGGTGCGCGGTGATGGCGCGGAAGGCATTCTCGATCTCCTCCGAGGAGTGCACGTTCTCCGTCTCCTTGCTGATCATGAACGCCATGTACTCCTGGAGGGAAACCGCGCCGTCGCGGTTCGGGTCTACCACATCTGCAAATAAAACACACATCAATATGCATGCAGATACATAGCAGTTGCTTTTGAAATGTCATGTTTATGATTGCCTTCACCCGTATAGTGAATGCATTACTGATATACTTCAATCTGTGTGTCTAATATGAGTTGTCACAGTTAAATAGCCTGATGTTACCACAGTTGAGTTATCTACGCGACTCATGCTGCACATTTAGTATCCAACTATCAGCTAGAGGCGTTTTGTAAGTTTCCATACATTTTTTTAACTACAGTAGCTAGCAAGTAAAGTTTGTGAAAACTCATGGTAGACACAAAGGTATAGGCCTCGGCGCCTCGGGAGACCTTGATCGATGCTAAAATACCAATCAAATGGCACAAAAAAACCTTACTATACAGGACAATTCCATTGGTTTCTCAAATGCTGATCAGTTGATCAATGATTTGGCAAGCACTTGGAAATATAAAAAAGAGTTCAAAGATAGACCTAATTGATTCAATTAATAACTTGATAGACTGGTCAACTTATCATCAAGCTTATCTTTGTTCAAAATGTAGTGAGATGAATTTTTCGAGTCTCCGAAAAGACATGAAAAATAAATCTCACGATTGGATGGTTGGCTGGATGTCTGTGACACGTCATAACTATTAAACAGATTCGTGATCGTGATTGTTTCCAAAGCTAGTTATAAATAAATCTTACTGAGTATCTCCTCGAACTCGGGGTCGGGCTGGCCCTCCTCCACCATGGGCAGGTCGTACCCGAGCGCGCGCAGACAGGACTTGAACTCGTGCGCGTTCAGTCGCCCCGAGCGGTCCTTGTCGAAGTGCTTGAACATCATGGAGAACTCCTTCAGCGCGTCCTCGCTCACACCTGGATACATAGAACATAATAAGGATTAGAGCTTGAATCACAAATAAATAAATAATATTGGACAATTCAAACTAAATTTTGAAAGCAGAGCTTGTGTTATGGATACTAGATAACTAATACATTTTATACAATACACACATACAGTGATATATATCGTGAAAATCTTTGGGCTGGTCAGCACTGCATGAAATGCTCAAGTTATCATATGATGCAGAAACATTCTGTGAAATGGATCATCATCATGGATGTTTGGTGGATCATTAATGTCTTCATCAAATAAAACGCGCTCGTATCTTAGGGCTAGGTAACCGACACTTATCAATGCTTTGACGCACGCTAGAAACGCGTTCCAATTGCCAAAACCTTCAACACTTTCTCTCACGTTGGTTTTTATCCAGGTTCCAATCATAGACAGAAGCAACTCAGATCACTTGAGCTGTCGTTCCTGGCTACAAGTTAAACCTGATGCTCCGTGGTTGTACTGACCTGAGTGGTTGCGCGCCTGTATCTGCTGCTCCAAATTATGCTGCATGCGCATGGAGAGCTGGTCCAGCTGATCCCATTGCTGGGCCAGTCCGACAGTGCTGTGTTCCGTGTAGCGGTTGTCGAGGATCAAGTGTTCCTCCAGTGCAGCGCCTGGAAAACATTAAGTAAGAAACTATAAGATGGAGAGTAGTATCACTGTTTGCCAATACGTGTTCCTGTAGAAAAAAAGAACTGAACTGTCTAATCTAATGTAAGACATACGCAGCTATACGGCGCGTGCGTCAATAATACCCGTGGTCAGTCGTCTGGACTTGCAATTTGCGTCAATCACAACCTAAATCCAACAAAGAGGGTTGCTGTAGAGACGCCAATACCTCTCGACTAACTGCTGCTGGACGATATAGACGCTGCTGTGCGATTACGCAAAAACCAACCACCATAAACTGACATTTGAAAGCCTTTGAATGACATTGAAAGCCATTTCAATACAATACAATATTTTATTAATAACGCCATGTTACAAGTCATAAAGATACAAGTTAAGCAATATAGTTTATAATATTGACCTTAACCTAAAATATGTATAAGTATTTAATATAATTACAATAATATAATTACAATAATATAATTAATCATTTTTATTCTCATTTTTATTTCAATGACCTTCGCTATATAATTTCAAATTACGTAGGCCATTCAAAGAGCTTTGAATGTCAAAACAGGATGGGTAGTTCTAGCGTAATTCTACAAGCTGCCTAGGATAGCTGGCGGGGCACCCGCAGATTTCCAGGATTAACAAACATTCAGGCATTGTTTTGTAGGCAATGTACGCAATCTGAGATGAGAGCGCGTGTTGTGTTACGACGGATTGGGATGATGGATAAGTAACGTACCCAACTCCTCGAGACGTCTCAGATCAGCGCGGCGCGCGCGCACCTCGCCGGCGCGTTGGCGCAGTGTTGCCAGCTGCTGCTCCAGAGAACCCGTCCCTTCCATCATGGATGTACTGGAAATTACACCAAGAGTTTATAGCGTGCAACATTGACATTTTTGAATGAATATTGATACTCGACTCCTTTTGTTTATGGTTAAAAACCTCGACGCACCTAGACGTCCCGATTATTAATATCATAACGCAAGAGCCATGATTGAAAAGAATTTTTTGCTATCATGCGAAGTGTAAGGAAATAGTATTGGTATATATCAACAATCAAATGAAAAGAAAGAAGAGTATTCCATTGATTTTGTTATTATATTCAGCATTTTATTTACTGTTAGAAGGCTTTCACATATATGGAGTGAAAACATAGATGTAGCCACTTTCATGAGGCAGTTAATAATTACACTGATACACAACATTTAAATACTTTACCTATCCCAGCCTAGCAGTTGAAACCTGTGTATCATAATGTTAATGAATTCAAATGAACGGAAACAAAATGAAGAATAATATTTCAGAACAAAATGTAATGTTTGATCAACAAGTCTTTGAAAGAGACTAACTTAATCCATCCAATGATGGTTTATTCAATAGTTTTGGTATGATCAATTGATATTTGTCTGTTTTTATATTTTTCTGTAAAATAACCTTCTCATACATGCTATATGCCTATGCCAAAGACGACAAGACGAGATCATTGTAATTACTATGGCACTACTAGCTATGCCAGAGACAAGATCGCTACGTTCCTTTAGTAAGTGCAGCGCAGTGCATGCGGCTCACACTGTACTTTTTTTTACAAATACTATAGTATTTTTAACAGACTTCGAAAAAGGACGAGGTTCTCAATTCGAATGTTTTTTTCTCATGTTTGTTACCTCAGAACTTTTAACTGGGTGGTCCGATTTTCTTGATTATTTTTTTATTTGACGTCGACCGGTCGGTTTAAAGTTTTTTTAAAACAAAATCCTTTATTTTTTACAGTTAACATTGTAAAAACAGAATCAGTAAAAGTTTTCTTGGCTCATTGGCGCATAGAGGGATAAACATATATATATATAAAGAGGGTGTTAATTAATATGTACCGTGTCTCGGTGAGCCACTGGTGGAATGTGTTGGCGTGCTTGGCGAACTCCTTGCGCAGTTTGTCGTTCTCCTCTTGGCGCTGTGCCTCCTTGGTGAGCTCCACGTCGCGCTCCGCTGCAATACAAACAGTTATTTAGTTATTATAATAAGAAGAAGTGTGTGTGGGAATAAGAGAGTGAGAGAGAGAGAGAGGAGCGTAAGAAAAGATGTCCTAAAACCTTGCTAGTTATCTTGCTATAAATAATTTTAGTGTTGACCTAACAGAGGTTTAATTTGTTTAGTTTCAGAATCGAAAGTGTGATTTAGTTTCATTGTCTCTCTAACTCACGACGCTTTTAGCATCGTGAGTATTGTATTTTTTTTTTAACTACGTCACTTGTTTATTTGGGATTCTCAGACTGCCAGAAAGCGAGACTTGAATATAGATAGATTTTGACCTTTTTTACAACATGGTTGCAAATAAATGCTACTTTCAATTGAAAATTATCTGAAGTTATCCCCGCGCCGAATAGCAGTTCTACCGTCGCATCGCATCGGATAATGAAAGTGAGAGAGATAAGAGAGTGCACCTGTGTGTGTTAGCGCACACACTTGGGCACTATAAATATGTCCCGCTCACTGGGCTAGTTTCCGTCTAAACTGGCCGCCACCGTGGCTGCAGATTCTGTTAGGAGGACATCTTTGTTATTTTTTTTATATACCTATTTATATATATGTATAGTAATATATTGTATATAATGTAATACATAGTTTGGTATTTATTTTATATATTTAGTTGATCTTGTTTTTAAGTTATATTGGTAAGTTAAGTTATATTTGGTAAAAATTGGTTCACAATTCAATTCACATAATTCTTTCCATCCAAAGCTTGCCTGGAAAAGATCGCTTCTAAACGATACGCGGCCCATTGTACTTTTATCATAAGTGATTTCTTTTGTATTGTATTTTTGCTGGGTACAATACAGTATTCCGTATAGTATTGTATCACCTAAGAAACTTGAGTATAGTTATGAACTGACCGATAATCTTGCGCAGGTTCCTCCAAGTCTCCTCGAGGGCCTCCATCGTGAACCAGGTGTAGGGGTTGGCGCCCACGTTGAACGACTTGATCTGCGCGTCCAGCGCGGCGAGGGCTTCGAAGTCGCTCTGCGCTGATGATAGCGACGCCTGCAGAACAGAACATTATTTATTGCAAAAAGGTTTCCGAGGTGTTATTGAGTTTTAAGTTTAGATAAAGATAAAGATACATTTATTTGGCCAAAACAGGTGATTACATAAGTACAATAGCTATAATGAAGGTAGGCTATACATGGATAGGTGCATACAGAAGTAAAATTGGCGACTGTGCTGCCCCTGTTGGCCAAAAAGGGTCAAACTCAGCTCTGTGCTGAACCACTCGTGTGCGCGGATCAGCGCTGGTTTTCAGTTTGATCCTGAATTAGTGATATCACGACCATGAAAAAGAGAGCATCTCAAAACAAAATAGATCAGTATGTGTCTTAAGGGTAATAATGACTATAGGAACATAATAATATAATGCAGTAAAAATAAAACTAGTTTAAGTACTATGTACTTACGTGCTAAGTAATACTAATAATCAGTATTCAAGTTTGATGAGACTATCGTCCTGTGAAAGTTTCGTTTTCCACTACCGACGTTTCACTTACTTGTTTGAATTATAATAAGTATAAACAACACAAGTATGAGAACAAAGCAGTCTCCCACTGCTTTGTTCTTACCTAAGTTACTAAACATTTTCTATGTGTAAGTAAACATAAACTTTGTACTCCACGTACCTCTAACTCCTATTTCTATGTGTTCTCAAACAATTAAGTTACAAAGTGAAGTACATACACTTGTCAAACACACACAGGAACACTAGAGAAGGATGTATCTGTGTTTGTGAGTAAAATACCTGGAATTGTGCGTGCGCGTCCCTGAGCGCGCGGATCTCTTCGATGGAGTTGCAGCGCACCGGGTCCGTCAGGTCTTCCTCTGCGTTCTCGAACCATGAGTTGAATGCTGACGCCTGTCAACAGGAAATAATACATGTATCTATTATAAGTTATTTATTGTACTGTAAGGATTGATATAATAAAATAGGTGGCGCTGTCATATTGGCTCGGGTATGCGCCTTAAGTAAATCAACATTATCTAACAAATTCTTTGTTATATTGTCATTCACATCTTTTTAAGTCGAAGGTCTTTAAGTCTTGCCGCAATCGAACTGCGCAGTCCAATCTTCAACCAAAAATTTATACAATTGGCAAATTGAAGGTCAATGCCTTGATCACCGATAGAGAGAGGTACATACCTTCTTAGCGAACGTGAGGTACAACTCCTCGATCTGTCGGAACTGGTCCTGCAGCTGCAGCAGCCTCTGCTTCCTGGCGACAGAGTCCGCGAGGAGGCGCTGCCAGCGCGCGATCACGTCGCCGTGTCGCTTCACGATCGCGGGCGTTTGTTCGTGGTTCGCGTCCACCAGCTGCTCCTTGAGGGAGGTGATGTTCTGGATGCCTTCATGCTCGAACGCGGCTAGACCTGGAAGAGGACATAGCTTTTAGGTTGTTGTTGATTTTAGCAAATTTTTGAATTTAACAGTTCTGCATCATTTGTCTCGCTCGAAGATAGTAGTAGTATTAGCGCATCAGCATTGCCATATAGTGCGGCGATGCAGCCTCTTGGGGACTGCCGGCTGGTATTGATACGGATTGTTGGATGGATTGATAGTTAAGTAACATGTAGATTGTTTGTAACAGTGCAGTTATTTCATTTGTTTCAATAGTAAATACTATATAGTTCTAATTTGTTTCTATTATTTGATTATAAGGTTCATTGTTAGTAAAGCTGTAAAATACATAGATTAGTTTAGTTTTGGCGACATCTGAAAAGCAGGCATTTACCACCAGGCAACTCATCTCTACCTTTTACTGAACAATATTAGTTCTTAGTGCGATCTACACTTAGACCGAATCGGTTTGTATTACGTAGTAGCAAAAATGGACTGTTGGCGTTTGACAACATGTGACTAGGTGTAAACAAAGTTGCTGCTTCAATCAGTCTCGCTGCCCAGCAGTTACGCGCGCCGTAACGAGCCATGAAATTGTTAAACAAGTGCTTAATTGAATACTCAAACGCAACTCAGATTTATGCACGTTTCAAGTGATCAATTTTTGTATATTTTTCATTGAAAACTAACAAATCAATGCATGGCGACTTGAGACGTGCAAGTTGCGTTTGAGTATCAGGCGTAAGTCTCTTACCAGCGTCGAAGGTGTCCTGCTTGGTGAGTAGAGTCTGCACCGTGGACAGGTCCCGTCCGAACTCGTCACTGCGGACGTGGGTCTCCTTGTCCGCTATCCAGGACTCCACGACGTCCGCCTTCCACAGCAGTTGGAGGTACAGAGAGTTGTCCACCAGGGCGGCCTTGCGACGAGCGCCGAGGCTTTCCAGTTTCTCGAGCTTTGCCTGTTGGAAGAACACTGGTTTAGGAGATGGTATGGAGGAACATTTTGGAGAGTCAGAATTCTGGTCACTATATCGTATCCATTTTGAATGGAGCATCAACATAAACAAACCGCCCGTACTTAACCTAAAATTCACTTTATTGGCGCGTCCTTTTATACGTAATTTACATTACTTGTCGATTTTAGATCCTCCTTTCAATAAAAATTGCTTACAATTATATCTGAAACTCGACGCCAAGCAAGTGAGAATTTGTTATTTGTGTCGTACTTTGTTTACTAACATGCTTCATTCAAAATGGGTAAACCATAGAAGCAGAGCGTAAATAATTAATATGAGACAAAGGCCCTTATTATGAAAGCTTCCCCAAGAATAACTTACGCAGTCATTACGTGAGTTCTACTTACTCAAGCTCTCAAGCTCTAAGCTTGAGTAGAACTCACGTATAAGTAAATCTTTATTATAGAACGTAACTCTGACTCTATTTAGCTATTTGCAATAGAAACATCTCTATTTAGGTGAGTAGGGTTCTGTCTACAGTTCTACACATTTATCTAGACGAAAAGCCTTCCTTTACTTTATTAACCTGACTATAACAATAACGTTGTAAGAACGCATCGTTACTTGAGGATTACATGCAGCATTGTATTAAAATTTGTCTTTACACAAAACTATACATAAACATCACTCAAGCATAGATCGATGACTGAGCATACTTTTATAATACGGGCCTAAGAGTTCTTTTAGAGCTGCACTAACTTGTGCAACGTTATGCCATGCCAGTGTGCACCAGCTTATATAAAGTGGCGAGCGAAGCAAGCCGCGCCATCGAACAATCGACTACATTGACTAGGTCAACTCGCGTTTCAACGGACTAGACGGGCGAGTCTATTTGAAGTTGGTAATGAGACGTCTCGTTTTTCCATACGACATGGTACAGCATATCGTGCGGACAGGGAACTAATCAAATCCCATACCGATCACGTCGCGTTACCCACGCCTAATAGTGGTGTGACCTAATAGTAGTGTGGGTCCCTTTGATGCGCATCTGCAGTGCGTCCCCTAACCAGCGCGTGCAGTTGCAGGTGGGTTTGACCTTGCTCTTCAGTACTGACCTGCAGAGCCCTGATGCGGTGCTGCAGCGCGTCGGCGTGCAGGTTGCCCTGTGCCAGCAGCGCCTCGCCCTCCGCGCTGAGGTCCTTGACCCGGTCTGCGCGCGCCGCCAGCTCCGCCTCCAGCGCCTCGTGCTTCTTGAGGAGCCCCTGCACGGCCGCCATGCTGTCGCCCACCTCGCCGACCACGACCAGCTGCTGCTTCTCGCTGCAGGTAACGTAATACATTAGTACGGGAATAGAAAGCTTTCCAGAACGAAAATAAGGAGATTGAAGGAACGATGCCTACTCCGCTACTTCAAAGGATGAGGCGATTATTGGTCTGGGTTAGGCAGGGCATAATGCACAATACACTCCCATATCAGTGCAGATCACTGTGCCCCTATTTTAGTTGATTAGTATTTTATTTTTCCAATTACTAAGTACGTACAAGTGACAAACAATACAAATCGACTTCTAACAACCCTGCCAGTAGCTTCCTTATTTCATCATTATCAGCTAGTAATAAAACTGTTACAATTTATGTCGCCTATAGGTACGCTTGGCTGTAAGCTGTCTGTTGAAGTAGTATCCACCTACATATAATCATAACCACAGATGACAGAAATAGGGTATATGCATCGATTTTTTTTATCGTTTTAATCGATTATTTAGGTCATTATTTAACCGAAAAATGATATGACACTCACTGAATTTCGCAATAACAAGGTAAAAAAACAAATCAAAACTACAATCATTTTCGAGTGATAAAAACGCTGTCATATTGGCGCCATGTTTATGTGACGTCGACGTACACACTCGATTAAAACCTTTCGTGACGACCTCGGTAGTGATCATCTCAGGAAAGAGGTTTTTGAAAACAGCTTCTATTCATTGAATTTTGACGATTAAACTCCATGAACATAAATGACTGTATCAAATTCTTTATGTTATTATTATTATTACCCTACCTTATTTAGTTAGTTGCCCAGGTGCTTCGATCCGAAATAATGCTATAATAAGTACCTATTAAAGCCCTCCGCAAACAGCCGCTAATAAGTTAGCGCGTCTTGTAAAGCGCGATTTCGGCGATTTATCAGCGTGATTCCTTATACAAAGCGGCTTATTATTAAGCGCGATTTCGCCGCCCCTTCCCCGCCCCTTACTGGCAGCGCGAACGACGAAGGCCACAATATCGCAGGACGCGGAAACGCCTCTGACATGCTGAATCGCGGCAGTGTGCGTCAACGTATGCGTTTTGGTACAAAATGTTCCGCAAGCAAATATCGCAAAATCGCGTGACACAGGACGCGCTTGAAAATTAGCGTTGATGTGAGTAGGGCTTAAGATGAGTGAGTGGTTTTCCTGTACCTATCAATTTCAAATAATTTAATATTATCTTCGAATCGTAAACCGCCAAGTGCGTGTCGACTCACATACGAATGGTTCCGTACCGTAAAAATCAGGCAGCTTATTTAACGGACATCAAATTGTTCGGAGACCCCTTAAAGCCCTACTCACATCAACGCTAATTTTTAAGCGCGTCCTGTGTCGCGCGATTTTGGTATATTTGCTTGCAGAACTTTTTGTACTAAAACATATACGTTGACGCACACTGTCGCGATTCGGCTTGTCCGAGGCGTTTCCGCGTCTTGCGGACGGCGCGGCGGCGGCGCGGGGTGGCGGGGCTGAAGTGCGATCGCAATGTCCTCCACATCGCCAGTCGTCGTGTCGTGAGCCATGAAGGTGTAAATAGGTACCAATGTGCAGAATCAGACCACTAGTGTAAGTATCTATCATTACCCGTTTTACTTGTACATAATCCAACAGCGGCATCGCCGTAGGATTCTCGTTCGGATCTGTCATATCACATAACATAACAAAGATAAAAATGATTGCCTGCTTGAAGTATTTCTCGTCTAACACTTACAAAACCGTGAATAAGTTATAGGTAGGTAGTACCTAGAGTACCTACCTCATATAAATATTTTGAAATAGGTAAGTAGGTAACTTATTTACCTTGCGGCTTTTACTCCTCTGAGTTCAGCAGATGTGAATTCCGAATTTGATGCGAAGAAGGTAGACATCATGAAAACATCTATTTTCGGAAGATTATCTGAGTGCGCTCTTACAAAACCGCTTTCAGTCATTGTTTTTAGTAAGAAGGTTGAAAAACTTCACAATCCGTCCTATTACTATTCTGTACCGCCGCTCATTAACAGAAGGTGTTGTACCAGAAATATGGAAATCGGCCTATGTTACTCCAATCCACAAAAAAGGACCCAAAGACGTCGTAGAAAATTATAGACCTATTTCTAAGCTATGTCTGTTTGCTAAAGTCATTGAAAAGGTAGTTTATAACCAAGTCTACTCCGCTTTACGACACGAACTCATGCCGCAGCAACATGGTTTCTTGAGAGGTAGGTCTACTACATCAAATCTTCTCATCTGTACTGAGTACTTATCTAAGAACATGGCCGAGCCTTCCCAGGTGGACATTATATACACGGACTATTCCAAATGCTTCGATCGTATTGATCACGTAGTCCTATTGAGAAAGCTCCAACAAATAGGTATTAGAGGCAACCTCTTCAGATGGTTCACATCCTATGTTTTTAATAGATGCCAGACAGTCGTTCTGAGCGGTTATTCCTCATCTCCCATGTTCATTCCCTCGGGAGTCCCGCAGGGGTCCTTATTAGGACCTCTACTTTTTGCCATTTCAATCAACGACATCTCGTCCTGCTTCCTACACTCGAAAATAATACTTTACGCCGACGACATGAAAATCCTTCATAAAATACAGTCTCTCACCGACACACTTCTTTTGCAGGACGACCTGGCAAGATTTCAAGACTATTGTGCTGAAAACAAACTAGGTATTAATGTCACCAAGTGCTTTGTTTGCTCTTTTACCCGTAAAATCAACCCTATCAAATTTGACTACACTCTACATGGCACGCGTCTTTCACGAGTAGATACCATCCGAGACTTAGGTGTGTCGTTTGATAGTAAATTACTTTTTGATACCCATATAGAAAATTTAACAAAGAGAGCATCCAGAGCGCTTGGTTTCGTTCTTCGTATGTCAGCTGAGTTTTCAGACATAAAGATCATTAAAATTTTGTATTGTTCGTTTGTGCGCAGTCTTTTGGAATACGCCTGTCAAGTATGGAACCCGTGCTACGAGGTCTATAGCTCACGGCTAGAGGGTATTCAAAAGAGATTTTTACGATATCTACAATATCGTGCTAAAATATATCTTCCCGACTACTTAACGAGATGTCGTAAATTTCATTTTCTACCCCTCTACGAAAGAAGGAACATATTAGACCTGGCATTCCTCTTCAACATAGCGAATGGCAAAGTGGACTGTCCTGAGTTACTAGAGCTAGTGGGATTACGCACAAGCAGAGCTTTGAGAAATCCGAACACGTTGTACGTACCGCGCGTTAATACCAACTATAGGCAGAACGCATTTATTATAAGAGCAAGTAAATCTTTTAACTCCTTAACAAAAGAAAATGACGATATTGATATTTTTAACACATCAGTGCATAAATTAAAGCGTCTACTTAATGATAAATTCTTTTTGGACAGCGATCAAACTTAGGATTATATTTTCTAATTAGCCTACTACTGCATTCCTTTTCTAAATTTAATTTAACTTTTTGTGTATTTATGTATTCGTAATTATATTTTTGTGTGTACTTATTTCCGTTTGACGTCGTCTATTGTTCTTTACCTAAAATTTTTTTTTTGTAAACATATGTGGAAACTTGTAATTAGCCCTCAGAAGCATATCATGTATGTATCATGCATGTTATTTTAAGCAAATACCTTATTGTATAATCATAGCTGTAAGTTTTCTTAAAATTCGTAAAATAAAATAAAATAAAAATATTTCTCAAGGAATCAACTTTGCTTACGCTCTCCGGAAAACACCAAACAACCGCGAAATAATACCTAGGTACAAAAAGATATCCCGCCGAAACTTCATGACATAACGAAAAGTGAAGTAGGTAGAATAGTGTCAAACCATGATGCACCGTCAAAAAAAAAGAAAAGAAGGAAGTGTGTACGGTGATGTCACGTCCGCTCTAGCAAATGACGTAGCGTTTTGAAATTTTGCGATTGAGATTGAAAATATCAGTTTTTCAATGGTTAAATTCTACAATAAAAACTTCTCAAAATGCAAAAATAAATATGCAGATATGTTTCTATAACAATAGAGAATACGTATATATTTTTTTAGCCATTTTGAAGTCACATGCATATACCCTATTCTGGGTTATGGTGGTTCATCATTCATGGTTAGGGTGTGATACACACAACACAAATTTGTCCGCGGACGAGATGAAATAAAACAAGAGTTTAGCGAGTCACGCGATTTCTGCTAGGTGGCAAAAGGTAAGTTCTACGTAGTGTACTTAGTGCCTTAGATCCATAAATATTATCATGATGGATGAGTGTTATTCACATAGTAGCCGATAAGGGCTTTTGTCTAAAAGTGGTAAGCCACCCTTCCAGTAGCTTCCTTATTTCATCATTATCAGCTAGATTAGGAAGCTAGAATAAGTAACCTAATTGTGATAGGTTCGGTGGCTAGGAGTCCGAGGAACTACAGCCTCACTGACTCACCTGATCCAAGCTTCTTCCTCGTCGACCTTGGCCAGGAACTGCTGGTAGGCCAGCGACTGCTGCAGCTTGGCGCCCCTCTCTCCCGCCAACGCTTGCAGTTCCTCCCAGGCGGCTGCCAAGGCCTTCAGACGTTGCTCGATCTCAGGAACTCCGAGGTTGGAGACGTCCATGAGTTTCTCTCCGGCTTCTTGGACAGCTTGGATGGCTGTGAACAAATTCCTTATTTAATAATGATGTTGTTTGTGATCATTTAATAATGATGCAATAAAAATGGCTTTAAATGACC
The DNA here is from genome assembly GCA_955876795.1 of Eupithecia tripunctaria. Taxonomy (NCBI): domain Eukaryota; kingdom Metazoa; phylum Arthropoda; class Insecta; order Lepidoptera; family Geometridae; genus Eupithecia; species Eupithecia tripunctaria. Next base: position 1,750,471 of record OY041600.1, read on the forward strand.
GCCGCGTGGAACTCCCATGTGTAGATGAATGTTACCAAATAGCGGCCTGACTGACTATTAACAATGAAAAATCGAAAATGAACAGTGAAACTTTTGAATATTTGCGTGAAGCGGAATAGAACAAGTACCTAACAATATAAGTCATCATAATTAGTAATAGGTAAGTACCTGGCTCATGGCTCGCCAGCTCAGCTTCCAATCGCTTGTGCTTCTTGAGAAGGTTCTGGACTCCGGTCAGGTCGCGTCCGTAGTCATCCGACGCTACCAGCAGTTTCTTCTCCCTGTCAACAACAATTTGTATAAAATATGCCCTGAGCCCTAGAGTTCGGACGTCGACAATATCGTTTCGATTGTACTATAATAGCACTTTCCGAAAGCAACTGGGCGACCTGGGCGTAAGACCACGGGAAAGTGAATCAGATGGGACGGCCTTGTACAAAAAATCCCAGGAAGATTCTGTGCGGAGTTAGGCTGATTACACTAGCAAACAAACACGCGCAATGGACCGACCCGAGTATCAGTGCAGAAAAAAGAGCACATACACCATAAATAACCTGAGGGCGTAGCCAACCGGCATTCGCTTTGGATCGAATCGAATCGAAAACAATTGAAAGATTCGTAGGGAAGAAATCGAAACAGATTACGTGACATATCTAAGGCATATGTCAAACCAATTCATTTTTGGACTTTTCTACTATCGCTTTTGACATCGATTGTTACATTATCTAGGCCCTCTGTACAGAAAAAAATCTGGCTTTGTAACGATTTAGGGGGACTTCACCTTCATCCCCCAAAACCGGTGACACCAACGTGACCACAGTCATACACGTGTCGTGATGGTAACTGGCTAGTCTTCGCCGTATATCGTCAGTCAAAACTCACTTGATCCAGGACTCCTCGTCCGCGATGTCTCTGAAGAACTGGTGCAGCGTGTTGGCCTCATGCAGAGCCTGGCGGCGGTGGGCGGCGAGCGCGCGCACGCGCTCCATGCGCGCGTTGATCGCGCCGCGGCGCGCGCCAATGCCTGCGCTGTCGAACTGACCGCTTGATACAAGGGCCTCGGCTTGCACGTTCATGTCTGGACAGAGAAGGTAACCTAAGTGTCAAGGACAGGCGGATAGCTATCCATATTACCTTTCTACTCCTGTGTGGTGAGGCATTTATGAGCAGAGATCTTTAATATTTTGTGTATTGTTTTGTCTCGTAATATAAGTTAACTATGTAATATTTTTCGGTCTAGTTTGTACTGTGTAAGGAGCAAATTAATGATTGTCTATGCCTATCTCATATCCGCGCGTACGCTTTTGCTCTCCGGATTCCCTTCATGATACCCATGAAAGCAGTCAAGATTTAGAGTATTTCTCGTGCGCACAGATAATATTATACTATACCGCGTGCGTAAAACAACTACACACGCACAATTCTGTTACCGCCAAATATAAAATCATAAAAAAGCGCCGTCAATAACCACGCAGGTCCAGAACACAAGCTCAGTGTGGATGCTTATAGAGCATCTTCAACATATGTTTAGGCCATTATGGCTACAGTCGTATGGCACGGACCATTGTCCACGACAACCGTCATCACTTCACGAAGTCTAACCCTAGTCTGGGCCTCACAGAACATCGCCGTGAAGAAGTGTAACTGACTTGCAATGCATTAAGTATTGAACTAAGAGCTGGGATACTTGTAATGAAATATATTATGTAGATGATTTAACTCACCATTGATCCTATCCTCATGCGCTTGGATATCGGCTTCCACCAGCTGGTGCTTCTTCATGAGATTCTGCACGGAAGCCAGGTCCTTGCCCGAATCTTCAGATGTTAGGAGACTTTCAACCTACAAAAAGGAAAAAATATAATGTTTGGGTGCAATCGCAAAGCCGGGAATTTGTCATTTCACACAGGGCCATCTAGTTGCAAGCTGAGAACGTAATAAGATTTTTATTTATTTGTAATTAATAAAAAATCTATAATATAACTAGTTGTTTGTCATTCATAATATCGCGGTTCAGCGCTTATTATGACAACAGTTGTCGAGTTCGTCAACTTTGAAGTTACAAGGTACTTAAATCTTATCATTATCTTAGTGCATTTCCGGTGCATATTATATTCTTAAAGTTGTACTCAATCACTATTTTCAAAGACTGGTATCACGTATTACCTCTCCAAGCCAGAAGTCGAGATCCTTGACAGCGGCGATGTAGGTGCGCTGTTTGTTGGCTTCCTTCAGCTTGAGAGATTTCTCTGTCGTCTTCTGAGTTAGGAACTCCCATTGGTCCGCGATGGACGCTAAGCGAGCCTGGAACAAATGATTCAAGTAAATAAAACTGTATTAAAACTATTGCCTGCAATAAACTTTGCTGAAAGCTGTCCGTTGAATTAATTATCTTTGCTCCTATAATTTTATCATGACCGATCTTACGGATGGGGATAGGGATTAGTTTGAGTGTTATTCACATATGAGACCATAATGATTTTTGTCTAGAGGCGAGCGGCGAAACGTGTCAAACAGAGCCAATAGAACTGCTTAGCTTATTGGTAGGGGTGGCCACATTCCTCTTTAACATCTAAAAGCTATAGAGGGGTTACATTCGTCTACTTTTGTCATCAGTCACGAAACAACGTAGTCATAAATCATGGCTTCAGTTGGTCAGCGATGAACTCTGTTTCGCATCACTCGTAGCTTTACATGACAATTGGCATAATCTATCGAGATCTATTCAGGCATGTTCTACATTTCGTCTTAATTTTTACCTAGCTGTACTAAGTAAATGATTTAAAAAAAAAGTTTCTCCAAAATATTAATAATAAAAAACTCTTTCCTTTCGCTGGTCTTTGACGATTCAGTTTTCATCCAAAATAACACTGATCAACTGTTGACTGTATGTAAATAATATAGGAATCATCATCGTGGTAGAAGACAATTTATTCGAAACCACTAATTGGACCTACCTAAGAACCCTGCGTTCTCGTCAGCGCGATCTAGCGCTCGGTCAAAATTAGCAGCTCCATCTAGTTATGCGCGGGACGGAAAAGTTTAGACACTGTATGACAAGGACACAAGGTACATTCTCACCTGCACGGCATCTTCGCTTCCGCTGCACTGTCCGCGTTGGACCAGGTTGCCTCCCATAGCGAGCACTGACTGGATGCGCTCGGCGTTGGCAGCTAGTTCCGCCTCGAAGGCTTGGTGCTTCTGGTGCTTGGATTGGATGTTCGCTGGGTCCTAAAACAGAGGGAATAAGGTTCAATTTCGTGTTTGAATTAGATGTTTACTAGCCTGAGTACGAAGCACAACGGTGTGAGTTTTACAAAACTCTACGAGAAATAGTTATGGTTCTTCGAGGAAGTTATGGTTTTAATATTGTTACCATGTATACTTGAATCTTCATACAGAAGCAAGATAAAAAGGTTTTTGGTACCATCATCAAATCATACTTTTATGCTTCGTGAAATTATATTTTCTTCGTTACAAATAAAATAATTAAAACTAAGTGACAATTATTTCCAATTTATTGTGTTTTATTTCTGTGGATATTATGCAAAATAATTCTCGTTATATGGATGTAAACTGTGCTATGCTTGAAATAAATGTGATTTAATTTAGAGCCTTTCCTTACAATTATAGAAAAATTTAATGATATAAGGATACAGGGAAAATGAAGACTTATATCGAGAAAGAGAGGGAGAGGAGAGAGTTACCTTGTAGCTCTCTTCAGTAGCGAGCTGCAGTTTCTCGGCGATCCAGTTCTCCATCTCGTCGGCATCACGAGAGAACTGCTGCAGGGTCTGCTCATCTCCCAGCCTAGAAATAACATTACAGATTTAGTCATATTATAAAGAGGAAACACTTGATTGTTTGTTTATATTGAATAGGCTCCGAAACTACTAGACCGATTTAAAATATCTTTCATTATTAAAAAGCTTACTTTTCAGGGAGTGACATAGGCTATATTTGATCCCGGAATTCCCACGGGAACGGGAACTACGCGGATAGCTGCTAGTATGTTATGAAATTAGTATTTCATAAAAAAACACAAGCAGAGAAAGACAAAGACTGCAGGCAGTTGCGGAAAGCTGAAGATACGATGGACTAACATAACTTATGCTTATGATGAAGATAAAAAAAGACGTGTGGCACTCGGGGACTGCCGCGGTAAAGCTATTGCAATGCCATCTAGAGACGAGTTGCTGAACTAAAGAGACAAACGTCAAGGTTTTTTCGTTACGGAATTTCTGGATTCGGTCCCCGCGCTCAAGGCCCGCGATAGAAGCTATGCAATAGCTTAAAAAGCATGGAGAGGCAAAGAGGGCTAAAATTTAGTAGTGTGAGTGGCTGTGAGCATTAGTTTCTGACTGACAGTTCATTCTTTATTAAATCATCCACAAACGACTGAATTAAAACAGCCGACTGTGTAAAAAAGCTATTTTGATAGACAATTACCTGGATCGTTTCTCAATGAGCGCCTCCTTCAAGTGGCGCCACCTGTCGAGCACCTGGCGCCGCTTCACGTCGATGGGGTCCGCCGCGTAGTGGTCCGACGCGATCAGCTGGTCGGCCAGGGTTTGCAGCTGGGCTATCTTCTCCTCCTGGGGATTCAAAAGATACCATTTAAAACTTGTGTCTTTATGTAATGTGTCATGGTCGGATCCAACAGTATTAGTGGCTTCGGCGGCATTACATTCGAACAACTATTAACTACTAAATATTAGTCCGCATCTGGCCATAGGCCCCTAATGAATAAATAAATAATATTGGACAATTCACACAGCATTATCTAGCCCCAAGCTAAGCAGAACTAATGACCGCCATTTTGTCAATAGATTTTTATAGTAGAGCTTATTTTGTCATGGTAAACTTTTATGGAGATGGCCAATGATTGTGATGTCTGAAGAGAGTGGGGGGAGGACTTTTCCCAGCAGTGGGATAAACTCATCCTCCTTAACCTCGACAGCCTGTATGTAATGGACCACTGCTGCACTCAGGCCGCTCTCTAATAAGCGACTTATTGGCTTTTATCTCAAGAGGGGGTAACACCCATATTCCCCACGCTGGGTTGGGGATCGCAGTCTGGTGGTAGAATGGTTCTGCGGGGGGCGCTGCCGCCAGCCGCTTGATAGATATATCTTAGTCGACTCTTACGACACCCGCGGGAAAAGTTAGGGTGGTGCAAATTCCAAGCCGGCACCACACGGCATCCGGTCACCATGAACTAGGTTAATTAAAATAAACTCGTGACTGGACTGACATAGCAGCTCAGAGTACCTTTATCAGAGTTTATAAGTGAAACTATAATGTACATACATGTGCGTTGATAGCCTTATCAAAGTCCTCGTGTTTCTTGATGAGCTGCTCGACGTTGTCGGACGTGGCCTGGTCGGGGTTGTCGGCCTGGTCGGGCGGGGCCAGGAAGGCCTCGCGCGCGCCCATCCAGCCTTCCGCTTGCTCGCAGTCGCGGTAGAACAGCTGGAGCTCGAGGTTCTGGTCGAGCTTCATGCGACGGTCTACCCATGCCCTGGTAAAAGAAAGAGAGGTTTTAATAATTTTTGGAGGAAACTTGTCTTAGTTAAGTCCATCACACTAATATTATAAATGCGAAAGTTTGGACGGATGTTTGTTACCTCGCCAAAACTACTGAACGGATCGGGCGCGTACAGGTAATTATAATCCAACAATCAAACATTTTTTATTCTATAAATCTGTTCCCGTGGGATAGAAATTACCTTTAAGCGTTTCCATAGGAACAACGCGTGCGTGTTATAATTTCGGCGTAACCATTCACAAGTCTGTATTGGTCTACTGCTGGACGCAGGTTTCCCCCTGATATGCGCCTTATTGGCGTTTATCACATAATCCCCACGTTGGGCATACGAGTTGGGGATCGCAGTTCGATGGTACAATGGTTCTGCAGGAGGTGCTGCTGCCCGTCCCCCTGGTGGATATCCCTTAGTCGCCTCTTACGACGGCCACGGGAAGAGATGGGGTGGTGCAAATTCTAAGCCAGGACCATACAGCCAATTATGACACAAATCACCCAAAATAAGGATCTATTTAGAGTTTCTCCTTCGATTAAGGACCTGTTTATGATTAAAATCACAAAAGGACTTACTTCTCAAGTTCCTGTCGTGCTTCGGCCATGTTGTTAAGATTCTCCTGGATGTCGGGGCTGGCGTAGTGGCCGCCTTGCAACAGCTGTTGTCCGAACAGCTCCAGAGCTTGGAAGGTGCCCGCGCGGGCGTCCATTTCTGTACGGTGTTCCTGTTGTTGAAGAAAGTTTTAGTTTTAGCTATTGGTATTGATTTGATTTTGGCAAATTATATTGTTTTTAGCTATTGGTATTGCTGTTGATTTAGCTATTTCTATTGTTTTATGTTTATTTATTGATATTGGTATTGTTTTCTCTATTAATAGGTCAAGAGCTTGTCGCCTCCTATGCGTTAAAGGTTTGCTAGAATGCTAGAGGGGGAAGGAAGTGAAAAATTATACTGGAGGTCCTTTTCATCTGAAGAGAAAATATTAGAAACACGGTACTGACAATGGGGTTATTTATTTACTATGTTGGACAATAGAGTTTCTTTATTTAACTTGTTTTTACTGTAATCCTACTTGACTTCATATCTCCTTTTAAAAGCATGACTGTGTAGGAACTTAATTTTGTCAAACAATGTTGCAAAAATAACAGAAATTGTTTCGAATTTAACAAATAGAAGCCCATTAATAAAAATATTGTTAATTTAAAACACGAAACACCACAAACGTGAAAGAAAAATCACAACACACAGAATTATAAATAACCAAGGATTTCAATAAGAAAAGTACACCAAAAAACACAGTACAGTAAAATCCAGCAGTTTTTTAAACTGAACCTTATCATAACACGTATAGATAACAAAGTTGTTTGTACAGAATAGTTAGAATCGTGACTTTAGTTGTAGTCTGTATAGGTAAGTTTAAGATGCTTAGTGACGTGAAAAATAAAGGTTATTCCATTTTGTAGGTTCTACCAGTCATTTAGATAGCAGATAAGAAGTTTCGCGCACATAGTAAGCGCATTGCGATGAACCCACGCTCAGACAATCTACGAATTAATTTTAATTTTTAACCGACTTCAAAAAAGAGGAGGTTCTCGATTTTTTTCTTATGTTTGTTCAGAACCTCAGATTTATTGACTGGGTATGGACTGGGAAAGCTTTGCTTCTCGCGTGGTCCCATTTTAATTAGGTTCAGTTCTGACAATGGGATCCACGAAAAAACTATATAATTGAAGTCGGTTTGTAGTCATCAATTACTATGGAGACTACACTACACTGCGAGTTTTTAAAACAACTTTATGTCGATAGATAGATACAACTATAAAACTATAATTGATTCAAAGTTTCTTTTAGCAAAGGTTCATAGCAAATAGCTTACAATAAGAGCATTTTTTTTTATCTGCTATGTAAATTACTTGTTGAACCTAGAAAATAGTAAAAACCTGTTTTTATCGAGCATCACAAACCACCTTAAGATGGTTAGATAGATCTCTACCTACTGGTTTTATTTTGTCTAATTGCATACTCTCAATATCAACTGCGTGTAATTATTCTTTTAGATAATTATTCTTGTTACACACTTTGCAATTTATATATTTCGAGTGAACCCAATGATGAAAACATGTTAATTCAACTACATTATGTCAGTTAATTGTATTTTATAAATGTTTTTATTAATAACAAAACTACCATGTAAACCCACTACGATGAATTCGTTGAAGAGATTCACGCAAAGTATAAATTAAATACCCATTACCAAACTTTTTTTATTATTCTACTTCACAGTTAATTTTACCCACTCGCTGTAGTACAAAAAACTTGTCTAACTACGGTGTTCAAGAAAAGAAACATGTGAACGTAAACAAACACAACGACCTATAAATAGCCCAGAATATAGAAATAACAGAAGTAACACTAACTATAACACAGTTCTTTGAAATTCACTCGCCATGTATAGATTGTAAGCGGAAGTGTCTATGCGATTCCCAATATTCGATTTCTCTAGTTTTGCCTATGGGTAGTTGAATTTTGACACACCACATTGAATTTAGTTTGGATGTATGGATGGTCGTTGGTAGCTTTTCACGCCAAAACTAATGAGTTCAGTCTATCGTCGACAGGCAGGCTGCGGCCGCTACGTACTGACCGCATCAGAAAGATTTTATTACTCTTGTATGGTTTTCATAGAAGTGCGTCCGTACCGCACGCAGCGGACTCATCGGACTGTTGAAAATGCGGCGATTCGTTTAGTGCGGACGAAGTCATTCGGATAGCCAATTACACGCCCGCGCTTTGTCCGCTTTTTCGGGTCCGGATTTTCGTGTCAAGCAGACGAATAAACCATTTTTATTCGACCGTATGACACGAAAAACCGGATGTTGAAAATTCGTTTGCAAATGGCGGTCGTTTCAGCAATCCGATTACTGCTTACAAGGGACGCACTACCCGGCATTTCTATCAAAAATCCGTCTGATACGGTCATTGCGGGGCGTCCCATACCGGCCTGTCGACGCTAGCTTACAATCGGACTGCTTTGCATAGGTGTAATTAATTCTAAACCTGGACTGACAAACCTACTGGCTACTTTATACGCAAAATCGCGCGTGAAGCCATAGATTGAAGCTACAAAAATGCGTCAAAACTCAACTATATATAGGCAAAACGACGGATTGATTGGATATAAGGAACAGCTCAGTGTATGCTGTAAGTAAGGTAAGAAGGCGTCACACATGCGTGCATCTGACCTGCGGCATAATGCCGTAACGCGCGTCTATCTCCAAACGCTGGGTCTAGAAACATTCAGGGATGGTTACTTACTGCAGCCTTCAGTGCTTATGGGACTACTCTAAGCCTGTACTATGAAAGCTTGTTCAGTCGCTTTTCTATGGAATTAACGATACTCAAGCATAGATCTATGACTGAGCAAACTTTCATAACACGGGCCTAAGATTTTTGGCTAGTGTTCACAGACTGTAATTCTTTTAAACTATAAAAACATCGTAGAGTGGCGAATTCATTAGGTATGTAATCGGGTTAACTACTAACCTTATTAGATTTCAGATGAAGCGTAGGTGTTCTTCTAACACAAATAAGGTGCGTAGTTAATCCGCTTACATCCGTAACGAAGACAGTTTAACTAAATAACTAAATGAATCAATGAGTGATTCATTTAGTTATTGCATCAAATTATGTTGCGTTATATGATACAATACAATTCATCTTAATACTGCGATTCTTAACAGATTTTGATAGAAAGTCTGATGCGTTTTAATATTAGGATTCCTCCCATTGGCAAACGGAGCGGAGACTTGGTCGATTCCACTTGTTTCTCTACGGATTCTGATTGGTAAAAATCTACAAAAAATCTACGTTTAGCTTTGATCAGCTGCGCGTTAGTAGGATCGCATCTTAGCGGTTGTTTTATTTTGTCTATGAACAAAAGCCTAAAATCAAGTGATATAGAAATTCTAACGGCGAAACTATGTTGCATTCACAACAAACATCTACAAATAACAAATGATTTGAATGTTTTGTTAACATGTCGTATCACATTTATACAGTTTCTAATGAGTCTATGACAGTTTGTGCAATATGGGAGGATTGTGTAGCAAGACAATCGACTATTCGCTTGAAAAGGACTCAACTAGATTGAACAATCTTGGGCTCTATGAATTTAGTAATAGAGTCGATAATACTAGATGTCTCTAAATACATCTACTTATTGTACAATATTGAGCTCTATATGTTCTGTGTTAGAGTGGATTGTCGTGGTAAGTAAATTACCTGGTGTCTCTCTAGCAAGGCCTCGGCGCCTGTGACGTCATTGGCGAGTTCGTCCGAGCTCACTAGCGCCATCATGGAGTTGATCCAAGCCATCAGGTCGCGGTAGTCGGAGAGGAATCTGTGGAGCGTGGGCGAGTTTAGCATTTTGAACTTTAGATGTTGGTGAAACAGTTCATATTTAACTTCCACTCGAAGTACCTACATTTATTTTTGAAAGAACATAATAATACATTATTTGAATTTGAGTAAGAAAGCATGAATTTATTATATAACGACCTTGAGGTGAAGGTCCGTCCTAGGTTACTATTCAAAAAACCTTGCCATGGTTGATTTTTTGGAATAACGAAAATCCACCGTTCCCTACTTTTGCAATTCTATGAATATGTTTTTTTTGTATGATCGGCCCCCAATGAGCATACATTGATTACTTTTCGACTAGGCCTTCGTGCATTACATGAGAAGCCTCGAGTGAGTCGCCATAAGTCATTCGACTGAGTCACCGTGAGTCGACATGAGTCGGTGACATACCTCTGCAGATCGTATGAGTCGAGTAGTTTCTCCTTGCGCGCATTGGCCCGTGTTTGCAGCTGCTGCCAGGCGTCGGTGATCTCGCGTTGTTTGGAGTAGGTCGCTTCGGCGGAGTCGCCGTGGGTCGACATGAGTCGGTTGGCCGTGTCGTCGAGTTGGCGGATCTTGTCGCCGAGGGCCGCTAGGTCGCGTTCGAGACCCTCGTGTTTACCTGTACACAGATGGGTAAGAGTTATTACTATGGATAATCGCCTCAAGAATGACGTAACAGACAGGAGTTGTCTGAAATACAGAAAGAGATTTAGAAGTTCCCAATACCACATCATCATCACGCCTTTCATATCTCCATAAGCTGATTTAGGCCTCTTCCAGTAGCCTCTTTTAGGACCGGTCTTGAGACCCCAGTTCATGGCCTTCTTGTTGACTTTATGTCGTCCAACCATTTTAGGTGATCTGTCCTGCGACCTATAAGTGCGCTGGTCGCCACTTCATTCCAGTTCGAAGATCCTTCCTGGATCCAGATTTTAGTCTTGTCTCATAACATGGAAAACACGTACTTATAAGAAAACACAAGTTGCACCTCGTGAGCTTAGCTAAGAATCGCAGACGACTACAGCTGTCAAGCTAAATTGATCTTTAATACTCACGTTGCAAGGTCTGCACAGTTCGCAGGTCCTTGCCGAGGTCGTCGTTGTGTAGGGCGGCGTCCTTCTCCTGGATCCAGTCCTTGGTCTCGTCCACATCACGATGGAAGCGCTGCACTTCGTGCGCGGAACCGAGCTGTGCCGCGCGGGCGGCTGTCAGCTGCTGTAGCGAGGTCCATTTGGAGTTCAGCTCCTACGTAATAGAGTGGAATTAGTAAAACGACCTATTGAGGAGATGTACAGAAAAATATCTAAGGTTTAAAAAATACAAGCCTTTATTTCGATTATGGCGTAAATAGCGCTTCTATTGCGCGCTGCACAACGGTCAATTCTGATTTCGATCTGATTTTTTGAAATCTACCATTGAGAGTCGAACTAAGCGAACCACACACCTTTACTCAGTGTGGCGAGCGAAGTCAGCCGCAAACCTACACCGTGACGAACGAACCAAACCGTGCTGTTTACTCGTGTTTTCCTTTGCATGGCAATTAAGATGTTTAATATGTTACCAATGGAATTTTAGGCCTGGCCAATGACATTTTTTTTTAAATAGACTCTAAAAATGGTTACTGACTCATTGTTTTTATAGCGGAATATTTCAATAAGACATTTGTAATTTAATTCTTAAACGTTATTATTATGTAGTAGGTAGGCTTATTAAAACTCGCACACCAGTCCATAACTACTGGTAGTATTACATTGATATCACTCATACAACAACAGCATTGTTATATTTTCTGTGAAAACATGATTCTGTCATGTTGAAATATTGTGGCGAGCTAAGTAAGCCGCAAGTTTTGCACGGCGCGTAGCGGGCATAAGACATTTCACGTACATCAAAGCAGCTTCTGGTACAGCTTATCTGTTCTCACCACAAAACCAGTCTGGTAGACCACATACCTGCATCTGCGTTTTGATCTTGAGCGCCGCCTCGGAATTCATCTTAATATTGCGATTCTTGAAAGATTTTGATAGAAGAAAGATGCGTTTCAGCATTAGGATTCTTCCCATTGGCAAACGCAGGAGAGACTTGTAAGAATCGGCCAATCATTAGTCGAGCACATTTGTTTCTCGACGGATTCCGATTGGTGGAAATCTACACGTCTTCGTTTGGCTTTGATCAGCTCTACGTAAGTAGGAACGCACCTTAGCGGTTATTCTATCTATGAACACTAGCCTAAAAGAATGCGATATGAAAATTCTAACGGCGAAACTAGGTTGCATTTGCAACATAGCTTCTGGTACAGCTTATCTGTTCTCACCACAAAACCAGTCTGGTAGACCACATACCTGCATCTGCGTTTTGATCTTGAGCGCCGCCTCGGTCTGTCCGACCGTCATCAGCTGCACCGCGATCTCGTTCATCTCTGCGAGGCGCACTTCGTTCGCGCGTAGATCATTCTGGAAGTCGTCGAACTTCTTCTGCATCACCTCCACTTGCTCCAGGTCCTCGCCCACGTCTTGCACTTGCGCGTGCATCTCCTGCGATACATTGAGGGATGCATTAGTAAGAAAACTATGGTTTATCCATTTTGAATGAAGCATGTTAGTAAACAAAGTACGACACAAATAACAAAATTTCACTTGCTTGGCGTCAAGTTTCAGATATATTACGTATAAAAGGACGCGCCAACAAAGTGAATTTTAAGTTAAGTATGGGCGGTTTGTTTACGTTTATGCTCCATTCAAAATGGATACGATATAGTTATGTATGTTAACCTATTCGGCGTTTCTTTAATGTAACCTCACCGCACCGACATCGACGGATGTATAGTTCTATGAAATTGTATTTTCTGGTAAAATCAGAAATAATAATGGTATGGTTTGTGTATCTATTCAGGTGTTTTAAATTTAAGTTTTCCGCCCACAATGAATTACGTTTTTAAAGGTAATAAATTGAGTAGAAAATTTATTCTGGGTAAAAAAAAATTTTTTTCATCTGACCTGTCATTATATTGAAGTATTAGTAAGAAAACATGTTTGTATGGTAACCTATTCGGCTTAGTGGCGTCATACCTAAAAATTATGAAGATACTCATAATTTTTAGTTTAATCGACAGAAAAAAAAATACGTATCTAATATCTTCTGATAAACTAACTGATGGGCTTATCCGAGTTTTTTAGACACTAACCTTTTATGCAACCACTGATTACGGTACCGAGGTCGGTATCGGGTCGAGTCGAGTCGGTCAATAGAGAAACGCTCATTGACGATGTGTCTACCTGATTGAAACTTAGCATTGACAAATAACGTAGCTGTGCTTCCTATTAGAAAATAAATAATTTGCAAAACTTTAGGAAGTGACAGAGATTACAAACAAATTCACAAATGTTACTTCATTTTATATATTATAGATGGTTTTCAGAAGCCCATCTTGTGAGACAGGATTTAAATAGAAACACAAACATTAGAACAACATTTAGATAGAAATGATAAAAAAATATTATAGAATCATAAAGACCATTTAGATTTGAAAACTTATCATAAATTATTTACATGCCACCATATTACATGCGGACTGTAGGTTCCAAGTGGGTTCGAATAAGGTAAGAATTTGAGAAAAATAAAATAAAATAGTTTTATCGACATTTAAAATAATAAAACACTGGAAGGTGATACACAAAAGCGTTACGAAGACGTGATCGATAAGACAGTTTTCAATTCTTTTATTTTAACAAGATGTTTTAACAAACTATGATCAAAGACATATTGATTTTAGTATAAACACTTTCATAAACTAGGTTCGTAGCTAACCCGCTTACATTGATAATGAACTTTATTAACAAACACATCGTTCAGCATCGCTTTTGTGTGACAAAAAACATCAATAAGTAAAAAGATCACAACACAGAACTCCGCTGTACTTCTTGCCTGATTCATCCTCGGCTATAGCGACGCGTTCCGAACAGAACAACTGATTCAATATTCAAATTATCCTAGCAAACAAGTGTAGGTACAACATCTCTAATAATTTACCTACAAGTTGTAGCAGTATTCCTCAGATTACACAGAGAAAGAGTTGTACCATTACGCAACAATCACCAATAATATATTGACATTTGAAAGTCCGTCATTAAGAGATGGGTGGTTTTTGCATAATCGTACAGCAGGTTAGGTGCTCAGGGGGCCTACTCGGAAATGTCGAATCGAAGTTTCGTTTTTGCTGTCGTGCAAAACCGACTCTTATAGAGTGTTAAGATTAGCGTTTGCACGAAAACGCATCGGAAACTTCAATTTCGTTTTTACGAGTACGGGCCCAGACTTGTCCTTTACGCGAATCTGCGGGTTTAATATTGGGAAAGGACACCAATAAAAGTAATTTTAATCAATCACACTAATATTATAGATGGGTACTGAACGGATCCAGCTGAAAATTTCCAAACAGGTAATCCTAACCCTGGAATCAAACATAGGCTACTTTTTTTATCCCATAAATCAGTTCTTGTGGGATAGAAATCACCTTTAAACGTTTCCATTGGATCAACGCGTGCGAAGCCGCGGGGCGCAGCTAGTATATAATAATCAGTGGTAGTGTTACCTTGTCCTTGATCCAGGTGTGGAGCTCAGCGGCCTCTCGCACCAGCACGTACGCCTTGACGGTCTCGTTGAGTTTGTTCTGCCGCTCGCGGGCCAGGCCGAGTAGGTTGTCATACTGACCCTCGATCTGGTAAGGAAATGTACACTTTATGAGTGGGGGAGTAAAGAAGAAAGTGGCTTGTTCGGAGGCGCGCGGGCCAGGCTTAGCAGGTTGTTATTATTGACCCTCGATCTGGTAAGGAAATGTACACTTTATGAGTGGGGGAGTAAAGAAGAAAGTGGCTTGTTCGGAGGCGCGCGGGCCAGGCTTAGCAGGTTGTTATTATTGACCCTCGATCTGGTAAGGAAATGTACACTTTATGAGTGGGGGAGTAAAGAAGAAAGTGGCTTGTTCGGAGGCGCGCGGGCCAGGCTTAGCAGGTTGTTATTATTGACCCTCGATCTGGTAAGGAAATGTACACTTTATGAGTGGGGGAGTAAAGAAGAAAGTGGCTTGTTCGGAGGCGCGCGGGCCAGGCTTAGCAGGTTGTTATTATTGACCCTCGATCTGGTAAGGAAATGTACACTTTATGAGTGGAGGAGTAAAGAAGGAAGTGACTTGTTCGGAGGCGCGCGGGCCAGCCTTAGCAGGTTGTTATATTGACTTGACTCTCGATCTCGAAATGAAATAAAGACTTTATGAATGGACATGATGATGAAGACTTTTATGCCTATTTCTCGGACATTAGAATGTTCATATTTTCGGATAACTACATAGATATAAAATTAATGTGACATTGTGCATAAAATAAACGTGAATACTCATAGATTAGACAGGGCACTACGGCGTATGTCCAGCTGTGGACTAATATAGGTTGATGATGCGGATGACTCATAGAATATTTCAAGTGTTTGTTCGTTTGTATAAAAATAAAAGGTTTACGAACTCAACCATATTAGAAGCATGATCTGAGATCATTGTTGACATATAGCTAATCAATACATAGGCATCAATACATACCTATCATAGGTTTAACAAACGGTTGATGTAACATGTGGTTTGACCTACATTTTCTAGGCTTACATTGAACATCAAGGATCTCCATTTGCGTAGCTTTTATGGCATGTATAATTTCAACAAACATAACGAAAAAATGTTTTTGTTTATGACCGGCATAACTTTTTACAGAGTAGCCCGATTTTGATATTTGTTTTTTTATTAGGGAAAGGGTTCACCTTTAATTTGGTCATTGGTCCCACATAAATTTCGGAGGTTATTTTTTTTGCTTATTTATTATATAAATATGAAACAATACCTGGTTCTGCCTCGCAACGATGGAGCTAGAGTCAGCGAGGTTCTGCTGCGACGAAGAGAGTCCAGCGTCGATCTTCTTCACGTAGGCAGCAGGGACGAAGCCTTGACGGTCGTTCACTTCCACCTTCCACCAATCCTGAAGAAGTAAGGTGATATAAAAGCAGGGATTTTTACTACAGAGAGAGAATGTTTTGCTTGAAAATACAAAGGAAACTCTTGCGCCTGTTTGAAGAATAGATACCATTTCAAGAAAACGAATTTGTTACTATAAAATTGAGTCTAAACTAAAACTAGAGTTTAAACTTGAAGAAATAATTAACCATAAAATAACACCCAAATACTCAAACAAAAATTACATTTGATCTGATCTCGTATCTTCGTTTCGTGATAGTTTTAAATGAATATCTGTCAAGAAGTCCTTATTCTGTTTGAGTATTCGATTAACTCAACTTAATTCAAGTTAGGTTAGGGAAGAAATTTGCGCGATTAATCATAACAAGGACAGGCTTTTTTATCGACCACCGCCCTAAGAAGTGAGCCGTGCTGACACAGACGGCTCATCTTTAGATGATTCATGATAACCTGATTATCCGCTCTACTAGAGCAATTTTCCTGCCTCACCTCTCCCAATACATACGAGAATACTATGTAAATTGTACATTGCCCTACTAACTATTTCCTGTGGATCTCTGACTTGTTTAATAGGGACTGAATTTCATACGTGCGAAGCTGTAATGTAATATTACAAAAATGTATGGTTAACTGTTTATACGTCCCGGTTTCCGAATAGCCCGTTTTTTTTGTTGATGGACTTTTGTTTGACCACAATCTCATGATGGAAAGTACCTGGAATCGGCTACTCGGCGACCGGGACGCGTTCAAAATTACAAATACTTAGGAAATTATCTAATTTCTATATGAAAACTGTTAAAGTTAGACGAATTCATATGTCAGATGTCCCTCATAAGGGATGAAACGTTGGTGTTCTTCTAACACAAAATAAGGTTCGTTATGAACCCGTTTACATCCGTAATGTTTCCCATTTCTGTTTAATCTTCTGTTGAATTTCGGAATTAGGAATTCTTTATATGAAGGAATGAAGTATTCGTTCGTGCTGCTAGCCATATTACTTAACAAAAGGGTAAGGTTTACGTTAATCAATTGAGGCTCGTGTGCCAATTGACAACTTTTGTTGCTTTGACAACACTGCTCTGTCATTGCAGTTAGTTCACCGTATTGTGTTAGTTCACCGTAACGCCACGACGGCGACGCTTCTCTTTTTGAACAGACTAGCAAAGAGAATACAATAACTTCGTGCAGACTAGTATGTCATTGTTTACAACGTCTAGTGTATAATCTCATAACTTACACGTGTTTTCTGCTTATCTTTTGTATAGCTAACCACGGTCTCGACTATTATCGCGCACAACCAACTAATAACTATCATTGTAATCTAATATCACGGTAATATCACAGCTCGGGTACTTCACCCACTGTTTTCTAACACATAGAATTCAGAATTCACTCAACTTTATACAAATTTATGAGTTGAGTTATATATTTTGTTTTTGAGATTCATTAATGTCAATGAAAGTTTGAAGAGCGCGGTAATCGTGCCATTTTTCATGACGATACTATTTATTTCTTGTTCAAACGTAAAATTTCACTGTGTTTCACACATTAGCATAATTTTCACATATTTAACTCAAACTCAAACACCTATTTTCAGTCAAAGCACAATCATTTCAGGCTCTTTTTAATACTTAAAGTAAACTATCACGGGTTCAAATAATATTTCACGGCAAACAAATAATAAAAACGCGCGGAAAACAACATTTCTTTATCAAATCGATTACACGTCACTAGTTTTAGATTACGCGCATAAAACTACCAACTAAATTATCAATTTATTCGTATCAAAAGTTCAGCTATCGGATACGTTCGTTCGTTGAGAGCAGTCGTTTAATATTGTGAACATGTCATCATTTGGCGCGTTACATAAACAAACTGCCTGAAACCGGATCACAATAGCAGAGGCACGATTGTTTTCACTACAGAGGTAAACTTTATATCTGGGAGATGAATCTTGAATTGATTTTGTTTATTTATCGAGATGTTTATATTTTATTTTAAATACAGTAGCAATGAGTGAAAACATAACACAGATACAGAGCGCTAGCGGAGGGGACGCCTGTGTCCAGCAGTGGACTAATATATGCTGATGTTTCCTATGAATATGTTTCTATATACAGTTTAGAAGCCCGAGATGAATGACTTATTCAAATTACTGAATTGGAACATAAAGCTAATGTTTTATGTATTAGAATATCAATAAGGTTCAGTGAGCGATCTGCACCCTTTTGCACTAGTTTCAACATGCAGTGTCTATTCTGAATGAAAAAAGAAGCAGTATGTCCCAAACAATCTCTCTATCTCATTGCCAAATTTTTTCACGAGCTATTTAGCTGTCAAGTCGTAGGTGGTCTTAAGGTTGCAGACAAAGTTACCTTCGCGTTTTAACATCACGCTACTCGATTAAGGTTAACTTACAATAAACGATAAGACTGTTTGATAAGCGAATTTGTTAAAATTATCAACTATGACGTATATAATATGTACGTCCTTGTAACGCTTGTGGTTTCGTGGTTTTTACTTTTATTTTACTTCCATATTATATATCAAAGGGTACCAGGCTTTCTTCAAAATACTTAAAATAGTAATTATCTTAAAAAATATATAAATGGTGCAAGTTTGGATAGATGGATGTATGTTTGTTACCTCTTCACGCCAACTACTGAACGGATCGGGCTGAAATTGTCCATACAGGTATTTCTTTTTACTTTTTATCCCATAAATCAGTTCTCGTGGGATAGAAATCACCTTAAAATGTTTCCATAGGAACAACGAGTGCGAAGCCGCGGCTAGTATTTAATACATTTTGCGTTTACAAATTCTATTCTACAACCCAATACATACATCATTCAACTAGAAAATTGAGAAATATTAGCTTGAATTTAAAAATAAGTATTTAGTTACAGGACCAACCTACATTGCGATGACGCTGCAAGCAATTTTTTTTACAGTAGTATTACAAACCTTGTTGTTAGAGTTGAGAAGCGTGAGCACATCGCCTCTCTTCATGGAGACCTCGCGCGGTGACTTCTCGGCGTAGTCGTAGAGAGCCACCACGCATTCCTTGCCCGAGACATCGACGACTGGGGATTCTTGTTGCTGCAGAGGAAATACAAGCTTATAGCTACTGTTATACAGTTCAGATTTGCACGGTTTATTTAGAAACTATTAATGGTATATTTCTCGATGCTTCGAGGTAAATAAAATCTTAAAGCTATGTAAAACAGCTCAGATTTGGACGGTTTATTCAGATAATATCAACGGTCTCGTTGCTGCAGAAATACGAACAAAATCATAGATTGGTTTTGCACAGATATTAATATACTATACTAGTTTTGGAGAAATTTTAGAATGAAGGGGGTTACTTATTGCTACACAGAAATACCACGAGATAAATAGTAAAACATCTAACGGCAAAGTTTCCGCCGTAACTATTGTTTTTGCAAGAAATATAACGACCTTGTTTCCTATATATGTGAAGTTACAAATATATGTGAAGATAGTTATATTTAGTAACAATGCTATTGATTTTACGTATCTCATCCCCGCATTCCTTATTTAATAGGAACGAGCCGGCAACACAAGCTTTTTTGATTGACAGAAGCGACGCGTGACCCGAGAGCAGGTGAGTATCATGTAAAAGTAGTATAAATGGGTAGTTTAAACCATATAAATGGGAAAGTTTGGATGGATGTTTCTCGAAGCCAAATCTACTGAACAGAGCGGGCTGAAATATTGCAAATAGGTAATTCAAATCCTGGAATCAAATATAGACAATTTTTTATCTTATAAATCAGTTCCCATGGGTTAGAAATAGTTTCTATTGAAACGACGAAGCCGCGGGAAGAAATTAATCATTTATATTGTGAAAACTGATAATACTCACGCGACAAGAATCAGCCTGCTCCCTCAAGCTTTTAATCGTGTTCCCGAAGGCTTCTAAATCAGACAGCAGCGCCTCGTGCTTCTTCAGCAACGCCTCGGAAGAGTCCTCGTCCTTGCCGTAGTCTTGCGTGTTGGCCATCGGCTCCTTCTCGCGCATCCAGGACTCGGCTTCGTTGGCGTCCGCGAAGTACTGCTGCGCTTGGAGAGAGTCCTCGAGGTCTTGTTTGCGCTGTTGTAGGAGACATATGATATAAGTTGGAAGTAGTTGGAAAAGTTTTTTTGGTGGCACCACTATAACCAAATTGGTGCTTATTGTTGGAGTCTACTATTCTACGTCTAGTTTGAGGTGTTGTTGAGAGGTTTCGTACACCACAATACACATTACGTATAGGAGGATTGTAAGTTGTTGTTGAAGGAACATTACGTTTCGAAAAAAGGTTTTACTTCTGGAAACTTATTTCATTTAAAGAGTTCTTAGACGTCTGCCCATACAAAAATTGAAGTGAATTAGAGTCATGTATCGCACATTATTTCTTATTTGATAGTAATTACTATTTATCAAGCTGTTTATATACACTCGAGAGCAATGAATCCGGGTCACTTAAAGAATGTTAAAAATCTCGGAAACTAAAAATGATAGGTTAATGCAATAAATTGTATTTAATAGACAATGTAATACTCCTTAAATGAAAGTAAAAAAAATATGAGTCACCATACATTTTATTAACACAAAATTACATAAAGAAAAAAACTGCTGATCTCTCCTTAAAACAAAAATAGGAAACATGAAATTTTTGAACTTTATTACGATTTTCTTGAATTTTAATACTTCGTATTGCCTCCTCGTGCTTCCATTACTGCGTTTACGCGGTTTGGCATGCTGTACACCAAGTTCCTTATACGATTTTGGGGAATATTCTCCCATTCCTCTGTGAGAGCAATTTTGAGCTCACGAAGCGTGATTGGGGGAGGGTTTCGTTGTTTTACGCATCTGCCTAGCTCGTCCCAAGCATGCTCGATCGGGTTGATATCCGGGCTGCGCGCTGGCCACTCCATACGAATAATGTTCATCTCTTGAAGGTAGTCATTCACAATCCTACCTGTATGAGGTCGGGCATTGTCATGCATAAATATAGCATCCTCACCTAAATTGACCATAAATGGACCAACGTGATCATTGAGGATTTCTTCCACATATCTTACGCTAGTTAAAGAGCCGTTTTCTATGATCACCAGCTCTGTGCGACTTTCAGAAGAAATTCCGGCCCACACAAGTACAGACCCACCACCGTAGGCTACTTTTTCTTCGATGCATGCTTGCTTGAATCTTTCCCCTGGTCTTCGATACACTCTGTGTCTTCCATCGTGCTTGTAGAGCATAAATTTTGATTCGTCGGAGAACATAACTTTTGACCAATCTTCAATACTCCAATTTACGTTTTTAGGATTCTTTAAGTGACCCGGATTCATTGCTCTCGAGTGTAGTAGAAATTGATTTGTCTAAGTGCTTATTTTGTTAGTCTAAAGAAATAAACGATTTGACTCTGACTCTTTCACTCTTCAGCTGTACTATCACTCATCGATCCCCTACCAACATCGCAATTTTCACGTAGAATTTTTGACGACTACAGAAGAATATGAGATTCGGGCGTACCACGAAGACGGGCACTTATGGCACTTGTTTTCACTTACTTGTTTTTTCATAGAAAATGTATGGGAATGTTTTTTTTTAATTATTGCCAAACTTACGATTTGATTTGGTATGTTACTTTGGAAATAGAAATAGAGTGGATTAAGACCAACTTGATTTTTGTACATTTTTTCTAAAAACAAAAAATGACAATATTTTTTTCTTCAAAATAAAACAGAAAGTTCCTAAGAACAAAACCTTCTAACTACAAAAGAAACGGTAGCTATTCAATGGGCCAAAAATTTGCCTCACCCTGTATACCTGCGTTGTGATTGTGAGAGACTGGTGCCCGTTATAGTTTTACGAAAAACCTGTAGCACAGGTCACCAGTGTACTCATTCCGACGGAGGTAGTCGTGTAAGATTGCTGAAGTATCTAACGAAGCAGGTATATAGTAGTACAGACCTGGAGCGCCTTCTCCTGCAGCTGCGTCCACTGCTGGTGCAGCTGGTGCAAGCGGGCCGCTATCTCGTCCGCGGCGAAGTGTCCCTGGTCGCGCAGCGCGGCGCCGGCCGCACGGACTGCCTCCACGCGCGCCTCGTGCTGAGCCATCTCTCCCATCACGGCTTGGTGCTTCTTCATTAGGTTCTGGACGCCGATTAGATCGCGACCTGGAGATAAGCACTTTTTTATTCACTTGATCAAAGTAGTTTTGATAACGAGCTCTATGCTTTTGGAACAGTGGTGGAACAATGATGAGGCAAATGTAGCTGCATTGTAGATTGCTTTTTGACATTGCATCATCATCATCATCAGCCCATCTATAATAGTCTACGGTTGGATATGGGCCTTCACTAAAGAGCGTAAAAGCCCCCTGTCTTCAGTTTGCCTTATCCAATCAGCAGTATTTCGTAGATCGTCATCTAACCACCATTTGGGCCTACTCGGAAAAAGAATTACGTCCTACACAACGTTTAGCGTATCGCGGTTTCCAGTCACGAACAAATTTATATCAACGATTATAGGTACGATCAGCAAAAATTGCACCTTACCACCACTAGAATGATTTTTCTGTGAAGTGACTAGTTGCCAACCCCGGCTTGCTCGATTTCTTTTGTTTTTTAGGCAAAGCAAAATAGTTTCAAACTGGATAAGCGTTACGTTTGGCGATGATACCTCGGGAGATTTGACCGAACACAGACACTTATATCTATACTAATATTATAAAGAGGAAAAGTTTGATTGTTTGTTTGTATCGAATAGGCTCCGAAACTACTAAACCACCTAATATTTCACCATTGGAAAGCTTACTTTTCAGGGAGTGACATAGGCTATATGTTATCCCGGAATTCCCACGGGAACGGGAACTACGCTGGCCGCGAGGCACTGCTAGTATCACATAAAGTGAACCTACGGATTGTTATAATTACCTCTGTTTGTAGAGGCGATGATGGGTTCCTTCTCCCGGATCCAGGCGGCCTCGTCATCGAGGTCCCGGAAGAGCTGCTGCGCCTGCAGCGAGTCTAGCAGGCGACGCTTGCGGATTGCCATCGGCTTGTCTAGGGCTGCGTAGCGGGCCACCAGACCGTCCTGGAAGAGGGGACAGAATTAGTGATTTAGTAAGGTAACATTTATGGAAGATATGAGATATGGTTGTTGGATTGCTCTCGTGATGCCTGCTTTTACTCCTATTTTTCTCAGTCGTTGGTATTTTTTAAAGATATAGATGTGAGAATTCTGTGTATGATTTGCAAACTATTGGTTAATAAAGAAAATAAAAGCAAACTGCCAAAAATATGCTTTTTGCTCTATCTGCCAAAACGCCTAAAGTCCTACAATCTACATGTAAAGTAAAGTGACAGTAAAGACGCGTTCTTTTCTGCGATAGAATAAAAAAGAAAAATGTTTATTGCTAAAAAATACAAAAACTAGATTAGGCTTATACATATTGAACTAAAACAAACAAAAGGAGTAAATTCAGCATTCAGCTCCTCTCGGATAGCTGGTCACCAAGAGGTTGAAGTGATCGCGGGATAATAAAAACAATACTTATGAACAAAAGCAATCTAGAAGAGGTATTCATGAAAATACATCAAAAATCCCGACAAATAACCAACATAAGTGACAAGGCTACTTTCTGTGGCAGAATCTTAATCAGTTCATTCTAAGTTTTTTTCTTGTGTCTTTTTTGATGAAACCCATACCAGTACTTTTCTATTTCGAATGATTGACATTTTAGAAGTAGCAATTTTAAAAAACTTACTTTCTTAGCCTTGATATTATCGGCGTCAAAATGTCCCTTCTCAATGAACTGCTCGGCCTGGTTGCGGATAGCGTCGATTCTCTCCGCGTGCGAGCCCACGTCGGCTTCCAGGAGGGCGTGCTTCTTCTGGAGGTTCTGGACGCTGGTCAGATCCTGTGGGAGAAGGAACTAGTTAGTGGAAGATATTGTGGATGAGAGATAGGAGGCAGTTAGCATGGTCTGATTAATGAACCAGAAATGTTTATGTGTAAGAGATCCTTTATAATGTGTATGCAGCCGTCGACAGATGCAGTTGCCGTCTGCAATGTGCCGTCCGTGTATAGGAAGGAGCCCTAAGAATTATGAACTATGCTGTTTGATGTTTCACATATTTTACAGTGGATATTGTCTATAGTCTATACTAATATTTTAATGTGGAAAGATTTGATTCTTTGTTTGTATTGAAAAGGCAATTAAACTACTGGACCAATTTAAAAAAAAAACATCATTAAAAAGCTTACATTTAAGAGAGTGACAGAGGCTATATTTTAACCCGGAACGGGAACTACGAGGGCGAAACAGTATTGTGTAATTATGATGTGATAAGTTTTCATATCGGTTAGAAATACACATGCAAAACCAGTATGTAACGAAAATATGAAACGGCCAGATTTATTATTTTACATTACTTTGAACGTGTCGCAGAATTATTTCATTACAATACGACATAGGGAGAGAGAACAAAAAAAATACACAAAATATTAACCAAAAAGAGAGACTATACTATGTTTTACAGCAGCAAAAAGGTCTCGGCTCAGCATAAATGCCTTACCACTCAGGAGTAGAAAGGCGCTGATATTCTTCCGAAACCTTTTAGCCGTCGCAAGACCCTGTGAGGCTTACGGTTAAAGTAAGTAGTGTTATATAATAATAGTAAATAGTTTAGTTTTAGATAGAACCAATTACTCGGTATAATCATCTGACTGTATGTTCTAAAAAAAAAACAACATCTTCCAACAAAAACTATAATATCATAGATTCGTAGTCAACCTGCTTACATTCCCAATGAATATGTAACATAGTTTACCTTGCCATAGTCCTCACTAAGCAGCTGTCCCTCGACTTCGGACAGCCACAGCTCGATGTCCTCCACAGCTCGGTTGTACTGCTGCTGCTGCGCCGCCTCCTGGAGCTTGCTTCCCTTGCTCTCGGAGGCCACCGCCAGGCGCTCCCAGAGACCGCCCAGCTCGCCGACGCGGGACTCGATTTGAGCTGCAGAACAGTGAATACTTGTAAAGAAATGCAGATGGATCTCCCAACTCTTCCCGCGGGTGTCGTAAGAGGCGACTAAGAGATATCCACCAGTGTGCGGGCAGTGCCTCCTGTAGATCAATTCTACGACCGCACTGCGATCCTCAACCCGAATCAGAGTCAGAGTCAAAGACTTACAAAATAAGTACTTTTGACAAGTTTTTACTACATAAACAGCTTGACAAATAGTAATTACTATCAAATAAGAAAAAAGGTGAAATTGACATTTTTTGTCCACTAGCGGAAGAAGTGATAAACCACTAGCAAGTTTATCGCTTATCAACTAACACAATCTTTGCATATCAAAGTCTCAATACAACGCGACTTAAGAGAAGATAGTTCTAACACAACTAATTTATGTTCATACAGTTATCTAGTACCCATAACACAAGCTCTGCTTAGCTTGGGGCCAGATAATGCTGCATTATTATTTATAAACTATAATAAATATAATAATAATAATACTATTGTCGGTGTGGAACTGGGCGTCATCCGGTCAAGCATTAACATCATTAATGTAATCATCTATGGAGTAATAGGCTTTCTTGATAAGATTTCATACCCCTATGAGGCCTGCGTCTAGCAGTGGACCGATATAGGCTGTTGAGGTAAGGTTGAGGATGGATCCTGTTACTATGGATTCGACGTCATGTCCCACTATTTTCATATCACGTCGACCTAGGTACGATTAATCTCGCAAGCAGGGTCCCCCCCTGGTTCATAAAACAAATACTCAAAAATATTGAACTTATTCATTCCTCAGTAAACCACTTAAGCGATACGCCGACACTCCAGACACTCACGGTTAGAGTAACTAAGCTCTTTTTAGGGAATACTGTGGGATGTTGTAGGGTTGGCGCGAATATCAGCAACAGCATCCGAAAAAAAACTGTATCAGCAACCACCCTGATACGTATTATTGTTTACTCAAATGCTACTAGATTGTAGCAAACTGTTTAGAATATTGTTTACTATACCGTGTCCATTTTGAATGTAGCATGTCAAACCGCCCATGCTTAACCTAAAATTCACTTTGTTGGTGCGTCCTTTTATACGTAATTTACATAACTTGTCGATTTTAGATCCTCTCTTCAATAAAAATTGCTTACCCAGTACTTCAATAAAAATTACATCTGAAACTCGACGCCAAGCAAGTGAGATTTTGTTATTTGTGTCGCAGTTTGTTTACTTACATGCTACATTCAAAATGCAAACGGTATAGGCACTAAGCGACTAAAATAAAGACTTACGTTGCGCGAAATGCTCTTGCTCCAGCAGCTTGCTGCTCGACGTGAAGATCTCGTCAACGCGCGGCTTGTTCGCCTGAAGCTCCTGCTCGAAGTTCTGGTGCTTCTGAACCTTGCCGTTGAGGTTGGTCGGGTCGAGGTAGTTGTCGTCTGTCGCGAACTTCAGCTTCTCGTTGATCCAGCCTGCCGGAGGAAGGAGGGGAGAATATGATAGTTATTACACTTATTGATTGTACTGGTACCTTGTTTAAGCCAAATAAATGAGAAGCGTGCGAGCGAGAGAGGTAGTGGCGCCACCACCCTGTTTCTTCATTGCGTCGAATATCACCAGGCAGAATTTAAAGTATTGGCTTAAACAAGGTAAGTAAATTAATATGCGTTTTATTTTATGTAAAACTCTTCTATTATAAAGGGTGGATACGCTGTTCAATGGCATACTCAAACCTCGATTTAGCGAAATCGAATTGTTTTGTAATTAATTGCATTCACCAAGCTTACCTTGAAACATTAAAACGGCTGAAGCGGTTTTGGTGAATGAATAAAGTATGAAAACATTTGGTTAAATTACAGGAATTTTTAGCTACAATTTTAAGGGCTCTCTGCTCCTCATTTAGCGAAAAAAAGAAATAAAATCAAAATATTTATAGAAAAAGAAAAACACAATAAGAATGGTTAATCAGTTCCTCGTCAAGTAAAACTAAGTACAAATAACATAAGTTGTTCGAATTATGTAAAAATCATTTAACGCTTGTCTGAGGAATTCCAATTGTTTATAGTGGATATCAAGTAAAAAGTAAGTAAACTAAGTCGGGATTTAACAGTTTTTATTTAAAAAATGGTAAATTTCAAATCAAAAACATCTATGTATGCATGACCGAAAATTTAACTACCATAAAATGCAAATTACGTTGCTACACAGTTATTTTATTGTACTACCTACTTATCCCCTTATTCATAATAGTTTGCTAACTTAGCACACTGCTCAATCGCTCTGTCTTATTCTATTGACATAAGTCAGACTGAGAAATAACACTACTTAGCAGCTGTTTTATGTTAGCAGGCCATTATGAATAAAAGGGTTAATGTGTAATTTAATTACAGGATAAATATACTTTTACTTTTTACTTTTACTGTTCTACGCTGTTCAGTGTAGATATCTTTACCTTTAGTCTCGTCGCAGTCTCGCTCGAACTGCTGGTACTTGTAGGCATCCTCCAGAAGCAGTCTGCGCTGGTTCGACTTCTCCAACAACGCCGCGCGACGCTCGAGGAGCTGTTGCACAAAATATCGCAATCAATAACTATGTCATAATAGATTCAGACGTTACTTTGCGGAAATCCATTGTAAATATAAGTATGAAAATATTTAGACAATTCCGCGCAAAACCTTCTGCGATAAAATCTTACGAATTAAACAAAATTACACATTTATACAAAATGAAAGAAAATTTATCAAAACTAGTTTCGTCTCCCCGCGGAACATCTGGATGGTGGATGGTGTGGTGTCCTGATGGTGTCTCGTGAAGAGACGAAATTAGTTGACGACTTACTTTGATAAATGTTAAAATAACTATGTCAATTTCCATTCAAGTTTTTACAAGAATAGACTATTCTAAGAAGGTCTTTTCCAAGAATATGCCAGCTCAAATCTGAAATATGATGTTTGGACAAAATCTTTGACCTCCGATAGTCTGTTCAAAAAGAGAAGAGTCGTGGCGTTACGGTGAACTAACACTTTTAGTCGTACTGCAATGACAGAGCAGTGTTGTCAACGCAACAAAAGTCAAGTCAAGTCAAGTTGTCAATTGGCACACGAGCGCCCTCAATTCTCACGACTCTTCTCTTTTTGAACAGACTACAATATCTGGGATTTTTATTTGAACTAAAGCCTGGTTTACACTGGCCCCGGTACTGACCATCCTTCTGACAACAACTGTCCATCTGCTGTCTATAAAGTTACTTTTATAGGGATTTTTTTAGTTTGTTAGCTGCCTCAACTTTGTTTTTACGGACACAGTAACTGTCCTTCACTGTCCGGCCTGTGAAAACCAGGCTTAAATATGGAGAAATGCACAATAAATAATTACTGAACGATTTACACAGTTTTCACCAGTAATATTTCCAATCACCAGAAACGAACGACTCTCCTGGTATAACGTACTCTTTACTTAATCGTATGATTAACAAGTTATGAATGAACTAAAGCTATATACATTTTCCAAGTATTACGTACCATTTCCCTCCTCTGCGCGACGTCATCGGCCGCGTAATGCTGTCCTTCAATCAGCTTGGACGCGAACTCATCGAGCGCCTTGATCTTTTCTTCCTGAGCCGCGAGAGACTTCTCGAAGTCCTCGTGCTTCTTGAGTAGGGCTTCTACTGAGTCGAGGGAATCGCCTACGTCTTCGTTAGCGAGGAAAGCCTGGGGGAATAACCATAAGTCGTGATTTAATGATTTCTAATATATAATAGTTATGTATCAAATACGCAACGTATTTTCGGGTACGATATTGTTCCGATGGAGATATAGAATTTGATGTCTTTTAGCGGAGTGTCGTATTGCGAATGTTTTAACCACCTTCAGCCTAGCAAGTCGCGCAGCTTAAAAACAATAGTGTGGCGAGCTAATTGCGCCACACAACATTACACACCGTGGCGAGCGGAGCGAGTTGCGCAACGTGCTTCTTCCACACGTGGCCAAACATTTTCAAGTTATTCAATTCTGACTTTTTAATGAATGTAGATTACAAAATTGCAGCCGCCGATCGCCACTGTAAAACCTAGTCCGCGGAGGAAGTACAACATACCTCCTGCTTGTGCATCCAGGCATCAGCCTGCTCGGTGTCCCGGTAGAACAGCTGCAGGTCCATGCACTGGAGGTACAGCACCCGGCGCTGGTCCCACAGCGCGTGCAGTGCGGACGTCTCGCGCTCGAGGGTTGCCAGCGCGGTGGACACCTCCGAGGAGGCGCGGTGTCCGGACTTGACCAGCTCCCCGCCGCTCGCGACGCACGAGCGGATCACGTCGGAACGGGCGTCCATCTCGCCCTGAGGGACAAAATCATAGTTTAATTAATTACACTTTGCTGATAAGGATAAGCGTTAAACCATGTGACGAATTATCTCTGGTTTTAAATCTAAGAACCTCGGCTCAAGTCAAGTGCAAAGCCCGGACTATAAATTCCAAAGAAAGGTTGCACTTCACGAGATATAGCCGGCCCACTGCCACTTCAGCTTGCTAATTCTTTGAGCTATGTCCACAACTTTAGTTTTCTACGAGTTTATATATACCGAAAATTAAAGATTCAAGCGGGACATAAACTTGCATATCGATATCGCCACAAAGAGAGAGAGGGACACGTCCGGGAGACAGTAAACATAGCATAAACCAGAGAGGGTTTATGCTATGTTTACTGTACCCTCTTTGGTTTATGCTATGTTTAAACCCTCTCTGGCTTATGCTGTAAGCCCTCTCTGGTTTATGCTATGTTTACTGTCTCCCGGACAGGGTGTAACAAGCGAATTATGATCTTTTAGCTTATAGATCCCAGAGTTCACATTACCTTGTGTTCCTGGTGCCTCTCCAGCAGTGCCTCGGCTCCCGGCACGTCCTTGGCGAGGTCATCGGCCGCGATGAGTGCGCGCATGTCGCACACCCACGACACGAGGTCGCGGTAGTCGGCTAGGAATCGGTGGAGCAGGTGGGCGCTTTCCAACTCTTCGCGGCGCTCCTGTAACATAAACATGGGTAAGTTTGATGTAGAAAAACCGATGATTCCGATGAAAAGTGGATTAAACGTGCGTTAGCCAATGGTCGTGATGAAAAAGGCGAATACAGGTATTCACCAAAAGAATTATCTCGACTTCCTTATCTTAGTTTACAAATCTGCCTGCCGAGGAATTTTTACAATGGTGGTCGGGCTTCTTGATGACAACCCTAAATGTGGCCTAGTCTTCTAAAGCTGCCAGTGTTACCTGAGCCTTCTGCACCAGTTTCTGCCACGCCTTGGTGATCTCATCTTGCTTGGAGTGAATGGTGGGTGCGTGGTCCGCGTGTATGGCCGCCAGGCGCGCTGCCTCACCATCCAGGGTTGCCACCTTGTCTTCGAGGGCAGCCAGGTCGCGCTCGACGCCTTCGTGTTTGCGCTGAAACACAAAAGGTTTTATTAGAGTCATTATGTAGAGAATTTATCTAAAAGTCTTGGAACATTGAATGCGGTTTTATCTGACCTTGCCATCTCGTTGCCGCGAGTTAAGCGAACGGCAGATTCTTACTTTGTTAGATCATTTATTTGGAAGACAAACAGTACAAAGGTAAAAAAAAAGATACAATAAGGATTTCCTTAGGCCACTGAAGTCAACTATAAACGAACAAAAAAAACTAGTAAACAGACAATGCCGTGTGAATTATCCTACATTATTTCTTCATCTTTTTAAAAAGTGTGGCGAGCGAAGCGAGCCTCTTAGACGCATAAGATGTTTCACGTACTCCACTGCGACTGGTTCACTGATAGAGTTTACCCGATTTTTTAAAAGTTTTAGCCAATGAAACGTACCTGAAGAGTCTGGACCGTAGCCAGGTCCCGTCCATAGTCATCGGAGCCCAGCACGACGTCCTTCTCGGAGATCCAGGCGATGGTCTCGTCCGCGTCGCGGTTGAAGCGCTGGATCTCGTGCGCGCCGAACAGACGCTCCTGGCGCATCAGCGCCATCTGACGGAGGCGCTGCCAGGCCTCGTTCAGCTCCTAGGAACAAATTAAGAGTTTGATTAGTTGATTTCACTTTTAAACCGTGTTTTCCTTTACCACCTTAACCTTTTAAACTTTTAAACCGTGTAGTTAGCCGTGACTCTTGCGCCGCCATGTTTTTCTAGAACTATGAAATGCGCTGTGTGAATACTATATATATTTTCATTGTATCTACTATTGATGCGCAGGCTAATCTATTCTGTTCCTCGAAGGGAATGCAGCACCTACAATACAAGTCTAAACAACACATACGACACTATTTTATTAGGTGCTGTAATCAAAGGGCTAACCTCCTCAACCTGAACAGCCTATATTGGTTCACTGCTGGACGCATGCCTTCCCCTGATAAGCGCCTCATTGGCCCGTATCAATCCCGTACCACGTTGGGTTGGGGATCGTACTGCTGACCACTTAGTTTTATTAAGTGCTGTAGGTAATCCAAGATCTAGAAGCCAAATTAAGGTATCAAAAATGCCCTCTGGCCACGTGGTCCTACCTACGCCTTTGTCCTATCGATCAGACCACACTGCTGTTGTTTTTGTGTTTGATTTGAAATAAGAAGAAGATTACTACTATGCACATATACAACTTACATCCTTGCGTTTAACGATGGTTTCCCTCTCAGGATGTCCCTCCAGCACCAGCCGCTCCGCCAGCTGGTTCACCTCCGTGACGCGGTACTCCTGCGCCGCCATGTCCTTCTGGAACTCGTCGAACTTGCGCTGCAGAACCTCCACGTGTTCAAGGTCGGAGCCGAACTCATCAGCTGAGACGAATGTTTCCTGAAACAGAGAGTTGGTTAGACAATTGGATAAAATAATCTATTAAGAAGCGTGGTTATTTACTGAATTGGATTGTTATGCGTATGCCGAGACAAACTTGTTGACTTGAAATTTCGGAATTTACTATGAACAACGGCCATAAAGTCATTTATAATGGGATTTTACCATGATTAGAGTTTTTAACTTTCCAATATTTCGGCACAGTTTAATGCGCCATGATCACGGAATAACATGACTTTAGTCTTAATAACCATCATGAATTCATAAGTTTTAACAACGACCTTTTTTCTATAGAAGATGTATAAGCCACTTTTAGATACCGTGGCACTTACGAAAATAACTAAGAAGGCTGATGGGAGAAGGCAACAACCAGCCGAAACGAATTTTTCTGGTGTTGGAAGAAAGGCAGCTGATTAGTGACATGTGAAGTGAACAAAACCTTCTCGTTTACCAAGACTATACTCTTCACACTACACTCTCATCTCGCATTGGAGATTTAAGTTCACGAGAAACTCTCCTAGAAAAAAATGCGAGATAGTTACTCACCTTGTCATGAATCCAGAACATGACCTCATCGCAATGCCTCAGGAACTGGACCAGCACCAACGCCTGCTGCAGCTTCATTCCCTTCTCTGCGAGTCTGGAGAGCAGGAGCTCCCACAGTCGGTGCAGCTCGTCGAGTCGCTTTCGGATGGTCTCCGAGGCGAAGTGTCCGGCGGAGATCATCTCTGTTCCAGTGTTGTCGAGGACTACGATGGCGTTGGAGTGGGCTGCCACCTCGGCCTCGAAGGCTTGGTGCTTTTGGATCTTAGCCTGGTGGGAAGAGGTTCAATTATAGTATCTTGTAGGTGGATAGACAGATTCATCTTCATTATCATATCCTATTTAGTCTATAACCGGAAATAGGCCTCGCCTACTAAGAAAGATAGATTACATGATAATAATCACCCAAATAAATCTTATTTTAATAGACCTTTTAGTATTTTGTATATTGATAACAAAACAATAATATAATATGTTTCAGTTCTGAAAATAGTATAGATAGTTTATTAATATATATATTTATTTTGCTTAGTAGATGATGGAATCATATCAAAATTGTGTAACGACTTTGAAATGATTTGACCACGAAACTGTAAAAGCGCCTTAGTAGAATGCAAATATATATGTATAAAGTCGGCGCCGTGTAGTGGTAGTGCCTCCATGCAAGGGAGTTGTTGATACTGGGAACTTGGCATTTTTAAATTATTTTATTAGTCAGCATTAATTTTGAAATCGTTTCTTTGTGGTATCTTCGGATACACTCAAATATGTATAGTTTTCTGACAGATAAATCACAGCACTGATTATACAAAGGTAGAGTGCCTAAACGGAAGTGACAGACTTTTAATAGAGCACGCTGTGCACGCTCTAGCTTTATCTTGTATGTCTTAGCTGCATTTGATCGAGTATCAGAGATGATATAAAAAAGTAAATAAATAAAACCCGCAACCTCCTGCGTCGCAGGCAGACCTTCGCCCACTACGCCACAGAGGTCGTCATCCATAGGTACCTTGATCTGAATTAAGTAAAGTGGAATATTATAAAAGATCTATATCTATATATATATACCTGCAGGTTGGTGGGATCTTTGTAGCTCTCATCGCTAGCTGCCTGCAGCTTCTCCTGGATCCAAGACTCGAGCTCGTCGGCGTCACGCTTGAAGTACTGGAAGCGTCTAGAATCTTCCAACTTCTCACGCTTCGCGCGGGCCTCTTGCTTGAAGTCTTCATAGCGGTTCAGGACCTGGGGAATGGATTGAACGGTTAATTATCTGGTTTGACATCATCAGCACATATACGTGCATCTACTTGAACGCCTATAAGAAACGAAGGGGGTTTGCCACGCTAGGTAGGCAGGATTGGTGATTCCAGTTAATTTAGAGTTAGTATATCGCACTACCCAGCCTTGACACGCAGGGGCGCGCCGCCGCTACATGGAGACGTGACCATCTGCGTCTTGGATCATGATAGTGTCAAGGTTTTACAGACGTCAGCTGCCTTTTCTTTAGTCTAGTACGTTTCCTTAGTCTATTACGACATCTACTACGGGCAGAATTGCAGTTGCAATTGGCAGAGTTTGGTGGTAGAATGATTCTGCAGGGGGGCTGCTCTCTGCGATATCCCTTAGTCGCCTCGTTACGACACCCACAGAGATAGGGTGGTGCAAATTCTAAGCCAGCACCACACAGCTTATAGCTTATTAACGCCGCGCAATTATTTAAATAAAGCTTAAAGAAAGCAATGCAAATAAACCTACAATGCGCGAAGTCACTCTAACTAAAGCCTGTGAAGAGTCCAGAATGATTTTTGGAGTTAGCTGATATAATATCAGACCAAAATGCACTAACCCAGTGGTTTTTAGTGTAATAGTTCCATTATATAATTCCGAGCCAAACAAATAGGTTGGTATGCGTGGAGAACGTGGGAGAGACTAATCTCACAGGAACAAGTGCTCATTAAATTTTATTGAACGAAATTCCGACAGCTGTGGCTAGACTAGGGAAGTGCATGACTTATGATTTTAACAGTACTATAATAAAACTTTATTGAAAATAAAATTACAATCAAAGTAAAAGAAATATATAAGAAGAGTAAGAAAATACATTGTTGTATTTATTTTATGGATTTGTTTGTATATGTTGATCTACGGAAATAATCATCGGTAATAAAAATGATTTCCATTATAGGGAACATTTTTCCCAGGCGTATCCAGTGTTACAATTCACACAGCAGTATCTAGCTCGAAGCTAATCACAGCTTGTGTTATGGGTACTAGATAACTAATATACATAATACAATACACTATGGTTTATCCATTTTGAATGAAGCATGTTAGTAAACAAAATACGACACAAATAACAAAATCTCACTTGCTTGGCCTCGAATTTCAGATATAATTGTAAGCAATTTTTATTGAAGGGAGGATCTAAAATGTAAATTACGTATAAAAGAGACGCGCCAACAAAGTGAATTTTAAGTTAAGTATGGGCGGTTTGTTTACGTTTGTGCTCCATTCAAAATGGATACGATATAGATAGATATTTATTATTATACATAGAAACTGAACAAATATACAATATGAGTAGCATGTGAGCGAATTCTCGGTTATTTATCTATAAATAGGTACCTGTTCACGTCGCTCCTGAATATCCTCAGCTGTCTCGAGGATCTTCACCTCCTTGGGTGGAGGGATCTGCTCCATGGTTGAAGTTATTCAACTGTAACAAGGAAATTATAGTTTTGTAATTAAATATTCCAGAGTCTAGTTTAGCTTGGCAAGATTTACTACAAACTTGTTTGATGTTTCTTGAGACCGTAAGTTCACTATAAACCTATAAAAGATCGATGATATTCATAAATATTTAAACGAAAATAAGTTATATGCAACGTGTAAAATACCTACCCTAGAGACAATGGTGTCGATTCTGTGTTTTAGGATTCCTAACCTTAATTTTAAGATTTCTAAATTTTCTATGCTAGGTAGACCTAAAAATTATTGTATTCTCTATAAAGGTCCTAAAAATACCTATATTAGAACGTTTTCCAAAATCGCAAACCTCTCTGAGTTGAGTGGTTGGGATTTAGCTGCGAGCAAAATATGTATTTTTCTAAAATGTTATTTTAAAATACTTCTTTACATGGGTCAAACAGTTCATCCATTATTTGAGAAATCGTTTAGAAATTCAAATCGATACTAGTTTAAAATCGATAAATTTTAATCATGACCTAATTAGATGCCTGCTAAAATTAGGTAGACGTTTCTAACCATAGCTAAAATGTAATGCAAAGAATAGGGTTAAAGCTACTTATAACTATGTTAAGCTGTTTTAGATCTATCAATCTAATTTTAGAGCTGTCATCCTAATTTTAAACCCGTTTGTATAATTTTTCAAGGAATATGGTTATAGCCATTTTAACTAAATTGAGTTGTTTTAGGTCCTTCAGCTTCAAGTTAGAGCTGTCATCCTAATTTTAAACGTATCATTCAAATTTTTTAACCAAAGAATCGTTTTTATCTATTTCAAATTCCAAAATCCTAATTTTAGCTAATACTAAAACAACAGAATCGACACCAATGTCGTCCTACTCTCTTTCCATACATATTGTGTGTCCAGCAGGATCAATTGTGATACTTAATTATCTAGATTACATGCACCTATGACACACCTTGTAAAGGGTGCCACGGAAAGGGCGAATTTAGCCGAAAGGGTGATTCTGAACATCGAAGGGATCAACTTGAGAATAGATTTTTTTTAATACTCTTAATAACTCTCTACCCTGTAGAAAGCAATAATATTGAGTATCGAGTGTGTTTCGTTTCACATCACCACGGGCATGTGACAACAGCAGTGTGTAAGCCTGATGAAACGTCGGGAAAATTAAGCTATCAATTCAAGAAATACCCTTGATTACTTTTTCAAATAAAGTATTCTGACCGCCACAGTCAAAAAACTTTATCTTACGACTATGTCTGGCTTCAGAAATATTCCATTTATGTCAGTTGTGATTCTACAAAATAAATAAATACCACTACTGGGCATATCCACTTTATTATCACCAGCTGATGAATGAAAAGTTACACATGTGTAAATAATAGTTCAGTAGTGTAAACAACTAAACAGCAAGCTTCCCCTCTCAATGAATGTATCTAAAATTAGAATGTAGAAAAGCATGATCTTTTTAACTTCCTGCGTAAATAAAACATGCTGAGCCTCCCTTATGAATCTAGATTGATTCATAATGTATATGAGATGCAGAAATAACTGACCCCTATTTATCACCCGACTCAGTGTCGTAAATAGGTCGGTGCGAGCAGTGCTCAGTCACGGGCGTAAACCCCTACATAGTATTTTTTGTTTTCTTATGTAAGTGAATTAATTCTTAGCGAGAAATAAAATATTTTTAAACTTGATGAGTACCTAATCTCAATTCTCAACAATAAAAAAGGCGAAAGTTTGGTTACCTTAGAGCACCTAAATACTGACAGATTTTTATCTGCAATACATCGGGAAGTAGCTAGTGTTCTATATAACAGACAATTACTGGGCTAGGCCAGTAACTAACAAAATATAAAACCCAAC
Source organism: Eupithecia tripunctaria (assembly GCA_955876795.1). Lineage (NCBI taxonomy): Eukaryota > Metazoa > Arthropoda > Insecta > Lepidoptera > Geometridae > Eupithecia > Eupithecia tripunctaria. The sequence goes on from OY041600.1 coordinate 1,787,393, forward strand.
AATGTTATAGCCTTCCAACACTGTCCACATTACAACACAGAGCTCTCAAACAACAATTACTGATCTCATCTTCTCAATGAGCAAGGTCATTCACTTGACATCACTGCTATAGTCACTGAAGCACAGCTTAAGTTATAGTTACTACGGAGAATAAGTGATAAAGGGATAGAAGCGAGACTCCCTACTTCTTAATATTGACTTTCTTTTGTGTGACACGGAGGGGTAAGTCTATTTAAAGTTAGTAACGAGACGTGATCTTGGTGTCTCCTTTTTGTATGGGATTTGCGAAGTTCTCTGTCCGCACGATAGAGGCGCTGTATAATTGTATGGAATAATTGATTTTGTTTTAAAAACTATAAACCGACTTCTATTATATGGAACGCATTGTCAGAACTGGACGTGGAAGCACCAGCTTTCAAATAAAAAAAGAATGATAAAAATCGGACTTTTTAATGGGTTAAAAGTGTTGAGATAACAGACTTAAAACAAATACAGTCGAATTGAGAACCTCCTCCATTTTTGACGTCGGTTAAAAAGGAGACGACACGATCAATCACGTCTCGTCAAATAGACTTACCCCTCAGTTGGCAGCTAAAATACTTGATTGATAAATACAGTTATGGTAGAGAAATAGTTACAATAGCACCACGAAATCCCAGAATTTTTGTTTTTAAGGCTTCAAGATACAAGTTGTTTACCATTATCAGTCAACAAAACTGTTTGAACACTTTAAAACAACCCTAAAAACCAGTTTGAGTTATGCTTCTATGCACCATTATAAACTGCCACAGAGCACAGCACAGTTACTAAGTAAATTACGTCATAGCGGCCGGCGGCGTAGCTTTGGTGAGTCAGACACTACATAATGTTATCCAAGAAATAATGATTTGATAAGGTATCTCAGGAGAATTACTCTTCATATCACTATTCTGGTGCAAATACGAGTTGTTACTACGTGCTATTTGTGTCATTGTTAATATGTATTTACTTAAATACTTATTTTTAACCGACTTCAAAAAAAGGAGGAGGTTCTCAATTGGACCGTATTTTTTATTTTATTTTTATGTTATGACTGGGGTGGTCCGATTTTCATGATTCTTTTTTATATGAAAGCTTGTGCTTCCCGTGTGGTCCCATTTTAATATGGTTCAGTTCTGACAACGAAATCCACGAAAATTCATGAAAAGACTATAAAAATTGAAGTCGGCTTATAGTTTTTTTAAACAAAATTAATTATATTTACATTACGTTTTGTGAAGTCTGGAAGAGTTAAGGGTGGCCTTTGCCCAGCAGGATGGTCCAGCCTTAAAATAATAACAATACTTTCCATACATTTATATCCATCATCATCATCAGCCGCCTATATTATTCCACTGCTGGACCTGTGTTTAGCTTGACGCATCCAGCATCTGCCTGCAGATCGTCATCCCACCTGGCCGGAGGGCGCCGTTTGCCGAGTCGCGGTCTCCGCTCTAGAACTCGTTTATCCCATCGGTTGTCGGTTCTTCGCGAGATGTTGCCGGCCTACTGCCACATTGATATTAAAAATTAGAAACTCTCAAGTACTAAAGTAACTCTATCTGATAACAGCTGAATGGATTTTAATGAAATTTGGCATTGAGATAGATGATATCCTGGGGAAGGACATAGGGTGCTTTCTGTCTCGAGCATGCGAAGCCGATGGCAGAAGCTTGTGTACAATAAAAGTTCTCTTGAAGAATTATAACTTTGAATATTAAAGTTGCCAGGGAGAAATTGCACTCAGCGATGAGGCCGCCTTTTGTACTATGTTATTGTTTAGGTAATTATATAGACGACGACTTTTATTTAAGTATGTTAATTTCTATATGATGACCTCTACGACGCAGCGGGCGATTGTCCGCCTGCGACGCGGGAGGTTGCGCGTTCGTATCCCGCCTCGGAATTTGTCCAGAAACGTTGTTGTTTGAATCTGTAGATATTTGTTCAGGGCGTTCTGGATGATTTCTAGCAACCATAACACAAGCTCTGCTTAGCTTGGGGCTAGATAATGCTATGTAAATTGTCCAGCTTTATTTATTTATTGTTAATTCATTTTTAAACATAACTCTTGTTACTGGCTCAGTGGAGTGACCAGGACGTTTTAAGTGCTGAGTATTCACATTAATCATAATTAGAATTTAGGATAAATGGTTTGGCAATTTGTTCATAGTAGGCTCATCATTAGTGAGGTCTTCACTCATCACGTAATTACCCAATTACATTCCAATGCTTCATAGACAATCAAATACAACATGCATTTTGATGACATTAACCAGCCATGTTTGATGCTATCATCAAGAATCAAAAACTCTTTATTTCCATCACACTAACATTATAAATGCGAAAGTTTGGATGGATGTATGGATCTATGTATGTATGGATGGATGTTTGTTACTTCTTTACGTCAAAACTACTGGACGGATCTGGCTGAAATTTTGCATACATGTAATTCTAAATTATTAATAAAGTAAATGCACACTTAGAAAAGGTCAAAGGCTGTCCCACACTACATAATTTTGTTGAGTATTTTATAGTGTAGGCCTTTTTTTACAGGAAGATTTTGTCAATTTGTTTGTTTGTTTATTTATTTACTGATTTTTGCAACTCACTGAGGCCTTGTTTACGGAGACGATGCAACGCGGTGTCGCACGCGTAAACACAAACATATGTCAATGTACGGTGATGTTTATGGATAGGCGGGGCGTGCAACGCAGCGTCGCACGCTTAAACACAAACAAATCACATCACATCACACTAATATTATAAATGCGAAAGTTTATGGATGCATGATGTTGATGGATGGAAGTTTGTTACCTCTTTGCGCCAAAACCACTGAACGGATTGGACTGAAATTATGCTTACAGGTACATACCTTATCCTGGAATCAAACATAGGCTACTTTTTATCCCATAAATTAGTTCCCGTGGCATAGAAATCACCTTGAAACGTTTCCATAGGAAAAACGCGTGCGAAGCCGCGGGGCGCAGTTAGTATCGCAATAAACGTCGATGTTTATAGATAGGCATTAAGAGTGGCGGTTATTAACAAACAACTGTAAAAGTGCTTCTCCGAAAACACACTCTACCAACGCCATATGTTTGAATTTAGTGCGGGCCGCGTCGTGAGAGTCACACATGTCACAAGAGTTTTTTTATCCTATAAACCTATTTATGACTGTGCACCTACTAATGATACATGTCAGGCATGCATGACTGAATGCACATACAACATTCTCTGGTAATCAATACTTCTGTGTAATCTAATCTAGCTGTATTATGTACGACAAATGTTAAGAATATGGTATCAAAATAAATATAATTAATTTTGTTTTAAAAAACTATAAATCGACTTCAATTTTTACAGTTTTTTCTTGAATTTTCATGGATCCCATTGTCAGAACTGAACAAAATTAAAATGGGACCACATGGGAAGCACCAGCTTTCATATAAAAAAAGAATCATGCAAATCGGACCATCCAGTCAAAAGTTCTGAGGTAACAAACATAAAAAAAAAAAAAAAAAAAAAAATACAGACGAATTGAGAACCTCCTCCTTTTTTTGAAATCGATTAAAAATAAATAAATAATGCTGGACAATTCACACAGAATTATCTTGCCCCAAGCTAAGCAGAGCTTGTGTTATGGGTACTAGATAACTGATATACATAATACAAATACACTACATAGATAGATATTTTTTATTATACATAGAAAACATCCAGAACGCCCTGAACAAATATCTGCAGATCGTACAAATATTTGTCCCGAGGCGGGAATCGAACCCGCGAACTCCTGTGTTGCAGGCGGACCTTCGCCCACCGCGCCACAGAGGTCGTCAATCAGAATCTTCATTATCAAATATATTAAGACATTTATATGCATCCCCTTATGGGCACCATTGCGCGGTGGTAGGGGAGAATCAGGTAATGGCGGTCAGCGGGCAATGATGGTCAAGCACATAACTAAATCATGAACAGTCCTCTACGCGTGTGAAGTGTATTACGTTACTCTCCTCACCGCCTGCGACCGTCGTCGAGCACCCTGTGCTGTCATTCCGCGCGCGACGTACCTGCAAGGCGTTTGTTGTTTTTGCGCCAAACTGATGAAAGTTTTCGTCTCAACGAATTAACGAGGTAAGCCGTGAAATATTCCTTAATTCACGTAATCGCTGTCTTATTATTTGAGTATGTTCATTGTCATTATGTTGTAAATGCTCAGTTTAAATCAAAATATATATTTGTTTATGTTAGAAAAAATATTTTCTTCGAAGTCCGTTGCGGGTTATCGTGGTCAACTGACCATCATTGCACGCAATGTTATTATGAGCGTAGTATGGTAACTAAATCTAATAATTTGTTTTTCGATGCCGGGTGCATGGTCTTCGGAGATGTTGGACAAGGCTCTGAGGCTTATGGCATATGGAACATCTATAAGAAAAGTCGCCAATCAAACTGGAATTCCATTTCCAACAAGAAGCATTGTTTGAAAACCCATCTCTAGGGCGAAAAGCTGTATTTTCTGCAGAGGTTGAAAAAGAGATTGGTGAAGAAAATGGCTAAAATATTTTACGGTTGCACAGCTATCCAAGTAAGAAAACTGGCTTATGAATAAGCAGAAAGCTTAAAATTGCCACACAATTTTAACAGAATCATAAAATAAATCTTAAAAGGAAAAGGAAAACAAAAAGGCAAAGAAGGGGAATAAACCAATGAGAACAGGGAAGGTATGAAAAAGGCTAAACGGAAAGTTCTTCAGGAAGACCATGACTTATCATTGACTGACGTAGATTTTGAGGGCCTCTGCGTAGATGATGCTGATGATAATGAGGACTCAGAAAATATGTAATTGTCTTTTAAGCGGAGAATTCGGCCAAAATAACGAGGTATGGTACCGGTGCACTTCCAGTGGCCTGTGGGATCACTCTGCTTGCACTGGTTGGGATTCCGCTACAGGATCCGTATGTGACATGTGTTAAAAGTATTTGACCACCATTATCAACATCATGACCACCATTGCCCTCACGTGCGGACAATGGTGGTCAAAGCCATTATTTTTTATTTTGGTTCCTCTTAGATGGATACTCCAAATATGATTACTTTGATCTCAAATTATAATAGTCCTTGAATGTAGAATTGGTATGTTATGTTCCTAATAAAGCTGTGATTAATATTTTGAGTTTTATTCCAAAAATTGCTTAACTGACCGCCATTACCTGATTCTCCCCTAACAGAATTTATGACTGGAAATACAATTATACTATACTATATACTATACCGCATCCCTACGAGCATGTAGAATGTTAGTAAACAAACCACAACACAAATAACTTAAACTCACTTGCTTGGCATAGAGTTTCAGATGTATTAATTGTAAGCAATTTTTATTGAAGAAAGGATCTCAACTCAACAAGTAATGTTAATTATGTTTAAAAGGATACACCAATAGAGTGAATTTTTAGGTTAAGTATGGACGGTTCATGTACAACATGCTCTAAATTCTCAATTTAGATAGGTTAGGTTAGTAAGTACATAATGAATGCAAGTCTATTTTGATGTCACATTTTCTAAAAATAAATACTTTTGTTTGTTTGTTTTGTTTGGTATGCTTAAATCTAAAAGTTTGATGGGGTTTTTATTATAACTATATTCTGAGATGGTTTAGTCCGTTTTCGCAATTGTAGTTTCACAATTGACGAGATGACCTATTTATTCTAATAAATATTATTGGTTACTTTTCTTTGGTTACTATTTGTAAATATTAAAATTGGTTATGTTTCTAATGTAATTATCAATAATGCCAATAAAAGCTTAGTAACAGAAGCACTTCACACACTTGCATACAAGTGCATCCATCATGGCATAGTAACATACAGAAGAAGGGATTAAAACTAGAAGATAAATGCAAAAACATTCACCACAACCTTAAATCCTTTGCAGTAAAGTATAAATTACCTTACAATACCACTGCAGCAATGTGCAGTAGAAAACTGTGTCAGTAATGTATGGTGCACAGAATACAATATTGCCTCCATCAATCAATACACTTTTACTACTTTCTATCTGAACAATTTTATGGCAATCTTTGTATACATATTTGCATGTATTTATGATGATCAGCTGTTTACTGTATACATTCAAATTACATGTCAAATACATACCCAAAATATAACACAGGAGTTTACTGAATTTTGTAGACAAAAGTTTAATCAGTACTCATGATAGCAACAAGATAATGCTGTGAAGGAATCAGCACAGCACTGCGGTCTTCTTGTAACTCATCGGCGGATACACGGCATAGCTCGCAATCTAGACTCCCCTATAACATGACGTAATGCTCCAAAATAAACCCAATAAGGATAACGCCTGCGACCTATTTATACTTCCGCAGGATGGCTGTGCCGGCCAGCTATAAACTGCGAATGTAACATTCAGATGCCGATCCCGTTAGAAACTGTAGTAGCCATGGATAAGGGGATCGATGTTTGGGTTACGGTCGCTTGTTCGATGGAATCCGCCGATTATACATGGGTGTGTCATCGTCATCGATAACGTTTTATGTACAATTCAGGGAATTACAACTTAGTTAATTTATAAAAATGTGTTTGTATAGTAGAACTTACCTGCAAAGTACAGAAGAATCACGGTTTTTTAATTTTTAAACACTTTTACACTGAATTTTCAACAAAATTCGTTCGTTCGACAAACACTTGCGGGCTTCGCCGAGTTCGCTGTGTACGATGTTGCCAGGAGATGCGTACCAATTTCCCTGACTGAATTTGAACACCGAGATAATGTGGCAGAAGATTTTTTTACGTTAATGTTCATTTTATTCCAATTTGATGATATTTAGCTGCAACTAAAAACAAAAAATCTTGTACTTTCAGCAGCTTGTATATAATAATAAATAAGAGCTTTTAAATGTCATTATCAATTCATTGTAGATATTATAGTCTTTTCAGCTAGGAAGCGTTACGTACGTGACAGATGGACAGTTGACTAGGAATTTGTCATAATAAATTATATAAATATTCTGACTACATCTTAGGTCATCCATAATCATTGCGAAACGTCACCGAACGCTTTTAAAGTGAAAAATTACTATAAGTAAAAGCAAGTAAATTCTCGTAGATAGTAGATTACTACTAATAATGGGCATGTCTTTATTTTAGATTAAAGACAATTCCTAATCACACCATTTTTGTAATAACAGAATCGTAAATTTGTAATATTTACTCTAAAAGTTACAAGAGTTTAGCTATTAACCCATTATTACCAAGACCCAATTAAATATTCATCATTCTAGCTTTGTGATCACATGTTGGATGTCATTATGTAAATTCAAATTGAAATTATTCATATTATTTATTATAAACCAAAAAAATAAAATTTAGTAAATAAATTATTTTTCATGATAAACAGTCGATTATGTCGTTAGATGCATTCTGTCTGACTACACACTCTATGTTTATTAACCTCCCGAACCCTGAATAAAAACCTGTATTCCAACACTTTGGGAAAAACTCGGAGGTTTTACCATAAAAGTAGGCACTTTGAGGATTGGTGGTAACTCTTTTACTACGCCCCAATGTTGCTACTAGCAATAAATAAATGTTGTTACCTACCTTACAATCAATCAGTGTCAACCAATCAATATGTTTCTTCTCATCATCATCAACTTCTTCTTTCCGGCCCTTGTGGGAGCACGGAGGGGGGCCTCGAGGCTTGGCCTCTTTACCCCGGCTTCAACTCGATGGGTGACGACCCCTCGGTCCTTGGGTTGAGGCAAAAAACGCTCTTTTTGCCTATATTATTATCACTTTTTTTTGGCTGCATATATATATATTTTTTTTTTTTTTTGGTTTCAATTGTTTTTATTTTTTTTTTGGTTTCAATTGTTTTTTTTTTTTTTTATTTTTTTTTATTTTTTACTATATTCAGCCCAAGGACTCATGGTGGTTCCGGCGGGGTAAGGTCCCGCGGGAGAGGTCGCCACGGGCGGTCGTGGTCTGGGGGCCGGGTCTGGGGCGGCGCGATGTGGTGGAGGTGCTCGTGGTGACCGTTGTCGGCGCGGTCGTACATCCGCCGCGCCGACTGCACGACGAACTCCTCGATGGATTTGATCTGCAGGTCGCGGGCGATGACGTCGTTCCTGACGTATCGGCCCGCGCCCGTGCAGATCCTCAGCGCGACGTTCTGCAGCGCCTGGAGCCGGTCCCTGTTGGTCCTCGAGATGAGGGCGTACCAGGCCGGCGCTGCATAAGTGAGTCGGGACCGGACGTAGCTTTTGTAGACCCGCACTTTGGTCCTCAGAGGCAGGCGAGATCCCAGGACAGGTCGGAGGAGCGCGCGGGCGACGCGCGCTTGGTGTAGCGCGCGGTCGACTTGCGGCTGCATCCTCAACGACCTGTCGATCTCTATGCCGAGGTACCTAGTGTGCGGGCTCCATGCCACGTTCTGGCCCCGAAGCGTCAGGAGTGGAGGGTGTCGGGTGCGGCGGGAGACAAATAGCGCGGCCGTCTTTCCCACATTGACGGCCATGCGCCATTTGTCTAGCCATGGCGGCAGGATGTTCAGCAGCCGCTGCATCCTGCTGGCTGCGATGGTGGGGCTGGTGGAGGACGCGAAGTAGGCGCTGTCGTCCGCGAACAGCGCTAGCGACACATCCCTTTCCCCGGGGCTTAGGTGGCCCGCCAGGGTGGGGATGTCGTCGGTGTAGAGCGCGTACAGCGCGGGCGACAGGCAGCTGCCCTGTGGTACACCAGCTGAGATGGTCCGAGAGGTGGAAGTGGCACCCTCAACCGCGACGAAGAACCGCCGGTCGTCGAGGAAGGATGCCACTATCCTGATAAGAGCTGGAGGTGTCGACGTCTGCAGGAGCTTATACAGAACGCCGGGGTGCCAGACACGGTCGAAGGCCTTCTCGACGTCGAGAAAGACCCCAACGGTGCAGCGCCCGGCGTTGTGCTCGACTGCGAGGTGGTGTAGTACTCTGGTGAGTTGCAGCGTTGTGGAGTGGCCACTCCTAAAGCCGAATTGCTCTGGGCGCGGCTCGATGGTTGGAGCCAGGCGCACCAGGAGCAGGCGCTCCAGGAGTTTGGCCACTGTTGGCAGAAGGGTTATGGGGCGGTAGTTTGCTGGGTAACGGTGGTCTTTGCCAGGCTTGGGCAGGACAATGACCCGTCCGGTCTTCCAGGCCTCCGGGAAGTGACCCGTCCGGAGGATACCGTTGTAGAGGCGGGCGAGTGCGGTTACACCGCGGCGGGGCAGCTGGGCGAGGGCCATATTGGGGACTCCGTCGTAGCCTGGCGCCTTCCGCCTGGGAAGGCGGAGGACGGCCTTCCGCACCTCGGCAGGGGAGATGTAGTACTCCCCGCCTAGAAGCGGTGTTGGGCTCGACAGGAAGTCCCTCACAGCCTCCTCGACGTGGTGGTGGTGTTGGAGGGTTTCAAGTGTGGCGTCTGCTGCTACTGGGTGAGGCGTGAATTGCTCCGCCAGGTGCTCGGCCAAGATTTCGGCACGGTCGGCGGGAGCAAAGCGCCTCATTCCGTCTCGGTCCAGAAGGGGGTATGTGGGTGCAGGCTTTAGCGTGAGCGCCCGGTTTAGTGCGTACAGGTTGGTGTCGTTTTCGGAGGCCCGGTCGATCGTTCGATCCCAGGTCTCCCCTCTCCAGGCCTGTACTGCGGCCGAGAGCTCCGCGGAAAGGGTGTTGAGCTTCGTTTTAAGTCGCGGGCAGCGGGAGCGCGCCCATTCGCGCCTGAGTTCGCGCTTCCCCGCGACGGCCCTCTTGAGGTGTGGAGGAAGGTCGTTGCGCCGGCCTTGGCGTCCTGTGATGGGCGTGGAGGCGGCCTCCTTGGCCTCCTTAATGCGCACCATCAGTGCCGAGGCCTCGGCTTCCACATCAGCTGGCGTCTGGAGGGGTCCGACGTCCACGGATTCGAGTGCCCTAGCGTACGCTACCCAATCAGTCCTCACGCCCAAGGGCCGCGGCGCAGTGAAGTCCGCGGCCAGGTCGAGCGTTATGAGGAGAGGGAGGTGCTGTGAGTCCAGGTCGTACAGCACCTCAACCTGGACGGGGCAGCGCACGTGCTTATGGAGCACGATGTCCAGGACGTCGGCGGCGTGTCGGGTGGCGGTCGGGATGTGCGTGGGGGCATCAGGTCCCACCACGGTGAAGCCGGTTGCATCGCTATCGTTCAGCAGTTTGCGACCGGCAGGGTTGATGACGCGGGAGCCCCAGGCTGGGTGCTTGGCGTTTAGGTCGCCAGCGAGCAGCGTGGGGGTGCGCGTGTTAAAGATGGCCGCGGTGTCTGAGGCTGCGTACCGGGGGGTCGGCGGGCGGTAGCCGGCGAAGATTCTGAGTTCCTCGCCCGCCGCTCTCACCAGCACCCCGGTAGTTCTCAGTTCCTTAAACGGGGGGTGCTCCAACTCTTCATGGACAAGGTCGCGTCTCACCAGGGCGGCCGTCCCTCTGTAGGCCTGCCCCGATGCGGGCGACACTTCGTCTCGGCGGTAGGTGTGAAAGTTGGGCACGTTCAGGTCATGGGAGGGCAGCAGTTTCGTCTCGCCCAGGAGGATTATGTGGATATCCTGCGACTGGGCGAGTAGGCGGAGAGGCTGGAGATGTTGCCGTACCCCTCCGGGATTCCAGTATAGAAGGCGTAAGGAGGCTCTATCCATACTGGATCCCTCGAAGTACGGCAAGTCCCCGTACCGCCGCGCTTTGAAGGTCTACTCCCGCGGCGATGGCGACCAGGAACTCCGTGAGGACCCCCAACAGAACTTCTGTAGGGTTTCCCACCGGCCTGGTCGTGTTGGTCCCGGCTGCTGGCGCTGTGGGCGCGCCTGCGCCTTGGACGGTCTCAGTGTGTGTGAGGGTGGCGGCGGGGCGCTGGCGGCCATGAGTGGCCCCGCGCTCACGCTGTGGGAGGGAAAGCTGTAGGGGGGGGCACGGGCGTGGCAGCGCTGAGCCCGGCAATGCGTATGCCGGGGCAGGCGCCAGACGCTGTGCGGCAGTGGGTGGAGCCTCCCGGCGGGAGGCCTGAGAGTGAGCTGCCTCGGGTTCAGGTTGCAGTGGGGTGGAGGAGGCCACTGGCTTCCTCTTCTTCTTCTTCCCGCCTCTTGGCCTTTTTCTGCGTCTAGGCACCGGCTCGCCCCGGTTCGTTGCGGGGTTTGCCGACACGGCAGGGACGGTCGGGGCGTCGCCGGATGGCCGATTGACCATAGGCATGGGCGGGCGGCGTCTGGGTGCAGCTGTGGGCATAAATGGGGGCGGGCGGCGGCTGGGTGCCATTGCTCGGCTTCCTGGGCGGGGGGCCGGTGAGGGTGCCCGCTCGGTGCCGTCATGGGGTTGTTGGGGGCAGGTGGGGGTATGGTGATACCCCTTTTCCTCGCCTCGCGCCGGAGCACTGGGCAAACACGGCTGTTTGCCGTATGCTCACGGCCGCAGTTGGCGCAGGTGGGTTTTTCCAGGATGGGGCGAGGGCAGTCGACGGCAGCGTGTTGAGCGCCGCACCGGACGCAGCGCATCGGGCGGTGGCAATGAGCCGAGGCATTGTTTCTGTTCTATCAAAATATAGTATTTTTTCTACCTACTTAGTGAAAATTCAATAATTTCCAAATAATATACATTTATATAATCTTTTGGCCATATATTTGAAATATCTATAAGAAAATGTTTTGAAAATAATAGCAACTATAATATGACGTTTATGGCCGTCAAAAAATGGCAGATGGCAGCACCACAACAATTAATTTTTAGTTGTCAAAAATTCTCCAGCTCGCTTGGTCCGTTTTGTGTTTGTTGTATCAATTTGTATGTCAATTATCAATTAACCCCAGTTTATCAATGCCCCGTTTATAATTAAAAAGCAGTGTTCGGTTCCGATACTATCGATGTACACCACAACGTGAATGGAAGCGATGGCTACTGGTGGTGAGGATCTGTGGCGCGAGTGCGCGGCTTGGCTGACGAGATGTGGGCTGCTGCGGCCGGATCACAAGGCCAACTGGGAGGCCAGCACCATCCACGACCTGGCGTACACTCTGCGTGACGGCGTGCTGCTCTGCAACCTGCTGAACGTGCTGAACCCAGGCTGCATCGACATGAAGGAGGTCAACCAGCGACCGCAGATGGCGCAGGTACCAAGACCTTCGCTCTAATTACTTACGACCATTCATTGTGACCTGTACAATAGTAACCTCACCAGTTTTACATTAGTTAGGACATCTGATCTGTTTATTATCATTAGCAACACCAAGGTAAGAGATGGGTAAACATTCTAGTGCTATTGAAATGTGCATTCAAATAGTTGAAACTTAATATGGTAGCACTTTGATCAACTAGCATTGAGGAACTACAGCTATAGGATGTGATCAGTGGTCCCTCATTATGTATTCAAGCAATGAATGGTTGTTCCATTGATGTTTAAGTATCAGACAGAATCATAATATTCTTTGATGGGCTTCACTTATCTGTATTGTGAATGAAGCAGCCGTTCATGTACTTGATTCATAAAATGTACATTTATTGCCATTGTGATAGTGTATACTGTGGCCTGTGATGTAACAATATGATATCAATGAGATTTCATTCATAAATTCACTGAACTGGATAACATGAAGGATCTATCCGGAAACTCTTACATGAGACTGTCTTCTTTGTCTGGCTAGCAAGCTGAATCTATTCTTATTTTTTGTTGAAATGAAACAGAACATACTGTTTATTTATTATGCAAACATTCCAACACCACTCATTACAGGGCAGTAGTATAAACAAACTTTACAGTGTTTATATTTGCCAAAATAACAATATACAGTGCAACATAAAAATGATGGATTACCCCTCTTCTACTTACTATTTACACCCTTTAAATTTACAAATAAAGAGGGGGAGTGTCATATATAGTCACCCACTATAGCTTAAAAGAACACACAAATCAAGCTGGATTGGGCTTTACATCTATCCTTCTGGCTCCTTATCTATATACTCTAGTTAGTCTGTACAGGTTTCTGGTTTAAATCCTAATTTTGAAAATGCTGTGGTGTCCACTAAAATAGTGCTAAAATAGTGTATAATGCAGGGCAAAAGCAGGGGTGCTCAAACTTAGCGTCGGCAATCAACCAGAAATTATTTTGAAAGCAAAGACTCAACTAAACTATTATGTAGGTAGGAAATAAAGAAGATTTTTATAAATAAAAACTAGGAAACCATTTTTATTGTTTTTATGCAAAGTCAAGTAATATCTTTCCAAGTTTGCCGCTTAGGCAAAGCCTTTTGCCATAGTAAAACAGAAATATTCCTCCCATCATTATTATTTACAATAAGAAGTATCATTTACGCACGGTAATTTAATACGACGCACTGCAGCAACTATTTGCAAAACTCAACTAAGACTAAAATAATGCACAGGTGGATTAATTGTCAGAGTGTAAACAGAAAAAAAACTACCTACCTAATGTGTGGTTGATCGCCGATCGTCAGCGCGTAGCTTTCATTATTTTAGTATATTTCTGGCGATCGACTCGAAACGCTTCCGCGTTCGACTGGTCAATCGCAACCGACCGTTTGACCACCCCTGGCTGAAAGTATTCACTGCCCAGCCTCAGCAGTGCGACCGTGCCATCGGACTGCGGCAACATGGGACTCAACAAGCAGGTCTGCATCTTAGGCCATGAGAGCGTTAGTTTAGTTTAATCCAGTTCTACATTTAACATAAATAAACTTTAATTTAGACACATCAACAAATTGATCCATAGGGTTCCCAAACAAAGAATATAACAATTTAATTATATTAGGTCCTTACATATGAAATTGGCGTTTTTCGTACTGGCCACTTTAATCACAAATTTCTCCTCTTTGGTAAGGAATTCCAAATTCAAATTTGCACAGCTCTAGACTCATGTATTTGTGCTTCGATGATCGTCATTCATTTGTTTTTTTTCTTCTGTTTTTTTCTGTTTGCGTCACTCATTTTACAAAATGGAAAACTTAAAATATCGCATTATTTACGAGTACGAGTTCCGCCGTGGCACTAGTGCTGCGGAAACAACTCGAAGGGTGAATGATGTGTATGGCGGTCGTGTTGCAAAAGAAAACACAGTTCGTTTTTGGTTCCAACGTTTTCGTTCTGGAAATTTCGACCTGCAGAACAAGCCCCGTGGACGGCCTGAGACTCAAGTTGATAATGAAGAGTTGAAGGCTATTGTGAAAGCGGATCCATCGCAAACCACGTCCGAGTTAGCTGCAGGCTGCGATGTTAGTGATAAAACTGTTTTAATTCACTTGAAGCAAATTGGGAAGATTAAAAAGCTTGAAAGGTGGGTACCTCACGAATTGACTGAAGCAAACCGGCAAACGCGCGTCGACTGCTGCGTTACATTACTAAACCGGCACAATAATGAAGGTATTTTAAACCGAATCATTACCTGTGATGAAAAATGGGTTCTTTACGATAAACGGAAGCGCTCAGCGCAATGGTTGGATCCTGGCCAGCCAGCCAAATCCTGCCCCAAGCGAAAATTAACCCCAAAAAAGTTACTTGTAAGCGTTTGGTGGACTAGTGCCGGTATTGTTCATTACAGTTTTCTCAAATCTGGCCAGACTATTACGGCTGATGTCTATTGTCAGCAATTGCAAACCATGATGGAAAAGCTAGCGGCTAAACAACCTAGGCTGGTCAATCGCTCCACGCCACTGCTGCTTCACGACAACGCTAGACCACACACTGCGCAACAGACGGCTACTAAATTAGAAGAGCTTCAATTGGAAAGTCTAAGACATCCTCCGTACTCCCCGGACCTTGCTCCAACAGATTACCATTTTTTTCGAAATTTGGATAACTTCTTGCAAGGGAAAAAATTCAACTCCGATGGGGCAGTCCAAATCGCCTTCAAAGATTTTATTGATTCCCGTCCGACTGGTTTTTTTAGTAAAGGGATCAATGAACTACCTATAAGATGGCAAAAGTGCATAGAAAATAATGGTTCATACTTTGATTAATTAAATATATTATATTAAAAAATATTCGACTTTTTGTTCCTCCCATACAAAACGCCAATTTCATATGTAAGGACCTAATATTAAAGAAGCACATACGTATTTAATCTTTATCTATCTGTCAGCCGGTAACACCCACTGCTGAGTATAGGCCTATTCTTTATCTCGCCACCCCTGACGGTCTTGTGCCAGGCGGATCCATTGATTACTTATAGCCCCCACAATGTCGTCTGACCATCGAGCAGGTTGTCTGCCTCAAGGCCGCCGCATATCTCTAGGCCACCATTCGGTGTCTGCTTTGGTCCATCGGAGATCATTATATCGTATTGTATCGTCATATATCGTATTTAATACTAGCTACAATTTTCCTATACAGTTCCTCTGCATGCGGAACATCAAAGTGTTCCTGAGGACATGCCATGAGGAGTTTGAGCTGCGGGAGATAGATCTGTTTGACCCATCCATGCTCTTCGACCTATCCAACTTCCACCGAGTGCTCTGCACACTCGCCAAGCTCAGCCAGTGTCCAAAGGCATTGACACAAAAAGTCACGTAAGTGTGTAGAACTAATTATTTTTATCCAGTAAGCATACCTTAACAAAAAGGCGTAAATATTAACCAAATTTTTGTTAAGCTCGCCTCTTAATACCTAAGTTCTGTTATTTATTGATAATATAGTTGCAGGTCTAATAGTATGGTACTTTTATAATACAACATAAAGTACCTACCTACATCCAGCAGTGTTTAGGACAAGACAAATATGCCATTCACAAACTAGTTATCCTGTCAGTTTCCTTTTTTTTATTTGTATACCTAACTCGGAACACCAATAAATAAAAAAAGACGTGTGGCACTCGGGGACTGCCGCGGTAAAGCTATTGCAATGCCATCTAGAGGCGAGTTGCTGAACTAAAGAGACAAACGTCATATTTCAAAAAGTCATTAAAAGTTCTACTATTCATCGATAGATGGCAAAACTAAAAAGTATCACCGCTGTTCCGGTCGGAGTGGGGAGCGTAAGGTTTTTTCGTTACGGAATTTCTGGATTCGGTCCCCGCGCTCAAGGCCCGCGATAGAAGCTATGCAATAGCTTAATAAATAATGTTGGTCACACAGCATTATCTAGCTCCAAGCTAGGCAAAGTTTATTATGGTTACTATAAAGAAAGAAAGAAGAAGAAAGCAACTTTTCCTTATTTGAAATCTTAATCACTTTTTCCTTCCACACAGACAATAGTATGTAAGACCAGTTAGACTAAGTTATCCTAAGATTGTATTAGTTGATAAGCGACAAACTTGCTAGTGGTTTCTTTTTCACTTCTTCTGCTAGTGGACAAAAAATTGAAGTGAATCAGAGTCAATTGCACCTTATTTCTTGTTTGACAGTAATAACTATTTATCAAGCTGTTTATATGGTAAAAATTTGACTTGTCTAAGTACTTATTTTGTAAGTCTAAAGAAATAAACGATTTGACTTTGACTTTGACTTCAACAGGAGCAATTTTAAATACACCTTGGATCTCAATTTCAATAAACCAGTACCTTAAAATCACCTCAGAAAATGTTGATTTTATTAACCTTTAAATTAAAGTTTTCTTCTAAGAACTGTAAATGTCAGCATCCTCTGCCAATAGACAACCTTTGACATTCAATACTGGAAGCAGATGGAAATAGATCCATTAAACTTTATTACATCAATTCTACGAGCTGAGTTCCCTTCAGTTCTTATTGATTGAGTGTTGATGTTATAAAGATAACCCTGGACTGAGAGTTAATTTCAATACTATTGGAACTAATTTAACAAACAAAACGTAACAACTTTTACTTTTTACTAAATTGTGCGATTAACTAATCGAAATTTTCGTAATACGATAGGTGCTATTTATTTACCGCAGTTCCTTTTCCTAAATTTAGCTATTTTCGGTATACCTACGATAGGTCAAGTTTATTTACCGCCGACCTTAATATATGAGTTGAAACTGACCTCAAACTTTTCGAATATCCCCCCCACCCCAACCAAACAGGGTTGTTGCTGAAATAAATGTACACTTTCAGGCCATTCTCCGCGCAAAGAACACTGTCTGAGGAGGATATTTACAAAGATCTGCAATCCGTGTAAGTACTTATACTAAGCTCTCTTCAATTTATAATTTAGTTTTAAGGATCTCAGTGAAGTTTATCAGATAATTTAGGATAGGAATTACCAACCAAATTTTAAATACACAAGAATCGTCCTAAAATTATACTTGCGTTAATATCAAAATATCCACCACCTAAGCCTAAATAAAACTTCCACGTTGTAGTAGCGCGAACGCATCACTCGAAATGGTGCAGTACAACCAAAGTCCTTCGCATCAGCCCCCTGCGGACTCCCCCTGGGTCCAATTCACGATCCCGAGCGCCGCCTGCGAGGAGCGCGTAGAGGAGATATACGAGGACCTCTGCTACGTCAAGTTTACCTCAGCCATGCCGGAGGTGGCAACCCTATTCTATAAACGCTTGGTACACGATAATGCTTGATATTAAGTACACGCTTTTAGGGTTTTTATTTTGTAGTACTCGCTTGGTATACTGTGGATATTGCACGGTGCTTTGGGGATTCGGGGTACGCTCGCTCAGTGATGGCGGCGGGTCAGGAGCCAAGGTTAGGCCATGATTTTTTAATTAACTCCATAATTCACGAACCCTGAGTTGTGATGTGATTCTGGCCTGGCTTTGGATAAATTAAATTCAAGTACTCTTAGTTACTTTAAATTGTTGTTATTGTTTAAATAACTAATTTGTTAGACGATTAACGATTTGTTGGTAGAGCGGTGCGGTAAACTATAGATTTTAAAATCGAATTGTCAATTTCTTAATGTTTTAAAGATAAAACAGCATAATTACAAATTAAAAATTAATAGATCAATTTTACATTGCTCATGCAGACGCGTGTCAAGTTCATTGTAGGTAGTTTAGATTGGTAGCAAAGCCTTATGTATGAGGAAGTAGCTTTTTTAAAAAATATCCGTTGTATTAAAATAGACGGTTACGGTAGAAATAATAATTACGTAATGCGTTAAGTACCTATATTTTATTGAATATTAACTGCAGTCAATTTATTGTTTAGTTACAAATCGAAATGTTGTTGTGGCCTAACATGTGAGTACTTTAATAATTAAATTGCGTTTTCGTGTTGAAATATACTAAAAGAAATATAAACTAAAAGTTTCGTTACAAAACCATTGCATGTAAATATTTTATAGTCATGTAGCACGTTCGTAAAGAAATCGTAGTAAAGTCCTTCGATCTGCGATGGCCTTGTATAAAATCAATATCACATGATAGATTATAAATGAAGAGTTCTGAGATTCTACGAACCTATCACCCTTTAAAAGTACCTTTAGATAATACATATCTATTTTATACTTAATGTATTCTACCCACGACAGTAAAAACAACGTAAATCCATTCTTCCATAAAGATCATGTTTTTGTTGGGGCGTCGTGTGGATGTTAGAGCCAGGCAGGAAAAACAGTAACTAAATTGAACGAATACGCATTAAATTTGATATACGAATTAAATTTAAATTTTGACATACGAATTAAATTTGAAGGTTCTAAAGCCCGATTTCCACCGTGAGCGGAGCGGACCTATTAAGGACTCCGTTCAAGTCCGTTCAACTAGCAAGAGTGAACAAAATATATTATTTAAACCAACCACAACCAAATAGTGAAACGGATAGAACTGAGCAAGGAGCAGCGTTTAGATGAGGCTCTGTTCCCTCGTCCCTCTTTGTTGGTGGAAATGTAAACCTATTTTATTTAAAAGGAGTCCGTTCCGCCTACCATTTCCCGCTCATTACCCTTTCGCGGCGGAAACCAGGCTTTATCGTGATTGATGTTATTTAGAGTCTGTTCTATAGTTGGTAGTCAAACGCTTGAGCATCTATCTATATAAAATAAGTATATAGGGTGGGGCAAATTTTTGGCCCCTTCAGGGTAGCTACCGTTTCTTTTGTAGTTAGAAGGTTTTGTTCTTAGGAACCTTCTGTTTTATTTTGAAGAAAAATATAGTGGCATTTTTAGTTTTTTGAAAAAATTTACGTGTCGCCCAAAAAATTACATTTGTCAAAAAAAAACAAGTTGGTCTTAATCGACTCCATTTCTAACCAAGAACACTTTCCCCAAAGTAACATACCAAATCAAATCGTAAGTTTTGGCAATAATTAAAAAAAACAATTCCCATACATTTTAAAAAACGAGTAAGTGAAATCAACAATGTCATTCATTCAATGGTTCTTAATTTAAACTCGTATGTAACTACTTTTTTATGTTGGTAGGCTAATTTTGAAGGCATATCAGGAATTACATTTTTACTTATTTTTTATGTATGTAAATAACTTGATTTTTAATACAAAAAATTATTCCTGATATGCCTTCAAAATTAGCCTACCAACTTCCCCAGAGAAAAAAAGAATCATGAAAATCGGACCTCCCTGTCCAAAGTTCTAAGAGAACAAACATTAAAAAAGTACAGACGAATTGAGAACCTCCTCCTTTTTTGAAGACGGTTAAAAAGTAGAGGCACCCTGCCACTAATAGGTTCCTTTTAATTAGGTAATCAGAACAAATAACTCTATATATCTATATCTTTCATCCAAGCTTCGGACAGTTGTGAATGGAAGTTCCTGTGATGTAGTCACTAAGCTGTTGAATGCAAAACATTCCCCTTTCAATTGAAATCAATTCACGGCGCATCGACACTAACCGCTTGAATGGAGGCTTGAAGACACATCTCTTCATTTGCATAGCGACACGGCTGTGACGTCATCTGAATAATGTCCAGGACTAGAGCCCTTAAGGCTCTTTCTCAATGGGACGATGGCGATGTCGCTGCCAATGTATCCACACTATTTTATGGCGTCTGCCATGCAAGCGTATGCTGCATGCGCTGATTTCCGATTGGTAATTCGGCCTCTAGTGCGACCATAGTCTTTGGGATGTGTTTACATTGAAGCGGAGTAGAGAGGGGCGGACTTTGAATAGGATATATGCATGGACTTTTTAAATATTTTAAACGATTATTTAGGTTAATATATAAACGAAAAAAAAATATAACAGCTAATAAAAATTTAATTATTATGTTAAAAAACAAAAAGTAAAACTACACTCAGTTTCGGGTGATAAAAACGCTTCCATGTGTACTTTCAATGATTAAATTTCACAATAAAAACATCATAAAGTACAAAAATAAATATACAGATATATTTCTATATCAATAGAGAATACGTAAAAAAAAATATTAGCCTTTTTTGAAGTCACATTGAAGTCCCTATTAGCCAATTTATTTAATAAATTTAGAATAGAATAGAATTTCGTTTATTTCGACACACATATATATAGGTACAAAAAAAAAATGCTATTGATGCATACTAGATTTCAAGCACCTCGTGATAGGCCAATGCCCGTTCAGCTCCGCGTCAGTGGAAACGCACCCTTATAGATTTGCATCAGTCTTACAATCAATCTTAAATCAAAGATTAACATTAATATGGTAGTTTTTTTTTTTACCTTAACTTTTATTCTCCGCTCGAGTAGAGAAAGATACGGGCGCTTCGTCAAAGATGTCCGGAATTTGATTTGTACCTATATCAACGAAAAGTTTTAAAGAAACCTATGTCATTTCAATAGAACGTTGATCTTCCCTACATCATGCCTGCTGTCTAGGACGCAACATCCATCCATGGATAAAGAAATATGTTGTTGCATTTTATTGTACGGATTGCATTATTGTACAAACAGTTTTACAATGAAATATGTACTGATTCTGAGTATTTAATTCAAAGAAAATAAAGGGGTATTTATATAAATAACGGGTAATTATTCACTAGTGCTCGTTATCATCGCGTGCGTGGGCGTGATAGTACACGAGACTTCTATGACACCCACGTAAAGACGTCGCGACCTTTTCAGCGTGTTTCAGGAATTCAGGCAATGGCGTGAACATGAATTGACGCCGGCGTTGAACGATGATATATTATTTAGAATCTTACAGGCTCAGCTCTCGTCCTCCCGAGGATACAATCAATCTCATTGCCCTTATTGTAAAAAGCTTTTTACACTTTGGCCTTTTGTTACCATAATTAACGCGGTTGAAACGTGGGGGAAATAATAATAAAAGTTACGCGATAAATACCCCATAAAATTCATTTATAAAATAATTATAAAATATAAATCGTTTATTGATCATAGAGATATTTAACAC
The DNA here is from genome assembly GCA_955876795.1 of Eupithecia tripunctaria. NCBI lineage: Eukaryota > Metazoa > Arthropoda > Insecta > Lepidoptera > Geometridae > Eupithecia > Eupithecia tripunctaria. Next base: position 1,808,651 of record OY041600.1, read on the forward strand.
GACAGAATTCGTTAGCCTAAACCGTTACACGCTAGAACTCTATAAAATAGAACAGCAGAAAATTAAATATAATAATAAAAAATATATTCATATAAAAATTTACACCAAATAACAATATTATTAACACGAAACGTTAAGTCGCTTAGATCGTGAAAAGTAACAGACAAAGAGATAGATATTTGATAATTTTTTATACATAATTATTAATGACAATATTTGCAATTAATTGTGTACCTACAATTTTTGTACTAAGGGACTCGGGGGGTTTGATGGGCATTAGATTATTCGTAAATCAGAATTCTAGCAATCAGCTCTAGTAGGTGTGGACGACCGCATTGCAGCTGTCATGTGTTAAAAATGTTTCTACTTTAGTTTTCACATTTATTATGAAAGCTTTACTTGCCTATTTATTAACACCCTAAATCGTAGACAGATTTAGATTTAGACAATCTTTTTTACAGTAGTTATTAGAAATACACTGTAGGGCTGGTCACCAGTTCAATGCTTTCGAAAGAGCTATGCTGAGTCTCTCTGAAGGAGAGGATTCGTAACGAATACATCCGACAGAGAACCAAAGTTATCCACATAGCTCAAAGAATTATCAAGCTGAGCTGGCAGTGGGCCGGCCATATCTCGCGAAGAATTGACAAGCGCTGGGGTAAAAGTGTTCTTGAGTGGAGACCGCGACTCGGCAAATGTAGTGTAGGTTGCCCTCTCGCCAGATGAGATGACGATCTGCGAAAGACGACATGCAGATGCTGGTAGCGTCAAGCTAAAATTGCCGCATCCAGCGCTACGGTGCTCATTATGGGAGGCCTATACCTATCCAGCTGTGGACTATTATAGGCTGATGATAATGATGAATAGAAACACCCTAAAAAGAAGAAATAACTCGAAGATAGTATTATTTTATCTAGTTCTCAGAGCTATCTATGACGCAAAGTTCGCAAAACTCCTTGAATACAATTTCTCTTTTGTGAGAAACGATAATGTGATGTGATAAGAGCTCGTGTACGAAGAACCTCGTTATTTTATACTCACAGCCGAGCGTGGTCGTCTGAACGCAATTACCAACGCCTACAATAGCTCCGTATCATATTAAAGGCTGTTTATTGCGGTATTTAATTATTTCTATAATAGTTTTCTTAGATCATAAAACATAAAACTGAGGTACAAAAGCAGGGAGAATATATTAAAATACAATTATATAAGAAACTACCAATTAACTTATCGAACATTGTCAATTTTGAAAATTTTAAAACCTTATTCAAATAATTCTTTGAAAGCCATGCAATAGCATCAGTGAATTTATGAGTAGGTACTAACTAATTACAATCTCTTTCTCTAAATAATTTTTAATTTTATGATCTGAAATTAAATGAACGATGCACGGCCTTCAAGCCACACCTCCTTGCCCGGCGGAGTGGGGAGCGTGAGGTTTTTTCGTTACGGAATTTCTGGATTCGGTCCCCGCGCTCAAGGCCCGCGATAGAAGCTATGCAATATTTTTATTCCGTATCAGATTTTGAATAAAAGTAATAATAGTTAATTTAAACAAATGTCATGCAAATTTTAATTGTTGAGTATATGTCCGGTGGATTATTTTCATATTATGTCATGCGATGTCAGTTTTTTATTGATATGGACCACTTTCGGCGGTGTACGCCTCCTCCAAGGATCTCCAGTGGTTTCGGTCTCTGGCTTTCCGTGACCACATTTTTCCCGCTACTTGTATGATGTCGTCGTTCCATCTTTTAAAAGGTCTCCCTTTTTTCCTTTTTTGTTCACGTGGTGCCCAGTTTGTGACTATGTATTACCATCTGTTTGGTTTTAGTCCCTGAATGTGTCCTGCCCATTTCCACTCCGAGTCCGTTATCAAATAAAAATACATTTGTCTCTTTCCCCTATTTATTTTCGAGTATTTTTACTCCCAAGAAAATGTTTTTTGTTCATCCTTCTTCGAGTCGCCACGCCATCTCATCCTGGATCTTCCTAATCACCTCCTAGCGTTTCGATTGTCTTCTCTGATTGCGTCATTGCAATATAATCATCACACTAATATTATAAAGGCGAAAGTTTGTATGGATGTATGGATGGATGTTTGTTACTTCTTCACGCCAAAACTATTGGACGGATCTGGCTAAAATTTTGTATACAGGTAATTCTAATTTTGGAATAAGACATAGGCTACTTTTTATCCCATAAATCTGTTCCCGTGGGATGAAAATCACCTTTTGTTTCCATAGGAACAACGCGTGCGAAGTTGCGGGGCGCAGCTAGTATATATATAGGTCAACAGTGAAAAATACTGGTAACCGTGTACAGTCCCCCTTTGTATTAAACTTGATAGCTCAAGCCATTTCTGAGAAGACGTACAAACGGTCAGAGGTCGAAGTGAAGATATATGATGTATTCTATTCTGAGTGATAATTGAGCTTCGGGTAGAATACTCGTGTTACAGGTAATCGCGTAAGATTATTTAGCACCCAAGGGCCGTATTATGTAATTATGCTCAGTCGTCGACCTATGCTTGAGTGATGCTTATGCATAGTTTTTAGTAACTAATTTTAAAACAATGCTTGGGAACTGATGTCAAAGTCTACACTCACTCATATTACCCTCAAGTAACGATGACTTCTTACCACGTTATTAGGTATTATGGAACGGTTACCAAGCATCACTTGAGTAATTGCCTATTTCAGAACGATTTCTCTAGTGATTCTTTGAACTTATCTTTACTCAAGTGAGGTCTGGATCACGTTGCGTACGGTACGTTACGTACAGTTGCGTTTCGTTTCACAAAAACCATCAAATCAACAAAAATACATTGCGATAGTCATGTTTTTAAGGTAAAGGACGTTTTTCGCCTAGATAAATGTGTAGACCAGAGACAGAAGCCTACTCACTCAAGTAGAGATTTTGATAGTGCAACTAGCTAAGTAGCGTCAGAGTTACTTTCTAATTCTAATTCTAAGTGGGGGAACTAAGATCTGCACGGACGTCTCGCATAGGAGTGTATTGTGCATTATCCCCCTGCCTAAGCAGGCCCTAACCAGCCCAGCTCCTTGAAGTATCGGAGCAGGACTTTAGGTGACTGACAGCTTCGTTTCAGCTTTCCTGTGGGTGTGGATGGGGTTGATTCCTCAATGAGGCGCTTCAGCCCTGTTTTGTGTCTGGCCTCCTCTGTGGCCGTGCAGTTTACCACGACGTGTTCCACAGTCTCTTCTTCTTGAAAGCAGCCACGACATAGGCTGCTGTCTGTGGCTCCGGTCTTGAAAAGATGATGGTTCAATTCACAATGGCCTGTGATGATGCCCACCATCGTTCTGAGGTCCTCCCTGCTCATCTTGAGCATCGTGTTGGTGGTTTTCCTGTCTTTGGAAGGGAATATTGATTTAGTATGCTTGCAGTCTATCCGACGCTCCCATAGCTTTTGGTGTTCTTTTTCAGAGTTAAGTTTTAGTCTGTTTTTGACTTCCGCTGTGGGCGGGTTCGAGAGACTTACATCTTGTTGTGTTGGAGTTAGTTTCGTTCCTTCCTTAGCTAGTCTGTCCGCATTAATGTTGCCTGGGCAGGATCTACTCTCTGTCCATTCTATGCAGACCTTACTGTGTTGAGAGAGATCTTGTAGACTTTTATGGCATTCTACAATTGCTTTTGATCTTGTGTCTGTCCGTTTGAGTGCGTTTATTAGTGCAGCGCTGTCTGTTTTGAAGACCAGCTGCATCTGTCTGGCTATATCTCTGTTGGTCGTTTCCAGAAGCATGTCGTCTGCCGCTAGTTTGAGTCCCATTGTTTCCGCCTGGAAGGCTGTCGTGGCCGGGTTTAGTGGTTGGGCTTTTGAGAGTCCAGTTTCAGGACAGGAATAGCCGCATCCAGCTCCTGTTCTGTTCTTGGCCCCATCAGTGTATATGTGATATGTGGTAACGTCATGTGCGGTGATAGCTGATGCGTTCTCTTCATGTGTTATTTCATAGTTCTTACCAGTTAAGTAGGTAGTCGCTATTCTGTCAGTGCCATTCGCCGCTTCTGTAAATGCAGCAATTGCTTTGTCTAGTATTCTACTATGGTTTGTGAGGCCTGTCTCGCCTTTCCACTGGTTCGTTGATTTTATTCTCAGAGACGCCGCCATCGCTTCTTGCTGAATGTGAACATGCAAGGGCGTTAGTCCTAGAATGATGTCCAGTGCTGCGGATGGGGTTGATTTCCTACATCCGCAAATAAGTGTGCAGGCCAGTCTTTGCACTTGCTGCAGTTTGTTAATGGTGGTGACTAAGTTTGTTCTGGGCCACCATACTATTGCACCGTAGGTTAGCACTGGGCGGACCATGACTGTGTACAGCCATAGACACAGCTTTGGCTTGAGGCCCCAGTCCTTGCCTACCGCACGAGTGCATTGCCATAGGACGTTTGTGGCTTTTGTTGTGATATGGTCTAGATGTTTGCCCCATAGTAGTTTGCTGTCTAGCCATATGCCGAGGTATTTAACCTCCTTGCTTAGTGTCAATGTTGTACCTAGCAGTGAGGGTAGTTCTAGTCTTGGAAGTTTGGTTTTGCGAGTAAAGAGTACTAGTTCTGTTTTGTTCGGGTTTACTGACAGACTGTGTTTAGTGCACCATGTTTCCACAATCCGTAGTGCCCTCTGCATCTTCTCACAAAGAGTCGTTTCGAAGAGCCCCGATATCATGATTGCCAGGTCATCGGCATATGCGATACTAAGAATACCATCCTTGTTCAGTGTGTGCAGAAGTTCGTTCGCGACCATTACCCACAGGAGCGGTGAAAGGACCCCGCCCTGCGGACAGCCCCGTGTCACCCTGCATTGGGCTGCCTGCCCCAGGGATTCTGGACCCTCGATTTTAGTTGCTCTGCTGGATAGCATTTCAGTTATCCACTGATTTAGGTTCTCATCAACTCCTTGTTTTCGCAGAGCATTCTCTATTGATGGGAACGTTGTTTTGTCAAAAGCACCTTCTATGTCTATGAAGGTGACTAGGCAAGATTGCTTACTTTCAAGCGCGCTTTCAATCTTGTGAACTACTTGGTGCAGGGCTGTTTCAGTAGATTTACCTGACTGATAGGCGTGCTGGTTTTTGTTAACTGGGTTTCTGAGTAGCGGCCCACTTCTGATGTACTTGTCGCATAGTCTTTCTAGTGTCTTCAGTAGAAACGAGCTTAGGCTTATTGGTCTGAATGACTTTGGCTGGGTGTAATCTGTTTTGCCAGGTTTCGGTAGGAAGATTACTTTAACTTCCCTCCATGCCCGAGGGATGTATTTCCATGCTATACAGCTTCTGAATATGGAGGCTAACGTTGATGTTATTCTTGTTAGATTCCACTGAAGAAGTGCGGGGAAGACACCGTCGGGGCCAGCGGCTTTGTACGGTTTCAAAGTCAAAGTCAAAGTCAAATCGTTTATTTCTTTAGACTTACAAAATAAGTACTTAGACAAGTCAAATTTTTACTATATAAACAGCTTGATAAATAGTTATTACTATCAACAAGAAATAAGGTGCAATTGACTTTAATTCACTTCAATTTTTTGTCCATTTCAATTTTTTAAAACTCCTCACCGCCCAGTCCAGCGCTTCTTCTGTAACTATCTGGTTTGCAAGTTCCCAGTCGTTGTTTTGGGGTTGGTGATGGTTTTGTGCTTCCCATTCCGTGTTTTCCTCTATTTTGCAGTCCGGAAAATGTGTTTTCAACAGTAATTCGAGCTGTTCCTGTTCGTTTTTTGTATAGGATCCATCTGGCTTTTTTAATGAGCCGAGCTTAGTGGACGTATCCTTGGATAGAATCTTATTGAGGCGAGCTGTTTCACTCTGGGTGGCTATGGAGTTGCTATAGCGTTTCCATGAGTTCTTACGGCTGCTCTGTATCTCTTGTTTATATTCTTGTCTAACTTTTCTGTAGTTAGACCAGTCTTGTTCATCTTTAGTGTTCATCGCTCTATTAAAGTGATGACGTGCTTTTTTTCTGAGTTTGGTTAGTTCTTTGTTCCACCATTTGTCTTTGCGATGAGCAATCTTATTGCTTTCGGTTATCAAGGGGTTCGCTTCTTCGTAACTGGTGGTTATGTGTGCCGTTAGTTCGGTCAGCGCGTGCTCAATATCCTCTCGGGTTAGCTGGGGCCCGGGATCAGGTCTCGCCAGGGCGTCTAGTTTACTGTTTAGGGCTTCCTTAAATACGCCGGTGTCAGTTCTTTTAGGATTCCTGTATGTGCGGGGAGGGATTTCTCCTGTCATCAGTTGAAATCTTATCCCCCTGTGGTCTGCGCACGATGCTTCCTGTGTCGCGACGTGCCAGTTTTGTATGTGTTCTGCGATGGCATTGGTAGCCATTGTTAGATCTATTATAGTCTGAGCCCAGGATGTTACGAACGTCGGTTCAGAGCCTCTGTTTAAAATATTAAGGTTGTATCGTAGTACAAAGTCCAGGATGTCCTTACCTCTATCGTTTGTATTCGGGGAACCCCATACTGTGCTGTGCGCGTTAGCGTCACAGCCCATTATGCATTCCATACCTTGAGTGTTGCAGTATTGGAGCAGTACCTCTAGTTCTTCAGGTGGTGCCTCCATGGTGCTATCTAGATATGCCGAGGCAATTAAAATGGTTCTGAGCTTACCTTCAAGTCCAGTTTCCAGCTGCACCACGGTGAGATCATCCGTGCATAGGTGCGTAACTAGTGAAGCCTTTATGTTTTTAGGTACGTAAATTAGCGTTCTTATCTTATTGTTAGCTGGTGGGGTAAATACAGTGCCCGGTAGGGACGTGAAACATACCCGTTTCCGGACGATGTAGGGTTCCTGGACCAGTGCAATGGTGTGTGGTTGCTCTTCTAGGGTTCTTCTTAGCGAGGCAAACCCTGTGACGCTGTGTTGGATGTTAGCTTGGACTACTGAGATTGTGTTAGTTCTGCCTAAGCTGGTGAGAGTGATCGGATCATCGTTTTTGTATTGAGAGATGCGATTATAGTTTGTGGATGTCCCAGATGTGGGATTGTGGGGAGTTTGTTTAGTTACCTTATTTTTGACAGACATTATAAGTCAGAAGAAAAAGAGAGGGTATAGGGGGAAGTAGATGGCTGCCAAGGCAGATCTACGGTTGTTGAGGTGGGATAGAACCCGCCGGGGTGGCCACTGACAGCTCCACGTCCATCTCTGGCGCCGGTGAGAGTAGGTTTAGGCCTGAAAGGCCTCCTAACTCGTCACCTACGTCATCCAGGAGCTTGTCTATGGCCTCCTCGGAGAGTTCCCTCTCACCTGTACCGGAGTCGACGTCATCGACCTTCATGGGGGCGCCACTCACGGCTTCGGACACACTTCCGCTGGTGCAGGGTGTTTCCGGGGCCGCCGGCGCCACAATGGGGGTCTTGACGTCGGACGCTTTGGGGGCTCTAATGGTTATATGTATGTTGGCCAGTCTATACTTCAGCTTGTGCTTTCTGGCCGCCAAAGCAGGGAGCTCCTCCATCGGGATCCCGAACACCATAACGTTATCGGTCATGGTTCCGTTCGGGGATCGTCTGTGGGCGAAGATCGGCCATCGGTCAATGCGCAGAGGGGGCAATCTGCGGTTGTTGCACCATGCGAGTAACTGACGGATGTACTCGGGGGGTTGGTCACAGTCTGGTACGAAGACCACGCCTTTGTGATACCTAGGCAGCTTGTGGTGAGGCACCAACACCAGTCCACTAGTTCCAGGCCACAGAGGTGGCAGGCTAGCGACCGTGTCGGTGAGCCACCGCAAGCTGTAGTCGTCGGCGGCTATCGCACTTAGGCCGCCGTACGCCGGTTTTGGCATCGCTTCGAACCCCGGGGCTTCCTGGTCGAAACTAAAGAGGTCAGCATCACCTAGAGCCATGAAGCGCGCGTCAAGGTGGTGTCGGAGAAGAGTTGCGCGCTCCTCGTCGATATGGACACCGTTCCTCTCCATAATCACCACCTTAAGGTGGGAACTGGCGGACTCGGCATATGACGAGGAGCCCCCAACCCTGTCGTTGACAGCATCCGCAGCCCTTACGGCATCGTCGCTCTCTCGGCACTGCCTCTTCTCCGCTGCTGCAGAGGAAGGCGACACAAGTTCCGAGCTCCTCTGCCGTTTGGGCTGCCTGGTGCCGTCCGTGTTGGTGAAGTCCTCGGTGGGCGGGTGAGCCCCTTCCCGCGGGGAATCACGGTCCGGTCTAGAAGCTAATCGCGGGGCCGAAACCCAGCGTTCGCTCTGTCCGGTACCGTCACCCACGGTCGGGGCTCCCTCCGCCCCTGAGTGTGTGTGTGTGGGCTGATCAGGTGCGACCAGGGTCTGACCGAGGTCCATTACCATGCTGACTGCCGGCGCTATGGTCGACAAGTCAGCAGGGTATACGTACCCCTCTACCCTTTGGGTCAGCACCTTGTGCATTAGGGCTGAGGCTTTCTCCCTCCGCTCTTTTCTCTGTCTGTGATTCCGTGGACCTACAGACTCCTTACCTACTGTCGCGGTGCTCGGTTGCGCTGAAGGCGCCACCGTAGCCCCGCGACCTACTCTACCGTCCAACACAGCGTCGCCAGTGCTCGTCGCCGTGCCTCCCTGTGCCTTCGCCTTTGCCACCTTCGCCGCCCGTCTCTTCCTCTGCCACCTTGACAGCTTGGCTTGCACTGGTCCAGTTGAGCCTGTCGTCTGGGATGAGGAGGTGCCAGGGGTGGCCGCATCCACGTCGTTGTTGGCCCCAGTAGCAGCTGCGACAGGCGGGGCCTGGGGTCCCGCCCCGCCTCCGCCTTCGGTAGCCAACTTAACACCCGTGGGCCCGGAACCCATCGGGCGCCGGGTGCTGGCCGGGTCGCATGGCATCTTATTTTCATGGTCTTGCATCATCATGGGTTTTTTGTTCAGTTTAGCTGTGAACGAAGCTGTTAGTGGCTGTGGGTTGCCCCACAGCGACGGCAGAGGGGGGAAGAGGGTGTGCGAAACAAATCGCACTCCCTCCCTCCCCCCTCCCCCAGTGATGATGATGAGGTGAATGTTTCTACGCCCTACAAGTGTAAGGCCTAGAAACATCCACCCCTGGCGCCCAGGATCACTCGGCATCTGCAGCGCTGTACGTCCCCCGAGTCGTGCCACCGCCCGGTCCTGCGCCTCCCCGACTCTTGCTAGCGCAGGAGCAAGGGAGGTCGCCGGACGCGGCGCAGGCTCCCGACGCGGGCGAAGTACTGTTGGCGGTCACAAAATAATGTGGCTGCAGAAGGTCCCAGGGGGGACGGCGTTGGACGTGGATCCGTGGACTGGCTAGAGTCTGCGCTGTAGTAAAGTGTCCCGCCATGTGACACCGCAGAGAGGTCTTTGAAAAGGGAGAAGGATGCCCGTCCCCATCATCCGTGGACGGGCACCCTCCCCGACCACACTCTAGCTTCCTCCCCCCCTTAGAGAGAGAGAGTTACTTTCTATAAAAGAGATTTACTTGAGCAAAGATTCAAAGCTTGAATAGAACTCACGTAATGACTGCATAAGTAAGGTTTGGGGAAGCTTTCTAATCTTTTCTAATACGGGCCTTATAGTCGGATGGCAAGTTGCAGGCTGCAAAGCTCTACTGCAGTCGATGACTGCCGTCGCCTACAGTCGACGGGTGCAGTTGCTTTGCAGTCGGCAAGTTGCTGTCCGTGTTTATAAGCCCTTAAACAGTATTGATTGATTTATTCCCGTTACTTCGACTTCAACTTCTTGTTCGTGGTTACTGCGTCTGGGTTGGCGCAATTTTGCCAGTGTCCGTCTCATGACAGCATTGCAAGCTTTTTGCGCAATAATTGGAAGTGCGCAATAAACTTTAATGTACATAATATCACACACTATCACACTAATATTATAAATGAGAAAGTTTGAATGGATAGATGGATGTTTGTTACCTCTTCACGCTAAAACTACTGTATGGATCGGACTGAAATTTTGCATACAGGTAATTCTAATCCTGGAATCAAACATAGGCTACGGCTGCTTTTTATCCCCTAAATCAATTATTCCATAGGAGCAACGCGTGCGAAGCCGCGGGGCGCAGCTAGTTTACAATAAAGAAAAGCATTCATTCCGAACAACAACAAAAAAAAACTCCACAAACTACAATTCACTTGGATTTAAAAGTCAATAGCATCCTCTATTCAGTCACACACAAGTGACACAAGGCACCTAACATCTCCTTAATGTTTCGTCGAATAGTTTCAGGTCTTATTAGAAAATTGTTACGTGGTGTAAAATACTGAGCTACCGAAACGTCACATTCGTACACAAGTTATCTATTAGGTCGTAAAATTTACAACTCACACACATCTAAGGTCTAAGTAATCGTCTTTTACGAGTCTATATTAACATTATTAGATCGTAGATATTTTTCATCTTTTAAAGTGTCACACCAAAATTGGTCTTCTTTAAAGATCCTCGACGTAAATAAAGCTTGAACAAAAATAAATCTAAAAGACAACCCCTCTGCATAAACAGCTGTGTACACAAAGACGTATAATGCTCATCATAAAATGCATTTCCATATTGTTCGCGTTCAAGACTCACGAGCTATGCAAATAATATTGCGGCAGTAACTTAATTAGATGATGCCATGCTTTTCCTTTTTCCTGTTGCATTAATTCATGGGCGATAATTTAACCCAGCGAAGATTGTTGTTTTACGAAAGAAGGGAACGATTCGTTTGGAGAACGCTTCCGGGTTATTGGTTCCGAGTAATAGCAGAGAGGAATTATTTATTACTTTCTCTGCCATCGACGCACATGTGACGGCTTCCACCAGGTGCATCAGCAGCGAATGCGTTAACACCTAGACTCAACAGTAAGCGTGCGATTCCGTTGGATTAGTGGGTGACAGAGCCTGAACCCATACAAAAGAAATTTAGTTTCTTAATCATTTTCATGCAAACGCTCACTTTATTCAAGCGACATAAAGTTTGTTTTGCAAGAAAACGATTCAGAATATTTGTTTTTTTTTTGTGTAGGCCCCCCCAGGTTCGATTCTTTGGCATTTTCAATTGAACTAGGTACCTATTCCGCGCGCGCAGTTTCCAGAAAATTTCTTAAAAATCTCTTCCATCCACTGCGATGATAATCTATGTTTGATAGACTTATATGTGAGGTAGAATGGATAGAATTTGCTAAATGATACCCACTGACAAATTAGAAATTTGCTTGGGGCGTCTGACAAATATGCAACTAGCAACATGCAGTCGTGTACCAAGCGAAACAATTGATTATATTGTTTTACCGGCTTTGATAATGCTACTAGCATGACTCATTATATGCTTCCGAGTGGTTTTAGGTGTGGACAGTTTCCTTAGAATTATCTTTATTATTAGCTAAATTTTTTTTTTGTTTCACTGTAATACTACGTTAACGAATAGTCCCATTTTTACAAATGTCAAAGATTACTACATCCTGTATATCGTTATCGTGCAGTAGTCTCGAGTTTCTATTGTGATTTGATTATTTAATGTATTATTTTGTAATTAGCTTAAAATGCACGATGAAAATTGTAGGTATTTTTCAAGGTTGAAAGATCAGAAAAATACCTACGTCATTTTTATGACATTTCCACGGACATTTCCGGGATGATTGACTATGTACTTTTTTGGATCATTAATCTTAATCGAATTCAATCTAGAATTTATTGATAATTACATTTTGAGAAGGGAAAGTGCATGTAGCTGTCATCTTAAAGTAAGCACCAGCTTTAGGAAAGAGGCACTGGGAAATAGTACAACATCCCACGCAACATTACCTCTCCACAGAAACTAGAAAGTTTAACTCGCACAATAATTGGGTCGGGCTCGAGAATCCACAATTAGTGTGAAATTTATAGTCTAACTAAACGAAACTCAATTAGCGAAGGATAATCCTGGTGCCCTTATCAGTAAAGTTGGTGCTGTTTGGAAATGTCGCTTGAGCCTTTTCACATCATCCTACACGACAGTCTATACGACAATCCGCTTCCGACAAGAACTAGTGACCCAGTTCATTGCCTTGGTTACGTTCTGTAAAACTCCACATGGAATGGACAATGCCTTTGTTCAATTCAACAAACTTCCACTGCATCGTTTTATCTGTTCCAGTAGGCTAGGTCGATTTCGCAAAACGTTTTGTAAGGGCTAGCCTACCTTTTCCAAATTCATCAAAATATTAAACCAGTCTTTTGTATTATCAGGTATGTAGAGGAGTCTGGTTGGTTATTATATCGCCTGGTTATTAAAGCAATACACGACACCTTACGGACCGCATAATGGACCAGTTTCGAGCCAAACGTTGTCCCAAATGTTTTAAACTAGGTAATTAACAAGTTAGGACCCTTTTGCCACTTTCATTAAGCCTTATCTCACTGCAAATTGCAATCGTGTCTAGAACCGCATTCGCCCTGAAGATGTCCCTCGTTAAGGGATGAAACGTTGGTGTTCTTCCAACAAAAACAAGGTTCGTAGTTAACCCACTTACACTCATAATGAATTCGTGTTGATCTTCACTAGCGTCACCTAGTCATTTCGGCTACACTGTATGAGGTGACATAAAATAACTAAAAAACCGTTTAGGAGCATCATTAACCCCTACATGACTTACGTACTCAATCTTAGCGGTAAACGTAAGTAGGATTGCAAGTAATTCACGCCATTGACAAAGTAAATGTGAATATTAGAATGCGAACTGGTCACGCTTACTTATTCTGTCCACATGACTTAATGTGCAAGAACAGAACCATGGCGAGGTCTAGAAAACTAACACATGCCATGGGACCAGCGGTATACAACCGACTGCCTGAAACGATAAGGGAGGCTCCTAGTCTCAACACGTTCAAAGCCAAACTACAACGCTGGCATTCTACACCTTCGATGAGCTCACAAAGTGACAAAGTAAGGGACCTGAAAATGTGATTACTTAATACAATTTCAAACTTACCTAATTTATAACTCCCTAATAATTGACCTGTAATGTAGGTACTTTCCACTATAAAATAAATGAACAGAACTGAACAGAAGCTCTTGGTAGCTGGTGGGAACTGAGACACAGCAGTGAACTGGGTTAAGGTTATGTCATGTCGTACTTCTGTCGTGTATGGATAACGTAAAGAGGATCGTAACGTGTGGGTCGGCGCAGCGGTGTGGCGGTCCCGCCTCGGAACTCCGACTCGGAGTATGCCAGCTACTGCGCGCGGCTGCATGACGAAGAGATCTACCACGACCTGTGTGCCGTGAAGGCGAGCGCCAGGGACCCGCCGCTCCCGGCGCCCAACCGCACCACTGACCGCTCGGTTTGTTGCTTTTTGTTATTTTCTTTTGAGTGGTAGGAGAGGTAATGTCCGATCCAATGTTCGCTTTATTGCACGTGGTACAGTTTTTGTCGTGATAGCCGTTCCTTTCCAATATAACGCGGGACTTCTACCAGCATCTTAGTTTGAGCTGTCTCGCCAGCTTCCAGATACTCAGTTGGCGGAGATCGGCTTTTACTTCGGGGTTCGTTAATCCTATATTCAGTGTTCTCACTTAAAGATACTTGAGTTGTCGTCGATCACTTCATATCTATGCAAGAAAAAAATCAACGTGTTGCGTTAAAATGTCAAGAATTTTTAAATATTTTCTTTTGATCCCGCCGACTACACCAGTTTTATTCTATTTGACAATCTCAAATGTCGTATTTCAAATCTGGTAATACTAGAGTAAAATAGTAGCCATATGAAGTTATTACATCATTTACGAGGAGCGTTCAGTGTTTCCATTAACCTATATGTATTCAATCGCGATTTCGTCACCAGACTCGTAGCTATAGCTACTGTAGCTACTAAATGCGATCCATAAACGCATTTATAACCTAGTTGTAGTCACCGTCAACGTTATTATTAATCGTAAATGTTATCTACGGGTCTCCAGACAGCAATAAGGTGAAGCTATTCATTTTATATCAGCCCTAATTTCGAGTAAAGTAAGGGTTGAATATTAGGCAGACAACTTCTGAACACTCAAGGTCGCAATCCCTCGACCCTTATAATAAATTCATTGAGGAAATTTCTTCACCTAAATGGAACGTTTGCTCCGCCGAGTTTGACCTACTTCTAGAACATTAGAGCCATTAGTGACAGATAAATAAACCCTCATTAGTCCCTTGTGAATGAAAACCGACCTCTCTTCTTACCGAGAGGTAATTGTGCCTAAGTAACTCGCATTACAGAACTTCTCGCGTAATTCTACAATTACGAGAAATACAATTCCAAGTAGTTCCATGGCCGACTTATCCGACTACAGCGATGCAAGTAAAAGTTGTGCCGTTCCGGACATTGGGTGAATTATTCATGGACTTATTATTTCTCGGATCACGACTGTATCTTTTTCACCGGTAGTCATTTTTGCCGTCACACTTTTTACTATTTTTTTGCGTAGATTAATGGCGTAGAATGGTCATTGGCTTTGCGTTTGCCTGCGCTTATTAATTCACTTTTTTGTTGGCATTCTTTTACTATTTTCTCTGTACGATATTTCAGCTAGCGGCGTCGACGCACAGTTTTGAGAAGAGGGATTATGTTATACGAGAGCTGGTTGATACTGAATGCAATTACGTGGATGTCCTGAGCAAAATTATCAAGTTCTTCCTGAAGCCGCTCATACCGTTTCTAAAACAGAGCGATCTTTATGTCATCTTCTTTGGAATAAAGGTAAGTTTCCTTCAACTTTCATGACATTTGACCTTCATCACACAAGTTACTTACACAACCCGTACAAATTAAACAACCAAAGCAAGTCAAATTGGATTACATAACTCACCGCAAACGATCCAAACGTATTTAGTTACAGAGCAACACTACAATTACGTGTCGTTCGTCATAAACATAACAAGCGGCTCCATGGGTACTTGTATTAGACATGGTTGAACTTTAGTTACGGATTTCATTGTCTATTTTTGACCAAAGAATAATTTAGTAATGCACGGTGGCTCTGACATTGAAGACACTGTTTTTATTTTCAAAATATTCGCGCGCAATGTAAGTTAGATATTTGGAAAGAAAATACTAAACAAATAAAAAAATTGTTATAACATAATGTCCAAAGGTGTCAAGTTTCTGAGTCATTCGCAGATGAAAATATGTACCTATATAATATTATATATAATATTTCAGAAAATTGCGCTTGGGGACATAATGTTATGGGCTCTATCTTTTTGAAAAACAAATCCGATGGTAGTGTAGCCGATTTAAAGCCAAAATTGTAAAACTCCTTTGTTTTAAACCAGTCGATCAAGTCCCGAGACTAAATACAACCTGATCGTACAACGCGCCGCAAATTGCCGGATCTACTGCAAATTAGAGAATGCCACATGCCGTCCGTATCTTCCTCACTCATGGCTATAACTTAATCAAGGTTCCGCAGCGAAGCGCTACGACACTTTAATCAAATTACATGTCACGTCTGAACTATGATGTTTTCCAACGAACTTCTGTGTGGGCTCAAAACAAATTACGAACCTATCAGATTTAGATCCATCAACTTGGGCTCTCTGAATTTTGAATAAGCTTATTCCTATACTCAAATGTACAAATATATCTCCGCTTATTAGATCACGATTGATTCGTAAATTACGTTTTCTACGTATTTTACGTATCACGTAGAGTACCTACGTAATTTCGGAATCAGCCGTGACCTTAATAAATATTCGGATGTTTTCCCGGAATCTAATCAATGCTTTTTCTTTTACGCAATTTGTTTAAACTCAGCATCGTTGGTAAACACTAAACACTGAAATCGGAATGTTCGTTGAAGCACGCGATGAAAATAGTAGGTTTAACGGATGTGGATTAAATCTGGGCAAATATTTGAAGTTTGTTTGCGTTTGGGGATTCGAAGCGCGGGTAAAGTCGGTCGATTGTCGAGCGGAGTGAGAATATAGTTTTTGTCATTAATTTATTAAAAACGAAGATGAGGTACTGGTTGCTCGAAAGTGGCAACCTCAAATTGTGTAAAATTGTGTTCTCCCACATCAGTCACCGTCTGACCGGCGGCACGGGCGGTCATGATTCGCGTGAAATATTGTTGTCTCAGTCTCACTTCGGTCCTAGATACGTCTTTCCGTCCTTGTTCTGCTTTGTATTGCACAGGACTGGAAATATAACTGTTAGCGTATGTGTTTGCGTGTAGTTGTAATACATGCCAATTTTTGAGTAAGCGCTGGGAGAACGTAACCTATCTTCCCTTTTTAAATCAATGGTTTTTGTGCATACTGCTAGAAATTTTAAAATAGTCCTAAGGGCGGGTGAAACGGACTGCACGCACATTTCAAATACACGGACGGCAATTTTTCCGTGGACTGGCAGTCGGCTGCAATCGCCTACAGTTGAGTCCGTATATTTGAGACGTGCATTCCATGTAAACGAACCCTAAGATAACGTAGCATACGTTCAAAGTCAAAAATGAATTCACTGATAATGAATTGGAAACAAACCCTACGTGTAAGTCAAGCCCCACCTAGCACCAGATACGAGAATAATTATCTTTATATCTGATTTTGTTTGTCAGAATTTAGTTGAGGAAGAAGTTAATTTCATACATGTCATATCCATTCTACATTCATTGAAAGATAACGCTCTTATAAAGGTCTTAGCAAAAATCAGGGTGTTCTTCCAGATAATACTTCAGAAATACAGAAATACATTTCATTATGATCCGTTTGCCGGCATTAGGCGTGAAAGGGTAACAGACAGACAGAGTTACTTTCGAATTTATAAATTAGTACAAGTTTGTCAAACTACGACATTTTCATCATCTGTGAAAATCTAAACTGTCTAATTATCACGGTTCATGAGATACAGCCTGATGACAGACTAACAGCGGTGTCTTAGTAATAGGGTTCCGTTTTACCCTTTGGGTACGGAACCCTAAGAATCAGGATGTTTATAATTTACTTTTTACCAGGAACTACACGAAATCCACTCCGGCCTCCTTCGCCAGCTAAAGCTAGCGACAGAAGCGTGCGTGCCTGGCAACGGCACGCCTCGGCTGGCTGATGTGTTCTTGGTGTGGAGAGAGAGGCTGCTGCTCTACGGCGACTACTGCTCCAACCTCACGCACGCACAGGAGACGCTCAAGACCTTGGACGCCAGGGATTCCACATTTAACAAGCAGTTACAGGTGAGAACATAGGGTTGGGTTAGTGTTTCCAACGGCACGCCCCGATTCTAGACCGGGAAAACAAATAAGTCTGAAACCCTAGCATGCCCAAGATTCGAACTAGAATTGCCCGAGATTTAAACTAACGTCTTGCTCCCTCTGTCGCTTTTCATCTTTGCGGTAACGTAATAAATCGACCTACACTTTGAGACCGAATGCCAAATAAAGATGTTTTTAGTAAGTTTTTTCGATGTTGGTTTTCAGATCCGATTTTAGTCCTTACAATTTGAACATCAAAGTTCAATTTGCTATAAAATACGCTTACTCCGGTTATGTTGGATGCGACATGATGAAGACAGGGCGCTATGGCGCTCATATGGGGAGGCCTAAGTCCAGCTGTTGACTAACATAGGCTAATAATGATAAAGATGATTTCGACCCCGGTTTTACTTGATTGTTTCTTTGGTTGAGTCTATCCAAAACTTTCTTTACAGAAATGTCAAAAAGAACACAGCGATGGCAGAATCCAGTTGCGGGATATACTATCAGTGCCCATGCAAAGAGTGCTCAAATACCACCTCCTATTGGACAAGCTCGTTCATGAAACACAGCCGGTGAGATTCAACTTTATTCATGTTCTCATAAAGCTTCATTTACTTTGAACCTACGTTGGCAAAGAGAGGAAAGTAAATTGGAACTTACGCTATCCTAATAAGCACAGCTTAGATCAGAGCTAGTAGATAGATTGAAAGTTTTGCTAATAGTAATAAATAAGTAAGGTTTTAGAATCAAGAAAACTTCAGAAAGTTAATAATTAAGGAAAGGAAATTGAATCTAACAATAGTAACAATAAAGCCCTATCTCCTTTGACCCTAGCTAAGATCAGAATCAGTAGGTTACTTGAAACGTGGGTGTAGTAAGTAGGGTTCATTAGTAATAGGTGTTGTTCTAGAATCAAGAAGACTTCAGAAATCTTCAAGGAAATGAAATTAGACCTTACGCTATCATAATAATAAAGCTCCATCTGGGTTGCTTTAATTCAGCTAAGATCAGAGCTAGTAAGTAAATTGAAACGTAAACTCATAGTAATAAGTGTTGTTTTAGAATCATGAGGACTTCAGATCGTTGGAGCGAGCCAAGGAGGCGATGGTGGATGTCGCGCAGTACATCAATGAGGTGAAGCGAGATAGCGAAGTTTTGACGCTACTAGCCAAAGTACAAGTAAGTTCATACAGACTAAAGAACCTACTATTTTAGGTGCTATTTAAAACATCCATATAACATTTCAACATTATATATAAATAAATGTTGAACACAATTCTCACAGCATTATCTAGCCCCAAGCTAAGCAGAGCTTGTGTTACGGGTACTAGATAACTAATATATACATTATACAATAAACTACATGGATGGATATTTTTTTTGTTATACATAGAAAAATCCAGCACGCCCTGAACAAATATCTGCAGATCGTACACACATTTGTCCCGACGCGGGAATAGAACCCGGAACCTCCTGCGTCTCAGGCGGACCTTCGCCCACAGTGGTCGTTATTATTTACTACTAATTTTCGTATATTTTTGTTTATAAATAAATTTATATATTGTAATATTATGAATGAATTGTTCGTTTGTACCAGGAGAGTATAATAGACTGGGAGGGCGCAGCCCTGGGCGCGGGCGGCGCCGGGCTGGCGGCATACGGGCGGCTGCTGCTGGACGGGGAGCTGAAGGTCAAGGCGCACGAGGACCAGAAGCTGCGCACGCGATACGTCTTCGTCTTCGACAAGCTGATGCTGCTTTGTAAACCTGTCAAGGTAACTTATCCTCGTCTATGAGGCTCCTGGAATCAACCATAGGTTATCCATGACAATACTATATAATTGAAGTCGGTTTATAGTTTTTTAAAAGAAAATGAATTATACAAAAGTATGAAGTTATATTTAGAAGCTTATTAGTGTAATTTATTAATGTTAATGTTTGTGTTCAGCAGTGGTCTAATACGGCAATCACACTAATATTATAAATGCGAAAGTTTGTATGGATGGATGGATGTTTGTTAGGTACCTCTTCACGATAAAACTAATGAACGGCTGAAATTTTGCATACAGTTAATTCTAATCCTGGAACTAACCATAGGGGCTACTTTTCATCCCATAAATCAGTTCCCGTGGTACCGGTACGTTTAAAGGTTATGTCCCGTGGACATAACCTTTAAACGATTCCATAGGATCAACACGTGCGAAGCCTCGGAGCGCAGCTAATAATATAAAAAAAAGAAATAAGCTACTACTAGATATATACAAAATAAATAAAAAGCGCTCTTACTCGGACGGCAAGTGGTCGACTGCAGTTGATCCGACGAAAGTCCGTGTATATAAGAGTGCTTGATGTTTTAATTGAGAAATTTATCAAGTGAAAAGTAGATATTTTAAATCTCAACCTAAAGCGTGACGTCATACTTGAACATTTTTGTATGAACATGAAGTTTTGGCTTTGAGTTGAAATAGAGGACTCGATGATCCGTGACGTCACAAAATGCAAGGGCTAACATGGCAGCGTTTTTATCACCTGAAACCGAGTGTAGTTTTTCTTTTTGTGTTTTACCTCGATAATAATTTTTTTTTTTCGCTGTAATATATTTTATATTTTATGTATTAAACTAAATAATCGATTCAATAAATAAAAAAAATCATATACCCATCATATATTATCATACACCATGCATATACCCTATTACTGAGCCTCCCACCCGACAGGGCCCACCTGTGGCCTAGTTTTGGAAACCAGCCCAGTAACAAGTAACCCTATTAATGATGTGATCTGTCACCCAGGACAACCAATACTCGTACCGCGTCGGCATCCGGCTAGCGGAGTACCGCGTGGAGGAGGGCTGCGGCCGGCGCGCGCTGCGCACCGACGGCCGCTGGACGTCGCACTTCTACCTCGTGCGCCGGACCAAGGACGCCACCTACACGCTCTACGCACGGACGGAGGACTGCAAGCGGAAGTGGGTGAAGGCGATACGAGACGCCATGTGAGTGAGTGGGACAAAGGCTTCCTCCTATAATAAATAAATAATGCTGGACAATTCACACGCCATTATCTAGCCCCAAGGTAAGCAGAGCTTGTGTTATGGGTACTAGATAACTGATATACATAATACATACACTACATAGATAGATATTTTTTTTATTTTACATAGAAAACATCCAGAACGCCCTGAACAAATATCTGCAGATCGTACAAATATTTGTCCCAAGGCGGGAATCGAACCCGCAACCTCCTGCGTCGCAGGCGGACCTTCGCCCACCGCGCCACTGAGTTCGGAAGGTTTAACAGTGGCGAGGGTTGAGGTTCGTAGAGCTTCTCTTGTCACTCTATGACCCGTATTATGAAAACTTCTCTCAGTGCTCAGTGATCGATCTATGCTGGAGCAACGCTTTTTTATGGCATAAATGTCACTCAAGCCTAGCTCTATGACTGAGCAAGCTTTCATAATACGGGACTTTCAGCCGATCGCTCCCGGGGCAATCGTTTACGTGTTTATAAGTACTGTGGCATACTAGCTCCGAAATCTGTGAATCGATTTAGGTTTACTTTTCTCTCCGAACGGTGACTTGATCGAGATGCTTCTTAGCTTCTGGTTTTGATTCAATCGGTGCTGGTCATTTATTTATTTATAAAAGTACAATATTTTTACAGAGACCCCTGATGCAATGGTGTACCTACTTATTCTATCATAAAAATGTTATAAAAAAGATAATCGAGCATACTTAGCTTCTAATACAATAAAAAATTACCTATCTCACTCAAATTACATACCAAATAAAATATTTAAAAAAAATTGTTAGTCTGACAAATTAGTTTAGTTTAGATGACATCTGAATAGACACCAAGGTCTCAATACAGTTCGTAGGGTTTCGTGCCCTTCTAGTTTTTAACCGACTACAAAAAAGGAGGAGGTTATCAATTCGACTGTATTTTTTTATGTTTGTTTGATCATTGACTAGGTGGTCCGATTTTCATGTTTCTTTTTTTATTTGAAAGCTGGTGCCTCCCGTGTGGTCCCATTTTGTTCAGTTCTGACAATGGATCTATGAAAATTCATGAATAAACTATATAAATTAAATCGGTTATTAGTTTTATAAAACAAACCATTGCACATCATAAAATGTCAAACAAAAAATAAAAACTACTATAAATCACAAAATGTTAAATCTAAAAATAAAAAATAAGTTATGAGGGTTCAATGTCAATTCGCCGCCAATTTCTTTAAATTTTAGTACAAGATTCTTTTCCCAAAAGGCGATAAATTAAAATTGTTGAAAGGAAAATTTTATATCTATTTGTGCAAATTAAATGAAAGAATGTATTTGCTTGCAGAGACAACCTGGAACCACCCGGCTGTCGGAGCACGAACCACAAGTTTGTGCTGCACACGTTTGAGAAACCGGCCACTTGTCATCACTGCTCCAAGTTCCTCAAGGGACGAATATTTCAGGTAAGCCTCTATTGCTTTCACTTTAAAAACAAAATATTTGAGTGCAATAAATAAATCATTTATTTAAAACCACTTAGTACAATATTACCTGATATTACATCAATAAATTATTTTCTAAATGATATTATACGCCCTTCGGCCAGACGATCTGCGAAAGACTGCAGGCTCATTAGGGGAGGCCTATGTCCAGCAGTGGACTAGTATAGGCTGATGATGATGATTATACAATTGTCAAATGTGTAACATAAATTATACCTTTTTAGTTGTTTGGATTCGGTTATTCAGCTTCCAGTCTTCTTTTAACGCACAATAAATATGATAAGTTCCATAAAATCTTCATGGTCCTCAAATGGCTGCGACAATCTCTACTTGAATCCCACACTTAAACAATTTGTTGTGACAAACATTTTCAACCATAGTCGACTTACTGTTTACAATCCAAGATACAATTCAAACGTCCCGCGCATTGTTTGTAGCTTAGGTCAAGGACCTATGACATTTGTCACAGTGTAATTAGCCGACATGTTATTTCTCTTCTCTCTGTACCTTACCATTAAACACCTCGTCAAAGTCTTTAAATTATTTTGATTGAAACCTTCCTATACTACCAGCCCGCCTACACTTACTACATCGTCCACAGGGTTACCTCTGCACGGTATGCAACGCGTGTGCACACAAAGACTGCATAGCACTATCAGGTCGCTGCGGCGGAGGCCTGGCGCCCGCGCCGCCGCCGCCGCCGCACCACCACCAACCGGACCAAGCTCTACACTTCTACATGTGGTGAGGCTTTACACTTTACTTTTATGATTTTATACATTGAAAACTTCGTAACTCGTATTTTCTGAACAGTGAACGACTCGAGCCGTCACGCTCGGTTCGGTTACGCTGTCTGAGACGTCACGCCCGGGATTGTTACGCACAATCGGCTTATCAATTTAAAAAAGTAACCCCATCACTTCATTCACTCACATTAACTCACACAGGTATTCAGATGTTGCCAAAACCAGACTATCCTAATCTGACAGGACGAAATGATGTCATCGTTATTATTGGGGTCGTTATGACAGGGACAGAATTTTTAGTACTGACAAATTAGTTTAGTTTAGTTTTGGCAGGGTTGGAAAAAAAACAGTTTTTTATATATCTTATAAAACAAACAGTTCAAAATGTTTAAAACAAGTGTTTTTTTGTTTTATTTGTTTTTTTATACTTTTTTACCTTTAGGGATCAAGTTCAAATCAATAATAGAGAATAATAAAATATTTAATCCATTTCTAAACTATTTCCTAATTCACATTTGTAAAAATTAACAAAATGATAAATATTTTCTATTTGTTGCGTATCTCAGTATCTCTAAACGTATTAATTATTAATCAATACAAAACACTTTACATACCTTGTATTTAGTGTAGTGTAGTGTAGGTACGTAGAGAACTAGAGAGAGAACGGAAAATACCCACTAATCCAGTGAATTAGTTTCTTTCGATGGCCGACATAGGGAGAGAGTCAGAGAGTCACCTATGCAGTGTTACAGTACATTGTTTAAAACGGCCAACTTTCCACTAGTAAATTTATTTTAAGCTATTTAGAGTTCTACATATTTATTTGTTTGGATTTCTTCCATTGCAACAAAAGGTAGTTTTAAACCCTGTTTTTTTCTTCATGTTTTAAACATTGTTTAAAACTTGTTTTAAACTGTGTTTTGAAATACTTAATAAAAACATAGTTTTATTTCAAACTTTTTTAAACATTGTTTAAAACACCTGTTTTAAAACAACTTGTTTTATTCATGCCAACCCTGAGTTTTGGTGACATCTGAATAGACAGCCATGTCTCAATACAGTTTCGTGCTCTTCTAATTATCCCTGCTCCAGCTTTCTTAACTCCTCGATACTTCCCAGGTACGTGGGAGAGATGGGCCGGGAGACAGCGACGGCGCGGCTGGAGCGGCGCGTGGACGGCACGTTTCTGCTGCGTCAGCGGCCGAACCCCGCGCTCACGCCCACCGACACGCACTACGCACTCTCACTCAAGTACGTACTGTAGGGTACTGCCGGGTCTCCCCCCGGCACGGGGAGAGGTAGACTGTGTCGACCCATCTGGTCCTCATGGCCTTGAGCTTTTTCGACGAAGAATCTTGTAGATTCTTCAAGTGGCAGTAAGACCATAACTGTCTTTAAAATATTGTATTAGTTTGATGGCGAGACGAGCTTGACGCACATCATCTATGGCTTGTGACATCGTGAACCTGCGAAGAGAGGATTTTGCCCTTCATTGGTACTGTAACGGCTGAAAATAAATAATCATTTGTTTGTTAAGAAGCCAAATAGTATCCCATAAAATTTCGACCTCAATGGAACTTGAACCTGCGTCCGGGAGCCCTCAGTACGGGAATGTGCTAACACAACGAAGTCAAGTGACGTAGATGTCGAAAATCTGTGGGACTTCACCGCCTAAGTCGAAATATGTTAGGTTTTTTTATTTATTTCTTAGTAATTAAATTACCCATAGTGTAAGCTAATAACGATAAACTGAAATCTATACTATTATTATAAATGAAAAATAAAATGTTTATTTTGGAACCACAATAACAAAGAACAAAGTTTTGGGCAGCTCTGTCTTCCGTTTTAGTTTTTAAAAACTGTGTTACAGAAGGAGGAAAGATTTGATTGTTTGTTTGTCGAAACTACTAAACGGATTAAAAAAAATATTTCATCGTTAAAAAGCTTACTTTTCAGGGAGTGACATAGACATATATTTATCCCGGAATTCCCACGGGAACGGGAACAACGCGGGTGAAACCGCGAGGCGCTGCTATTAAATATTAATTTGTTTGTTGACAGAACGGACAACACAGTGAAACACATGCGAGTGTGCCGCAAGCCGATCGACGCCGTGCAGCACTTCTACCTGTCAGAGTCGCGCTTCTTCCGGAGCGTCGTCGAGCTGGTCTCCTACTACGAGAAGACCAGTCTCTCGGAGAACTTCGAGGGGTAAGTTCATGCATGCCGTTTTAGGTCTCTACCAGACACCCGCTTTGACTGAAAGCCGTTTGTATTGTAGGTATTTTGTAATTACCGAAAAGATAGATGAAAGTCACTGAGAAATATGTACTGGATCTGATTAGAAAAACTTCCGAAGAAGCGTCTCAAATCTAGATTTGAGAAGCTTCTGGGGACACTTTTTTTGGGGAACTTTGAAGGGTGCTTTGCCATATTAACTTATGACTTTACATGTTATAACAACTTTTCCAAGATTTTTTCACACCTCTGGATTACTTCATCCTTTAAAAGAATCATCAATTTGATGAGTGATTATACGTTTATAATAATAAACAAATATTCAAAGAGCATCGCTTCTAAATGCCTGACGAAAAGCAAAAGTACTTCAAAGTTTTTACGCGATTAAAATTACTTTTTTGTAATCAGTCTGCGACACAGTACTTTACTTCAGGGTACACATTGTGATACTTAGCTATATATAGTAAAGAATTACCTGCCTACCAATGTGATGACAACAATAAATATATTGACTATTGAGTATTCAGTACTTCTGCAGTAAAATATCTGCAATTTGCACGAACTTCGCTCATCCATCCTCATCTCTGCAGCTTGAACTCTAACTTGCGCTGGCCGTTCCGTCGCCTCGTGGCGACTGTGCTGCACGACTTCCGTCCGCTGGAGAGCTCCCAGCTGGCGCTGCGGCCCGGAGCCAAGGTGCTGGTGCTCAGCAAGGAGGGCGACAGCCGGGGCTGGTGGAAGGGACGCACGCTGGACAAGGTATACAAGCAACTAACAAAACATCTGGTAGTCTTGTGCGTGCTAGAGAGTAGCGCACACAGTGTGGACTGGCACACCATGTGAGCAAATACACACACAGTGGTTCGCTTCGCTCGTCGCGCTGTGTAAGAGAATGCGGCTCACTTCACTCGCCGCACTCAAATGATCGTATGCTCTTTCGTTTAAACTGAGAACTTCTCCGGAACTGTTTGTTTGTCTACTTTCTACAAACCGTCTGTGCCCTGCCTGAAAACCGGCGCAGTATTGGGCTAATCCATAATACTGCAACATACTGAGGCAGGGACCCGTTTTACCCTTTACCACCTATTTAGTGTAAGTACCTAGTACCTACTAGTTAGTAAGATTGTTTTATGTTATCTGTATTATGAACCAATTTAAGTGTGTTTGGGTCCATTACCACTGAAATAATAAAACTAGAATTGTACTACCAGTGGAAACTTCGTAAATAGCCTTCAGGTACATGTTACTTTCATGTGTTTAGATTAATATTTCATGTTTTTGTTCGATCTGTAAGTTTTCCGAATATTTGAAAATAAAATAAAACACAAATTATCTCTCTCTCTCTCTCTCTCACTCAGTCATACTTAAACGTTATTCCAGGGCGACAACCGGTCCGGTTACTTCCCGAAGGAGTGCGTGCGCGAGGAGCCCGACTGCATCGGCGCGCTGGACTGATGTCAGCTGTGCCGCGAGCGCGACGCACGCTCGCCGCACCGCGCGCTGACGCCAGCCTCCTCCGACGACGTTGAGGACCTTGTGTAACCACTCCACACACCTCTGAAGAACTGTATAGGTCTAAGCTCTAAGGAACTGTGTATCTGTAAGTCTATGACCTCGTGTAGGCACCGGTAACCTCTAAGGAACTGTTTGTATAGGTCTATGACTGAAAGCTCTAAGGAACTGTGTGTACCGCGTGTAGGCACTGACCACCTTTAAGGAACTGTTTGTTTAGGTCTATGACTGAAAGCTCTAAGGAACTGTGTGTGTAAGTCTATGACCTCGTTTAGGAGAAGGAACTGTGCAAGTCTATGGCCCGTATTATGAAAGCCCAAGCATTACTTATGCAGTTATTACGCTTAGAATCACTGCTCAACTAAATCTTTATTATAGAACGTTACTCTGACGAACTAGCTAGTAGTTTCACTAGCAAAATCTCTACTTGAGTGAGTAGGGTTTTGTCTATGGTCTACACATTTATCCAGGCGAAAAACGTTCCTTTACCTTATCAACCTGACTATCACAATTTATTATTTAGATCATTTAAACTTAGATCGATTGAGCATGCTTTCTTAGTACGGGCCTAAGTCTACGACCTCGTGTTCACTGAGATGCTCTCAGAAACTGTACGTTTGTCTATGACCTTGTGTAGGCAGGCACTGAGCAGAGCTCTAAAGGAACCTTTGTTGATGGGTCTTACCCACAGAACTCAGAAGTACAGTATTGTACTTCTCTGTCCCGTGGTCTTATCAATAGACGTAGAATCGGCTGAATACAGTCTGGAGCTCTTTTTGCTAATCGCTACGTTTTCTAGACACATATTACTTCTTCTAGGCGTCATGATCGCTGTTTTTTTTGCTTTTTGGCGTCTGTCTGCGGTGATGGTAGTTTTATTTCAAACGAGGTTATTTACACGTTTCACGCTAAAAAAGTACGTTATTTCGATGTCGGACGAACATCTAATAGAATAAAACACTAGTTCTTGTGTTATCTATTCAAAATATAGCTCCAGAAACGACCAAAAATTATCTCCTTCAGATCTACTGTGAGATCTAAGAACGTGCCAATGTTAGATACTTCGCGAGAAATGCACACAAATTGCAGTTTACAATGCAAATAAAAGTTTCTCAGTGGTTTTATGTCGTTAGCAACGGTCGATGTGCAATATGATTTATGTACTTCGCAACGGCGAATATGCGTCTATTCGCCGGATGCGACGAATCATGTATCCTGATCCCAGTTTGTTTATTAAGTGCGTGCTAAGTAAAGAATAGATTATACTTTTAAGAAACACTATGGAAGTTAATAAGTTAAAGTGAAAAAAGATCATTATGAATTTGAGGGTAATTCTGTATAATATAGTTATGAAAATAAATGAATCTTTGGACATGTGTTAATGTTAGTAGTTGGTGTATATGCATACACAGCAAAATATAGTACTTTACTATGGTTATGGTACTTTGAGTATACATTTAAAGTACCCAATTGTTCTTATAGTAATGGTGCAATTTACTCTTCATGAAATATAACAGACAATAGAATGGCACAATAATAAAACAATACCTAGTGTAATATATTTGAAATCTATCATGCAATCATCCAACAAAATTATTGAAACAAATCCTTTTATTAACCGACTTCAAAAGGAGCCGGTTCTCAAATAGCCTTTTTTTTATTAACTCAGAACTTTTTACTGGGTGGTCCGATTTCCAATATTCTTTTTTTTACTTGAAAGCTGGTGCTTCCTGTGTTCCATTTCTGACAATGAAAAAACGGTTTATAGTTTTTTTTAAACAAAATCAATTATTTATCGTCGATTGACCTTCGTTTGAGCACAATCTCACCTGATGGAAAGAAGATGTGGTCGACGATGTATCACGAAAGTCTTGTCTTGAAAACCTTGTGGTATTCAATACAGAATTAACCATTCGTTATTAATATACCTTTATTGGTGAACCTTGTGTGTAGTATAGAAAGTATATTCTATGCATAATAATAAAAATAAATACATTATATTCTTCCTAGTTACTGTTATATTAACGGTAAAGTGAAAAATCGCCCACATTGTCTGGGATTTGTTTGACCTTTTTGAGGCTAGACAGGTTATTACTATAATTGTATTGTTACTAGAAAGTATAGTAAAATAACGTTATTCGATATATATTTTTTGTAAATAGAATTGTGCATATAAATGCGCAATACAAGCTATATACCATGAAACGTTAGATGCAACGCTGGACAATGATTCGTTAGCCATTGAGATGTCCAGGGTGCCATAGAAAGGGTGTACTTAGTCGAAAAGTGGTGATTCTCGACCCAGAGATCAACTGTTAAAAAACTATTTTTTTAATTTCGAATTTATAATTCATTTTTTTGCAATACTATAGATATGGTTATAATAATAACTAATTAATTAAGTAATATTACATAATATAGTTTTGTTTTTTTTTTCGCGTGTATTTACACGCACTCTTGCATATTTATAATGAGTAGAAAATATTTCACAAATGGATTTGCTTGTTTTTTCAGCAAAACGAATATTTTACAAAGAAATTATGTAAATCCATTGAAATTTCAAAGCAACCATAAATAACCTACCTAATATTTTTCAACAATAATGTTCTAAATTGAAAAATTGAGTAGAACGTCACCACCGATGTCCAGAATGACCCCTCTCGGTCTTAGTATACACCCTTTCGGCGGCACCCTGTATAATGGATATTTACTATTTAGCATTAGAAAGAACTAGTTTTTTGTCAACATGACCACCTTAGATTAGAGTATTATGTATGTGGCATATTTTTATATGTTGCAATATTAGATGTTATAACTGAATTATGTTATTATAAAAAGTGTAGCTGCTTTTGATGTCAATCCTAAGTGCATGGTTTTGTAGTTAAATAAATTCATTATGGATGCGAGCGGGTTAAGACAGGGTTTCTTCCAACACAAATAAGGTTCGTAGCTAACCCGCTTAAATCTCTAAGTGCATTTATTCATTATTTTAGATCAAATATCTAGCGCTTCTTTTTAAATGATGTTTTGTTTGCAATCTCAAACTTTAAAAGCTATTCTTCGAAATTATGTATGTGAATTTAATTTAGATAAATCTATTGAACACGTTTTCAGACTTTTCAAGCTCTCTCTTAAGCACTTTGACATTTGATGGTGCGTAATAATGCTTTAAAACTAGATAGAAGTTCGTATAACACCCTATTTTTAGAATATAAAATAAACGGCGTTATTATCAATGTAGAATTTTAAAAAGAAAAGCAATTATTTATAGGGTTAGATTCTCAGGCCGTTTTAAAAAGGGTGTGTGAGATTGCACTTTTAGAACTAGGCTCTAAGGGCTCTTATACACGGATTGCACGTCTTTAATACACGGATTGCACGTCTTTAATACACGGACGACAACTTGCACAACGTTGCCTGTAATCAAATTCAAATTCACTTAAATTTCACAATTCAATTCAACACAAAAACAACATTACAGATAACTTTATCTAATGCGTTATAATGGTATTCTACTGACAGAGAATATATCTAATACAATTCTAGTAGTAACTACTAAATAATACTAAAAACATATAGAAAAAATTATATTGTGATAATATCTTAATAAAATGACGTACATCATAATGAAAAACAAACATTATAAAAAATAATAATAATAACAGACAAACAACAACAAAAAAAACATAGGAACTTTCATAGACCATTATCAACAAAAACTAACGAAACTATAAGCGGCTATGTATATACTACGGCTCGCACGCAATGCATCACTATCCTATAGTTCCTATACTTTTTGTTCGTCCGCAGTTGAGCCTAGCAGTCGGAAATTTGCCGTCCGTGTATTTGAGACGTTTATAAGCGCGCTAAATCGCTACGCTCATCGCAAAGGCGCGGTGCGGGCGCGCTGGACTTTGCCGTTAGTACCGTAAAGTTATTCTGTCACTTTGCGTCAGTTTTGTATGAGATAAGCTTCCGCAGCGCCTCCTGCAGTGAGCGTCAGAATAGGGGCTCGCTTGCTAAACAGATAGATAGAAGAGGCGCGCTTCTTTGCGCCGCCTCGCCTCTTGTGCAGTGACGTGGTCCCTGACGATTTCTCACGCTTAATGTAACTATGTACCACCAGTGAAAATGTTTGTGATATAAGACCCTAAAAATGTCTTAGAATCTGTTCAAAATAAGATGAGTCGTGGGAAGTGATGGCGTTCGTTTGCCAATTTGACAACTTTTATTGCGTTGACAACACTGCTCTATCATTGTAGTACGACTAAAAGTGTTAGTTCACCCAAATGCCACGACTTCTCTTTCACAAATGCCACGACTTCTCTTTCACAAATGCCACGACTTCTCTTTCACAAATGCCACGACTTCTCTTTCACAAACGCCACGACTTCTCTTTTGAACAGACTCTACTAAGAATATGAAGACATAGAATCCTTTATGAACCAGTTATCTGATATTTGTGGAATATCTCACTTATTAAAACCTCGGCAAATGTTGTTAGATGTATAATAAAACCGCTTATACATGTTAGAAAAATTAGTGCACCATATTGAAGAAGTTCATTAACCTCAGATTGATAATTCTGTGTTAATTGTCCAGCATTGTTTATTTATTATTATTTATTTATTAAAAAATAATAATTATATTCAGTGAACAAACCAAGCCGCAAACGATTATTTTTTTGCAATTTCCTTCCTAATTTGGTCTTAGTAAGTACTGTTTTAAGCTATCCCAAACTTGGCGAAGTTTTCAATCCTCCTTCACTATGGTGCACTAATTCAGCTAACACCCTATAGATACAAATATTTACAAAAAACATAAAATAGTTGAGCTATCCGCAGGCTGTTGCAAACATTCTAAAGGTAGCTCAACTGGTACTAATATTAGTTAATAATAATAATTGACTTGTTATAATAGTTATTTGTGAACCAAGTTCATAATTGCACTTTCCCACCATGACGAAACATGCTCAAAATCCTTGTGCGATCCGATACCAAAAGGTTTCTCTATCCTTGCAAAGTAGAATTCTAGAAGATTTTAATCGTTTGATATGCCCTGACACCGGCAACTGTGGCATTTTTTTTGAATGTACCTATGCGTTAACAAAATGCCGAGACACGCACACTAATGAGTAGTTAACAAGATAAAGTAAACTTAAACCCGATTGTAAGCGTCATATACACCCTCCCTATTTATTACTACCGGGGTATTGAGACGAATTAATCGAGTCTTCCTGTAGTTTTTTTCTTCCTTACTTCGCTTCTTGCCCGTGGTCCCGTTGATCAGCTGTCTTGACTGTACTACCGACTTATTGTTTCGGTAGTCCAGTTAACTTTACCATTCAGGAATTTCAGTGGTTCCGTTGACTGGATAAGCAGCGGTTGATTTGTACACATTGCTTGCTTACCGTTCTCGCCTTAGCTTACATTCCATTTACATAATTAATATAATGAACAAACAACTAATATACCTATCCAATGCACTATCGTATCTATAAATGCTTCCTTGATGATCATTTAAAATTTCTGAAATTAAAGTCGCTCAGAAAAATGCTTCGAGCTTCGTTTGTGATACAAATCTTTAATCTATAAATTCTTGTTAGTACAATGTTACTAGAATCTGTTTTACTATTATACCGTTAACTTATTCTACTAACGGTGTTTGTTGACCCGAAGAAATCGGGTCTTACTATTTTCTGGGTTCTTCAAGTTATTGAGATGGCTTACGTGTAGAAACTACAACTAGCGTATTAGGTACGCTTCCGACTAGTATTGATATAGATCAGTTGAGCTGCCTGTAGATTGTTTGCAACAATGCAGGTAACTCGATTGTTTCAATTGGAAATACTAGTTATCTATTATTTGATTGTAATTTTCTTTTTAAAAGAGCCTAGAATATAGTAAATTCAGAAAAAAAATCAAGAGCTACCTACTTACCTTCTTTAAATCCTTAGTACAATTTTCCTACTTCCTAGTAATAGTAAGTCATTCAAGCAATTTCAATGCACAAATATAGAAAATCTTCTATTTATTGAAGTAATTAAACGTAGGAGTAATGTTAAAAATATATTTACGATAATATTGTGTCATACTTATAAAATATCTTTAATTGGATGTTAAACATATTCATTATTCATAATAGTCTGCTAACGTAGCACACTGGGAATAAATCTTAAATAAATAGTAAAAGTATAAATTAAATTCTATAAAATATATTATATTAAAGTATAGAGATATTTTAATATTCCATGTTAAACTGTCTCTTTCAAACCATCGTTGTAGACACTGGTAACAATTCAAATTAAATAAATATACCTATTTAAAATAACTGAAACTTTGTCAGTTACAGGGTTAATTCTTTAAAATCTTCTGTATTAAATGATATACATTACATATTATACATAGAAAAACATCATAAATGAATATTTTAGTAGATAATTAATTAATTGTTGTGTCTTAAAGAAATATATTTTTCAATTAATTTGAAAAGTCAAAGGTTGTTGACATGAATAATTTCAGGAAAAAAGGAAAGTGTGATAAATAAGGGATAGATACACGAAATTATATAAAATCTTATTGTATTAGAGATATGAAAATACCATTTGATTTTTATTGTAATAGTTTTATTTATGTGCCAAAAATATGTGCAGTGTTTACGGATCTCTTAACAGTACTGTAGTCAACAATCAATAAGACATTATATCAACTTATACATCCGAATGAAATCTAATAAACACTTTATTTAATTACACAAATGTACTATACAAATAAAAAAAAAATATTCCTAACCTTGCAAAATTAAAATGTTGAAGACAGGGCCCATACCCGTAAAAACTAAGTTTCTGATTTGGTTTTATTCAAGTGACATAAGAGTTAAGAGTATTTGCTTAAAGACTATCAGAAACTTAGATTATTCTTTTCGAAGTAGCCCCCCGTCAATTTAATAATGAGAAGGGCTACAATCGTTCATTTCGATCATATTTATTAATTTATTCTGTATAATTAATTATTTTATCATTATCATGACCACAGTTTGTTTTACATTACATACATTTTAATATCATTGATATTAGCATGCTTTATTTAATCGTGGTGCTAGTTTATTGTGTTCGTCTACATAAACCCCTTTCGGAGTTTCTTGTAAGAATTATTTCTTTCTTCTTACAGTCTTTTCAAAAAGAGAAAAGTCGTGGGAATTGAGGGCGCTTGTGTGCCAATTGACAACTTTTGTTGTGTTGACAACACTGCTCTGTCATTGCAGTACGACTAAAAGTGTTAGTTCACCGAAACGCCAAGACTCTTCTTTTTTTGAAAGGACTCATTGCGTGGGTTACCCGTGGCGTCTAAGTCCCCTGATGATGGTTATTCAAAGTAAAGTCTTATCTGACTTCAGATATACTTTTTTTACTTCTAACCAGCTTCTGGTCAAGCTTTGATTTAAAGCTTTATTCTCTTCTAAATGCAATGTGAAATATTATTTTTATAAATCATTAAATTTAAATGATATGTCGTAAAAAGAAAATGTATTTTGATATTATTTTAAGTTCATGTTTGTAAATATAAAATTATACAAAATGGCATATCTCACTGTTCGTTAGTTTGTAAGGGACTCCTCAATAAATACAGTGTTGGAGATATTGAGTGTTTTTTGCTTATCTTTTACCTTAGACTAGAATTACTATCATAATAATAAAATGTACATACGTATAATTCTGATTAGTAGGTATTCCACAGAAATATATCGAGATAGAAGCAAATAGTACGCCGCCGATTTGTATTGAAACCTGTGATTGAAACCGAGACTTATGTATGTATGATATCTCGATATATCTCTGTTATGCTAACTACCAATCCAATACCAATTCCTTGGTAGGTAGGTACCTTACCTAAACGGATCTATTTACGTTTTCTTCCCTAACTACTAAAATTATAATAAGAGATAATCTAATTCATATAATTCAGCTGGGTCTTACCGGCCACTAATGATAAATATAATTAAAAAGTGCTGGAAAATCCAAACAGTATCATCCAGTTAGCTACAATACAAACTAAGCATTGTTCCGATAATCATATACCCAGAACACCCGGAACAAATATTTGCTGAACTTACATAAATCTTTCCCACGAAAGGTTCCTCGACAGTTATCAAGTGAAGACCCAGCTCTAAACGTAACATTAATCATCAGTCAATTTACTTCAAGTCCGGCGTACTGCTGCCCAAATAACTCCTGAGATCAGTGACCGTGGATCGGATTATCTTGGCTGGAATGGTGGGCATCTTCAGTCGCTCGTAGGCCGCGAACCGATGGCAGCCGCCGAAGCTGTAGTAGTAGTCGCCGCCTTCGCTGCCGGTGATCCAGAGGACGTCGATTGGGGGTATGCTTGCTTCATCGTGCTTCTGTAATGGTTGAAAGTAGTCAAGGGTTAACTACGAACTTTGTTTGTGTTTAGTTAACCCGCTTACATTCATAATGAATTCTTCAAACTACGAAAGTTTCTATAGTAAAAAAGTAGTCAAGGGATTTGCGTATAAATGTAATTGTTGATTTTTGCATACATCTTTTGATGTCTTAATATAAATGGCCTTTATTGACAAGGAAAATTACAATCAAATACCTATTATGAAAAAAAAGAACTACATAGTGTTGGTATTTAAAATTGTTACAATTGCAAACAATGTAGGATAGCTCAACTGATCAAAACAATAAAAGTACCTACCAGTCGGAAGCATAGCAGCACGCTGCGCTTAAAACTACTCAAAATGTCCGTGTGTTTGTGATTTACGATATTATACAATTTACACCTACCTACCTACTCTTAGCTCAGAATGGAAAATGTCAACTCATTGTTTGTTGTCGTAAAGTGATAACTAGGAATATGTACCTATGTATTTAAAGTTCTGGTTATTATGACTACTTACTAAAACCGAGTAACCAGTCAACCTTTATAAAATACCGAAGGACTTTTTGAGCGAGCTACCCATTTAAAATCTTGTTCACCCTGACGTTGTACTAGCGCAAAGTTGCAATAATTTAATAGTTGTTATGTGTGTGATTGTCGTTCCGATAACTTCTGATGGAAAATTAAATCATAAGATAGATAGATAGATAGATAGATAAACATTTATTTGCTTCTGCAACACACAGTACTTAAGTGGTAATTATAGGTAACTACATACATTTGATCATCATCAATTATACACATTTGACAAAAATAAATATAAAATAAAGCTAACAAGAAAAAACTAGTAATTGATGTAACAAAAGGCACAGCCTATAAAAATAGCACATAATAAAAGAGTTTACAAATAGGCACGGTGTGTGCTGCAGCACAGCAAAAAGGCATTAACTCAGCGAATAGTTTTGCTCGAGGAGCAAACACTGATTTTCAGTAATACCCTCTAAGGTGACCCGAAAAACGAGATACTAACGAGTAATGATGTGTCTAAATTATTTAAATTAAATATAAAACGAAAATAATAAACAAGATTACGATTAAGAAGAACATTATTTAAGCTAAACGTGTTCCTTGTATTAACCTACCTACAGATCGGCGCTAGGCGCAACAGCAAAAGCAAAAGACGGGACTATACAGGTAGAAGTAGTAGAGCAATGCTTGCTATAGTTGGCAGACGAAGTGTTTAGGGATTCCTTCAGATTGTTTCTGTAAAAGTAAAGACTTAAGGCGTGATTTGAATGTGAATTTACTGCTAAGAATACGTATGGGTGGAGGTATATTGTTCCAACACTTCGTTGCCAAATAACGGAAACTACCTTTAAACGCTGTGGTTTTATGGCTGTGATAGAGGAGTGCAGACCTAATTGAACGCAAACTTCTAGTGCTATTATCTACAAAATTAAGTTTAGAGTGTAAGTACTCAGGTTTATTGAATTTAATTACATCAAAAATCAAACCGCCAAGATGCAACTCTCTCATCATAAAGACATCCGCTTTCGATTTTTTCCAAATGATACATTATAGGTACCTAGGTATATAGGTACCCCATACAATAAGTAGGTAGTATATACCCAATACAATAAGTTCATAACAAAGATATTTGTATTCTGTAGGTAGGGTAGATATCTACATCTACTTAGGTAAGTACCTACCGCTATTGACATTATTTGATTGTTTTGAACTTAATTTGCGTACCTACATAATAATATCTCACCATAATTCTTAATAATACGTGTTGTCTTACTGTTTTACTTGCCAATTTTAAAATTGTTTATCAACTCCAGACAAGTAGGTTATTAAAAACAACCTCGCCTCGGTCTGCCTTACACTTGTTGATACGCCCAACAGGGTACCTACACATTGTGATAAAAATTATCTTCCTGGCAATGTGATGACAACAATAAATACATATATTGTACAATGTATATTGAGTATTGAGTACCGTACCTACCTACCTAAATAGTTAAATTAGTAGACTATACCGTGTCCATTTTGAATGAGGCATAAACGTATACAAACCGCCCATACTTAACCTAAAATTCACTTTGTTGGCGCGTCCTTTTATACGTAATTTACATTACTTGTCGATTTTAGATCCTCCCTTCAATAAAAATTGCTTACAATTATGTCTGAAACTCGACGCCAAGCAAGTTAGATTTTGTTATTTGTGTCGTATTTTGTATACTAACATGCTCCATTCAAAATGGATAAACCATAGGTACTTGATTAAGTTTCAAATTTAACATACGTACGTTATTAGCTTATTAGACTAGACATTCAGCGTAGGTAGGTAGTTAGGTTAAATTATAGTCCGACTTTAATCTGACCCGCCGCCCGCCGCGCCCGGGTGATTTACAAAGAACAATGCAATTAAAAGCTAAATCCACACGCTCCAAATAAAGCTGCGCATCACACGCCCGGACTTATTGGGGATTACCCAGAGCGGGAAGAAACCTAGACCTCCTTTAAAAGTTTGGGTAGCTATAGCTAGGGATTGCAAATTCCCGGTTTTTCGAGGAACCGAGAATCCCGGGAAATGTTGAAGTCGGAACCGGGAATCCCGGGAATTCCCGGGAAATATGTTTATTTTGTATTTTTATTGAAATTAGATAATTTAACTGCCTCTTAAGCCATGTCGCTTATATCACCTGATATAACATACCTTATATTGCATAGGTATGCGATATAAGGTATATTAGAGCTGTATTTCTATACATCTGTTAAAATGAATATCAAGTTCTTAATTCAATGTGGTCGATGTGTTTTCTTCCCTCGTTCGACAACAAGCTTTAAAGCTTTTCGTTCTAAAGAGTCGTGACTGAATCCAGCACCTTCATTTACTGCACTACCTACAACAACACTCTCAAGGCAGCAAAACTCCATGAGGCTGGACTTGATCTTGATAAATAGAAAGTATCTTTGTGTGAAAAATCGCCGAATATAAGAATTCATTATTACAAAAAAGCTATTTATATCAAATTAATCGGTTTTAAATTGTTATTTTTATCACAATCAAAACACGCTTTGGTCTATCCAGTTCAAAGATTTATTACGAAAGGTTGATTCAATTTAAGGTTCAATCACTTAAAGTACGTAAGCTTTTTTCTTCAAAATGGAGGTACATTATGCATGCACACGGAAGCTTGATTTGGGCACTCTCTTATACATTTTGGACTGTTTCCATTCATCTTTACCACCCTGGCCGCGGGTGGGCTTAGATCTGGTAAAATGCGCCATTCTCTCCTATTCTTGGCTTTTTTTACTGCCAGTCGGACACTGCAATTGCCTTTAGGTCTTGTTGGACTCCATCGACCCACCTGGGTATCAGTCTTCCAGGGGGTCGTCGGCCATCAGGTTTGCCACCAGTAGTCACCATCCAGGTACAGCGTCGAAGATTCGTCTTTGTATTTTTCTTTCAAACACGAGTCTTTCGGTTTTCTTGGTTAGAACCCATAAGTCATTTTCGAGGCTTACGTAAGAACTGGACGTTGTAGCGTTTTGTAAATGAGTAGTTTAGATCTTCTAGATCAACCTAAAGCGTAAAAATTTGAAAAGGTTGAAGAAGAATCTATTAGCGGCTTGATTTGTTCTATTGATTTCCACGTCCACCTTGTTTGTATAGGCTACCGTGAGCCAAGAAGATAAACGCTGTTCTAGTTTGACCGAAACCGCTGTACCGCTCCTGAGGTATGCGCGCGGCGAGACGGGGGGGGGGAATATAGGCCCTCGTCGGTCGCTGAGATCCATCAG
The DNA here is from genome assembly GCA_955876795.1 of Eupithecia tripunctaria. Lineage (NCBI taxonomy): Eukaryota > Metazoa > Arthropoda > Insecta > Lepidoptera > Geometridae > Eupithecia > Eupithecia tripunctaria. The sequence continues at coordinate 1,847,005 of OY041600.1, forward strand.
TATGCTGTCAACGCTCACGGCGGCGATAGGTAGCTTTTGTCCCGTACTGTATGTCAGATGCACACGAGATAAATATGAAAAGATGGGGGAGCGCTATCTCGTGATGCCAAGACCATCAAAGAAAGCTTTGAATGTAAAAGTGATCGCGATAGTAGATTTAATATTATTATCGATCCATTAATAATAAATTTGCAGAACGACTCCAATTCAACTTCCAATGGCGAAACGGAAGATGAAATTGAAGTAGAATCTATGTCTATATCAGAATATCTGTAGAAAATTTAGTTGTAGAAAAATATAATCGTTACATAATATAAACATATTTTCGTTTACCTACCGATATCCTAAGAGCTATCCGACAATATCGATCTCATGTGTACTCTTGCTCTTTTTTCCCCGGTCCCCACCTCGCCGCACTTTCCTAAGGAGCGGTACAGCGGTTTCGGTCGAACTATACCAAGAGTTATAAAAATGAAATGAAAATGAGAAGCTTGTATAACTATTGGTAACACCAATTTGGACACAGAAGGTGACTACGTTTAATTTAGCTTTTTCTGCCTTTCTTGACTCTTATTACAAGGCGTGGTAAGCATGTTTCATGGCAGTTAATTTCGCCCTATCAGATCCAAATCATCGGCATAACCCAGAACTTGAACTGATTTCAAAGGAATGGTATCGTTCATTTAAATTTTTGAGTTTTTCTGCACTTGTCAAGTCTATATTGAAGACTAGGAATGAAAGAACATCCTTGACAAGGACCACCGAAATTTCGGAGGGGCTCTGATATATCGTTCTGCATCCTGACAACACTAGCCGAACTTCTCAGAGTCATTTTGGTGAATGCTGTTTACTCTTTGATTGCAGGAAAAATAATTACTGATTGAAATCAAGTGATATAAATCATGTCAATCCTGCCCAGTACCGCGTAGGTACCCGATATATTTGAAATGCTATAAGACGAAATGAAATATATTAAGTTATGTCGTTTCGGTATTAGTATATAAATTTCCCGAAATTCCCGGGAAATGAATTTGGATTTCCCGGTTCTTAAATGGGCCAAAAATTTCGGGAATTCCCGGGAATTTCGGAACCGGGAATTCCCGGGACCAAACCCTAATAGCTACGTAGGTACTTCCGGTGTGAGCCATAGTGGTTATCTCGAAAGAACGAGTGCTTACCCGTTAAAACCATAATTTTTCACGAAGTATATGTTGGTTTATGTGAAAAATTTATACGTAACTTTGTATAATGTAACTAGAGCTAAAACAAACATAAGGCAGCGCGCCCCGACGACGACCGACGATGCACCGACGTCGAGGGCAGTGAATGTGTTAATTATGTATCCTGAGTCCAAACTCACCGCGCGGCGACCAGCCATGCGCTCAGGACACAGATATTATTTAATTAGTTTAATTTAATTAATGCTGGACACTTCACACAACATTATCTAGCCCTAAGCTAAGCAGAGCATGTGTTATGGGTACTAGATAACTGATATACATAATACAATACACTACATGGATAGATATTTTTTATTATACATAGAAAACATCCAGAACGCCCTGAACAAATATCTGCAGATCGTACACTACACACATTTGTCCCGAGGCGGGAATCGAACCCGCAACCTCCTGCGTAGCAGGCGGACTTTCGCCCACCGCGCCACAGAGGTCGTCATTATGCTTAGTTAGTCCACCATTAGGTGCTTGATTATTTAGATACTTATGGGTCCGTATCCGTACACGGACTGCAGTTTCAAGGTAACTGCAGTCGATGGGTATAGGCCTTGCAGTCCGTGTATAAGAGCCCTGATATTAAAACATTTACTGCCATAATTAGGTTCTTACGCACTCAGAGACGTTAATGCTTAGGTAGGTACTTAAACTGCTATGTACTAAAGTACTTATTTTGTAAGTCTAAAGAAATAAACGATTTGACTTTGACTTTGACTTTGACTACGAATTCTTATTCGTAGTTAAACTGTCACTAAGCCTACCTAAAGGTTTTTGTATTGAAACCGTTACCATAACAATAGAAACTGAGCTGTTCTTATGGTTATGCCGTAGGTTATGCCTTTACTAAGTGACAGTATAATGTCTTAGGGCGGCGCTAAATCTTTCCTAATGCTTCCGCTGCAGAAATGTTAGATGATAATACTCACATCCCTGCGCCTATTCTAGTTTCATTTCCTACCTGTATAGTATCCATCAAGGACTCCACTTTCCTCTCGTCCAGTTGCGACTCCAGGGGCCGGATCAGCACCGCCATGGGCACGTCATGCACCTCCGTCACATAAGCACTGTGGACGCTGGTCATCTTCGCTGCTGCAACCGATAACAACGACAATAGCGACACCACTAGATTCATATTTGCTTGCTTCGTTAGCGTGTCTGGCTTCTTTTCGACTCATATTAACCATTTGAGATTAATATTTGCCTTTTTTTTTTTATCAGAAATAGTCCTTCGTTTGACCGCAATCTCACAATTCTCACATGATGGAAAGCGAAGATGCGGCCGACGATGTATCACGAAGGTCTAGAAATGCCTCTTTTGTTAGCAAGTTTGGTCTGTTATGAGAGGATTACTCAATGTAGAGCAGCATAAAATCGGTAGATATCTTTTTGATATGATTAGATATGACACGATTGCCATTCAATAAACATAAATAAATAAATAAATTTTTCTTCATTCATTATGTATTATTTAATGATCTCATCCAAAAGATGTCCACTGTTATATTAAGCCTGCCTTCAAGTTATAATTAAGTAAGAATAAGTACCTAAGTATAAAAACTTTCTAGGTTTAATTCCCGAATAGAGCAGGAAACATTCGGTAGGTAAGGTACCTATGTTGTAAGTTTATTTAACATATAAAATACTTAATTTACCTAAATAATATAGGCTAGGTCCTACTTACTACATTATAATACTATAACGCCATAGAGAATGATGTTATGTTAAGGACAGAACGGATATCTTAGCCCCCATACAAACGTACTTCCCGCTCCATTTGGAAACTACGTCCCCGATCGTATTGAAATTTTTCATACATAATCGGATGACAAATAGCCATGTCTGTAGTTTTTTCGTTTTTTAAAAAACATTATGATCTTTAAATGAGAGCGAAACTAATTTGCCATGTTTTGACCACCAAATCGAGTCATTTTCAAGCTATTTTTTATGCATGATAGACACCTTTATTCGAAAATCTGTCACGCTGCAGACATCCTAAATATATTCACAATTAGAAATAATCAAAAATATTTCTAAAATCAGTCGTTTCTTCAAAATGAATCGGGAAGTACGAAAAACTATCAAAAATTGGTGAAATTCCTTCTAGTTTCTGCAACCGCTCGCTCGCACGCGGGGGGCGATGCGCCGCGCAGGGGGCGAAATTCCGAAAAAAGGCGAACATCGCCGAATAGCCGACACGATGCGATGACGACGACCGACGACGACGCGGCGACGAATCTTTTCGTAGTCGGTCGGGCGTCGTCGGCTATTCTGTGCTAGTTATTTATTTCTGCTACACGTATTAGTATTTTGCCTTATTTAGACGTAATCAAACGAGATACCTAGGTAGGTACCTATAATTTCTATTTAGAAAACTTACGACTTGGCCTGTGTATTGGATTTGGATTTTGCCTTTGACTTGGTAAACTACGAACATACTTGCAAATGACCAGCAAAAATGGACCCATCCAGTAAATAGGTACCTAGCTAAGCTACCTATCTAACCTACTATGGATTATGGACCGAATTATTTTGCTGTTTTATAGAAAATGGTCCTGAATTGATCACATAAAAGTTTTACAATCGAAGGATTAGTATTTATCCCGTCAAGCTTAAAAAACAACCAAATAGGTAGGTACCTACCTACCTACTTCAGAAAAACTACATTTTGGGTGACATCTTCGCCAAGTCTGATCGAAGTTTAATAATTCTTTCTTTACTGTCTAAAGTTTGAAACATAAAAGTAGGTAGTACCTATCTAAAACATCCTCTTCTCATGATAATTTCACTAATCTATCTTTATCTATTTATATAAAAGAAAGTCGTGTTAGTTACACTATTTATAACTCAAGAACGGCTGAACCGAGTTGGCTGAAAATTGGTGGAGAGGTAGCTTAGAACCAGGAAACGGACATAGAATGGACATTTTGTTCCCGACTGAACGAATCTTGATGAAATTTGGCAGGGAGGTAAACAGTATCCCGGGAACGGACTTAGGCTACTTGAATAGAGCGTGGGAAGCCGCGGGTAAAAGCTAGTTACTAATAATTTATCTCCATGATCCCCATGGCAACGGACGTAATAACAAGAGGCTTATAAAATTGATGCGAGGATACCTATCCAAAAAGTATCAATGAAGACGGATAGCATAGAACGAAGGGAGATCAGTTCTGGGCTGATGATATTGTTAGGGTTTTGTACGCGTAAGGGTCTCAAAATTTGTACCTATTACTAAGCCTCCTGTCTATCAGCGGGCTGCATTTTATGAATCGTGATAGTTAGGCACATTGATTTATTAAAAACGCGCCCTTTTTAAATCAATCAATGGTTAGGCATTATAAATTTTGACTGAGGGCGTATTTCTAGTGTTCCTCTAACGATAAATTATCATCATCATCATCAGCCTATATTAGTCCAGCAATGGACATAGGCCTACCCAGTGCTGGATTTACACATTTGCCGCCCCAAAGCTTTAAATTTTTTGCCGCTCCTACCGACTTCTGTGTAAGTTTTCTAAAACTAGATACACTGTTCACAATAACGTAAATTTATTTTATAGCCGACTTCAAATAAAGGAGAAGGTTCACTATTCGACCGTATTTTTTTAAAAGTTTCTTACCTAATAATTCTGACGACCTCTGTGGCGCGGTGGGCGAAGGTCCGCCTGCTACGCAGGAGGTTGCGGGTTCGATTCCCGCCTCGAGACAAATATTTGTACGATCTGCAGATATTTGTTCAGGGCGTTCTGGATGTTTTCTATGTACAAAAAAAAATATATCCATGTATGTAGTGTATTGTATTACGTACCCATAACACAAGCTCTGCTTAGCTTGGGGCTGGTTAATTTTGTGTGAATTGTCCAACATTATTATTATTATTATTATTATAATTTTGACTGGGTGGTCCGATTTTCATGTTCTGTTTTATTTGATTGTGGTCCTATTTTAATTTCGTCCAGTTACGACTATGGGATTAATGAAAAAACTATATAATTCAAACCGGGTTCGGTTTGAAGTTTTTTGAAACAAAATCAATTATTTTAGGAAAAAATATTGTTTTTGCATTATTTTTACAACTTTTTGGGTTTAATTTTAAGTTAAGAAAAGCAAAGCAAAGGTTTGTTTTTACTACACTACTTATAAGGTGTGGTGGGCTAAGGAAGATAAGTAGGTTAGGTAAGGCCAGATACTGGTAACCATGCACCTGTCAACGTCAAAATATCCAAAAGTTGCTCGTACTTGGTCTCAAAAAACTCAAAGGTTATAGCCTCTGGAAGCCGTGATATAAATAAAACTTCTATGTCAACGCGTTCAAACGTTACAACCGTTTATGTCCGAATATTTTGAAGTTAACAAGTGAATCATGTAAAATCTAGGACTAAAATTTGTTAATTTGTAGCTTATTCACAAAAAACAAATATTTTATTCAAGCCATAGTCCAATCACTATAGTTAGAGGTACCTATACCTACTTCCCGTTGAGCTAGAATCTTGATATTTGGCAAGAAACCAGGTCTTACAATTATACGAAACCCTTGGTGCTCAAGTCCGAATCGCACTTGACATTTTATTGTACTATGTGGTTTGATTTAGTTTGTCGCCATGACGTAGAGGTTTTTAAGTTTTTGAAATTTAGATTTTACAAATGTAATTAATTGTCGGTCATAATTAAAGATGTGATTTGTTTGATGTCACGTCTATTATGCTATGATGCAAGCGTGCCAAATATTGTTGATATGCAGGGCCGGATTAAGCCAGCGCGGGGCCCGTAGCAAAATGTGAACTGGGGGCCATTGAATTCATTACTGTTTCAAATTTAACGTTAGTTCAAAAATGAAAATTTGTGCAAAGTTACTTTAAACCAGGGCAAGTTTTAGTACCGGCAGGCGGAAAGATACATTTTTGTTCTTTTAGGTACATTTTATTTGTAGTAGTAAGAAAGAACTGAAATTTGATCGAATTTGAGGCAAAAGGCGGAAGCAAATGTTATCGCAAAATTTACGTGTTATTTACCTATAGCATGTCCATTTTGAATGAGGCATAAACGTAAATAAACCGCCCATACTTAACCTAAAATTCACTTTGTTGGTGCGTCCTTTTATACGTAATTTACATTACTTGTCGATTTTAGATCCTCCCTTGAATAAAAATTGCTTACAATTATATCTGAAACTCGACGCCAAGCAAGTGAGATTTTGTTATTTGTGTCGTATTTTGTTTACTCACATGCTCCATTCAACGTTCCAGCTAGCTTAACTCGTATCTAAGACCAAGAAAAGCAAAATTGCACACAAGTTTCAGACTTTTACAGCTGCTGGCAAAAAAAAAGAAAGCCACATAACGCGAAAAAAAGCGTTTATTTTTGTTAAGATTTTAGTGAACGTCTATCTATAAACGACTTGTAGGCACACTTTTCTAGCAATAATGAATGAAACAAACACAAAATAAGAACGGCGAGCGGGGCGATCGGTAAAAAACATATGAGAAGTTTGGGTACGGCAATCAGCAAATAAAATAGCTAAGACAATGGTGAGCAAAGTGAACTGCACAAATCTGAATCTGATTGAGACTAATTCTTTTGTATTAAAAAACTTTTTACTCGCTTCTAAGACAAGAATGGTAGCAGCTCTAGAAATAAAGTAAAAATAAAAGTTTTGTAAGATTTATTGTAAAGGTTTTTAAAAATAACCACTTATTAAAATCTGTCTTTGGCGCAGAGCTACCAACTAAAAACATTCCAGGTAGGTATGCATCCAAAAATGTACAATGGTGCGTCAAATGAAACACAAGTCGACTTGCGCTGGATGATGCTAAAGGTGCTTTGTGAAGATGTTTTTGAAAGATTTAGGACTGCTTAAATAGCAATGAGTATCTGCAATAGTTTTAGAACATAAAATGTTTTAAACTTTTATTATTTTGGCCCGTAGCTTTTGCTACTCCTGCCTGTGGACAATTCGCCACTGTTGATATGAGTGGTTAATTAAAAGTTCAGTAAGGATTTAGGCGTCTTTTACTTATTTTCACATACGCGCCGATTACGCTGATGACACCGCCCTCGCCAATCAATTCGATGCCGGGCGCCGCCGCCGCCGGTGAAATGAGCAACGGTGCACATGTCTAATACGTACTTAAATTATTAATTTCTATTTTCAAATTGAAACTTCATTAGTAAACACAATATCTATTGTTTTTTTTTACATAAATAATACCATATTCTAAATAATTATAATGTTTAGTAATTTTTCCTACTTACCAATTTTTTTTAGTATACTATTATAATGTATATTAAGTACCTAACGAACGGACACGAAGGCAGTCGAAGCGGCAGCAGCAGGCCCTCCCAAGGCGGCAAGAGTGGGGAAAGCGGCTACTGCCGCCGCCGCCACCCCACCTCGTGTCCGCAACCTTAATTTTTTTTGGGGTCAATTTTGCCGCCCCCCTAGTTTCGCCGCCCTAAGCTTTAGCTTTTTCAGCTTCTATGGTAAATCCGGCCCTGGGCCTACCCTAATGAGCGCCATAGCACCCTATCTTCAGCTTGCCGCGTCCAGCATATGCCTGCAGTCTTTCGCAAAACGTTATGGAAAATAATGTTGACAGCTGCTAAGCAGCGTTACTTCTCTCTCACTCTGAGTTATGTCAATAAAAGAAGACAGAGTGAGAAGTAGCAGTGTGCTACGTTACAGTCTTCCGAAACTGTTGCACAGCTCCTTAGGAAAGTGCGGCGAGGTGGGGGCCGGGGAAAAAAAGAGCAAGAGTGCTGAGAGCTTTCTTTCGGCCACTTTAAAAATGATGGTCTTGATATCACGAGATAGCGCTCTTTGGATATTTATCTCGTGTGCGTCTTACGACTTTCCCCCCCGTCTCGCCGCGCGCATACCTCAGGCGCGGTACAGGAGTTTCGGTCAAACTATAGTAAATTATTACCTCAACAGCCTATATTGGTCCACAGACGCAGGTCTCCCCCTGATAAGCACCTTTATTGGCTGTTATCTCATGGAGAGTAATGCCCATAATCCCCAAGCTGGGCATGCGGTTTGGGGATCGCAGTTTGGTGACAGAATTGTTCAGCAGAAGGGGCTGCTGCCCGCCTCCGGTAATTAGCTGGGCCGGCGAACTTCGTTCTGCCCTAGTTCACTCACTTTGAGATTAAAAATATATAATTTTTTTTTAACTTTTCTTCTTTACAAACCTTGTCCTAACAATAACGAACACATAAATAAATAATGCTGGATAATCCACACGAGATTATCTAGCAGTATATATTATAAAACAAAAAGAATTATCCAATTTGGTGCAGTCGTTCGGCGATGCATTTTTATTTATAAGCTGCTCCCCGCGGCTTCGCACGCGTTGAAGTTAGAATTACCTGTATGCAAAATTTCAGCCAGTAGGGAAAAAACCAAAAGAAACAAAAACACTGGGTAGGTAAGTAAGGGTGGTTAGGTACCTTTATTTAGTAGTACCTACGGATAAACTTTTGTAAAAATGCACGCCCCATCTGGTTTATCTCTACCTTCCTACACTTGATTGATTTGATACCTACGTAGTGGTAGGTGGGAGTGGGAACTAAGTACCTAGGTAAGTATAAAATACATGAAAAAAACAATTGGAATATTGTTCATAACATAAAAAGCACACGTTAGGTAGGTACCTTACCTACCTACCTAACGAGTGCTTTTTAACTTGGCGGAAGCTTGATGAGTAGGTATAGGTTAGGTACCTATACCTACTCGTCAAGTTTCCGCCAAAAAGTCTCAAACATGTCACAAAAATAAAGTTAGTAGTTGGTAGACCAGTATACTTGCCTATCCTATTATAGGTACCTACCTATTTTGTAAATGATTGCATCAACCGACTACGTACTAATTAGAACCTATTCTGTGCCGTCACTGGGCACGAGCGCACACACACACACACACACACATCCACACACACATCCACAGCTTTGTATTTGATGGTTAGATGCGCTTTCTCACTCATAGCGCGCCCCATTTCATTCGACGTGAAACAACAACAAATCCGCATGGGCCGGCCGCTGAGATTTGGAAGACGTTCGTGGCCACCTTCCGAAATTCCACCGGGACACATTAATGACCTCGCAAAAAATATTAATATCATTCCATTTAACCGTTAATTCACGTCTGCACTGCATTGTCATCATGCAATACAGCTTTTAATTATAATACAACAAAAATAAAACGGTTAGTATAAAAATAACGCACACTTATTAACTTATTCACCACAATCACCACAACTCAGTATTTAAGTTACTAGAATACAAAAGATTGGTACTTACAATGATTCCTTTTAGACGCAGCAGTAGTTACGAAGTTGTATACTCTTCAACATAACATAATGTGTGTGACGCCGAGCAGCTCGGGCGAGAGATATTACTCGACTGACTTGAAGTGAGAGGTACTAACATATCGCGTGAAGCGAAGCAACCGACCCATCTGACTCATAGGTACCTAGGTAGGTACTCTACAGTGCGAATGAAGGTCGCGGCCGATAAACAAACAAAACACTACAACAGTTGTTTTTGCCAAATTACCTAATCTAGGAATTTTGTTTTTAAGTTTAATCTAGCTTATTTAGGTAGATTAAATAGCAGTTAAATAATAGATTAAAGAGCCCCCGTGATAGAAGCGCTATCAAGGATCTTAAGATTATGCTAAGATTACATAAATTCACAAAAAACAATATAAACAATACTACATCAAAGACAAAGAGAATACAATATCTACGTAAGAGCTATAGGTTCGTCAGTAGCGAAATAAACGGTTGCTGTAATCTCCTTGGTTGTGTGCGACTACTTTTTTAACCGGCTTCAAAATAGGAGGAGGTTATCAATTCGACTGTATTTTTGGAACGAAGTTCCTTATCGCGCGTTGTGAAAGGGGGCTAGACGGAAAAAAATCTTACGAAAAGTTGTCACGACACTTTTTGCATAGTAAGCTATTGTAAGCTGTGCGGCGTCGCATGTTTCTCTGTCTGTCTCTCTCTCTCTCTTAAAGAAAGCAAGCCAGATATTTTTATTTCTATTTCGCATTGAACAGTGTGGTGTCGCGACGATTATTTTTGTTGAGTGTATACAGGTTTTTTGTAAATAATAAACCTACTGATTAAGTTTATATAACATTATATTTGTAGTAATAAAAAAACTTAAAAAATATTTTTTTTTTACAATTCCTTCACTAATTAATCGAAAGGAACTTCGTTCCATCCGGGTGTCCCTTGACACCTCTAAAGATTTTTTTTTTATTTGTTACCTCAGAACTTTTCTTATTTTTTATATGAAAGCTGGTGCTTCCCGTGTGGTGATTTGAATTTGGTCAGTTCTGACAACGGGATCCATGAATCATTATGAAAAACTTTAAAAAATTAAGTCGGTTTATAGTTTTTTTTTTATAATTATCTTTAGAGTATAAATCAGACATCCTATCTAGTATCTACTCGCAGCGCCTAAGACTTAACTTATAGATTTTATCCTAGCTCTAAACGGTATAAATAATGGACGAAAAAAGTTACATCGTGCATCTGTCATAAATCGTATACCTAAAGCTTTCGTTAACCTCAATAACTTCCATAAGTTATTAATAACAAAAAGCACCGTACTGTCAGCTAATAGATATGCACCATAAATAGAGAATACAATAAGTACATACCAGAGATAATATATGGCTAGTACTATATTTTAACTCTATAACCACGTAAATCTGCAGGCGTATTTTAATTCGTCGGAATGGCCGTCGGATTCGATATCGGAAACTTTTGACAAAATAAATCAAGATAGAGTTTTAAAGTTCCATCGGAATCGAATTCAGATTCGAATCTGACATTTTCGCTTCGGAAACGAATCGAATGAATTAAAATATGTACCTGCAGAGCTGCGCGCGGCGGGGCCTATGCGCACTATTGTGCACCTACCATTGCATGAGAATAAGACTTGAAAAATAAACTGGTTAACCGTCGCGCGTCGTCCATCGACCCTGCACTGGGAATTCCCTATAATATAATGCGATTTATTTATGCACAAGTCAATTGTTCGAACCGCAAACTTAAACACAGGATAAATGTATAAAAATCACCTGGGAATGTTATGAAAAAGAAATAAAACAACATCTTGTTAACTACACAAAAATGTATTTAGTCAATCTGATGGTCGCAAATCGCTATAACATTGAACTTGTCGTATACAGGTTACGCCGCCGCAGCATTATTAATTACAATACCAAAACAATCTATCACTTATTAATCTTATTATTATTGTATACATTACTGAGATAAAATTTAAAACGCGGCGACGCAATTTTCGTTCCACGGTTTTTAACATTTCAATTTAAAATTTCGTTTTTTCTCGTATACTGTTTCAGATATTTTGTTTAAGAACACATCAACTTAACTCTAGCGAATTTCGAACTATTACTAGGTGGAGCTTTTAAGATCTGATGCAAGTTCTGGCTAAGAAACAAAACTTAAGCTAACGTAACATATCAAAATATAGGAGTGCTAGAGTAGTACTATAGCACCGCGTTGAAAACTTCTAAACACGATCTCAAATCTACTTACTCTACTAAAAATTGGGAAGACTTTAAAAAAATATTAGAGAACGCCCTCAATTCGACTGTACTTGACTTTGATTCAATACTGCAAGTTTCGCATATCTTATCAAACAGCATCCGCTCCACTAAAATAAACTGTGATACAATGAGCTTGTGATGTCATTCACTTCACGATTTGAGATCGTCAATAGAAAAACCATAAATATAATTAATAACATGATAGAACTCCAAGCTTACAACTGAATCCAGCAGACCCGAGCGTTCGTGTGCGACTTCTAACACAACCATAGCTAATATTAAATGTATTAAATTGCACACAATCGTGCGTCCGCGGAGAGTTCTCTACGAAGAGCAACTGTTTCCCACTATTTTGTCATTTTAAGATAAAAAAATGACTGAAAACGACAAAGAAAGGGCTAAAAATACGAATTTTAAATAATTCACTCTAGGACCCCATATAACACACTGTGTTTTAGGGCTATATGATACTGTAAAAAATTAGTAGTACTTATTATTCATTACTTTTAAGGTCTTTTTCTGTGTTTTTTTTGTTACATTTTCCAGACAAAATAAATGTGATTTCTTAGATGTAGTTGCGTTTTGCAGGGAAACAGTCTCATAGAAATTAGTATACATAATACGGACGCACGCACACAAAGACATTCAGCACAAAATATCTGAATACTTACAACTAATTACGCTATCCTTATATCTATCGTATAATTATATCCACCATAGACAAGTTAACTTAGTGAACGTATAACGAGATCCCCGCCAATCGATGTCAAGACATTCCATAAATTACTAATACTGTCCAATTAATTACTTTTGAATAACCGAATATAAATTGTAAAATAAAAATAACAACTATAAAAATTGCTGCCATAAGAAAATAATAAAAATACTGTGTTGCCAGTCGATAAAATAAAAGAATACAAATAAAATACATTTGATTTACATGTCCTTCCAAAAATACAGTTGCTAAATATAATATACGTATGTAATGCAATAGTATACAATGTCCTAGTCCTAAGGCGTATCGTATTGGAGCCTACGCACAAGTTACAACGTTGTGGCTACTAACGTATTCATATTATTAAGTTAATGGCAATTCTGTGGAAGCTGCACGATTGTCATTGCCCGGCCAACCTGCAATTACAAAATACTACTTTTATAGCACATCTACACAATTCATAGAAGATATCTGTAAATCTGTGAAGCCCCGGAGAAAAAATATATACCCGGAATCGCGTCTGCTTATTTTTTTAATTATCTCCTTCTTCCTCGAATTATCGAAAGTAAATTTTCTAGACAACAGAAGTAAATATTCAGAAAATCTGTTTTGTATTTTTGATATAACATAAAATAATGGCAAAAAAATGGCAAAATGTGCGTGTTCATGGTGGCAACTTCGGTAGCCTGCACAAATATGTAAGGGCCAGGGATTGGTAAAATTGGTGTAGGTGGAGGGGGAGGCCTACAGCCAAAGTTATGAGAGTGAGATAGCATGGATAATGATTGTTACCTTACGTTTCCTACGGCGAGAGATCCTGATGCATAGGGTCGTAGGGTCCCATGGAGCCGTCATACCCCGGCTGCGGCTCGTACCCCGGCGCCGGCAGCGAATACCCCATGGAGTCCTGCGTCGGTGCAGGCGACATCATGGGAGTCGCCGTGCCCGAGGCAGCGCCCATAGAGTACGGAGACGCGCCCGCTGAAATATGCACTGTGTTACAGAGGGAATAAAAGGTAAATTATGATAATCTTTCACTGATCTTTTACATGTTATTATGTTGGATACCCAGTAACCATAGTGTAGTAAAGGGTGCGTTCGGAATCGATCAATCACATTGGTTCATATACAGTGTCACCCTGGATAAAGTGCAAAGGGGTTGAAACTAGATCAAAAAATTACAACAAAAAAGAAAGAGATGATGTTTTTATAGGTATTTTATTGATGAATAAAAATGTTGATTACTCACTGATTTGATGCGACTCTATTTACACAAATAAATATTCCAAAGTTCTCTATTATGTTAAAATAAAAACCATAATCGTGTCAAATATGTAGTGACGATAAATAAAAAATTATGTGGCTATCGTGACAAAAATTTTAATTTTTGTACATTACATTTTTATATGCTTTTTCCAATAATCTCTAAGAACTAACCAAGAATTTGTTAAAAATTTTCTAGATCTTTTTGTAGATAATTTTTAATCTAGTTTCACCCCCCTTTTGGAGTTGCACTTTATCCAGGTACACACTGTACCTCTTTAAGCATCACGTAATTCGGCTGGTTCGTGATTGGTCGATTCCGACCCGCTCTGCGTAAGAGATCGGATCCTATAGTTATTTTTCAACCAGAGCTCAGATAATCAATTCTCTCATAAAGTCTGTTCAGAAAGAGAAGAGTCGTGGGAAGTGAGGTCGCTCGTGTGCCAATTTACAGCTTTTGTTGCGTTGACAACACTGCTCTGTCATTGCAGTACGACTAAAATTGTTAGTTCACCGCAACGCCACGACTATTCTCTTTTTGAACAGACTCTAGCCAAGATATGTTGTTGGCTGTTTTCAACTGTTTAGCGTGCTTACTACTCTGGTTGAAAAGCACTATAGTACACCAATTTTCTAAGTGTATGCTTAATATCTAACTTGGGTATATTTATAAAAAAAACCCGCTATATTGCGGTTGTGAGGGAAAGATTCTCGCAGTTAAGTTTTGGGAACAGCAGTGTAACTTGAAATCGGGATTATGCTTGGACATCGCCGGTTCGATATTGCGATAGCGTTGCATTTCAGCAGGTCAAATCATTAAAAATACTCTAGGGGTTATTGTGTGAACATTTGAATCCCATTTTCACTTTGGGTCACTGCGGTGAGTGTGAAGATCAGTGAAAGATTCCTTACTTAATAGTGTGAATATAATCTAGTTTAGTTGATGTTGAGGCTAAGTCGTTAGTGCGAAGTTATAATGTTTGTTTACTGTAATATGAAGACGGCCGGGCCTCAGGCGAGCTAGCGTCGCGCCTCGCGCCCGTCCAAGGCAAGTCTGTGTGCGGAAATGTTTCACTTGCTTATTCATTCACTACAACTATTATTAACTTAGTTATAGACAATGAGTGATTTATTAATTTTGAGAGATTTTTTGGTCACTTTGGACATACACTTATGGGAAAATCTGTTCTATGAGCCAGATGTTGTACCAGAGATGGTATATAGGCTGAACGCACATTGGATACTATCGCTTGAGGAAATAGCGATTAAAGGCGAGTAGCGCTCGCATCTTATAGTCCATTTCTTAAAGGAACTGTTCCCTATGGACTTATATACACGTACGGCTAATCACCGACTGCAAGGGAACTGCATATGCCGTCGAGCCTTGCAGTCGGTAACTTTGCGTCCGTGTATTTGAGACAGTCATAGCAAAAACATATATAAGATGTAAGATATGATTTTTATCTTAGTCGACTAATATTGCATGGAACGAAACAAACGCGTACTTTTCTACAACGGTTCCCATGAAATTGACTATAGTATAATATATGCTATAAGAGCATGTTTATTTTGAAAATAGTAATAAACAATATCAGCTCTAATTCCCCCATTCCAGATTAAAACACCCCACATTTAATACTTGACCACGGTTTCTGTGTGTGACAGCTTTAAGTGACTTACGAAAGTGTAGCTTTTAACAACGATAGCCCATGAGATAGTAGCTAATGTGCGGTCAGCCCTAACGGACATACATAAGTAATAAAGTTAATTTACGAATATAATAATTAAAGTGTCATCTTACCGGCAGCTTTCTTAGCGGCGTAGAGATTAGCCTCCTCCTGTGCCTTGCCGATGTTCTTCTTGTAGCGAATGCGCTTGTTGCCGAACCAATTGGACACCTGATGAAGAAATAACTCATAGATATTTTTGGTTCTGTTAATAGTATAACTTAATTAAATAAAACATTTTTTATTTCCTTAATTACAATAGATGTCAAAAGATAAGATGGAAAATGTAATATTCTTTAAATTAAAAACATTTAGAGATCAGTAAAGCTGATATAGGCTTGCCAAGGATTACTTAAACTATCACTTGGTAAAGATTTCAATGCAAAAACCATTACTTAGTATAAGTAAGCATTAACGCCTCGGAGTGCGGCGCTAAAACTGTTATTCTAATAAAGTAAATCCTTTCTCTTGAAAAGGGGATCTTACTTTGAGCAAGTTCTACAAACCAGACTCCTTAAAAATAAAGTTGCGGGAATCTTTATAAATAGATGAGCTCTTTGCACTGGTTTATTGTCTATTATTTAGCTTGTTGCTAGCTCTTGGTTTATTTTACAATCTATGTCCAGTCTGCATTGATTACGCTCCACTGCGGCCTGCGAGGATACGCCCTAAAACTGATATCTTAACTGACATCTTGCATGGGAGTGTATTGTGAACTGTTCCTCTGCCTAAACAGGGCCAAACCAGCCCAATTCCTTTAAGTAACGAGCAGGAATTTTGGTGATTGAAAGCTTTGTTTCAGCTTTTTTGTGGGTGTGAAAAGGGTTGATGCCTTACTGAACCCCATGACGCAAGAAAAGACGCAAGTGCCTTCAGAATCATTGAACGAAATTGGAATGCCACAGAGAAGACCAGACACAAAACGGGGCTGAAGTGTCTCATTGAGGCATCAACCCCACCCACACCCACACAAAAGCTGAAACGAAGCTGTCTGTCACTAAAAGTCCTGCTCCGATACTTCAAGGAGCTGGGCTGGTTAGGGCCTGTTTACACTCCTATGCGAGATGTCCGTGCATCTTGGTTCCCTCGAGATTTAGAACGGTACTGAGAGACTGGACGAGTCTCTCAGTACTCGTTCAGGATCTCTGACGTCAGAAGCGTCAAGCAAGCGCTTGCTTCAGTAAACTAACCTGTGAGACAGTGATGCCGCACTTGCGCGCTAGTTCCTCCTTGGCCTCCTCGCTGGGGTAGGGGTTAGAGAGGTGCGAGTAGAAGTACTCGTTCAGGATCTCGGAAGCTTGCTTGCTGAAGTTGCGGCGCTTGCGGCGAGCGTCCAGGAAACTGCAAGTGCAATTACGTTTATATATTAATCAAATCAAAAGCGTTTATTTGTAACTAAAACATAAAATATACAAAAAAATATACAGTTATACTTAAATCAAGAGAAACTTAATTCTAGTTACAAAATGGTCCCAACTCAGCTTGTGTAGTCGTTAAAAAATATTAGGATATGGGACCGAAGAGTTAAAGTTTAAAATCTAAAAGCGAAGTGTTACAGCTAGTTACAAGACAAAAAGTGAAAGTTAAATAAAGAAAAATTTAAACATCTAAAATAATCATCTAAAATTGTAAAAGAAGTTATAACAAGTGATTTTGTACACGTATATTAAATAGCACTCGTATCATGTCCGAGAGGTTCCTGCTTTATTTATTAAACAATGATTAAGTTATTAATAAAAAAAAACAAAAACTAACTTTAACCGTAAGCCTCTCTCGTGATAATACCTAATGGTTTTGGCAGAATATCAGCGAGTGGTAAGGCATTTTATGCTGAGCTGAGACCTTTTTGCTACTGTAAAATACAATACTTTTTTGGTTAATATTTTGTGTAATTTTAATTGTTTTGTTTCTCGTATGTAGGTACATACGAGAAACAAAACAATTAAAATGAAGGTACTCACGTTTATGTCTGTCTTGTACTGTGTAAGTAGCAAATAAATGATTGTCTATGTCTTAAGTAGAGCTCCGCGTATCTGCGTCATTAAAATGTTTTTTTTAGGCTTTTTGGAAGATTGTCTCAGCAAATTATGTTGTCGACTTAACATGTAATTTTGTTGACCTGCTATCAGAATTCTTACCGAGAGCGCAGGATCATGACAGCCTCGCAGGTGGACTGCTTCAGCTGCATCTGGATGGAGCTGAACTTCTTGTGGATGATCTGCACCATACGCTCGATCTCCTGAACAAGTTATAATGGTAGAATTAGAATCTTAACTACATAATGGGAAACCATGATCAAGTTCATGAAGATAAAGATGCGTTCACACTTACTGACGCAGAGCAAAGCAGAACCGACTAATCGTACGTCATCAACTGGTTCTTCATTAGTTGATTCTTTTATTTTCCACCTAAACTTGGTTAAAACTTGTCTGCACACACTACTTGACGTTCAGCTCTGTCCTTACCTTGGAAGTGATAGGACTTGACGTGCGGGTCTATCCTAACCTTGGGAGTGATAGGACTTGACGTGCGGCTCTGTCCTTACCTTGGAAGTGATAGGACTTGACGTGCGGCTCTGTCCTTACCTTGGGAGTGATAGGACTTGACGTGCGGCTCTGTCCTTACCTTGGGAGTGATAGGACTTGACGTGCGGCTCTGTCCTTACCTTGGGAGTGATAGGACTTGACGTGCGGCTCTGTCCTTACCTTGGGAGTGATAGGACTTGACGTGCGGCTCTGTCCTTACCTTGGGAGTGATAGGACTTGACGTGCGGCTCTGTCCTTACCTTGGGAGTGATAGGACTTGACGTGAAGCTTAGGACGGGTGCGGTTCTGTCCTAACCTTGGGAGTGATGGGACTTGACGTTCGGCTCTGTCCTTACCTTGGGAGTAATAGGACGGGTGCGGCTCTGCTCCCGCAGCAGGTTCATGACGTGCGTGGTGAACTCGTTGCAGGCGTTCTCGTACTTGTCCAGCTCCTGGTGGTAGATCTGGCGGATCTGCGCCAGCTTCGCGCGGTAGTCGGAGTGCTCGATGGCATTATCTGGATTGGATTCAAACAAGTTTTCAATGAGAAAAGCTTGAGGCTGGGGTCGAGCGAGCGTAATTTTTTGAGTTCTGTACGAGTCGCGCAAAATACTTACATAAAAGTATTGAAAGTACGCCTCAATAACTCAAAAAACAAACTGGCATGGCCTGAGCAGCCTTTATAGGTATAGGTCAGTATTGAACTACATGGTTTACTACCATCCAGACATCATATTTGTTGCCCAGAGGGGTAACAAAAGCTGAGTGGGTAAGCATTAATCCTACTATTCTGTTCACTACAATACCCGGCAAGATATCGCGCGAAACCGAGGTGTTACCAAGCCTAGCTACTATGAGTTTAGCAAAGATATCGAATTATTGAATAACTAAAAGATAAAGAATAAGCTTTCAAAACAACGCAAAAGACTTGGTAAAAGAGAACTAAAAATAATTAACTTCAATGCAACTAAATAATTTAATCCAGGTTTCCACCGGGAAAGGGTAGAGTGGGAAATGAGAGATGAGTGAGCAGAGTTAATTTCCAAGCTTTATGCTCTCTTTCCGTTCCACTATCTTTCTGTTCGCTCAGCATTTTCCACTCTACTATTTATTGAATAAATACAGCTATGCAGTTTAGTTTTGCAAGTTAAACAGACTCCTGAATGGGCTTGCTCCGCTCCTGGTGGAAACCCGGTTTAACACTAGCATATCTTACATTTACCCCCCATGCACTATGTTATATGTATTTGCACCATCCCATTATCTCAGCAAAGGGCTTACAAATGGGACAGGCTTACAGATACATACCCCACTCGCCTGCGGCCGCCGAGGCGGAGGCGGCTGCGCCTGCGCCGCCGCCCTTCTCCGGCCCGGCCACGCCCTCCGCGATCAGCATGTTGTCGAGACGCATCAGCTGCGGGTCTGGGGGCTCCTCCTCTTGCGTGTTGCGGAGCGACAGAACTACACAACAAATAATACTGGTTGTTACCCCGCAAGGGTCAATGTTTTATTCTCATATTTATGTGGTTGTGTAGTTGGGTTGCTGGGATGCAAAGCAACAAATCGGCTTAACTGATTATGGTGAATGAGCTCGGTCACACTCATCTAAATATCTGGTGTTCTTAGCTATATTTGGAAGGCCCCGTCTATTTATTTAATTTAAACCTGCATGTACCTAATGAATATTAACAATTAAGAAAATAGTAACAGAACGCTAATTAAATGCAAAAGTAAAAAGGGACCTATAATAGTCAGGTTCATTTTTGTTTTACACTTATCACATTCACTGCCCAGCCTGCTTTCTACGGACTGCCTGTGCAGCGTGACACACAGGGGCAGGCCTCAGCTAGAAGCAAGAACCACATAATGTGTTTTGCGATCATTGTAAGTTTAAAGTACAAGTTATTATTCAACCATGAACAATAGCAGGGTTTTTTTTCTTGTTTGTGTTCTTTTTTTTATAATAAATTTTATTAAGATGGGTTTGATCAGAGTGATAATGTCACCCTCATAGTTGACAATAATTAATTGACTTACATTCTACGCTTTTTAAATAATTTAACTAATTTATGTTACAGTTTGGGCTCCTCTGAGAGAGGATAGGCCAAAATGCTATTGTCAATCTGCCTCATTGTAGGTAGCTCCTAAACCGATTAATGGAATTTAGTTTGTTTATTTTGTATTATCACACCTATCAATAGGAAGAGACTTTATAGTAAAGCTATTTGATGAATATCAGTAAAGTCATTCTAATGTTAGGATGGTATTCATCTCTGAACCCAAGTTTCAAGGTTAATTGACATGTAAATCCACTGTAATTGGATATTTAGTTTTACTGTGTAATTCTTAGTTAGCAGTGGAATAACACACTTATACTGAGACATAAACAATAAACATATATCATACTTTTTCTCAAAAATTATATTGAAAATGCAATTCTAACATTTTCTTGCAGCATAACTTAGATAGATTTACTGAAGTTATATTTTTGACACATTTGAAAAATGACTTAAGTTTACAGGGCTTGCATTTACAGACAAACACATGTAAATTTTTCATTCATCTAAGAATGTATTATTATCAATTAATGTTGTTTTTATGCTATGTTAGTCATCAATCTCGTAACACCATATTCCTACACATAACATTTACCCATTTGAATAAAATAAACTCATGGTTGGTGAGATGAGACTATAATGCTGAAATAACCCAAGTCAGAACATGCCCAACAGACATCAATAGGTAGTTATGTATAAAATGAGCTCATAGAGGCTGCACATCCATACTGTCGAGGATTTCAGTGCTGTAAGAAAAACATATCATCATCATCATCATCCACAGCCGGATTTTACCCACTGCTGGGTATAAAACGAATTTAAAATATATGAAACTAATGTATATTATTTTAAAAAACTACTCGCCCACTTCACAGATGTTGTTCTATGAAAACATTTAAAGATTATTTCTATCCTATGGGATTTGATTTAAGGGATAAGAGGTAGCTTTTGTTTGATTCCAGGATAAGAATAACTTGTATGCAAAATTTAGATAGATACATTTTAATTTTGACATAACAAACATCCATCCATCCAAACTTTCGGATTTATAATGTTAGTGTAATTTATATTAGGGTACTCTATTCTGATCAACACAGGAATCTCAGACAAATTTGGGACTAGACTTCAAAAACCAGTTTGACTACTTTTGAATAATTAATTTCCTAGGAAGTATTGCACAGCTGAAGGACTGAATATATGTAGAAAGCCTGATATCATTTCACAAACCTGTTTTCTCTTTGATTTCACACAATACTGAAAATAGGGCAGGCTTCATTCTGTGGCAGTTCAATGTGTGTTTCCTCGCTTGCGCTTCGTCGAGACTCTGGTCTGTAATATTCATGATCTGCTGCAAAATCTCCCCGATATCCTGCTTGCGCGCCTCACCCTCGGAGGCCGGGGCGCCGTCGCTGCCCGGGAGCCCGTAGCCCTGCGGCCCCATAAGTCCTCCGCTGTGCGCCATCATTCTGTTTGGGTCGTCCATTCTTTCACGCCCAATATATAAACTCCTAAACTTACACTATACCCGTATACTGTTTTGTACGTAGTTCAGTGTTTTAGAAATAAAAATCCATAAAAATATAACCCAGGGCGAAAAGCTACAGCTTTTCCCCGTTCAACAACCCAGCAATAAAATGGCCGCCTTCTTTGTGCTGTCAAATCTGAATTATATGAAAAGAAAACAAATAATTAAAACTAGTTCTATCACGCTCCATCTCGTTAAAATTTACGCTGTGATTTAGTAGGAAGAAAGAGACAGTAAATAATGAAGTGTTGCCACTACAGATATCGTGTGATTTATTATGTTTACTTTGCAAGTGCTAAAAACCGCTAAAACACCGATCAGGTATTTCGCGGCCTACAGGTGAAAACTTTGATCGATGGTCAAAAAGGAACAAAAATCAAACGTATAAAACCTGAACCTAAACCGCGGAACGCCGGGATTGGAACACAATTTAACGCAACGTCTACTTGGCAGCTGTCAAACAAATTTTTTGAGTATTTTGTTGTTTATCATTTTCTTTCACTTGGGACTTGGGAGTACGTATAGCTCTTACTCTTTCTATTGCTAGCGTTTTCTTCCAACGCCGCAGGTTCACGTCACTCAAACGTCACCGACGACAGCGATTTGACAGTTCTGATCTTATCATTGTCATTTAATTTTTCTCAAAATCAAGAAATAATTTCGTCATCTCCACGCGATCAAAAAGCTAATTACCGGCCTAACAGATGTGTTATTTTATAGCAGTTATACTGCCTGATAGTTAAATGAAAGCCCTGTTCACGTTAGTGTATAATTGTAGTGTGTTTAGTAAAAGGTTACCCGTGGTCTGCTATCAGTTCAGACGATCGCACGATCAGCAGTGGGGCAGCAATAAGCTTCACAGGAAGATAAGAATCCCCAACCCCTTGAGAGAATTAATCATGGCTGATCCCAAAGTCGAGGAAATCTTGGCCCCGCTGCGAGCCCATGTCAAGGAGCAAGGCGATTTAGTCAGAAAACTAAAGGACGAAAAGGCGCCAGCAATTGACATCAAAAAAGCTGTTGCCGAGTTGAAGGCAAGGAAGAAAGTGTTGGAAGACAAGGAGTTGAGTCTGGCGCCTTCTGAAGAGCTATTTGACCGCGCTAAAATGGAAGATCTCATCAAAAGGAGGTTCTTCTATGACCAGTCGTTTGCTATTTACGGAGGCATCACAGGCCAGTTCGATTTCGGGCCCATGGGGTGCGCGCTGAAAAGTAACATGATCCAACTCTGGAGGAAATATTTTATTTTGCAAGAGCAGATGTTAGAAGTGGATTGTTCTATCCTGACTCCTGAGCCTGTACTGAAAGCTTCTGGCCATGTGGAAAGATTTGCAGATCTGATGACTAAAGATGTGAAGTCGGGTGAATGTTTCAGATTAGACCACTTGATCAAAGCTCACCTTGAGAAAATCAAGAGTGAAAAGACTACAAAACAAGAGCTGAAAGCTGAGATTGAGGATATTCTTGTGAAACTAGATGGCATGAATGCTGACGAGATGGCAGCCCTGATGAAGAGGTTTGACATGAAATCACCCATAAGTGGCAATGAGCTTACTCCCCCTATTGAATTCAACCTCATGTTCAACACTTTGATTGGTCCTTCGGGCTTAGTAAAAGGCTTTCTCAGACCTGAGACAGCTCAAGGAATATTTGTTAACTTCAAACGCCTGCTGGAGTTCAACCAGGGTCGCTTGCCCTTCGCTGCTGCCCAGATTGGCAACTCGTTTAGAAATGAAATCTCTCCTAGATCTGGTCTTCTTCGAGTGAGAGAGTTCACCATGTGTGAGATCGAGCACTTCTGTGACACCAAGGATCATCCAAAATTCGAAAGTTTGAAAGACACTCAAATGTTGTTCTACTCAGCTGACAACCAGGAACAAGGTAGAGCTGCTGAAATCATGACCATTGGTGAAGCTGTATCTAAGGGGATTGTGAATAATGAAACTCTTGGCTACTTTATGGCAAGAATATCCTTGTACCTCCTTGCTGTTGGTATTGACCCCAAGAGGCTGAGATTTAGGCAGCATATGGGTAATGAAATGGCCCACTATGCTTGTGACTGTTGGGATGCTGAAATTCTCTGTAGCTATGGCTGGATTGAATGTGTAGGCTGTGCAGACAGATCTGCTTATGACTTGACCCAGCACAGCAAAGCAACTGGCACCAGATTAGCTGCCGAAAAGAAACTGCCTGCTCCCAAACAAGTGGAAGTTGTTGAACCTGTGGCCAACAAAGCAGCCATCGGCAAGGCCTTTAAGAAAGATGCCAAGGTTATCAATGATGCACTGGCTGCCTTGGACACAGCTGCTTTGGAAGACCTAGAAAGTAAAATAGCTGGTGATGGAGAATATGCCTTATCCACACCCAATGGAGAGTTTAAACTCACAGCCAATCTTGTCAGTGTGAAGAAGACTCAAAAGACTGTGCATGTTGAAGAAATAATCCCTAGCGTAATTGAACCTTCCTTTGGAATTGGCAGGATCCTCTACTGCATTCTTGAGCACAGCTTCAAGATGAGAGATGGTGATGAACAGAGGACATATTTCTCACTGCCCCCCACAGTAGCACCCATGAAATGTGCTGTGCTGCCGCTGAGTGGCAATTCAGAATTTCAGCCATTTGTTAGAGAGCTGTCCCAAGACCTGATATCTGTTGATGTTTCCCACAAAGTGGATGACTCCTCTGGCTCTATTGGACGCCGATATGCTCGGACTGATGAGCTGGGTGTCCCTTATGCTATCACTGTAGACTTTGACACCACCAAGGAACCACACTCTGTAACATTGAGGGAAAGGGACAGTATGGGTCAGGTGAGGATCCCATTGGCTGAAGTCCCTGCTGTGGTGAGGGACCTGTCTAATAGCAAAATCTCTTGGGCTGATGTAGAACAGAAATACCCCAAGTTTGAGCAGCAGGAGGCAAAGAGCGCTGCTGCGTAAAATTGCGTTATCATTAAAACAGCTGCATAAACACCTACCTTGTTAAGTTCCATTGAAATGTATTTATTTTAGCTAAGCTATGTAATTTTTTACGTATTGTAGCGTTTTCGAAACTTATTTTTGCATAATTTTATTGCTTCAATAAAAAGATAAGTGCTATCAAAATATTGCTTTTCATTTAGATTTGGTAAGATTTAATTAAATATCCTACACTGTGAACAATCGCTTTACGTGCTATTATTATGAAAGCGCTACTAGAAATATGTGTTATCATCGCGCTTAATAATAGATCTTGCAGATAAAGAATTTTAAGGCTTTGTGGCGCCCGCCCGCCTTGGCGACACCACGTTGAACGTATTATCAGATCATACGCGGCAGAACGCCTCTTGCCCTGTATACATTTTACCTTATCTAGTTTTTATTGAACAGATCTTCCGCTTGCCTACTCAACTAGCGCCCGAAAATAGACTTTGATAGATGAAATACTGGCTTTTTACCGCGTAAGATCAGTTCAATGTGGCAAGTTATTGTATTCTCTTTGGCACTAGCCTTGGCAGGCCCACCTCGCAGCCGCCCCGCGGCGCCCCCGCCCACCAGTTTACGTTCGTGTATTGTATTGTATTGTTCGTGACTCTGAACCCTGGGCCCTGAATCCACCAAAGCGGAGGATGTCCTGTCCGAAGGGGAGAAGACAAGATACCGTTTTTCATCTAGCTATCGGGTGTTTCTACCCAAGCTAGTTCCTAGCGAGTCTATGTTTTAAGATACACAAATTCTAAAATCTGTAGATGCTTACCTATTGGCTAGACTGGAGCGGAGTCGTTCCATCTCTTTGCGAGTAGCGCTTACATCTCCGCCTCCTATCATTTGTATCTACTAAACCGAGTAGACTGTGATGTGATGTAAATAACATTCTATTGGTTGTTTAAAAACACTCTTCTCGTCACGCCTCGGCCTTAGGATCTAATTCTAAGTAGGGGAACTGGGATCTGCACTGACATCTCGCATGGGAGTGTTTTGTGCATTGTCCCCTAGCCTAAACAGGCTAACCTAACCAGCCCAACTCCTTGAAGTACCTACCGGAGCAGGACCTTTGGCGATTGCCAGCTTCGTTTCGGCTTTTCTGTAGGTGTGGACGGGTTGGATGCCTCTATAAGGCTACTTAGTGCAGTCTTCAGTCTGGCCTCCTCTGTGGCCGTGCGGCTACCACAACGTGTTCCACGGTACTCTGCACGGCCTTAGGATCGCTACAAGGCGGATCCCTCGGCCGCTCACGCGCAACTGCCTGGACTGATGATGATGATACAAGTTACAAGTAGGTACACTGTCTTGTGACAGAGATTATAATACACCGAAGCGCCCCCTCTGCGCCCACCAAAAGTTCGGTAACGCTGTCATGGCTACCTGCGTTCAACAGCATTAATTTAATTATAGTCCTTTCGAGTTTTTAATATGTAATAAAATCATCAAATAAAACATAATTATTTTATTCTCAAGACACTTCAACCATTATTTGTATTATTAAGTAGATGGGCGTAACATTATCTGCGACGGTCTCTAGAGCGCGACCTGCGCCGCTGGCGGTCGCGCGACCGGGATCGTTGGCGCGGCTTGTCTCGCCGGTCGCGGTCGCCTCTGTCGCGGTCCCTGTGGCTGCGGTCGCGCTCGCCTCTGTCCCGGTCGCGGTCTCTGTCTCTGTCTCTAGTGTCGTCGCGTTTTGATCTGTCCTTTGCGTACCTGCAATGATAGAAATATTTGGTCAGAACATTGCTCGTCATTATCTACCATGGCGTCTATGTCAGCCTAAGCTGGTCCTTAAAAATGTTTACATGGGAATTCTTACTTGTTTATATCCTCGGCATAGTCTCTGCGGTCCCTGTCGTCGTGTTCCCTCCGGTCGGCGTCCATGCGCCCCGGGTTGTAGTTGCTGCCGCCGAGCCCCCCCGCTGCCTGCCCCCTCGCCGCCTCGTTGCGGAACTCCCCCCTGGCCGCGTCTCGGAAGTTGTTCTGCGGGGGAGGATTCTGTGGCGCGTTCTGTCGGTTGTGCTCTGCTAACCTACATTTAGAGTTCATAATCGTATTAGCAAGTTTGCATTGATTGTTTTAGATTTAATTCTGCTAGCACCTACATACTATGTCAGGCTGAAAGTCGACTTTGATATCAATTTACACAGAATTCCTGATGAATTGTAGCTGCAGACTTCCCAGGGAGTCAGCCAAACTGCAATGTCAACACACAAAATAAAATGCTGTTATGTGCACACCACGACTTTTGGCAGCGATGATGTCGCAGAATGAAGCAGATATCAGAACAATTTATTTCGTGACTTAGACGAACTAGGTATTTCGTTCGTTATGCGAAATACAAATCACTGCAAAAAGTCATGGTGGGTGATGGATGAGAATAGTGCATCAACAAAACAGTTAATTTGATTTCTTTTAATACACTACCAATACTACAGTAATAAAATTATGACCATTCAACATGGTCACACTCCTAGTTGTATATCTATATGCTTTAGCTGTACTAAACTATATTTGCAGTTTTAATGAACTGTAGGTTCATTAAAACTGCAAATATAGTTTAAATCCTACATTGATATTTCGATTTATTTAATCCCTAAAAACAAAAGAAAATTGTAAATGAAAAAAAATGAATCCCGGACAGCACAAACTTACTTTTGCTCAATCTGCTTCTGTATAGGCACCGGTATCCGTGGGAACAAAGTGCTGAACCAATCTAGCTTGATCATCATCTGTCGGACTAGCGCCCCGATGGTGGTAGGGCCTCCGCCGCCGGCGCGAGGGTCCACCTCCTCCTCGTCGGCCAGGTACTCCTCGTACCAGTCAAACAGGTCGGCTGGAGGCTGTGTGTAGCGGATGTACATGAAACCTGGTAATGGAGAATAATTGATAATCATCTATTACAAAATTAATTACCTTAAAATAAGGCGTTCTGATGACGGCTAATGGACCAAGGCGGTCTACAGAGTGCTACCTGGTAGGGGCGAAGCACCCTCGAGGTAGACCAGCTGCCAGATAGTTGGACATTGTTGGGGTGGCCAGAAGACTGTGGATAAGGCTTGCACAGGACCATGTTAGCTGGTTTGTAAATGAGGAGGCCCATACCCAGCAGTGGGTGGCTGTCAGTAGGCTGATGATGACAATGATGATAATAATCATACATAGCATCTTCTTATAATGATAATGACAATTTACTTTGATAAATGTTCTTTCATTTTGTATAATCTGTTAGATTTTATAGCATGTTTTTTAGCAGAATTGAATTCATCCTTATAATTTAAAAATAATTAAATCATAGTGGGTTTGCAGGATAGTGAGGTATCTTTCTCCTGCCTTTATAAACTAAACTTTATTTATTGTAGTTTTTCGAGTCTTTTGGTAATTGCATTTAGAAAATTATGTATTAGAGATGAAAAAAGGGCCCACCAGCATCCTAGTTGCTAATCCAAAAACAAGAGATGTTCTAATGGCAGGAATTAAAATGTTGTGACGCGATTAAGCAATGTAAAATAGGTAATAGACTTCATACCTACCAAGCATTCGAATGTACGGTGAGTCAGCATGCTGGAGCAACCCATTCAGCTGTTTCCTCGTCAGCCTTAAGGTGTACAGCTTGTACAGCAAGCAGAATGCCGTGGACACAATGCCGCCGGCGCCGACTCCGCGAACCTGTAACAAATTGTAGTGATATGACAATTCCAGAATCAGTAATTGTTGCACCCTCAGTTAATTTATAATAAGATAATTGCCTAGACAATAATTTAAAGCGCACTGACAAGGATGGAAATCCTACTAATATTATAAACATGTATGTTTGTTGCTCTTTCACGCAAAAACTACTTAATAGCTTAAATTTTACATACTAGTAGTTCTAGGCCTAGAATAACATGGGCTACTTTTATCCCATAAATCAGTTCCCGTGGGATGTGAAGCCGCAGGGCGCACCTAGTATATTATATGCAACACTGCTGGATTATAAAACTATGGTCAGTTGATCAATCTATGAGTAACGCTTCTGCCATAGAAAAACCATACCTAAAGTATAGATTGATGGTTAAGCAAGCTTTTATAATACAGGCTGTGGCAGGAGTTATACATAACTAAGTAAGCCAAACATGCAGAACCATGTTAAAAGTAGAACATACTCACGCCACCACACATGCCGGTCTGGCCCGCTGTCTTCCTGCTGCCGCGCTCCCATGGCTCCAGGTGCTTCACCTGATAGTAGATCTCGTCCACCACCTCATGGTACGTCTTCAACTTGAACAGGTGCACTGTTGACAGGTAGTATTCAATCAATATCCTAGTGTTTCAAAATTGATACAGAAGCTGCTCTGAAGGAGCACATATGACTGGCTTGGACTTGAGTACTTGTATATTTTTTTTGTAGGTTTATAAAAGAATTTCTCACATAAACCTTGTGATTCAGTCAGAAATAGAGGTTATGAGAGGACAGAACACAGTTATATGAGAACCTAGTGTTGGATTCTCAAAGAGTATCAAGCGAAGTCCAAGCTCCTCGGTGTTGGCCGTTGTGTTTGCTTACCTACCTTTGAAGTAGCTAGAGCCCTGAATATTGGCTAATATAAGAGGATTCAGGTTCATGGACTGTTCATTACCCCATACTGGTAATATATTATGCTGCTTGCCTGTTTTACCAGGCTTCTGCTGATTGTACTCTGAAAATTGAAACGAATCAGTGACACATATTCCATGGATATCATCAGGAAATTGGTACATGATGCATACCTTCAACCTCAGTCATTTTTCTATACTTATCGCTTTGTACTTCGCATAGAAGAAACCATATAGCTAGAGCACCAATTATACTACAAGAAAAGCCTTTATATTTTGTCAAAGTTCTCAGTAATCGTCAAAAATACAAAAAAAACAACACAACGCAACGCAACCTACAATGGCGGCAATACAATGAATGAATGAAATGAACATTTGGGATGGCAGTTGTCAATGAATGAATGAATTCATAAAAAGTTGCCATTATAAACTTATTTTTCTAACAAAAACCAAGTGATTCGTGATTCCAGCTGTTTTTTCTAAAAAGTTACAACTTAAAAATTTTAAAACTCCTACAACTTCAACACCTCGGAACCTAACGTAGGTAGCCAAAGATAAATCTGTTAACTCCTTGGAAGGAACAGGGTTTTCTCTCTTTCTGAGCCTACCAAGGTGGTCGGTCGTCGGCTTTTAGTTAGATTAATTAGACCTAATTTATCGTGCGTGTCCAGACAACCAATGATAATTTATTTTGTGAAAGTTTGTTAGGTATTTGTTTCTGAAACGCATATTTTAAGAGTGGTTTAACACATAACACTCCTTGTTTATAGTTTTACAGGCTATTTAAATTATACCTACCGAGACAATAAAGCTGCTGATTGTAATTACAATACAAAGTGGAGTAGGTACTTTTAAAATTCCTCCATAAAGTGACTTGTCTTCTCGTATGTTTGCTTTGTATTATTTTTATTATCCTATCAGTATAAACAGCTCGGTATGCTTCTCCTTTGTTCTAATATTATGTCACATTTATTATTATTATTTTAATACACAGGCAGCTCCAGTGTGTATATCTGAGTCTTTGTCAACTAACATACTTTATATTTGTCCAGTAAATATTTAAACTACATAAAGCACTACCCTGCCTACCACATGTAGTTTATAAAAAGTCGATTATTACGTTAAATCTTTATTCTTAAGAATTACAATAGACAAAAAGTTTATTTACAAAATATTACTAGGATGTAACTGAAGATAAACTGAAGATAAAAACAGTGCGAGTCTGAATGCAGTGCTCAAAAAAAATGAGGGAAACTACCCCATATTTTATCAAGAGAAAATGTGTAAAAAAATAATCTAGTATTTTTTATATCATTTATAATTTTTGTATTTGCTACCAAAACTCTGATCTTAACAAAATGACCTAACTTTTAAACTAAACAATCAATGACTAAGAAACAAACTCAACAGTGATTGGGATTGTTTTTTTTTTTTTTATTTCATTTTGTATCTACAATCGGCTTCTAGCCATAATTAGATGTGGTCTTTAGTGGAATATTCGGTGGCCATTCCAGTGAATAGCACCATCTTAATGTTGGATCAATGATTGGGATGAACAAGAGCTCTTTATAAATCAACTAGCAGCGCCTCACGTTTTCACCCGTATTGTTCCCATTCCCGATGTGTAAAATATGGGGAAGTTTCCCTCATTTTTTTTGTGCACCGCATGCTGACTCACACTGTATAATATATTCATTGATAGTAGAGCTCCAAGTTCATGCCATCGTGTATTTCATCTGAAATATTGCTAAGAAAATATTGTGAAAATATATGTTTAGCCTGAGCTCACAACATATTACAGCCTAAAACAGCCTGCTGTAGTAAGCTGAAATGTTGTGAGGTTATTTGTGAAATTTAATATGTCATATATTTTCATTGCTTTCCAACACCAGGGGCCGTATTCTGCTAAACCAGTTGTTTTTCTAATATAATGGTATTGTCACAATAAATTTCTGCATTTCTGTATTTTATGTACCTATGTTAAATAAATCTATAATAGTGATACTGAAATTAATAAATTAATCTCTGCGCAAATGTACCGCACAAGCTATCTAGCTAGAGAATCTATCATCTAAGGATTTTTTAGGTGAAAATTCTGAAACAATACCATTGTCATAGTAAAGCCATTGGGTATCAGAACTGGGCCCTATTTATCTTTAACCAAGACTTTATAACTCAACATTATTGTTGAGTAGTCTTTTTAAAAAGGATACAGTCTGATAGTCTTATGTGGTCCTTGAAAACTGTATACCACTTCTTGAGGATAATCTTGTCATATCTTGTGCCAGTTTGAGCTGCAATCAGTTTCTTTAAGTCTCCAACTGTGTCATCAGGATTGCATTTTACTCTCACTTTCTTGCCGAGACGGTCATTGCAAGTTACTTCCAGCATCTTGGAAACTGCAACATGCATGAATACAATTTATTTGTGACAGTCTGAGCTGAGATGAAAAGAGTTCATGTTGCAGTACTGCCGACTCAACAAATATTCACAAAATATTGTTTTATTGGTAGGAAGAAGAAGGCGTAGATATGGTCCTGTGAACATTGAACCCGGTTATCTGATGAATCTCCAGGGCGTGTCCGCAATATTTGCAAGGGTTATAATATAATACTGTTTACGACATGAAGGACTGGGACTGAATCAAGGAACATAAGTACCTACTGGACTGAATTCACAATAACTACTCACAGACAGAAGTCTAGATATGTGTGATGGGTGACTATTTGCACACACGGGATAGGTTCTTCGTTAATTTTTTCAATAATTTCTAGTAAAACAACATGAACTATGAAGTTATGCCAACAAAATAAAATTTGAAATCATCATCATCAATCAATAACAAATGTACAACTTCTTTAACAATCAACTTCTTTTTTTAAAATAACAATCAAACAGTTATCCTTCTACGCAATCAAAGCTTATGAGTAGAGTACATTTATCGTGCATGTCAAGCAGTGACATTTGCCGGTTTGGCTTGCTTGATAATAATATAGGCACAGACACAAGAATAGGAATAAGAGAAGGCTGTACAACTTAAACCTTCATTATAACATTGGCCCGTAATCTCCTATCCGTTTTTTATTTATTTTTTGACTTCAGTTTAGTTTGTTTCTCTATCTAGCTTTGTAAAAAAATTAAAAAAAAATCTTCGTAAACACTCCTAGCCCGCTAAATCATTGACAGCTGTCGATTTGTCAGCAACGTATTTTTTTAGACTGAGATAGACGTTGCAACAAGTTTCAAGTGCGCCCCTATGTAACCTGCTGAGCTGTGTTTTGTTTATACTAAAAAATAGCATATCTAAACTACCGTGACACTTCGGACATCGGGTGTATCGGGGAAAAATAACACGTGACCCCCCCCCCCCCCCCCCCCCAAAATCCTGTCGGTCCATGTACCAATCACCCTGTAGAGAGGTAAGTGTCATTCCATGTCAACTGCTAGATATCTATCTTTGATCTGATCACAATTAAAAATATGCACGATTGGTTCGTTTATTGAAAATATATGACTCTAAATATCCAGTAAATAAATGAAATAGGGTAACTTTAGCCCGGGTCAATCTCAAGAAGGCAAGCAGAAGATGGTTATAACTCAAACTCAAACTCAAAAATGCTTTATTTCTATAAATACAATAAATGTACACTTAGAAAAGGTCAAATCATATTAAAAAATACACTGACACGGAAATAAAGTGGTATTTTTGATTTCGATCGCTTCGTTATGTAGACTAAAGTAAAGAAACGACGAAGAAACCTGTAGCCTGTTAGTTGTTATTTTTCGAATTGGAGCATTTGTATAATTAATTACGAAGGAACATTGTTCCCAGGACGAAAACCACCCAAAATACAAAATTTTCCTTGATGCAAAGGGCCGAAATGGGCTGGATTTAGCCTAAAACTGTCCAAACTGCTTCAGTAAATCATATTAATATCATAAGAGTGCTGAATGACTCAAATATTCAAAGAATGAATGAAGGGGTGACTAAGTTTACTGCTAAGTTTTTCTAGTACATACATTAGTACATACTATTTCGATGTTTTTTTTTATTAATATTTAAGATTTAAGCTGTTATAATTATAAGTATAAAAACTAAAGTTCCTAATTGATGTCCAAAAAATTTGATTTAATAAATGGCTGTGCTGACCACCTACTATGGTAACATTTTATTCACCCATATTTATCGAAAAATCTAATTAACACATACGAACTTATTGTCTCTCTTATGTATTTTTTCTATAAAAATAGATATTATACGTATTTACTATATTATAATATCACTACCTACTTACTCTATCCGGTAAGCCTCACAGGGTCTTGCGACTAAAATGGTTTCAGCAGAATATCAGCGCCTTTCTACTCCTGAGTGGTAAGGCATTAATGCTGAGCCAAGACCTTTTTGCTGCTGTAACACAGTACAGTCTCTCTTTTTAGTTAATATTTTGTGTATTTGTTTTTTCTCGTATTGTAAGTAACTGTGTATTATTCTTAAGTCTGTTATGTACTGTGTAAGTAGCAAATAAATGATTGTTTATGTCTATATCTATATATTATTTAATACATTACTTCATCTGATTTATTCGAAATGTGGGCCAAAGTTAGCCGACTGTAATTCTCCATCTAAGGGTAAAACCTATTTTGATTTTTGAAAAAAAATTTTTTGAAGGAGAATCAGTTAACGAAACGCAAATGACAGTTGGTATCAAAACATCCGGTCGGCTTGTAACTTTTTTTTCTTCTAGTTTTCTTGTTTTCCAAGTATTAATTTCAATGAAATTATTAAAATTTTTATACACATAAGAATATAAAATGTTGAAACAATTTACATTCATAGAATGTTCATAAAAAAAGAGGAATCTACATGAGCAGGAAATGAACTCCAACTGTCCACACGTCATTTGACAGTGACAGACTGACGTGACGAGTTTGCTTTGCTTTTGCGGCCGACTGGCTGGATCTCTTTCTATCCGTAGTAAATTTCATTTTTGGTGAATGTTCTCGTGAGTGTGGTGTGAAAATGCAAATTCCAAATGAATATGTGTCGACGGCCGAAGACATTGCGGACCAGGTAATTATCAGGTTCAGTAAACTTTTATAGGAATAATCCTTAGAATTTGGCATGTACTTTGGATGGGGTTTGTCACGTCACCGAACTTTCTTGTTGGCTCACATATTACGACTCGAAACAGTTTTTAAATAACAAAAATAGTATTGAAATATATTGGCACAGCTGCCAAGCATGTTTCTTTATCACACACACACTACTTACAGTTTTTTCCATCTGCCTCCGAAAATGATCTATGTTGTTATTATAAGATCTAATTCTTAACTACCTTTAAGAGTTGAATGTTGCTTGTTACTCTGTATACACACATAATTATAAGGTCTTGGTATTCTGTCATACCATATTTTCAAGGAACTGGCAAGTGTTTTAGTTTCTACAAAAAATATTTATCTGTAAGAACAGAGAACCTGGCTACATGTATTTGTAATTTAATGAATTTCATGTTAGGCATTCTTTCTTATTCCATTTTTACTGAGATACTACTAAACACTACAGTCAAGTACTATCTTCTAATATCATGGGGAAGAAGACTAGGACAAAAAAGCTCATAAAAGCTCATCATGATTTTATTTTGAAGTTACCTATCAATATCAGATATTTATTACCTGAATTACAAATTATATGCAAATATTGATAATGTCCCAAGCTTGGAGAATGATGTCCCTAATTTACATGACATACTAAGAATTTTATCATCAATGTACCTACCTAATTAACAATAATGGAAACTAGTGTTCCACCAATGGCATTATAACACATGGTTGTATGATTTAAGCAAATAAATAGTATTAGTATACTTTAGGCAGATGGTAGTTTCACTTTTACTTCAATACTGTGTTAGTCGTGTGGTCACTTTCACTTTTTAGTTTTTGCTAGCTTTTAATGTGGTCTTGAATCACTTTTTATTTCTATAGTTTTAAAAGTAGGTTACTCTAGGCAAGGTGTTTGTTGTAATATTTGTTGAATATTCAATTATTAATGAATATTGAATAAACATCTTCAGTGTATGCTAGTTTACTGCTGGGTGCAGACCTCCCGCTGAAAAGCACCTTATTGACTTTTATCATATAATGCCTATAGTACCCACACTAGCCTGTAGGTTGAGGATTGATTTTAAGGATAATTTAAATTATAAATAGAAGTGAATTAAGTACTCATGAACTTAAGTTTAACCATTAAAACATTCAAGGTGAATAAAGTACACATAAGTTTAACCATTAAAACTAGTTAGTAAAGTTTGAAGAATTAATAATGTACTTCTAAATTGC